>CM033745.1:54027037-55227037 GCA_019671005.1 Hibiscus mutabilis
TGTCATTAGATTCTCGAACTTCCCTGGTTTTGCCTCTGTTCCTGGGTATCTTCCCGGATATGCTACTTGTGCGCTTCTTGAGATTGATCACAAAGGATTGATTTGTCATATTTAACGATGTTGTCTATTTTGACATTTTGACATTTTGACCATTCCGCTCCCCAACCGAATCTTTTCTGAGTTCGACATGCTGCTTGCCTTTCATCATGGCATTCATCCGGTCCATCATCTCGGACATCTGCTTCTTTAGTTCTTGTATTTCATCTTGTTTGTCACCAGGATTGACACTGCTTACCGAATCTATTCTGGTGTCCTTGAATGGTTCCTCTTCGGCTGTCACTGGCCTAGTCTTAGAATGGAACTCTGGAATTGGACCCCCTTCCTTCAGGTCAAAGAACCTTTGGTCCATCATGAACAATCTTCTATTATGAGAGAAATCACTCGGGAATCAATGCCCCTGTGTAATGCGAATGCGATGATATGCAAAAACAAAGCAAAAGAAAACAAGTCAGTACCGGACAAAAATGATAAGTACGTAATAAAAGGGCAAATTAAATGCGATAAGCAAACAAGGCAATCCTATTTACATTCCATCTAAGACACCTAGGTTATCCGCATGGCTCTAACAGGGTGGGTTTCTATGTATTCTCTATATGCAGTTTTGGTGCTAAGAGGTACCCGAATTGTCCTTGTTGTCCTATACTAAGAGTAACAAGGCCCCCGGTCATCACCCATTATAGGCTTCTTTCAACCGGGTTCAATTCGGGGGACCCATTCGCTTATGCCTGCGTTGAAGGAACGATATCCTTACTTAAAGCATAAGGTACTCGAGCCCCAAGGTACTTGCTAGGCCCATACGGGAGAATGATATCTCCACGAAAGCATTAGCGTTTTCCCCACTTAAAAAAGACGGTTTATATGCCATATTTTAAATGCGTTAAAATAAACGCGCAATTATGACCGAATGTTAATTTAATAGTTACTTTAATCCGAAACTGCTAATATTAGTAAAGCGGTAATTATTTTAAAAGCTTGACTCTCATTTGTTTTTTTCGAAAAAAACAAAAAATGTCCCCAGCGGAGTCGCCATCTGTAGCGATGTCCCTCTTTTTCTGTTTTGTTATCGCTAAAATAAAAACGTGGCTTTTCAAAGTGTTTTTGAAAGATGTTCGTGATTCTTTTGGATAATAAAATATTTATTCCGTGGGGTTTTTAAAGAAACCGCATTTAAAAAATGGAGTCGCCACCGACCACTTAGGTAGGCCGGACACCATAAAACCAGAGATTCAAAAAGATTGGGTTCGAGGAGATTACATGATGGGGAAGGATTAGCACCCCCACACCGCCCAAAACTGGTACTTTAATAATTACCGCTTTATTAATATTGGATTTTCCGGGTTAAAGTGACAATTATTTTAAAATTCAATCATTATTGCGAATAAATTTTAAGGGCCCCGTTATCCGAGGGTAAACGCCCAACCACTATCACTACGCCTGATACTGGCCCCGTTTACGCTCGGATAAAAAGGCACCGCATTAACAATTTATATCTCGATATGCAATCTTAGTGGCAAAAAATATAAAACATGGCAAAATATTTAAATGCGATAAATATTGACATAACAGAATACTAATCTAACATAAATAATATACTAGACTAAAACATGCATATATATATATTAATCTAAATAATAGATAAAAACAATTTTAACAAATCAGAATAACAAGGCAGGAATAATTACGTATATAGACGAACAAATATTTCAAAAAGACATACATGCTAGTAATAAAACATATTTCAGCATATATGGTACAATATATCATACAAACAAAAGTAAATATACTAGCATACAATCCTTAAAAAAACATACACACATACAAAAATACAATATATACCATGTACGAATCAACTAAAACATAACATGCTTAATATGAATAGCCGGATAAAAAGATGCATGACTATTATAAGATTAACACACATATACATGTAAACATAAAATACAAGGCATATACGAGGGACATAAAATAAAACAATAGAATATCAACATATACGATTATAATACGAACATGAATATTTACAAAGAAAACATGACTGAAATGAAAGAAAAATAAAAGTCAGTGGCAGAAATTAAAGAACAATAATATGTAATTTAGGGACGAAATTGCGAAACAAACAGAACCTAGAAGGATCAAAATTGTAATTAGACCAAGGGGCAGACCCAAAATGAAAAGTTCAAAAACGCGGGATGGCTAAAGGCGTAATTTTACCATTTGAAAACTGATTCGGTGTAATTTAGGGACTGGATTACAAGATTTTGAAATATCAGGGGGACTGGGATTGTAATTATACCACGCGGCAACAAAAACGAAAATATTGAAAACGCGGGGGGATTAAGTGTGTGATTTACCCATTTCAAAAAATAATAACACCTATATAAAGCCTATTTTTAGACCGAAACCAAATTTTCACCATTTCATTTCTTTTTTCGGTTTTGCAATAGCCTATTGTTCTTCGTTTTCTCTCAACTTTCCCCCATGAAACCCAGAATCCGGCGGCCGGCCGCCGTGTTCTCCGCCGCCAGCGAGCCTCCAAAACACACCAAAATCCTTCAGTTCACCATCTCGGGCTTGGGGAAGCCGAAAGGCTTGTCACTGAGGAAGGGAGACCCACGGACGGCGACGGTAAGACTTCTTCTCTTTTTTCTTTTTTTGCTTATCTCTTTGTATATGCATGTAAAAAACAAATAAGAAAAAGAAACAAGTGTTTACCACTGGACTGACTTTCGATTATCACTTGACTGGTTACAACTTTTGGTTTTTTTTTGTTACAAGATCTCTGTTCTCTCCCCTGTTTTTTTTGTTACCACATCCCTGTTACAACTCTCTCCGTTCCCCCATTTGTTATTTTTTTTATACAAGATCTCTGTTTCGTATATAAGCTTGTCTTTGTTTTGGTGCAAGTTGCATCTTGCTTTTTCAGATCTGGACTGACAAACTTGTTACTTGTTGTATTTGGCATGTTCTGAGCACGGGGGTTGAATATCGGCATGGTGGCGGTATGGGTGTTCTGCCAGCGGCCAGACGCGTTCTCGGCCGTTAGATCAAATATGATCTAACGGTTGAGATGGCTTGAAGGATGAACGGCCTGGATGAAGCCTCGATTTGATGAGACGACTCCAGATCTTACCACGTGGAGCTCCGCAGTCGAGGAGTCAGAACGCGTGGATCTTACGCGCGCGTGGGATATCAAAGCGTCCGCGCGTGGACCACACGCGCGCGTGGCACTCGAACGGTCCATACGTGTGGAACACGCGGCTGTCAGATATTTTTGACTTCTTGGTTGGATCGTGGCCGTTGGATCAAATCTTGATCCAACGCCCTGATCACCACCGCACACCATAATTGTAATTAGATAAGGTTTGGGTTTGGGCCAATCGGGCCTTGTAATTTATTTGTAATTGGACTTGGACTTCATTTTTTATGCATCAAATGAAAACCATTTTTTTAAAAGCATTAAACCATGCTTTAACAAGTATAACACATACTTACATGCATCACCAACCACGTGCGTATTAAGTGCTTCGCAATTGGTGAAAATGTACACATCGTAAGTTATAGTATAGTATAGATATCGTCTCTAGAGGGATTGGTGCTACTTCGGGAATCTAACTTCTCACACTGAAAGTAAAAACACAATTTGGTGATTGTAGGAGTTCTAATTAACAAGTAAATAAAAGAGCAATTAAATAAAAGAAAGATGTAACTGAATAAGAGAGAGTAGGCTGGGTTATCGTGAGTCGTGGTGTGATAATTGAATGGACCATTGTGGTAATTGGGTTCTAGAGTAGCTCAATTGCTTCAACAATTGAATCCAGTCGGATTGCTAGGGCAAATCTGCGATAACCTGGGCAATTCTGCAATTGTCTGGGCAAATCTGCGATTGCCTGGGCAATTGGGCGACAACCTTCAAAGTTCGGCGAAGCGTTCTTCAATGGTTTCTCATTACCCCTAACTCAAAATGCTATTAATTGTACATGCCTTGATAATACATTCCTACGTGAACCAAGGGTGAACAAAAACCTATCTTGCGCTCCTTTTAGCCGTTGAAATTCGCAACTTATCCCTAAGTCGAATTAGTCTTCACCATCGATTGATTGAATAAAGACCATGCTCATTCGTTTCTTGAATCTAACTCTCCGGATATTAGATAAATGGATGAATTCACGAGATCCTCTCCCAATTCACTCGTAAAATTTAATAACCAAGAATGAACAAACTTTGAAGTAAAATTGCAAACTTAATACCTAAACAAATCTAATCGTTTTCACAACCAAATAAGTTTAGTTCATGGCTGGGCACAAAATAAACTCAAGAATAAAATCCCTAAACATGATTCATTATTAACCCCTCAACCGTTAGGGTACTTGGATGGAGTATTCGGTACATCGTATAAACCTCTCGACATCCAAGGCAACTTTTTATAGTGCACTATCAATCCTATAGTTGGCTAACAATATATCGATAACATTTTTAACCACATCACTTACCAATATGATTCATTATTAACCATGTACCTCACTGTTTTATATGTATCAAATCAAAACCATTTTTTTTCCAAAGCATTAAACCATGCTTTAACAAGTATAACACATACTTACATGGATCACCTACCACGTGTGTCCATCAATATTTCATGATCAAAAACAGTATATCACATACTCGAAAAACATGCTCAAAAAGTAGGTACCATGTAATTCAAAATAAGTGCATAAAATCCATTTCGTAAAAGCACGACCGAGGGAGAAATCTCTTTATATTTACTTCAAAGTTTAAACCAACATTTCAAGCTAAGTTTAAACTCCCATAAATCACCTTTAAACCATTTCAAAGCTGAAATCCACATTCTCACTCACCGACAACGCTAAGCTTTATTCGCCGATGCGAAAACAAGCGTTTGAAGCTTCACCAACAACCTTATGATAACTCTCCCTTATTTTAATCACATAACAACAGAGGATTAATGCATCATCATGCATTCATAATCCTAGCAACACCACTCCTTAACTTCGCCTCACAAACAACCTTCAAATGGCTTCCGAAACAATCGGAAACACCCTTCAACTCAACCTAAACACAACCCAACCATAATCTAACATTTCAATCCATTAATTGACATCAATTAACATCCAAAAACAACCTAACACTAACCTTATACCTCCAGCATACATTAAACCTCCACAACTCCTAAAAAACACATAACTAGCAACCTAGAAAAATTAGAGATTCACAAAGCTTCTAAATTCCAATGTTAAAACCAATCCATTAACATTATAAAACATCAAAATCTCAATTAAAATCAATCAAGAACTCAGCAAAATAGATCAAATTCGAAAATCATATAAACTCATCAAATAAATCTTCATTTAGACAAATTCCATAATTAAACCATTAAAACTCAATAGAAATCATTTATAAAGAGTCAAGAACTTGGAAATTTCAATAAAAAACCATTCATTAGAGGAGAAGAACGAACTTTACCTCCAATGAGTGAGTTTCCTCTCAATTGGTGTTTTCTTTTGAAAAATAAAGAAATACAATAAGATTTTGGAAAACAAAGTTGATAAATCCATTAGGAAGGTTTAATAAATCAAGAACATTACCTTAGTTTTCTGATGAAAAAGAAAGTGTTTGGCTGAAGAGAAGTTGAGAGAAAATTTTGAGAAAAGGAAGTTACATCAAAAAGTGATTTTAGGAAATAACCACCTTCCTTAATTAAATCACTTTTAATTTCCTTAATTAAAACTCCTTTAAATAATCCTAATTAAGAGAAAACTCATATTAGACCAATTGGTAAATTAGCTCCTTAAAGATTCAAAGTTTTGACTCTTTTACAAATCAGTCACTAAAAATAGTTTCTAATCTTTACATTTTGGTCACTAGCCCAAAATATCCGATTTCTAAAACTCATTTTCCAAAATTGACTTTACAAAAATATCCATATATTTAATAATTATTTTTAGATATTTTCCAAAATATTTTTCTTATCCAAAAATATTTAATACAATTTTAAATCCCAAATTCGACTCAAAACTCTAATCCGGTCCACCGGAGCGCCTAATCAGTCTATAAACCTCTAGGCCCAAAACCGGGGCTTTACAGTACCGGTGGCTGTGATGGCTTCAGCAAGTGGGGATTGGCTTTGTGATGCTTTCCAATATCTATTACCACCCTTTTTCCTCTTTCGAATCGCTGCAATAAAAGGGCCAAGTAATGTTGTCAAGAATGATGTGATTAGTTGGAATAGGTCTAGTGATCAGCAATTTGTGTTACGTTCTACATATGCAATTCGTGCTAAGCTTTCATATGGTCGCATGCTATTATTTGGAAAGTGGTTCAAAATTCTTGGGGTATTCAACGCATCAAGGTGTTTCTTTGGCTCGCTTGTTGTGGTAATTTGATGACAAACGAAGAGTGTGTCCGTCGAAAGTTTGTCGTAGATGGGCGATGCCCTATATGAACCATGGAGATTGAAGATGTAAATCACCTTTTACGCTTTTGTCCATCAGCAACAATGATGTGGTTGACTTTGATTAAATCTGGGCGTCTTAATGAGTTTTGCACCATGGATTTCAGGGAGTGGATTCGATTTAATCTTACCAAGCCAGCCTACTTTGCAAGAGATAGTTTGGACTGGGATTTTCTCTTTGGTTCCCATTTGTGGAACTTGTGGTTGTATTGTAATTCCATAGCGTTTGAGTGCCCGCTAGAAACGCAAGGGATGATCCTTAATCGCAGTAGAGAATTGCAATCCACTATGCCACGTGCCTGGGCTCAAACGTCGTTGACTAGTGCACCTGGAGGTCATATTCCACTACAAAACTCGGTATGGTTGCCACCGTCACAGGGGTGGTAAAAAGTAAACTCAGATGGTGCAAGGAGGGTGCAGAATGGCAGAGCGGTGTGTGGAGGGTCAATTCAAGATTCTGCTGGTGCTTGAATTCTTGATTTTGCTAAAGTCATAGGGGTTTGCTCGGTTGTGGAAGCGGAATTATGGGGGTGTATACACGGGTTTAATGTGTGCTTGGAACTTACATCTCAGGAATATCGTGGTTGAGATTGATAGCTTAGAGGCTTTAAGACTTATCAAGATGGGTTCTAGTGGCCATGGCTCACTTGGCTTGGTGCTACATATTATGGAGCTCTGTGAACGTAATTGGAGTGTTTCGTTTCAACATGTCCGTCGGAAAGGTAACAGAGTCGCTGATCAAATAGCGAAGCTTGCGGCTTTGAACGATATTGAGGTGCGTTTGTTTCCTAATCCCCCAGTGGTGGTCGGCCATCTTCTTCACGAGGATGTTGGAGGTTAATGTTATTTCCTTATTTTGGGATTCCATGTGTTATAGCTTTATAGCTTAGACTTGTAAATAGTTCTTTGTTGAGTTTTCTCGTTTGATTTCTGTAAAATTGCCATGTGTACTTTTTTTCCTTCCATCTAAGTTTTGAAAAGTTTTTAACAAGGCATACGATAATTTTTTTTTCATCAAAAAATTAATATTTATATTTTTAAATTTTAATTCTAACTCATTTTTTACTGAAACGATATGACTTAATTTTAGTCAACAACCTCTAGAGCAAGTGGTTAAAAGTTCTCAAGCTGACACCTCTCTTTCCCTTAGGTTGTGGGCTCTAGACTCAGTGGAGCAAATTTTCCTTCCCCTAGGCGGGGATTGTTCAAAAAAAAAATATCGAAATTAGAGATGGAGAAATAAATTTGCAAGGAATTATAAAAGAGATTTTGGTAGCCCAATCCTCTTATTCAAATCCCACCTAAATATTCATTTTTAAAAATTCCTCATAATTTTAAAAATCCCACCTAATCCTCTTAGATTTTAGGGCCCGTGTGTTAAAAATTTGGGTTTATAGGTTAAAACATAAATCCTTAACTATATTAACCTAAAAACCCTAAATTATGATAATAAACCCTAAATTCTAACCACAACATCTAAATTATAAACCCTAAACCTAAACCCCTAACCTTTATTCCTAAATTCTAACCCTAAACCTTAAAACTAAAGTATTTGTGAAAACTTTTGATTTTCATCACTTGTGTATCGAATATAAATCTATTTTATTTTATTTAATGCACCTGATCTCACTATTAAAAAAATAAATTTTAAAATATCTTTTATTTAATTTCTATTGTATACTTTTTTATTATTATTATGATTTATATATTTTCTAAAATTAATGATATTTATATTGTATGCTATTATTTATTTTTAACACCATTAATTATTTTTTCAATTTTATAAAATTCTAATATACCAAATTTTTTATAAATAAAATATTTATCCAGACAAATAACGATAAACATCATTTCAAAACATTGACATTTTAAAATATTTAAAATTTATAGTCCAAACACACACTTGAATAAAAAATAGTCCAACAAAACTTAAACATATAAATTAATTTTACTTTTTCCACATGCTTTACCACTGGTTCGAAACAATTTTTTATTTTTCTCATACAAATATTTAACTTAACTTATTTTTAATTTTTTAAAATATTATATGATCATTCATATTACATCGGTCCAAAACCGTACATGTTCATGTGACCACCATCAAGCTCGATACCATTAATTCATTCATGTTCATAGATAGACGGAAGGCCCATAAGGTCAATGGGTGAGGGAATAGGAGTAAATTTTAAAGCCCATATGATGATGGACGTTTATTGTTCGGTTATAATTGAATTAATTGATCAAATTGAATTAGTTCGGTTAAATGATTAATCATTGAAGTTTATTCGATTGTAGGACAGTTAATTTTTTTTTCAAAATCGATTAGTTAATCAGATTAACTAAATTACCTAAAAATATTAAAATTTAAATATTTATTACATTTACATATATGCATATAAAAATTTATTATATATATATATATTAAATTCAGACCCATTAAAATTTTAAAATTCAAGTAATTTATAACCTAAATAAAAATTAACTAAATTTTCCTAGCAAAAAGTAAAAAAAAAAACAATATCCAAATTATTATTTTACATTTACTTATAACAATTTTTGGTTAATTTCAAAATCAACTGAATTAACCGTAATTTATTCTATTCGATTAATGATTAATAATTTTTTATTCGGTTAAGTGTTAGATATTATTTTTTTAATTAATTTGATTTTGAGTAATTTGATTCGAGTATTAATTGAATTAACCGTTTAAACACCCAAACATATAGCTTAGCTAAGACAATGATTAAACAAAGCCTGGTCCAAAATTCAGTCAATAAAGAAGTCTAAACCCTAACCCTAAGAAATAAAAAAAATTTAAATTCTAAACCCTAAACCTTACAAAATAATATATTTTGATTTTAGTCCAAAATTCTCTGCCTAGTAAAGGTCTAAAACCAAAACTATACCCAAAAAAAAATTTCCCACATAATAGAGATAAAAGTCACATCTTGATTAGGATAAAATTCATTCTTGGTAAAAGGACCTAAGAGGTCCTTTTGATTTAGAAATTGGGTAAATTGGTCCCTCTAAAAAAGAGGAGCAATTTTGTCTCTATTAATTCTTTTTCTCTTTATATCAATGTCTCTATTAATTTCGAACGTGAGTAAAAAGGTCAATTAATCACAATTTAATGTTTTATGTTAATTTTGTATAATTTTAATTCACATAATAATAAATATAACCCTCAACTTCTACGCATTAGGATAATTTGACCTGATTTAAAAAAATAACACATTATTTACATATTAAATAAAAGTTAATGGCTAAATTTGTTAAGTTTTTGAGAATTAAGATCAAAAATAAAAATTGATAAAATACGTAAATATTTAGAGTTATATTTAGTATTTACTATTGTGTGGCTAAAATTCTGTAAAATTTGCCAAAATAATATCATGATTAATTATCCTTAATCGCTTAACTTAAGAAATTAACATAACTAAATTACTAGGGGTGAGAATCGGGTGGGGCGGAGGCGGTTTTGCATTCCCCACTCTCCCTAATACTTGCGGTTATGATTTTGGGAATCTCCATTAAATGCCTCAAAGATTTTTTCGTCCCTATACCCCTTGCGGATCACTGCGGTTTTCGAGGAATCCCTATCCCTACAAAAATTAAACAAAATTACAATCTTACTAACCAAAATAAATGATTAATTCAGTTTAAAATATAAAGTTTTTATACTTCGATTGGAAGCAGTTATGAGATGATGAAGATTGAAATGATGTTGTGTTGGGGAAGATTTAGATGAATGCTTTAACTTATATCTAAAAACTAAGAAACATGTTGAGAAACTTGAGTGTG
This sequence comes from Hibiscus mutabilis, assembly GCA_019671005.1. Lineage (NCBI taxonomy): Eukaryota > Viridiplantae > Streptophyta > Magnoliopsida > Malvales > Malvaceae > Hibiscus > Hibiscus mutabilis. The sequence continues at coordinate 54,037,365 of CM033745.1, forward strand.
GCTATGTTCGAAGAAAGTTAAAGCAATAATAATATAGTTATAATTTTTTATTAAAATATATATTAGGGGTATATAGATAAATAAATATATATTTTAAAAAATCTTGCAAAATATCGAGATCTTTGCGGATATTTTTTGGGATCCCCATGATCATTTATATGGTTCGGTTATCTCTAGCAATCTCCGTCCCCATCCCCACTCCATTTGAGCTTCGATAATAAAATTTTCCAGTCCCCATCCTCGTGTGTGAAGATTTCAGTCATTCTCTATCCTTGTTGGTTCGGATCTCCACGATTTTCGGATCCTCACCCAATTCCCACCCCTATAAATTACTTTCTTTTTATAGGGACCAAATTTGTCCAACTTTTAAATTAGGAGTGACCTAAAATATAATTTTACTATTAATTATTCTAAATTCCATTCCTTAACCACTATAACTATACCGCGTAAAAGACCAAAATAAAATGTCGGTATTGGCTTCGCTGCCCAGCGATGAAACCACCTCGAAGAAGCAATCTCCTTCCCAGAATCCAACCTTAAAACACCGCGTTTTGTACGTCAGATCGGATACTTTGAAGCCGCCGTCGATTCATTTTCAGGCAGCTTTCTTTCCCGTAGTATTGATCAAGCATGAGTTTCCTCTTTGGCAAGAGAAAAACTCCCGCAGGTATCTGTTTTTTTTTGCTTGTTTTTCCATTTGATCATTGAAGTTTTCATTAACGGCGAAAAGGGTCTTCGATTCTCGTTTAGATCGTTACGGTTTGGGTTTTGTAAACTGATCCCAGAAATGGGTTTTAGTAATTGGATAATATGCGCGATTCGAATAGCAGTTTTACTTTTCTTGTAGAAATCGAGTATTTTTGTGTTATAATTCAGAATTTCGATATGGTATGTTAAAATTATGTTAATTTGGGAAGTACATGTTTATTTGGTTTTGTTTTGGATAATAAGATCGATCATTTGCAGGGTTGTTTGTTCAGATTTTTTTTCAAATTTAAATGTGTAAGTTCTATGTTGTATTTTCTCGGAAGATGTAAACTAAAGGAATAAGGTGGACCATGCATTTTATGGCGTTTTAAAAGTTATTGAATGGTTAAATGGTTGTTTGTTCGTATCTGTTTCGGTTTTTTATTGATGTCGAAAAACGATTTACGGACTTCGTTTTGATTGCTCCGTTTGGATTTTTTAATATAATTCCAGAAAAGAGCTCTAGTAATTGGATAATATACCTGTTTAAAATAGGAGTTGATTGTATTCTGCTGACGATTAATTGTGGAGATTGACTAGTTGTTTTTAGAAATGATTGTGAATTATGGCACTAAATGCAAAATGTTCTGTGCTATTTGTTATTGCTTTAGTTTTAGATGATAAGATCAATTGTTTTAAGGGAAAAACTTTGATACACAGGCCGTGTAAACTTTAGTTTACATGTGCCTTTTAGTTTTAGGGGTTAGGGTTTCAGTTTAGGGGTTTAAAGTTTAGGAGTTTAGGTTGTAGTGTTTAGAATTTAAGGTTAGTGTTTAGAATCTAGGGTATAAGGTTTAGGGTTTAGTTTTTTAGGGTTAGGTTAGGAATTTAGGATTTGGGGTTTTATAGTGTAAATACATAGGCTTGTGTAAAATTAGTTTTACACAGCCTGTGTATCAAAGTTTTACCCTTGTTTTAATGGTTGTTTTTTCATATTTGTTTCAAATTTCAAAAGGGGAGGTGCAAATTATTGAATGGTAATGTGTAAATTCCGTGTTGTATTTTCTCGAAAGATGCAAGCTAAAAGAATAGGTACGTCATTGTATGGTGTGGGTTAAATGGCCTTGATGTTTTATGTAGTTTCCGTGCCTTGGAGGTATTTAGATGGGGGGGGTTGCAAATTATTGAATGCTAATGTGTAAATTCCGTGTTGTATTTTCTCGAAAGATGCAAGCTAAAAGAATAGGTACGTCATTGTATGGTGTGGGTTAAATGGCCTTGATGATGTTTCACGTAGTTTCCGTGCCTTGGAGGTATTTAGCCTGGGGAGGGGGAGGTGCAAATTATTGAATGGTAACGTGTAAATTCCGTGTTGTATTTTCTCGAAAGATGCAAGCTAAAAGAATAGGTATGTCAAGCATTGTACGGTGCGGATTAAATATGGCCTTGATGTTTTCTGTTGTTTCCGTGCCTTGGAGGCATGTAGGCTGTTTGAATTTAGACGGTGCGGATAAAATGGTGTCTATGATTTCATATTGAGGTGCCGGGTAATATCTGACAGTATTTATGGTTTTTGGTTTCAGAGCTTCTGCGGGAAAATAAGAGGATGCTGGACAAATCTATCAGAGAGATAGAGAGGGAGAGGCAAGCTCTACAGACTCAAGAGAAGAAATTGATTGCAGAGATAAAGAAAACTGCAAAGCAAGGACAGATGGTGAATTATTTTTTCTACGTCAACACTGTTCTTTTTTTTTTGCCGAGTTTTATTGTTTTCAAGTGGTATTTATAGGATCAAGTGCTTCTCTGCTTGACTAATTTCTTTTAAAGACAATCGTTTCGAAAAAATATTTCTGGATTTTGGTATACATGAGGTTGCTTTATTGATGATTTAATATATAAGCCTGACTGGACTAGTGCTTGATGACTCTGTTTTGCGTGTTCACGGTGTTTTGAAGGATTAGTTTGATCTATTTAACAACTTTCATAGACATCTTGCCATTTCTATGAAAAAGTTGACGAGCTTTGTTCTTCCCGATTTTTAAGCAAAATGCATCAAGTATAAGCGTTAGAGTTTGCTTTCTTTTTATCAGTTTGCTGCTTGATTATGCACATATTTATATTGTTTGATATTATTCAAGTGATGCAGCCATATAGTTTCGCATTGATCTTCAATATTGTATTTTCCATCTTATTGGGGAAACTAGGCTTCTTATAACTACTATTTTCTAAAAGCTATTATACATAATCTATTTGTTTCTTGTTCTACGTGAATCGGCTTTCATGGCCGCATAATCTATATCCTAAAATGCTTATCTTGATGGAAAATTATTTCAGGGATCTGTAAAGGTGATGGCGAAAGACCTTATCCGAACACGACATCAGATTGAAAAGTTCTATAAGCTTAAATCACAGCTCCAAGGCGTATCTCTTCGAATTCAAGTATGTTCTTTTGTCTATACGTTTTATCTGTGTCAATGACTTGAAGTGTGCATTTTTCCCATCAAAGTGTGTACATTGAAAGTTATGTTCTCTTGTCCTGCTTGTTAAGTAGATGAAAGTCATTAACTAAAACTATTGAGGTGCTATTATAGGTCGAAAGATCAATCTAGCTCTATTCTCATCTGAAAACGTTTAGTTTTGGGGGGGGGGGGGTAAATACTTAACTTGAGCTGTCGCCAAATATGACGAGGAGAAAAACTTTTGCTGCCGGGTTGTCTGTGGCGGAGGATAAAATTGTTATTGCATTTGTAAAGTTTAAAGCTTGACTAACTTTCTATACAACTTCCAGACATTGAAATCGACACAAGCAATGGGAGAAGCAATGAAAGGTGTGACAAAGGCAATGGGCCAGATGAACAGACAGATGAACTTGCCGTCGTTGCAGAAAATTATGCAAGAATTTGAGATGCAGAACGAGAAGATGGAGATGGTTAGTGAGGTAATGGGTGATGCAATTGACGATGCTTTGGAAGGGGATGAGGAAGAAGAGGAAACTGAAGAGCTTGTTAGCCAAGTTCTTGATGAGATTGGAATTGATATCAATCAAGAGGTAATATTTTTAACCATTTCTTGCACATAGCTTTGCTTTTCTCGCCATAATATTTTATTACGATGTACTAATTCTGCTTATTGTGATCCGATTCACAGCTCGTCAATGCCCCATCATCTGCTGTTGCGGCACCAGCTTCAAAGGGTAAGGTTGCTGCGCAGGCAGAAGCAACCGGGAACGATGACGGTGGGATAGATAGCGACTTACAGGCAAGGCTGGACAATTTGAGAAGGATGTAGTAAGTATGCCTTATTACTCTTGTAAAATACATTTGGATTGTAACATTTGGGAAACCCGTGCCGGAGTTTATTGAGTCAGGGTTTGGAAACACACGGAAACTATAATAAATTACTTTTTGTAAATTTCTACAAGCTTTGGCAGTAAATAGGCTATATTATGAATTTATTCTATTCTATTTGAACGCATGTACCATTGCTTCATTTGTGTTGAAATCTGAGATTGCTAGATCTAATGCTTTCTTCTTACGTTTAAGTTAAATGCATCGTCGATAGTAAGTGTTGCCGGAGGAGATTGCATCAGTATGCTCATGTGCCGGTCAACTTGTCTGGTATTATGTACCCTACTTTTATTTGTATATTAAGCTCGCTTCGGTTCAGGTTACACTTAATCGCACTTCTGAGCATTGCAGCACACTATAGCACCCACCATAGCAGGCACAAAAACATAGATAGGTGGTTGAATTCTCTTCATTATTTTTCAAAGGGATTTTTATCTGTCATTGTCGGTGGCGGTCCCCTCCTATGTTGTTTAGACTCTTCATTTTGATTGAAATACAGGTATCGACACTCACATCCGAATCATGAATACGAGCGTATGAACTGCATGTATCGGATTATGAAGATACTTACAAAATGGGAAGACACATGACTGGTCAGCTATATTTCATGGCCCCAGTTAGAGGCTTAGAGCTCTAAAATGAGTTGCCCTGTATCCACATGGGAAGCTAGCTGGTTTTCAACTTAGTCTTTGTTAACATAGACACGCATCTCATCTTAGGCCCACCTATAATCAATCAACAAAGGGAACAGAAAGGGAGGAAAAAAAAACAAACAAAATTTGAAAACTCAAACTAGGACTGGGATTCCTGGAAAACCTTCCCCGGAATTCACCGTTTGTCGTTGGCACATCGGAGCTGGACCAGGATCCACCGAGGCACGACATAAGGGGCAATCAGAGTGCGAATAGAGCCACATATCTATGCAAGGGGCGTGGAAAGAATGCTTGCACCTTGGTAGTTGTCTCACTTCGTCCCCGTCTTCAAAATCCGATAAACAAACCGCGCATTCGTATTCAAATTCACCACCGGTATCTTCGGACCCCGTGTTGCTGCTTCCTTTCTTGTACTTGAAGCTTGACAGCAAGTGCCTGCTCTGGTTTTCAAAACTCCTTGCAGCAGCCATTTCCGCAAGCCGGGCTCTCCGGTTGGAGTCATCGTGGCGCTGCGTGCACCACCGGATGACGATAAGGTTGTATATAGCCAGCACGATAGCAGCCGTTCCGACAACTACGAGACCGTAGTAAAGCATAGGCAAATTCGACTTAGAAGAGAGGGAAGGTGAAGAAGAAGAAGCAGGGCCTGGAGTGTCTGGGTCTCCCATATTCAAAAGGTGGTTTTATTTTCAGATATGACCAAGGATTTTACATAGGCAGTGAAGGATTATATTGTAGAGGTAGCTAAAGAAAATGGACAATTGGGTAATAATTAATTAATTAATTATTAATAATTGGTTGCATAAAATCTTTGGCCAAAAAGAATAAAGACAAAGGCAAACGTAAACGTAAAATCATTTGACAGTACCATATGTTAGCTGTGAAAATGATTGGATTCTCTTGATAAGAAACTCCCTTTTCCCTCTTACTCTTCCTTTTCAATAATATATATAGGTAAGATCCATGTACATCGTTATATTTTATATAAACGGCTTGAAATGATTTGACAAAAATGACACATTAGCAAAAAATAATTATTTTATATTTTATATAATTTTATAAAATTATTTTTTGACTGATGTGTCATTCTGTCAAGTCAGCACATTTGTCTATATGACATTGCTCTGTCAGTGTGCATTGTCATGTATATTTATCACGTTATTTCAAGTTATTTTTCGTTAGTTGACTAATAGTTTTTACCAACAGACGAGTCATTTTGACCTAAAAAAACGTTAAAGGTCAACATGTTTTAAAAAAGAATAAAAACTAAAATAATTATTCAGTCAAACGTTAGAAGTATTTTTACATTGTTCTTTTAAGAAATAATATGAAATTACAAACTCTAAAACTTCAAAAAAGTGTAAAGATTTTCATTGGATTCCAATGGTAGTGAAAGGTTACCATCCATGTTTTCCAACTTGTATTGAACATGTCTTTTCGTTGTCCATATATAGTGTATACAGAGTGCATGCATGCATCAAACATGTAGCAGACTCTTTCGGATGTCCTATTATCATTTTTAAATTTTTATGTACTAACGGTATATAATTTTATACAAAATTAGTGAATTAAACGACGACATCATGTTTAAAATTAATTTAATTTTAAAATTTTAAGATGATATTTGTTTCACCAACATTAAGCATAATTATACACTATTGGTGCATCAAATATTAATCTTATTTTAGATGTCTTTTTATATCTCTTTTACCGTCTTTAAAGTTTGAACATTAGTTATTTCTTTAAAAATACAATATATCTTATTGTTGCACCCAACACTTATTGCAATCAGTAAATTAGACACTACACAAAATTCCATTATTTTTTTTCATACAAAGAATGAGGATCTATATATACACATATATGGAGTCATGCACCCTCTCAAACGGCCAGTCCACATGCCTTTGTTGTTTACAATTTGAAATTATGCAAAAAAATCATATGCTTGGGAATAAGAAGTTTGATTGAAATCTACTTTGCTAAATATATAATTTCAGATTGTGACAATATTCCATGTACTTTGATGAATATTAAACCTACTTAATTTTAAACCTGAATTAACAAAATTATATATATATAAATATTCTATATGAGTATTTGAGGTTCGAGCTTTACTATGTGTAGTTATTCTGGGTCTTAACCTCATTATATGTGGACTTATCCAATATATTCCAATTAAAAAATACATTCTATATTTCTACTCGTACATGGTTATCATTAGGGATGCTCAAAAATACCTGACCCGAGTAATTCGTCTCGTTGAACTGTCGACCTAATAGAAAATAACCGAGTATTTTTTAACAAATAAAATAAAATTTCTCTGGTCGGGTACTGCCCCGCTAAATATCACAAGTGCACATGTTAGGTTCGTACCGCAATATTCGACTTAGATGAGTGTTCAAAAACCCAGTTCCCTTTTTTTATTTTTAGAATTGAGTATTTATTTACTTGTAATTTTTAAAAATGAAATAAAAGTATTTTGGATTATTAAAGGAAAGGATTAGAGAATTAAGTTGCTAGAATAATTATAAAAAAGAAACAATCAATTAAAATTTTAAACTGACTTTTTTTTCGAGTACCCTATGACCCGATCTTCACAGGTTGGAACATAAGTCGACTTTTTTTACTACCCGGATCTTCAGATACCGATTATCCAACCCTAATTATCATGGTTAGTTTATAATAATTTTTATTTCTTGGGTAGGCAGTAATCCAAATGTATATTTAATTTTACAATTAATTATTATTCTATTTAAAATCCTAATTCGAATAAAATAAGTAAAACCCTATTCCACTATTACTTAAGCTACAAGTTATCATACATGCAAGAAACACACACACATATATATAAACCCTAATCATTAATCTTCCTAGTATTAACCACAAATTGAATCAAGGTAAAACAATGTCGAAGGTCAAAACAAACAGTATGAAATATCCGGAAGGGTGGGAATTGATTGAGCCTACCCTTCTTGAACCGTAAGCAAAGATGAGAGAAGTCAAGAATGATCCCAACGACGGTAAGCGGAAACACAAATCATCGTGGCCTATTTACAAGATCACACATCAGAAGAGTCGTTATGTCTTCGACCTCTACCACCAGAGGAAGGGAATATCCAAGGAGTTGTATGAGTTTTGCTTGGACCGAGGTTATGCAGACCGCAACCTTATCTCTAAATGAAAGAAGCCGGGTTACGAGCGTTTGTGCTGCCTGGGATGCATGCAGCCACGGGATCACAACTTCACTGCAACGTGTGTCTGCCGTGTGCCCAAACACCTGAGGGAGGCAAAGGTTGTTGAATGTGTCCATTGTGGATGTAAGGGTTGTGCAAGTGGAGATTAGATTTGCCTTGTTCTCTAAGTCAACCCGGGAAGCTTAGTAGATATGTTTTCTTGATCGAATTCTGAGTTCGTTGGGTTGAAACATTGAAGTAAAAGAAAGATTCTATTGAAAATTGTAACACGGTTAATTAATTGAATTTGAATGTGTTATCGATTGGGAAATTCTAAAATGAGGCGGGCTATCGTGAGGTTAAAATGAGGCGTTACATAAATTCTTACCATTTTTGTAAGAATTTGTGTAAGACTATGTAAGAATTTGTGTAACTACAAAAATTCTTATAAACTTGGTAAAAAATTGTGTAAATTTGAAAAAATAAAAATAAAATTTGGTAAAAGGCTGAAGTGGTTAACCAATCACCATAAGTTGAGCTAGTTTTGGATTGGGTGATCTTGGGTCATAAATTGTATAGTTACAATTTTCCTTACATTTCTTGTAACAAATTATGCATATTCTGTAATAATTTATGTAGCTACTAAATTTTTCATTATTTTTGTAAGAAAAAAGGTTATCTTGTAACCCTTTGTGTGGCTATACAAATGCTTACCATAAGTTGAGCTCGTTTTGGATTGGGTGATCTCGGGTAAGAAATTGTATAGTTACATTTTTCATTACATTCATTGTAACAAATTATGTAATTTCTGTAATAATTTATGTAGCTACTCAAATTCTTATTATTGTTGTAAGAAAAAAGGTTATCTTCTTGCCCTTTGCGTGGCTAGACAAATGCTTACCATAGGTTGAGGTAGTTTTGGATTGGGTGATCTCGGGTAAGAAATTGTGTTGTTACACTTTACCTTACATTTCCTAAAACAAATTATGTATATCCTATGATAATTTATGTAGCTACTAAAATTCTCATTATTTTTGAAAGAAAAGATATTATCTTGCAGCCATTTCTATGGCTACACAAATGCTTACCATAAGTTGAGCTCGTTTTGGATTGGGTGATCTCAGGTAAGAAATTGTGTAGTTACACTTTGCCTTACATTTATTGTAACAAATTATGTACTTTCTGTAATAATATATGTAGCTACTCAAATTCTCATTATTTTTGTAACAAAAAAGGTTATCTTTTAGCCCTTTGTGTGGCTACACAAATGCTTACCATAAGTTGAGCTAGTTTTGGATCGGGTGATCTCGGGTAAGAAATTGTGTAGTTACACTTTTCTTTACATTTCCTGTAACATATTATGTATATTCTGTAATAATTTACGTAACTATGCAAATTCTCATTATTTTTGTGAGAAACAAGGTTATCTTGTAACCCTTTGTGTGGCTACACAAATGCTTACCATAAGTTGAGCTAGTTTTAGATTGGGTGATCTCGGGTAATAAATTGTGCAGTTACACTTTTCCTTACATTTCCTGAAACAAATTATGTATATTCTGTAATAGTTTATGTAACTACTTAAATTTTCATTATTCTTTTAAGAAAAAGGCTATCTTGTAACCCTTTGTAATGCTACACAAATGTTTACCATAAGTTGAGCTAGTTTTGGATTGGGTGATCTCAGGTAAGAAATTGTGTAGTTACACTTTTTCTTACATTTTCTGCAACAAATTATGTATATTTTGTAATAATTTATGTAGCTACTCAAATGTTCATTATTTTGTAATAATGGTAAAATACACCATTCATCACTCAATTATCCTCTCACTCCTATTTTGGTCACTGAACTTTCAAACTTTTCAATTTACTAACTGAACTTTCGGATTGCTCCTGTTTTGGTCACTCTAGAATATTTTATTATTATTTTCGATTTTTTTTAATATTATTAAATATAAAAATATTTTTAAATAAATAATAAAATCATATTTGTTGGGCTTGTTGTACGCTCGAATCGATCTTTGAAAACCGTCAAGAGGGTTGAAATTGCTTCCTGAATAAATTGGCTAAAACCGAAAAATAGTAGACAATTGTGCACAATGATTTTAGAGTGGTTTAACTCCCTCAATGGTGTCTACATCCACTGCCTTAGCACACCGCTAAGGATTTTCCAATTCACTACTATGAATTCTTCCTTTTGAGGTCAAAGGGATAACCTTACAACCCTATTGTTGTCACTAGATTTTTACCTCATTTATTATTATTATTATTATTATTATTATTATTATTATTATTATTATAGTTAAAGCCCAAAGGATAAAATAAAAGAGCACACAAAGTGACCACTAATAATAAAGCCCATCTTTAACAACAAAAAATAATAAATTTTTTATAAACCCATTATATAATATATAGCCCATTTTTAATTAATTTAGAAGCCAAAAAAATACCAAAAAGAGCCCAAATAACCTTTTTTTGTGTCCAATAAGCAGTTAAACCAGAGCCATCTGATCTGGGGTATTTCAATCGAACGACCCTGATCAAAGTAAAAAAAAGAAAAAAAGCTGTAACAAAAAAAGCCGCGTGCGCGAGACAACCCCCCAAAACCCCTGGGTCGCGGCTGCCGTTGCACCAACGCCGCCCGCCTGCACTACAACTGCCGCCGCTGAAGCCGCCGGATGGTCTGTCTCGCTGCCGCCGTTCCAATGGCACCGATGCCTTCCGCTGCCACCGATATCTGCAAAATAAAGTGAGGAAGAGTCAAAACCCTAGGCTCGAATCTAGGATGAAATTCGTCTTCAAATCTGAACTAAATCGGATGATTTTTGGGGGTTTCAACCGAGGATCAAGCCCCTTGTCGGATTATGGCTTCAATTTTGGGATTGAATCTTGATTTTTCCTTGAATTGCAAGCCCTAGCTCTAGTATAAATACCCCCTTCCCCATTGTGTTCTTCACCAATTCACCAAGTAAATCACCTGGAAAAAAAATTCTGAAAATTCTCTGACAATTGCTAGAAAATTGTGGAAGTTGGTTCGAGTTTGGAGGAGCTTCAGTTTGAGTTCTTGAAGAGGAATCAAGCTTTTCCGGTGGCAATTGGTGTCGGTTCGAGTTTGAATCTTCTTCTTTAACGGTAAAATTTTCTTTTCTTTATACTCTTTTAATTTATTTTATGGATTAATTTTTGTTTGATTAGTTCTTGCTTTTAGGTTGCTATTTGGTGTTGAAATTGAATTTTTGAGCTTGGTAATTGTTCTTTTCTTTGTTTTTGATCCTTTTTTAAAAAAAACATAATATGAAATTTTGTCTTAAAATTTTGATCCATTTCATTCTAAAAAATAAAAGTGTTTTTTTTGTTTAAATAAGTTTTTTTTTAAAAAATAAAACAAGGATTTCATAAAATATTTAAATTTCAAAAAAATAATAAAGCTTCCAAAAGATTTAAAAAAAAGGTTTTGTGAATAGTAAATAAATATACCTTTTAAAATTCCTAAATGGAGAGTTTCAACAAATAAATGATTTAAGAAATGTTTTTTTTTAAATAAAAGGGCTTGAAATTTTTAAAGTTAAAAAAGAATTTTAGGAATAAAGGTTTTTTAAAAAAAAACTTAAAAAGAAAAAATTAAAATAAAAGGGTTTTAAAACATAAAGATTTTGGAAATAAAAGGTTTTAAAAAAACTCAAAAATGGAATAAAAGTGGTTTTTAAAAAAAAACATAAAAGAAAAACTTTTCAAATATAAAAATGATTAAAGTTTTAAAAACTAAAAACACTTCAAATAAAAGGACAAAAGAATAAAATATCTTTAAAGCATAAAAACAAAGAAGTTTTTTGCCTTGTTAGCCTTTTGTGATTGTTTGAACTTTAAGGTTAGGATCTTTGAGCTTAAATTAGAGACTTTTTTTTGTTTAAAAACTTTCTTCACATTTTGAAATAAAACACACTTTAAATATTATAACTTTGGCAAATAAAATGAATTTAGACGTTCCTTAGGATTTAAACACTAAACGTTAAAAAATGACAACTCACCTAATCCTTTCTTTGGTTTGTTAAAAAAGTGAAAAATAAATCAATGCGGTGTCTTACCAAACGAAAATGACGAGTTAGTGCCAAGAGTGTAGGCGATGATTGGAGTTCATTTTCTGGGCGGTAAGGCCATTAAAATCGACTTATATTCGTAAAATGGACGAATAAATTAAACCTTTGTGAACTTGCTAATTCCAACTTTGAAAACACCTTTTGAAATCAATAAGGTACCAATTTTTGGGCATTGTGAGGGTACTAATCCTTCCCCACACATAACCAACCCCGAACCTAGTTTTCTGGTTTCAAAGACTAAAAATGTTATTTTAATAAATAAACTGTTTTATTAAAATAGCCTTGTTTTTCAAAGTGACACAATCACACTTTTTCAAAAAGATTGGTGGCGACTCCGTGTTTTAAATTTTTCAAAAATGTCGAGCTCGAGAGGGTTGTGACAGCTTGGCGACTCCGCTGGGGACTATTTGTTTTTTTAAAAAAAAACAAAAAGGGTCAGGCCACGAATTGATTTCAAAAAAGGTTTTTTTTCTTAAAAAAACGAGGAATTTGGAAGTTCACAAGGGGTTTAATTTATTTGTCCATTTAATTGAATATAGTTCTATTTACGCATTTAAAATGTTTGAAAGCTCTACACCCGATCTTGTCTCGTTCGTTTAACTGAGAGGAACACGCTTTGCTCATGTAGAATTTGATTCTCCATATGAGCCTAGCAAGTACCTTCGGAACTCATTCCCTTTGTCTTCGTAAGAATATTGATTCTTCGAGAATGCATCGGTAGTGAGTCCTCCTGAGTTGAACTTGGTTCGTTCGAAGCCTATAATGGGTAAGAACCAAGGTCTTTGCTACCCTTAGTAGGGGATAACAAGGATAATTTGGGTACCCTATTAGAACTGAACCAAGTTTGAGAATCTAGAGCCTACCCCAATAGAGCCATGCGGAAAACCTAGGGTTTTAGTTTTAAGCCAAAATCATTTCGCAAAGGTAATCTGTGGATACATGTCCTAGAGTGTTGGAATGGCTGCCTAAAATTATTTATGCAATGAAATTGTTTTGGATTTACTTTGTTGTCTTGTTCCTAATCCTTGCTTTTTTTCCTTGCCTTGTTGTTTTGCATATCCATTCGTCATGTCATATTCAGAAGGGGTTGATTCTCGAAAAGAACTTTTTGCTCAAATTAAAAAACTCTTGTCATGGACGAAAGGCTCCTAAAGAGTGAGGATGAGAATGTCAAAGTGCGTCATTGGTCTGAGGTCAATCAGCGAATTTTCGGAGATAGCCTCACTGCTGATCATGAGACAGAAACTTTAGATTATGCTCACGTCAGTGTCAAACAGAACAACATGCAGGAGCTGCGTGAGATTTGGGACCGTTTCGACTATAAGACCAAGCAGTTATTCCATGAAACTTATGGTGACATAGCATATCTCTTATATATGAAGGTGGATGAACCGTTTCTGAAAGCCTTGATCCAGTTTTGGAACCCAGGGTACTGTTGTTTCACTTTTAACGGGGAGGATATGATGCCTACGTTCGAAGAGTACTTGGCCCTATTTAACCTGCCTAATGTAAAGAAGAGTTGGGTATATGCTAAGCCCCTTAAGAACAAAAACCCACATTTTAGACTTGCTGCATTTGCTGGAATGAGTGATGAATGGGTCGAGGGGCTGATACGGAAGAGAGGGGGAAGTTTTAGCTTTCCTTGGTCAAGCATCCGAAACATTATCCTAGTGCATCCAGATAAAACAAAGAGGATAGATCTTTTGGATATCGCAATTTACGGTTTGATTATTTTCCCAAAGGTGTTGGGAAACATTGATGTGGCCTTGCTTGATTTCTTAGAATAGTTGAAGAGGGGAGTTAATCCAGTCCCTACAGTGTTAGCTGAAACTTTCATTTCTTTAAATGCATGACGGAAGATAGAGGGTGTGCGCTTCGGAGGATTTGCTCATTTGCTCCAGGTCTGGGCCCTTAGCCATTTTTGGGAGTGTCCAACTTTGACTTTATCAAATGTGTTCTCTCTGAGTTTCTCTCATCTTCGAGAATTTCTAGCAAAAGATTGGTCGGTCGTTAAGAGAAGCAAATGGGTAGAAATCTTCAGAGATCACCGTGACCAAGACATCAGATGGAGGGTTCCGTGGATGGGTCATGCTAAAGTTCTGTACAAGTGTAGAGATTACATCTACCTTATGCTATTGGGTTTATGGGGAAGAATCAGGTGTGCTCATTTGTTGGTGTCAAGACATTACGGATCCCGACAATTCATTCCTTTCACGACTGACCTTAGTACATCAGAGTTTAAATTTTAGGGAGAGTACAGACAGAAGATACAAAAAATTAGTGACTCCTGGAACAGCTGCTATGTCATGAACATAGAGTTTGATAGCCACTGCATGTTCACTTCGGATTATGACATTTGGAGACAAACAAGAATGAATGACAAGATCATGCCATCTACCCTTAGACCGACCAAGACTCTGGAGGAACATTTAAAGGTTGTCCCCATTGAAGCTGAAATTCTAAGATAAGAGCTTAGAAGGGCCAAGCTGGAGATAGAAGCTTTACAAGAACAAAGCCGGCATGACAAATACGAATCCAGTCTTGATGTGGAGAAGCATAAATGGGAGGTTAATCGGGTGACAAAGTTGTATGTAGACTTGGAGAAGAAGTTTGAGATCTAGAGAGTGGATTTTCTCAAGTTCCAGACAACAGTCCAAAATGTTGATCTTCGGAAGAGCCTGGAGAAATGGAAGCTAGAAATGGAGCAAGCTGTGAAGAAAGAGAAAGAGCACAATAGGCGTGAGATTGAAAAATTCTGGCAAGCCTTGGATGAGGAGAGAAAGAAAGAGAAACAAGATGCAGAGAAGGAAAAGGGTAAATGGGTCCGTGCAAAGGAGCAAGAAAATGTGACTGCATGGAAGCGGAAGGCTCATGACAACAAGGTCCGTTTGTTGGAATTGCTGACGACATATAATAAGACCAGTGAGTAGTTAAAACAGAGCCAGGCTATGGTTGCAAAGCTACAAGTTCAAGTGCCAAATTTGAACCACACTCTCCACAAGTTACAGAATGATCAAACTTATACCGAGCTCCAAGCTAGCTTAAATGAAAATAAAGCTTTGCAAGAACAAGTGGACGAAATGGAGGGCATCATCCAAGAATACAGAACCAAGATCTTGGTACTTGAAGATGCCATAGATGGAGGAAATGATTACTGGTTCACACGTCTCAGAGATAATGCTAGAAGATTCAAGGAAAGAGATGAGTTCGACAAGACTGTAATGCACCAGGTTCAGGACGTAGCTCGACATGTAAGGATGTTAGCCACAGAAGCTGTTGCCCTTCGCCAATATATTAAGCCAGTGGGAGAGATTGTACCCAAACTTATGTGGTTGGTTGAAGAAATCAAGGAGTTGGGAGTCCGAGCTGAGATGTATTTATGATTTTAAACTTCTTGTAATAAAGGACCTTTTTGAATTCAATAAAGAGTTGTTCTTTATGAGCAAAATGTCTTATGGAATTAATGGCCCTTCGATTGTATTCATGCATTTGCACTATTTCTTTTCTTGCTTGTGTTGTTTCTTTTTGTGTGAAATTCAGTTTATCATTTGTGCATACATTCATACACGACAAAAACTAATCAAAGATAAAAAACATGGCATAATTTTCAAAATAGCTAAAACAACCCATAAGTACGGCACGCGAGCCCAGACCAGAGCCATGAACACTGAAGAGAGATTGACAACCATTGAAACAACCCAGAAGAGCACTCAAGAAAAGCTTGAGAAGATTTAGAATGATTTGAAGAAGGAAATGGAGCTGACACATCGAAAAACCACCAGTTCAATTGCAGCTATGTTTGGATTCAAGGATCCAGATACGTTAGAAGGTGGTGAAGAAGTAAACCTGCTGCCCAAGTTCCAGGGGATGGCATTTGCCCATCAGAAAGAAGCTGCTTCGTCTAAGGTGAAGATTTTGCCTCACCCTGCTAGGTCTTTTACCCGTAATGAAGCAAAGACGAGTGTTGAAGAAATCTATGAGGTCCTGACCTAAACGAAATTACTGATAAAGCCAAGGATGAGAAGAAATGGGAAGATCGTTACAAAAAGCTTGAGGAAATGATTAATTCATCTCAAGATAGGAATACAAATGGTAATATGGAGGCCAAAGACCTGAGTTTGGTAACTGACCTTGTGGTTCCTCCGAAGTTTAAGCTCCTTGATTTTGAAAAATACAATGGGACCACCTGCCCATCAGCTCATTTGACCATGTACTGCAAGAGGATGGCAACATATTTAGATGATAAAAAGTACAAAATGCTTGAGGAAATGATTAAGTTATCTCAAGAAGGGAATACAAATGGTAATATGGAGGCCAAAGACCTGAGTTTGGTAACCGACCTTGTTGTTCCTCCGAAGTTTAAGCTCCCTGATTTTGAAAAATACAATGGAACCACCTGCCCATCAGCTCATTTGACCATGTACTGCAGGAGGATGGCAGCACATTTAGATGATGAGAAATTACTTATTCACTATTTTCAAGATAGTCTAGTAGGATCAGCGTCTCGCTGGTACACACAATTGAGCCGGGTTAACATCCAATCATAGAAAGATCTTTCAAGGGCCTTTAAAGAGCAATACAAACACGTCTGAGATATGGTGCCAAATCGGTTGTTCCTTCAAGGGATGGAACAAAAGCATCATGAAAGCTTCCGATAGTATGCACAAAGGTGGAGAGATGTGGCAGCTCAGGTACAACCACCATTGTTTGAAAGTGAAATCACCCCAATGTTCATGGAGACGCTGAAAGGATCTTTTTATGATCGCATGATTAATCATGCAACCAAAAGCTTCGCGAAAATGTTGATAAGTGGGGAGCTAATTTTGGCGGCTGTTAAGAGTGGAAGACTAGACGGTGGAGAAACCAAGAAGCAGTATAAGAAGAAGGACAATGAGGTCAACGCAACCAATGTTTACAACCCTAATTACTCAAAGGGTGTGGTTTTTAGCAAACCTAGTGTCACAACTACAGCACCTACTACCACAAGCGCACCCAAGGAATAACGAAGATATCAGGGAAGCTCAAAGTCATACTTCTCGTCTACCAAAATGACATATGCATAATTATTTGAGGAATTAGTCAAGACTCAAATGGTGTTACCAAGACATGTCCCATCTTTTTCGCCCCCATAACCACCATGGTATGATGAGAAGGCACAGTGTGATTATCATGCAGGAATCCAGGGATACACTATTGAAAACTGCACTGTGTTCAAGAGGGTGGTGGAGGACCTAAGAAAATCTGACATGTTATCATTTGATACCTCGAAAGAGAAGGGAAACCCTCTTCCAAATCACCAGAAGGCAGGAGTGAACGCAGTCATGGAAGATGAGGACCGAGTAATTAGGGGAGATATTGCTGAGGTAAAAGCACCCATGAGGTGGGTATGGACCCAGTTGGTTGTAGCCAGAATACTTGAAGGAGAAGTTAAGGAGATGACCTTAGGAGGTGTGATGTATTGTGAGTACCACAAGGAAGGAGGATATTGGATCGAGTGCTGCCAGGAGTTTAGGCAACTGGTCCAGGAAAAAATGAATAACAAAGAAATTGAGTTTTTCAAGAAGGGGAGTGAGGAGCACATGATGGATGTATGCGCATTAGAGAAGTCGTCTTTTACAAAGAAATATGCTGGAATAAAGCCCTTGGTGATCAAAACCAAGGCAAGGGTTAATGAAACTACTAGAGGTGTGATCCCGAGACTGATTATTAAGGCACCTGTCTCTTTCTCCTATAGGGATAGCAAGCAAGTTCCTTGGAACTATGCTTGCACAGTAGCAAGTCCAGGAAGCACGTCGACTGAGGAAGAGAAAGCCGAAGAAACTGTTAACGAAGTAAGCTGTTTCATGAGAAGTGGAAGGCTCTATTCCCCACCGACGATAGAGGATAGAGATGCGGTATAGAGAAAAGCTGTTAGTGAGCCAAACATAGAAGGAGAAAAAGATTTCTTTCAAGAGAAGCCACCTGTAATTCATGAGCCAGTGAAAGAGTCAGAGGCTCAAGAATTCCTGAAAATACTCAAGCACAATGAGTATAGTGTGGTGGAGCAGCTACACAAACTTCCTGCTAGAATCGTTATGCCAGCTTTGCTACCGAGTTCCGAGGGACATCGGGACGCCTTGTTAAAAATTTTGAATAGAACTTTTGTAACAAAGGAGATCACGACCGACAAGATAGACATGTTGGTCAACACTATTACTGTGAATAATTTCATTTCGTTCAATGATGAAGAAATTCCCGAGGAGGGAATAGGGTCGTGCAAACCCCTCCATATTTCTACCAGATGTAAAGGATATATGATGCCCGATGTTCTGATTGACAATGGGTCAGCTTTAAATGTTCTCCCTTTGGCAACGTTGAAAAAGTTTCCTATTGATAGTTCTCACATGAGAGCTTATCAAAATACAGTACGGGCCTTTGACGGGACCCAAAGGAATGTTTTAGGGAAAATTGAAGTTCCATTACAAATTAGACCGGCAACATTTGAAATAGATTTTGTGGTGATGGACATAAAGCCCAGTTATAGCTGCTTGCTAGGACTTCCATGGATTCATACGGCGGGAGCGATACCTTCTACCCTTCACTAGAAGTTGAAGTTTGTAATGGACGGACAATTGGTGACGGATGGTGCAGAAGAGGAAATTATTGCATCAGTAGCTACTGATGCACCTTACATTGAGATAGATGAAGGAGTGCTTGAGTGTCATTTCAGGACACTAGAGCTGGTCAATGCAACTTTCGTCAATGAAGGGAGCAAGGTACCTGAGCCTGAGTTGTCAAGCTGCGCAAAGATGCAGGTGAAGTAAACCCTATGAAAAAGGAGCTGAAATAGGAAAATGGTTTGGGAAGAAGCATCAGAGAATGCTGTATCTGGTGGTTATCCCTGCAAAAAAGAAAAGATTCAGTTTGGGTTTCAAGCCCAGCAAGTGGAAAAGGAGAGCAGAGGTGAGAAAGAACCAAGAGAGGAGGAAGGCAAGACTAAAAGCGGAAGAGATTGAGTGGGAACCAATAGCGTACCCACCCCTGAGCCACAACTTCAGATTCGGAGGATTTCTAGACCCCCAACACTCATTTTGATGCAGAGGAAAAAGGAAGGAATGACCTGTGCAAGGTGTTCGAGAAGCGGGGCATCAATGCTCTGATGGACGAGGAAGAGGAGAATGAGTACTTGTCCAAGATTTGCCCCAGCTCTGAATTGAACAACTGGACCGCTAAAGAAATTCTTGAAGTTTTTAAATCAGTTTCAGAGTAATCCTCAAAACCAACTCATTTATTCCTAGGTCCGGGGACAATAGGAGATCTTACATAAAGGGTCTATGTTAAACATTTGGTCTTGAAATCAATAAAAGATGCATATATTTTTCAAAAATATATATGTGGCAAATTTTCCTTTGCAAAACCATAAAACATGAAAATCACTAAAATAAAGCTATAAATGAACCCCAAAAGTAAAAATCAATTCATTTCATTCATTCATCTATCTTTTCCTTGGTATATATATTCCTTTCACCCTTGTTTGCAGGTCTTTAGATATCAACAGTTCAAATAACTCTGAGACTGGTTCTAAAATTAACTTTGATATGCCTTTATGCTCTGAAAAAGTTGGAAATGTAGACGATGAGGAAGAATATGATTTACTTGATGACTTACTCAGAATGGTTGAAGGGGAAGAAAAATAGATTTTACCCCACAAGGAAGAGTTGGAGATTTTGAATCTGGGTATTGAAGAAGAGAAGCGTGAGGTGAAGATTGGTACCACTATTACAGCCAAAACTCGACAATGCCTGATTGAGCTTCTAAAAGAGTACAAGGACATATTCGCCTGGTCATATCAAGATATGCCTGGATTAGACACTGACATCGTCATGAATAGACTTCCAATAAAGGTAGGATGCGAGCATGTAAAGCAGAAACTCAGAAGAATGAAGACTGAGACGCTGTTGAAGATCAGGGACGAGGTAAAGAAGCAATATGATGCTGGATTCCTAGAAGAGGCCAAATATCCTGAGTGGGTAGCCAACATTGTCCTGGTTCCAAAGAAAGATGGGAAAGTGCGAATGTGCGTTGACTACAGGGATCTTAATAAGGCAAGCCTTAAAGATAATTTTCCACTTCCACATATTGACACCCTAGTAGATAATACAGCTGGACATTCCATCTTTTCCTTTATGGATGGATTCTCTGGATATAATCGGATTAAGAGTGCCCAGAAGATATGGAAAAGACAACTTTCGTAATGCTTTGAGGAACCTTCTGCTATAAGGTGATGCCCTTTGGTTTAAAGAATGCTGGTGCAACTTACCAAAAATCCATGGTCGCACTTTTCCATGATATGATGCATAAGGAAATTGAGGTATATGTGGATGATATGATCGCCAAATCGCAAACTGAAGAAGGGCATTTGGTAAACTTGGAAAAACTGTTCTTAAGGTTGAGAAAATTCCAGTTAAAGCTCAACCCTGCCAAGTGCTCATTTGGAGTCACATCTGGAAAGCTGTTGGGTTTTGTTGTAAGCAAAAGGAGCATTGAAGTCGATCCTGATAAAATAAAGGCCATACAAGAGCTCTCACCGCCTCAAACATAGAAAAAAGTTCAGGGTTTCTTGGGAATGATTAATTATATTTCCCAATTCATTTCCCAATTGACATAAAAGTGTGATCCAATATTCAGATTACTTAGGAAGAATAACCCGGGAACATGGAATGAAGAATGCCAGACAGCTTTAAAAAAGATCAAGGAGCAATTAACTAGTCCTCCGATATTAGTGCCACCTGTCTCAGGGAAACCACTAATCCTTTACCTAGCGGTATACGAAAACTCTATGGGCTGCGTATTGGGGCAACAAGATGAAATCGAGAGAAAAGAAAAGGCGATATACTACCTGAGCAAGAAATTCACTGATTGTGAAACTAGGTACTCTTCAATTGAGAGACAATGTTGTGCTTTGGTTTGGACAGCTAAAAGGCTAAGGCAATATATGTTGTAACACACTACATGGCTAATCTCAAAGCTAGATCCATTGAAGTATATGATGGAAGCTCCGGCCTTATCCGAAAGGTTGGCCAGGTGGCAGATGTTATTGTCCGAATTTGATATCCAGTATGTTAGCCAAAAAGCAATAAAAGGAAGTGCCATAGCTGACTTTTTGGCAAGTCGTGCCTGTGATGACTATGAAGCTTTGAATTTCAATTTCCCTGACGAGGATTTGATGTGTATCTCAGTAGATGAGGATGAAGCTCAAATGCATTCGTGGATCATGAACTTTGATGGTGCCACAAATGTTTTAGGACGAGGAATCAGAGCAGTTCTGGTTTCACCCGAGGGAGATTATTATCCTTTTACCAGTCGTTTAAAATTCTTTTGCACCAATAATATGGCAAAATATGAGGCTTGCATATTAGGGCTGAGGGAGGCCATTGAAAGAAAGATTCAGAATTTGAAAGTTTATGGAGACTCAGCGCTGGTCATTTACCAAATACGTGGTGAATGGGAGATGAAGGATGCAAAGTTGATAGAATATTACAAGTTGGTCATTGAATTAACTAAAGAATTTGATGAGATTACTTTTAAGTATCTCACTAGAGAAGATAACCAGATGGCTGATACTCTCACCACCCATGCTGCTATGTTCCAAGCAAGTGAAGGTTCTGAGATGATGCCAATCAAACTGCAAATGCTAGATTCCCCAACCCATTATTATGACGTGGAAGAAGAAATAGATTGCCATGGTACCATGACATCCTGCGGTATATAAAATTCCAACAGTACCCATCACAAGCCACATAAAATGAGAAGAAGATGGTCAGAAAGATGGCATCAAGATATGTCCTTGATGGAGAAATCCTCTATAAAAGCAGTCGAGACCAAGTGTTTTTGAGATGTGTAGATGTGAAAGAAGCCCAGCTGATTTTAGAGGAGGTTCACGAGGGAGTCTGTGGAACTCACCCAGTGGCTTCACTATGGCTAAGAGGATTATGCGCTTGGGCTATTATTGGTCAACCATGGAAGGGGATTATATTGACTATTCCTGAAAATGCCATAAGTGTCAAATTTATGCTGATAAGGTCCATGTGCATCCCAGTCTCTACATGTCATATCGTCTCCCTGGCCATTTCCCATGTGGGGTATAGATGTTATTGGGCAGATTCACCCAGAAGCCTCAAATGGGCATCGATTTATTCTGGTAGCTATCGACTACTTCACAAAGTGGGTCGAAGTAGCCTCGTACGCAAATGTCACTAGATCAACAGTCTACAAATTTTTAAAGAAAGAGATCATTTGCCGGTTTGGTTTACCAGAGAGCATAATCACCGATAATGCCTCTAATCTGAATAACATAATGATTGTTGGGGTCTGCAAACAGTTTAACATAAAGAATCACAATTTGGTAGTTTATCGTCCAAAGATGAATGGGGCAGTTGAGGCCGTAAATAAAAAATATTAAGAAGATAGTGGCAAAAATGACTGATACCTATAAAGATTGACATGAAAATTTACCATTCGCCCTGTACACCTACCAGACAGCGGTACAAACATCTACTAGGGTAACACCGTTCTCGTTGGTATATGAAGTAGAGGCTCTACTACCAATTGAGGTTGAAATGCCATCGCTTCGTGTCTTGATGGAAACCAAGTTAAATGAAGTTGAATGGGTTCATGTAAGATATGGCCAGTTGAATTTAATTGAAGGAAAAAGGTTGAAAGCTTTATGCCATGGTCAAATGTATCAAAGAAGAATGATAAGGACTCGTGAAAAGAAAGTTTGCCCTAGAGAGTTTCAGGAAGGTGACCTAGTATTGAAAAAGAAGCTACCGATTCAAAGTGATCACCGAGGGAAGTGGGCACCTAATTGGGAAGGACCTTATATTGTAACAAAGGTCTTTTCAGGCAGAGCATTAATTTTGGCTGAAATGGATGGTGATGAGTTCCAGAATCCAGTAAATTTGGATTGGTCAAGAAGTACTGTGTTTGAAAGAAGAAGAGAAAGAAAAAGAAAAAAGAAAGAAAAAGAAAAATAAAAAAAAGGATAAGAGAAAGAGTAAGAGAAAAAGGAAAAAAGAAAAAAAGAAAAAAGAAAAGAAAAAAGGAAAAAATGAAAAGGAGGGTTCAAAATGAAAACCCACAAAGGGCGTTTTGAAACCAAATGAGGGTCTGGATTGAAAACCCATAAAGGGCGGTTCAGATAACTTGCAAGACAGGCCTATTACAGAGTGATCCCCTTGGAACTTGATTCTTCTGCGCATCGCCCACATTTTCGAAGTCCTCTAAGCACAGATGGCATTCAAGTCAATTCTGGTTGCCTTAATTGGACAAGTTTGGACTGTTGATATTTGAATACTTATTTTCCTATTTGTTTGCCACAAAGTCAATAAAACTTTGTTCCATAGACTTTTTTTCCTTGTTTCCCATTCCTATTGGCATCTTATTTTGAAATAAAGATAAAAGAATTTGACATTATTTAAACATGCAAAAGATTTTTAGCATTACTCTAAAAAGCATTTTAAAAAGTACAGGGACCTTGAAACGTTTCTTTTGTGAAACTTTGGATTTAGGGGCATGAGGTCAAAATCATAAAGACATTTGAAGTAGAAATAAGTTTTGATGCAAAGATTCACATGCAAGCAATTCAAAGAGCTCTAAAGATTCTTGATCATTAGTCTTTGTTCCATGACAAAGAGAACAATTTTACGAACATTGGGGGAAATATCCTAAGATAAGGAGTTTTCACTTAAGTCTCAGCTCCATTCAAGGAGATTTGTCACTGAATGATGATGTTTCAACCAAGTCAAAAAGAGTGTTGAAGAATATGAGGGTAAAATCAGAATATAGGTTTGAACGAGCAAATGTGCAAAGGATCAGAAATCTAAGGAGCAGTGGAGATGACTATCTATGATTATTTTTAATATTGTGAAGATTTCTTTCCAAGGAATGGTCGATGGAATTTTAATAACAAGAAATTGGGGGAGCCAACTAGAATTAAAAGATGGGATGTTGCTAGCTTTCCAGCTTGTTGTGATCCTAATAACATTGAGCAAAGTTGAATTCGGTGTAAAAAGGAATTCATTGGGCCAGAACAAACGCCTATCATTTTTACCAGAGTTAAGAAAATGTTTGAGATGATACAATCCAAGCTACGTGAAGCTGTGCAAATTCTTCTATGTTGCTACCATACAGAACACAAATAAAAGGATTTTAAAAGAAAATTTGTCATGCATTCATGTTTTTAGGCATCCCTAGGGGCATGTTCATCATAAATTACTTTGCGTATTACAATGTTTACAGGTACATGAAGGCTTTTTCAGCAAAAGAATTCGCTTATCCATCCAAGCATAAGGAGGATGGAACCCATTTCAGAACCCGCCTATCTATTCAGGCATCAGGAGAATAGAACCTGCCTATCCGTTCGGGCATTTGGGGAATAGAATTTGCTCATCTATTCGGGCATAAGGAGAATAGAACTCGCCTATCTATTCGGGCATCAAGAGAATAGAACCTGCCTATCCGTTCGGGCATTTGGAGAATAGAACCCACCTCATTTAATCGGGCATACGAAGAATCGAACCCAGCTCATCTATTTAGGAATTTGGAGAATAGAACTCGCTCATCTATTCGGGTGCTTGGAGAATAGAACCAACCTATCTGTTCGGGCATCAGGAGAATGGAACCAATGAGCAAATCGATGAAAATCAGTGCCTTTTGGTCTTTGCTCTATCTTTGTTTCAAAGATGAGCAAAGAGAGGCAGCTGTTGTCACTAGATTTTTACCTCATTTATTATTATTATTATTATTATTATAGTTAAAGCCCAAAGGATAAAATAAAAGAGCCCATAAAGTGATCACTAATAATAAAGCCCATCTTTAACAACAAAAATAATAAATTTTTTATAAAGCCATTATATAATATATAGCCTATTTTTAATTAATTTAGAAGCCAAAAAAATACCCAAAAGAGCCAAAATAACCTTTTTTTGTGTCCAATAAGCAGGTTAAACCGGAACCGTCTGATCTGGGGTATTTCAATCGAACAGCCTTGATCAAAGCAGAAAAAAAGAAAAAAAAGCTGTAAAAAAAGGGTTGCCATGTGCAACCACGCGCTTGGCGCATGCGCTGCACGCGCGTAAGACAACCCCCCAAAACCCATGGGTCGCGGCTGCCGCTGCACCAACGCAGCTCGCCTGCACCACGGCTGCCGTCGCTAAAGCTGCCGTCGTTCCAATGGCACCGATGCCGTCCACCGCCGTCCTACGCCGCCGCTGATATCTGCAAAATAAAGCGGGGAAGAGTCAAAACCCTATACTCGAATCTAGAATGAAATTCATCTTCAAATTCGAACCAAATCAGATGATTTTTGGGGGTTTCGACCGAGGATCAAGCCCCTTGTCGGATTATGGCTTCAATTTTGGGATTGAATCCCATTTTCCATTGAATTGCAAGCCCTAGCTCTAGTATAAATACCCCCTTCCCCATTGTGTTCTTCACCAATTCACCAAGTAAATAATGCTTCAAAATTCTTTTTGAAAATTCTCTGAAAATTGCTGAAAAATTGTGGAAGTTGGTTCGAGTTTGGAGGAGCTTCAGTTCGAGTTCTTGAAGAGGAATCAAGCTTTTCCGGTGGCAATTGGGGTCGATTCGAGTTCGAATCTTCTTCTTTAACGGTAAAATTTTCTTTTCTTTATACTCTTTTAATTTATTTTCTGGATTAATTTTTGTTTGATTAGTTCTTGCTTTTAGGTTGCTATTTGGTGTTGAAATTGAATTTTTGAGATTTGTAATTGTTCTTTTCTTTGTTTTTGATCCATTTAAAAAAAAAACATGATATGAAATTTTGTCTTAAAATTTTGATCCATTTCATTCTAAAAAATAAAAATGTTTTTTCTTTAAATAAGGTTTCTTTAAAAAAAAGAAAAATAAAACAAGGATTTCATAAAAGATTTAAATTTCAAAAAATAATAAAGCTTCCCAAAGATTTTTTTTTTTTAAAAAAGGTTTCGTGAATCTTAAATAAATATAGCTTTTAAAATTCTTAAATGGAGAGTTTCAACAATTAAATGATTTAATAAATGTTTTTTTAAATAAAAAGGCTTGAAATTTTTAAAGTTAAAAAAAGATTTTAGGAATAATTTTTAAAAAAAAACTTAAAAAGAAAAAAATTAAAATAAAAAAGGTTTTAAAACATAAAGATTTTGGAAATAAAAGGTTTTAAAAAAAATCAAAAATGGAATAAAAGTGGTTTTAAAAAAACATAAAAGAAAAACTTTTCAAATATAAAAATGATTAAAGTTTTAAAAACTAAAAAACACTTCAAATAAAGGGACAAATGAATGAAATATCTTTAAAGCAAAAAACAAAGAAGTTTTTTTGTCTTGTTAGCCTTTTGTGATTGTTTGAACTTTAAGGTTAGGATCTTTGAGCTTAAATTAGAGACTTTTTTTTGTTTAAAAACTTTCTTCCCCTTTTGAAATAAAACACACTTTAAATATTATAACTTTGGCAAATAAAATGCATTAACACTAAACTTTAAAAAATGACAACTCACCTAATCCTTTCTTTGGTTTGTTAAAAAAGTGAAAACTAAATCAATGCGGTGTCTTACCAAACGGAAATGACAGGTTAGCGCCAGGAGTGTTGGCGGTGATTGGAGTTCATTTTCCGGGCGGTAAGGCCGTTAAAATAGACTTATATTCGTAAAATGGACGAATAAATTAAACCTTTGTGAACTTACTAATTCCAACTTTGAAAACACTTTTTGAAATCAATAAGGTACCAATTTTTGGGCGTTGTGGGAGTGCTAATCCTTCCCCACACGTAACCGACCCCGAACCTATTTTCTGGTTTTCAAAGACTAAAAACGTTATTTTAAAATAGCCTTGTTTTTCAAAGTGACCCAATCACACTTTTTGAAAAAGATTGTTGGCGACTCCGTGTTTTAAAATTTTAAAACATTTCGAGCTTGAGAGGGTTGTGACAGCTATATTTTCAATGGCTAAGATAGAACCACTCTAGTTTTTGACTAAGGCTAAACTAGAACCTCTCATTTTACAAGGGATTTGTGTAAGCTCTAAAACCTCACTTAGGTGGGTGTTTACAAGAATTTAAGCTCACAAGAGAAATGAAATTGGGATCTGGATGGAATATAATGAAATAGATTTACAATTAAGCATTCCCTCAAACACTATATACAAGAGAAACGAAAGAAATAAGAATTGGACTCAAATTCTCTTGATCATGTTGCTTGGATGTGTTCTCTTATCTTCTTCAAGTCTCCTTGTAGTGTTTATATAGTGTGGAATGAGTTTCTAGCCGTTTATGGCCGTTGGGGATGCAAAATAGCCGTTACCTACAAAAATTTCAGCATTTATAACTAAAGGGATCGATCCTTTTTCAAATATATGACCGTTAGACAGACAAGGGATCAATCCCTTTTTCTAGGGGATCAATCCTTTTACACTAAATGGTTGGAGCAAAAAAACAAGTGTTTACTGTCCAAAAAGGGATCGATCCTTTTACATAAGGGATCAATCCTTTTTGCCTTAAACCTTGAAAAACATTATTTTTAAGTGCAAAAACGATCATACTAATTTTGAAAAATTTCGGCTAAGTTGGAAAATATTCGAAACAAAATTTTCAAATTTGTTTGGACTTTGAATTATTTTTGAAATATTTGAACAAGTCCAAAACATTTCTCACTTAATTTGTTATATCAAAATATTAGTTCAATACTATTTTATTATTATTAAATTTAAAAATATGAAGAAAAAAATCACCACAACCGTTGACCACCGCTGTTCTCAAAATCGCAAACCGTTTGATCCAAAATTGCATCGGTGGATTTGTTTTGACACGCTGAGTCCGAATTTGGTGTTTGTTTCACTAGAAAATGTCTTGAAACACGTAAATCTCGTTTGAAACTTTTCGGTTTCCTAACTTCCACTCTTTTTCGTGGAATTCAGAGTACTTTACAGTAACATGGAGGTTTCGGACTCAGGGGGTCAAGATGAAACGACCGGTAAAATCTAGGACTGAATGACCACCATCTACGGCCGTCAATAGTGGTGTTCGATGACGGTGAATGGTGGCTGGCGAACAGTTGGATTTAATTTTATATTTTATATTTAAAATTATTTTATATTAAATAATAATAATAATAAATGCTAAAAAATTCGAAAATAATAATAAAAAATTGAGAGTGACCAAAATATGAGTAATTTGAAAGTTCAGTTAGTAAATTTAAAAGTTTGAAAGTTGAGTGACCAAAATAGGAGTGAGAAGATAGTTGAGTGATGAATGGAGTATTTTACCCTTGTAATAAAAAATTTCTCTTGTAACCCTTTGTGTTGCTACACAATTGCTTACCATAAGTTGAGCTCGTTTTGGATTGGGTGATCTCAGGTAAGAAATTGTATAGTTACACTTTTCCTTACATTTATTGTAATAAATTATGTACTTTATGAAATAATTTATGTAGCTACTCAAATTCTCATTATTGTTGCAAGAAAAGAGGTTATCTTCTAGCTCTTTGTGTGGCTACACAAATGCTTACCGTAGGTTGATGTAGTTTTGGATTGGGTGATCTCCGATAAGAAATTGTGTTGTGTAGTCACATATTTCCTTACATTTTCTGTAACAAATTATGTATATTTTGTAATATTTTATGTAGCTACTTAAATTCTCATTATTTTATAAGAAAAAAGGTTATCTTTTAGCCTTTCTGTGGCTAATAAAAATTCTTACTATAAGTTGAGCTCGTTTTGGATTGGGTGATCTCGGGTAAGAAATTGTGTAGTTACACTTTTCCTTAGATTTCCTATAATAAATTATGTATATCTTGTAATATTTTATGTAGCTACTTAAATTCTCATTATTTTGTAAGAAAAAAGGTTATCTTGTAGCCCTTTGTGTGGCTACACAAATGCTTACCCCAGGTTGAGCTAGTTTTGGATTGGGTGATCTCAGGTATGAAATTGTGTAGTTACACTTTTCTTTACATTTTTTGTAACAAATTATGTATATCCTGTAATAATTTATGTAGCTACGCAAATTCTCATTATTTTTGTAAGAAAAAAGTTTATCTTGTAATCTTTTGTGTGGCTACACAAATGCTTACCACAAGTTGAGCTCGTTTTGGATTAGGTGATCTCGGGTAAGAAATTGTGTAGTTATATTTTTTCTTACATTTTCTGTAACAAATTATGTATATTATGTAATAATTTATGTAGCTACTCAAATTTTCATTATTTTTATAAGTAAAAAGGTTATCTTGTAACCCTTTGTGTGGCTACACAAATGATTATCATAAGTTGAGCTCATTTTGGATTGGGTAATCTCGGGTAAGAATTCGTGTTATTATATATTTTCTTACAATTTATGTAAGAAATGATGTATTTTCCCTAATATTTTATGTAGCTACGCTGATGCTTATGAGTTTTGTAAGTGTTAATGTTATTGGATTAGTATTTATGTTATCACATAATTTCTTACGTGATAAGACTTTGTGTAACTATCGTTTTTTTTTACAGTTACGGTAATAATTTATGTAAGCGCCTCGTAAGAAATTATGTACGAACCTGATATTGGTAGAATCAGTCAATTTCATTTTAGCCTGAATTTAGGCTGTCTCACCGCAGAATCACCCTTATCGATTAGATATTACTTTTTTAAATGAGATCTTTGAATTTTTAAACGTTGTGTTTTAAAATTTCATGGAAGTTCATTAGTAGTATTTGTAATCGGACTTTGAATTTCAAATCAATCAAGTAGAAAGGTTAGGTTTTAGAAATTAAAATAAGAGGGACTAAATTTCAAAAGTCCAAGAAGAACAAGAACGAAAGTAGTTGGTCGATTCAATCGATTTTTTACTTAAACCAACTTGAATTATAGAAAATTGAACCGCTATATTTGTCAGAAATAGTGTCATAAACGAACCGAACGTTCAACGAACCGTTCGGCGAAAAGTTTATTTATGTTCGTTTATTTATTAAACGAATGAACATGAACAAGATTTTTTGTTTGTTAAATCAAATGAATGAACACTAACAAAAGGCTTGTTCGTTCATTTACATTCGTGAATGTTCGGTAATCCGTTCGTTTAAATTTATTCACATGTCCATTTATATTTATTATTTTTCATAACAAAAGTATTATATTTAAAAAAATTAAAATATATATATTAAAAATATGAAATAAAAAAAACATTATACAATACTCTTAACAAATTAACTCTGAAGTTGCAGCTTATATTAATGAATTTTATGTGGTTACTGCAGTTGTGGTTTATGTTCGTTTATTTTAAAAAACGAACACAAACAAGCTACATTTCTTAACAAATGGACACGAACAAAAAATTATATTCGTTTAAAGATCCTCACAAAATTTGTTTCTGATTTAAGTTTGTCGGTGATAATGAATAATTTGATCCCTTTGTGATTGTTAACCATGTAATCAAAACTGTGCAGCTGACTTAAGGTTTGATGGCCAATTTAGGCTTGGTTTATAGATTATATATTATAAACATATTAAAATAATTAATATCTAAGTAATTTTTCCTCATCGACATAGTTTGAAAATTTAAAAAATCGATATTAAATAAAACAATTGATAAAATCAATCTTGTAATCAGAAAAATTGATGAAGTTATCCAAATCGAAAATCACTTAAATTAAATATATCGGTTTAAACAAAAAAAATACCCCTTAGACGCTAAATTTAATTTATTCTTTAAAAATGACTAGATATTTTAATTTTGTTTTGGTGGCGACACAATTTTAATGCTGGTCGTCAACCGTCGATTAATGATTTCGTCCTATGACGGCTAAGGTGGACAGTCTGCGATGGGGTATCTCTTCAAATGGTTTGTATACGTCTACATCATTTTGTGAACATTTGATCCCAAATAATACGATAAGGGAAGATGCGTGGAAAGATGTTTGGGCAAACATTGCTCTCCCGAAGGTGGAGGCCTTTGTTTGGAAAGCTTTCTACGGTCGAATTCCTACTTCGATTGAGCTTCAAAAGCGTGGGGGCCTCAACATTCAGGTTACTTCTTGTCCCTTGTGTAATAAGGATAATGAAACTGTTATTCTATCTCCTATGTCATTGTTCTGTTTCTTGGGGTTTCTGGACAAAATTGTGTGGTATTATATTGTTGGGATTAAGGGCTACTTTTGTCTTTGTAGTAGTTTTAATTTATCGATTTCGCCCCTATAGTATTTACGCATCAATTTGGCCCTTGAAGTAGTTGAATTGCATTACTCTAAATCGACCAAATTGATGCGAAAATACCATAAGGGCGAAATCGATAAATTGGGACTATTATAGTGGCAAAAATAGCCCTTAAGCCGTATTGTTATGCCTGCTGATCTTATGTCTTGGATAAAACAATGGAGTGATTTAGCTGTTATCTTTAAATCTAAGCCTATTTG
The DNA here is from genome assembly GCA_019671005.1 of Hibiscus mutabilis. NCBI lineage: Eukaryota > Viridiplantae > Streptophyta > Magnoliopsida > Malvales > Malvaceae > Hibiscus > Hibiscus mutabilis. Next base: position 54,068,734 of record CM033745.1, read on the forward strand.
GATAATGCGTTTTTTTAGCATGGTATGGTCCATTTGGATTCAGAGAAACGAGATTGTTTTTAGAGAGGCCATGGTTAACCCGAGCCTGCTCTTTGAGCTTTGTGTCCTTCGGTTGTGTTCGTAGAGCAAAGCAAAACGGTCTTTCGTTTTTGAGTATATTACTGATCTATCTATGAATCCTAAATTGTTACTGACAGGCCTTGCGCATCTACAACTGAATGGATTAATCCACCCTTGGGGTATGTAAAATTTAATGCGGATGGTACCATTTGCGGTGGTTTTGGTAAAGTTGGCATCGGAGGTATCCTTCGTGATTCTTCAATTAGTACTCTAATGTGTTTCTCAAAGGCAGTTGGCTCTATGGATGCTACATCAGCGGAGTTCTTGGCTATCAAAGAGGCTTGGCTGTTGTTTTGTTCTTCGCCATGGTATAACTCTTTGTTGGGTCACGCCGGTACACCTCATAGCACAACAGAAAAATTATCCGGTGATTACCACCAGAGATCCATGTACGAGGAATGAATTAGGGTGAATAAGGGTAAAAAATTACCTGTTTAAAATCTAGAATTCTGAATTTGGAGGAGATAGATATCCAATCACGATTCCATGATGTTGATTCCTAATCCGCAACAATAACGCTCTGACCTCTACGTAGTTCACCCAGTTGAAACGAGCATATAAAACTCTCTAAACTATATAAAGGGTTTTTCCAAAAAGCATTGATTATTGCTAGATCTCTCATGCCTTTATATAGCCTTTGTAATCCTAATTCAACTTATATTAGGATTTCAATATATATATAGGGACGAGATCCAGTTACATGGTGTAAAACTCATTTAGTTTTACACTAATCTATGACCATTGGACGAGTAAAATGGATGGGTGAGATGAACAGTAAAAAATGTGAAGATTATTACTTTGAAAAAAAAGATAAGGAAACAATCTTAGCCATTAATTATCATCATCCAACGGTAAAAAAAAGTGTAAAAGTAATTGAGTTTTACACCATGTAAGTGGATCCTAACCCATATATATATATATAATCCCAATTCAACTTAATTAAGATTTCAATATATATCTATATTAATATATATAATCTCAATTCAACTTAATTAGGATTTCAATATATATATATATAATCTCAATTCAACTTTAATTAGGATTTCAATATATATGTTAATTTAAATCGAATTATATTATTTATATATTAAAAGAGTCATAATTACAACAATTATTTTTCTTTTAATATTTATCCAATAGTTAAATTATATATATCAAATATATATTAATTTAACTAAATTCGTGTACAACAAATTTGTACATATATAATTCATTTAATATATGCTCATTTCAATCGTGGGTGTGACCCTGTAGGTTCTGTGTAACATTAGTAATAAATATTAGAACATTTCTAGTATTATAAACAATGAGTGACATCTAGCAATATGTCATTGTCACCTAAGTTACAAGAAATCATGATTCGACATAACCTCTTTGTGATTAACTCTTTTCATGTATTACATCCTTTTGTCTTTATATCTACATTGAACACAAGTCATGAAATAGTCACACTTGTATAGTCCATCTAATATTTCTTGATATCTTGAGTAGACTATTATAAACGAATAACTATGATATCTCATATCAACTTATTTGAGCATGGCCATGCATTTCTAGTCTCACTCAATCAAGTGGCCTACGATATTACTCCTATTATGTAGGAGTGAGAAATCCTATCTTGATCAACCATATCCCACTACATAGATTGTGACATATCTAATATCAGTCTTTATAGTGTAGTCAGTTGCGACACACGTTTGAATGTATCAAAATATGTCACTCACAATGTTGAAATAATGATGATCCCAAGTTTGAGAATCATACATGTAGTTATCACTATGAGCAATATTGTGACTGTCACATAATAATCCAAGAAACATGCTTATAGCGGGTCAGTCCAATATGTCATTCTCTAACACATACTTATGTATTGATTTTGACATCTCCATGTCAATGACAACACTTTGTCATCAATCAACTACATATTAGTCTTAATGCATTATTCTAAGGATATTTAAGAATAACCATATTATTCTAAATACTTTATTATAATTCAGTTTATTATAATTGTAACTGAAAATAATAATGGCAATGCCTCTTTATGAATAAAAAAAGTAAAAACAAATGTCAATTACAATCATCTTATGATTGGTCTTTGGGCATACTCTAACAATCTTCCACTAGCACTAAGACCAATCACTCATGTATCTAATACCAAGTAATTTAGTGTGACGATCATGCTTCTGTTGCGTCAGAGGCTTTGTCAGTGGATCGACAGTGTTATCATATGTTGGTACTCTGCATATTTTCATATCTCTTCGATCTATAATTTCTTGAATGAGATGGTAACGCCTAAGTATGTGTTTAGATCATTGGTGAGATGTAGGTAGGGATGTAAAAACAGGTAATCGGATGAGTTTCAGGTCAGGTCCTGTCAGTTTGGGTCAAATCGGATACAGGTCATTTCAGGTCGATTTGATGTTTTCACTCGATTCGGGTCGGGTGCGGGTCATTTTCACGTCGGGTTCATTTCGGGCCGGGTTCATTTTAGGTCGGGTGAAAACGGTTCAGGTCTGAATCAGTTAATTGATGGGTTAATTCGGGCTCGGGTTCATTTCAGGTCGAGTTCATTTCAAGTCTAGTTCATTTCAGGTCGAGTTAATTCGGGTTTTGAATTTGTTTTAAGTATAAGTTTGGTACAAATAATCGATAGACTTTGGGAAGGGTCATTCCGAGTGAATTATTTAACACTTTTCACGAACACGAATCACATTAAAAATAAATATTAGGCACTAAAATGAACAAAAATTTAACCCTAAAATATCATCATATTTAAAATATTGGAGTAAATTACAAAAATTTAAAATTAATAAGGGTCGATTTCGATGAAAAAATTAATTTTAGGGACTAACATGAACAAAAATATCATCATATTAAAAATATTGGACTAAATTATAAAAACAAATAGGGGTCAATTTGGAATAAAAATAAAGTTTTAGGGACTATAATGAACAAAAATATCATCATATTAAAAATATTGGACTAAATAAAAAATGAACAGGGGTCAATTTGGAGTAAAAAAATAAATTTTAGCTACTAGAATAAACAAAAATATTATTGGACTAAATTGCCAAAAATATAAATATTATGGGGCAATTATGACTAAAAATTAAATTGTAGGGATTAGAATAAACAAAAATATTATTCGATTAAATTACTAAAAATAGAAATATATATGGGTCAATTTTGGCTAAAAATAAAGTTTTGGGGACTATAATGAACAAAAATATCATCATATTAAAAACATTGGACTATATTAGAAAAATTTAAAATAAATAGGGGTCAATTCGAATTCGTAAACCCCAAAACTCAACCCTTAAATCTTACAATCACTAATAATTAAAGTGTAAACTGAATCCCTAAACTAATCTCATAGCTCCTACCAAACACTCAACTTGACACATTTACCCCCAAACCCCTAAATCTTACAATCACTAATAATTAAAGTACAAGCATAATCCCCTAATCCCTAAACTAATCCCATAACCCCAAACACTCAACTTGACACATTTACACCTAAACCCCAAACCTCAATCCCTAAATCTTGCAATCACTAATAATTAAAGTGCAAAACTAATCCCTTAATCCCATAACTCCAAACACTAATAATTATAATTTAATACATTGATGTCATTTTTCATCTTTGTCGAAATAAATTGGGCCTTCAAAAGCTCATCAAACGTTTTAATTATTAAACAATTTTATGAAAGTGGGTCTAATTAAAAAAACCTAAACCTAAAGGTCTAAGGAAACTAAACTAAAATTGCGACTAAAATGAATCAAATTAAAACTAAAGAATAAAAAAGGACTTAAGTGAAAAGCTCCTAAACTAGTAATGGCCTAATCTACTAATAACCCCTTAAAAATGGGCAGGCAAGATTCTCTCCATTTGTTACAGTAATTGGCAATTGTTTTTTAAATATGGGCGGGCTGTGGGCAGATCAACTTGAAAAATGGGCGGGTAGGTTTTTACTTTTATGAATTAGAATAAAATAAAAAAATGAATAGGGGTCAATTTGGAGTAAAAATTAAATTTTAGGGACTATAATAAATTGGACTAAATTGTCAAAAATATAAATAAATATGAGGCAATTTTGACTAAAAATTAAATTGTAGGGACTAGAATAAACAAAAATATTATTAGACTAAATTATCAAAAATAAAAATTTCACTAATTCCCTCCAAAATTTTGGGTGGCTTTTATTCCTCCAAAAGTTTTAGACTAAAAGTAAATTAATCTCAAACCTAAAAACTAGGTGGCTTATTTCCCTCGAAAATTTTGTCTTTCCCTTTTTTTTTTACCAATTGTCCTTTTCTTTTTCTACCAATTTTTTAGTTTAATTCAATTGAGTCCCAACTTAGATTAATTTAATTGAAGTTCCACATTTAGTTCTAGAATTCTTTTAATTATGTCCGTAATTTATGCTTCTAGATTTTAGTTTAGCTTAATTAGATCCTAAGTTTAATAAGTTAATTCAATTCAAACATTATTATTATTATTTATTATTATTATTATTATAACATATAATAAACTTTGATTAAATATAATTATACACAAAATTTTGATATGGATGTAAACATGTAATTGTACACATGATAACATCAACATGAAAGTTAAAACATTAATTTAGTTCAAACTTAGTAGTTCAAACTTGACAAATAATTTATATTAAATGAGTTACTAAGCATACTGAATTATTTCTAAGCATTAAATTATTTAACAAAATTCCAAACTTAGTAGTGTCAAATGAATATCTAAATCCAATCTTTCATTTTTTGATATTTTTAATTGATTATATATGTATATATAACAAAAAAATTATTTAACACTCTAAATTGATTTAAAAAATTAATATTTTACATTTACCAACACTTAATAGTTTACATTTATCAACACTTTAAATTTATCAAATCATAGGCTTCCTAAATTACATGTCAGGTAAATCAAGGCAGGTCAATATTAGTTCAGGTCAACAACAGTTCGAGTTCAAACAGGTCGGATAAAATCAGATCTCGGGTTGATTCAGTCAGGTAATATCGGTTATTTGCCAGGTTAGTCTCGGGTTCAGGTTCGTTTCAGTCAAGTACAGGTCAGGTTTCGGGTCTATAGTAACAGGTTCAATTCGAGTTCAGGTCGTTCTCGGTCGAATGCATGTTAGGTTCGGTTACTACAGTAAAAGGTCCAACTCGGGTTCAGATCAACAACAGTCGGTTACAGATCAGTTTTGAGTCATCGAATCCTCATGTCAAACTAGGTTCTGACTCGAGCAGGTTTCAGTCGGGTTTTCAGGTCGGGTCAGCTTTTACATCCCTAGATGTAGGTTCTTTTGCTTGTGTGATGGCTCAATTGTTATCACAACGTAGATCTATAGCAATCAATATGCTCGACACAACCCCTAGTTCATATATGAACTTCTTGATCCAAACACCTTTTTTTGCAGCATCGCATGCTGCAATATACTCGGCTTCTATTGTAGAATCAGCTACTGTATCTTGTTTTGAACCTTTCGAGCTCACAGTGCCTCTATTAAGGCAAACACAAAACTAGATTGTAATCGTGAATCATCCTTATCGATTTGAAAGCTGGCATCAGTATAACCTTTTATACTTAACTCTTCCTTACCTCCATATATAAGGAATGTATCCTTAGTTCTTCTTAAGTACTTAAGGATGTTTTTAACTGCGACCCAATAACCTTCACCAGGATCTGCATGGTACCGACTTGTCATACTTAAAGCGTATGATACATTTGGAAGAGTACATAACGTGGCATATATGATAGATCCAATTGTTGAAGCATAAGGAATCTTACTCATGCGCTCTCTTTCTTGAGGTGTTGAAGGACACATTTCCTTTGAGAGTGAAATTCTATATCTCATAGATAAGAACCCTTTTTTAGATTCTTCCATACTAAATCTTTTCAGTACTTTATCTATGTATGTATTTTGACTCAATCCTAGGAGTCGTCTCGATCTATCTCTATAGATCTTGACTCATAATATGTATCTTTCCTCACCCAAGTCTTTCATGGAAAAACATTTTCCTATCCAAGTTTTTACAAACTATAAGCTAGGTATGTCATTTCCCATTAACAGTATGTCATCCACATAAAGTACCAAGAATATGACAGTTCTCCCACTAATTTTCTTGAAAACACATCTCATCTTCATTTTTGATAAAACCAAACTCTTTGATTGCATTGTTAAAACGAAGATTCCAACTTCGAGAAGCTTGCTTCAATCCATAAATGGACCTTTTTATCTTGTATATTTTTTTGGCATCTTTTGGATCGACAAAACTTTCAGGTTGTGTCATGTACACATCCTCATCTAGTTTTTCCATTAAGGAAAGCCGTTTTAGCATCCATTTTCCATATCTCATAATCATAAAATGCAGCTATCGCAAGTAAGATCCATATAGATTTAAACATAGCAACAGGTGAAAAGGTTTCATTATAGTCTATACCATTAATTTGATGAAAACCTTTAGCGACTAATCGCCTTTTGTATGTTTGTACATTACCATTCATGTCGGTTTTCTTTTTGAAAACCCACTTGCACCCTATGGGCTTAAACCCTTCAAATGGGTCAATCTAGGTCCAAATATGGTTTTCTGACATGGAACCCATCTCGAATTTCATGGCCTCTAGACATTTCTTAAAGTCTGGGCCTATCACTACTTCTTGATGAGTCATAGGCTCATCTTGATCCATGAAGAGAACATCACCATGCAATGTGACAAGAAATCCATATTTCTTAGGCGCATTGCGTTCTCTCAAAGATCTTTGCAATGGTTTTATTTCCAAAACTGTTGAATGTTCCTCAACAACTTATGGAACTTGTTGTTGTTCAATCTCTGGTTCAGTGATTTGTGGTTGATCTTGAATTTTATTGAGTTCAATATTTCTTCCACTTCCTTTATGGAAAATTAATTCTCTTTCTAGGAAGATTCCTATTCGAGCAACAAACACTTTGTTCTCGGTAGGATTGAAGAAGTAATATCCTTTAGTTTCTTTAGGATGACCCACAAAATTACATTTATGAGATTTGAGTTCGATCTTTGTAGACATCTGATGTTTAACATAAGCTTCACATCCCCAAATTTTAATAAAAGACATACTAAGACGTTTCTCAGTCTATATCTCATATGGTATCTTTTGAACTAATTTAGATGGAACACGATTTAGTGTGAAAGTAGTTGTTTCTAGCGTATGTCCCCAAAAAGAAACTGAAATATCAGCATGACTCATCATTGTTTCGAACCATGTCTATCAATGTTCGATTTCTTCTTTCGGAAACTTCATTCTATTGTGAAGTATCAGGAGGTGTAAGTTGTGAACAATCCCACATTCCTTAAGAAGATCACTAAACTCTAAACATAGTTGGTTTTGTACTTCATTTTTAAATTCTTTGAACTTTTCAAGGGCTTCAGATTTATGATGCATTAGGTAAATGTAGCCATATCTACTGAAGTCATCTGTGAAAGTAATGAAGTATTAAACCCTCCTCTGACTTGTTTATTCATTGGTCCACATACATCACTATGTGTTAGAGTATGCCCAAAGACCAATCATAACATGATTGTAAATGACATTTGTTTTACCTTGTTTATTCATAAAGAGACATTGCCATTATTATTTTCAGTTATAATTCTGCGTGCATAAATAAACTGAATTATAATAAAGTCCTTAGAATATTATGGTTATTCTAAAATGTCCTTAGTCGAGTATTATTGTGAGCATGGACAATAATAATGCATTAAGACTAATATGTAGTTGATTGATGACAAAGTGTTGTCATTGAAATGGAGATGTCAAAATTAATACATAAGTATGTGTTAGAGAATGACATACTGGACTGACCCGCTATGAGCATGTTTCATGGATTATTATGTGACAGTCACAACATTGCTCATGGTGATAACTACATGTATGATCCTCAAACTTGAGATCATCATTATTTCAACATCGTGAGTGACATATTTTGATACGGTCAAACGTGTATCGTAACTGACTACACTATAAATCCTGATATTGGATATGTCACAATCTATGTAGTGGAATATGGTTGATCAAGATAGGATTTATCCCTTCTACATAATATGAGTAATATCGTAGGCCACTTGATTAAGTGAGACTAGAAATGCATGGCCATGCTCGAATAAGTTGATATGAGATATCATAGTTATTCATTTATAATAGTCTACTCAAGATATCAAGAAACATTAGATGGACTATACAAGTGTGATTGTTTCATGACTTGTGTCCAATCTAGATATAAAGGACAAAATGATGTAATACATAAATAGAGTTAATACGAAAAGGTTATGTCGAATCATGATTTCTTGTAACTTAGGTGATAATGACATATTTCTAGATATCACTCATTGTTTGTAATATTAAAAATGTTCTAATATTTACTACTAATGTTACATGAACCTACAGGGTCGCACCCACAGTTGAAATGAGCATATATTAAACGAATTATATATGTACAAATTTGTTGTACAAGGATTTAGTTAAATTAATATATATTAGATATATATATAATTTAACTATTGGGTAAATATTAAAAGAAAAATAATTATTTTAATTATGACTCTTTTAATATATAAATATTATAATTCAATTTAAATCAATATATATATTGAAATCCTAGTTAAGTTGAATTGAAATTATATATTTAATATATATATATTGAAATCCTAATTAAGTTGAATTGGGATTTATATATATATTAAAATCTTAATTAAAGTTAAATTGGGATTATATTTATTTTATATATATATATATATTGAAATCTTAATCTGAGTTGAATTAGGATTACAAAGGCTATATAAAGGCATAAGAGATCTAGCAGTCATTAATGCTTTTTGAGAAAAAAAAAACCCTCTAAATAGTTTAGAGAGTTTTTATATGCTCATTCCCTTCTAAATGGTTTAGAGAGTTTTTATATACTCATTTCAATTGGGTGAACTACGTAGAGGTCGGAGCGTTATTGTTGCGGCTTAAGAATCGACATCATGGAATCGTGATTGAATATCTATCTCCTCTAAACTCAGAATTCCAGATTTTAAACAGTTAATTCTTCACCCTTATTCACCCTGATTCGTTCCTCGTACATGGATCTCTGGTGGTAATCGCCGGATAATTTTTCCACCACGCCATGGGGTGTATCGGCGTGACCCAACAGTGGTATCAGAGCCACTTGTACGATAATGATTCGGGTTTTAATTACTTGGGTGATGCAATTGTATGAGATACATGTTATTTTTTGATTTATTTAGCGAATATTTGATATTTGTACGAGCAAATATATTCAATCACGGTTAATCTGTTAATACAATTAAAAGTTGTTCCTAAGATTGACGATTAAGAGTTAATCATCAGGATCTTTTTCGATAGGGTTTGAAATATTATATGTTAATTGTTAACATATTCAATATGGAGTTTTAAGGTTTTAGATGTTAAGTGTTAACATACGCGGGTTATAGTTATATATTAGACTAATGGTTAGTTTATAGATTTCATGCGGGGAAGTAACAAGAGTTGTTCCAGTAAAAACCTCGTAGATTTTAAAATCCTGAAAAACGCGATAATATTGATAAAAGTTATCAAATCGTGAGGTTTTTACACAAATTAAGATGCTGATCTTAAAAATATCCCCTCCGTTGACCGGGCAGAGGTAACCCCGCCAGCAGCTACAAGCTCACCGAAACCCCGCAAGGGGCTTGACCCCTACGTAGGAACAATCTAGAAAGACCTCAATTACAAACCTCGCTGTTACTATGTTTGTTTATGCATGGTGTTTGGAATGCATGGTTATATCTCAATAGCCCATTTAGTTTTATTTATAAGGTTTTATAAATACGACCCGCGTGTCGTGTCTTTCTCTACTTCTATTGTAATTCTCTTCTCATCTTACTCCCTCGTATATAAAACAATTTTCTAAAATTGTAATCTATACGAAGAAGCATGGACCATAGGAATAGAAGTGTGGGCCGACAGAAAGATGCTTGAGAAGTGTTTTTATCCTTAGAATAATTTGGTTCTCCCAGTGGCTTGGGATGGGCCACCTTAGGATATGGGCTATAACTATTGCATTCATATTTATTGCTTTTCATGTATATGATAAAATGAATGTATGAGATGCATGTTAGTTAATTGATAAGATCAAATGTTAAATGGTGAGATAATATTCACAAAACCCTCCATATTTAATTAAAATTAGTCATCCAATATTAGCCATCGCTAAAACCTCGATCGGTACTATGTAGGTTTTGCCAAAGCAAAATACTTAGATCTATCTTGGTTAAACACGAAGAATAAGCAAGTGATATTAAGTGGTAGTAATATTGGTTAAACTAGGTTGTTCTAATAAGATTAGAAACCTAAAGACTAATGATTGTTCAAGAACTCTGGTGATTGAAAAACAATATGAAAGTGCATGTCTAGGATTGGTTCTTTGAAAGACTTGGTACTTAAGAGTGCCCAATACACCACCTCTCTTTTCATAAGTTACCTACCTGGTGCACTATTCATTACTGTTCTTTCTATTAGATCATATGAACTTTTGTTTTGGACAAATAGTTGTTCATCAAATATAGAAATTACATGAGATGTAATTAGCAAGTGTTGATTACCTAAATAATTGAATTCTAGGAGTAAAGCCAAATGTCACGCCCCGCCAACATTCACCAAGGTGAACCGATGCAATTCCATCATCCTTGGGCGCTTTGTAGCAATCAAGCACCAAGGAAGCATCTAGAATGGCTTAGAGTGGCCTACATCCATCTTGAAAGGTTCCCACAACGTTCTAGGAGGTTCTAGGATGAGCTACCCAAGTCTACACACATCCAGAAGGCCTTGGAAGACCCTGGAAGACTTTGAAAATGTTAGGACAAGTCCAGAAGTCTCTGGAACTCTCTAGAATAATCTAGAACACTTTGGAATGTTCTAGAAAACCATGGAAGGCACTAGAAGATTCTAGAAGACTCTAGAAGATTCAAGAAGGTTCTGGAATATTCTAGAAGGATCTAGAATATGCTGGAAGGTTCTAGAATATGCTGGAAGGTTCTAGAATATGATAGAAGGTTATGAATATTTCTCCAAGACTAGACTATTCTAGAAAGTTCTAGGATATATATAGATACTTAGAGACACAACTAGATATATGTAGAGTTGTCTAGAATTCTCTAGGCATGTACATATACTAGGATTATCCATAATAATCCCTAAGGGACTTAGAAGGCCTATAAATAGGACCATCCACCCTCATTTGTAAACCATCCCAAGAATCTTAGAAATTCAAGAACTCACTCAAGAGTTGAAGTCTTCAAGCCTTGTAAAGCATCCTTCAAACACTCTTGTAAGCTTTCTTTCTCAAGCTAATACAAGTTCCTTCCTCTTGTAAGTTCTTTCCTTCTCTAGCTTTCTTGTCTAGCCATCGTGTTGTGTGAGAAGAAAGGCTTGTTAGCATTAAGTCGGGAGTGCTAACGCCCCACGGATAAGTTTGGAGAAGTTAAATTCGTGACAGTTGGTATTCGAGCCAAGTTCGAGACATGGCGAAGACTGGGAAGAACCAAGTGGTTAACTCGTTCGAGATAGAGATCACGCATGAGTAACATGGGCGTGAGGTGACAGTTGATCCAAGTGTGGCAAGGCCACGAGCCAAGTCCAAGGATCTAATCTCTAGCTTGGAGTCGCGTATTACTCACGTCAAGGAGAACGTGGGGGGCATGTGTTCCCAAGTGGACGACCTTCACCAACGGGTCGAATGGCTTGAGGCAGAGGATTCTGAGATCTACATGGTTGTGAAGGCCATGAGGATCAAGCTAGGGGAGACCTTGCGGGCAGAGATGAGTGAGATCCGCGACCTACTCATGGGGGAGCTCTCAAAGGTGCGTAAATCCTTCCAACGTGAGCTTGCCAATACTCATGCCCAACTAGAGGCATTACAAGGCGACCTTGCATTGTGCAAGCGTGCCCTGGCCACGGGGCCTAGCACCACATTTGAGGAGATGAAGGTTGAGGTGCCCAAGCCAAAGACCTTCGCAAGAACACGCAACGTTAAAAAGTTGATAACTTCTTGTATGGCTTAGAGCAATATCTTAGTGCCGTTAGCATCATGGATGAGGCCTCCAAGATTCAAACCGCAACCCTGTATCTCACTGAAACCACCATGCTATGGTGGAAGAGAAGGCGCGTAGACATCGAGAAAGGTACGTGCACTATCTCTAGCTTCGATGACTTTAAAAAGGAGCTCAAATGGCAATTTTATCCGAAAAATGCCAAGGACGAGGCAAAAGCTGGCTTGCAAAGGCTTAAACAATCAAGGAGCATTCGTGACTATGTTAAGGAGTTCACTAGTTTGGTGCTTGAGATCCCCAATCTCTCTGAGAATGACTCACTCTTCAATTTCATTGATGGACTCCAACAATAGGCCAAGAATGAACTAAGGCATCGTGGGGTACAAAACCTTGCCGATGCTATTGTCGTAGCTGAGAGTCCCATCGACTACGCTAGCAATAAGGAGTCCACCACCAATCCAAAGGACAAGAAGAGTGGTCAAGCCACATGTGGGGGAGACAAGGGCCAACGCAAGGAAGGTCACAAGGAGGACAACACATCTAAGCACAAAGACTCGTCCCCTTGGAAGGTCAAGGACAAAGGCAAGTCCAAAGACTTTCGAGGCACAAAGAAGTCACCATCCAATAAGTGCTTCATTTACGACGGTGATCATTGGGTTCGTGAGTGTCCGCAACGTCAAGCCCTTAACTCGCTCCTAGCCAAGCATCGAGAAGGTAGTGACACCGGCAGTATGGACGAAGGTGCACAAATAGGATCCATGCAACTACTTAATGTCCTTCAATCTTTCCCAAAGACTGAAGCCAAGGGGTTGCTCTACGTGGACGCCACCATCAATAGAAAGGCAACAAGGGCCATACTTGACACAAGTGCGTCCCATAACTTCCTCTCTCTTGAAGAAGCAATTAGGCTCGGTCTTAAAGTAACGGGGGAAGAGGATCTATCAAGGCAGTTAACTCTACCGCATGGCCTATCCATGGGATTGCTCGAGGGGTGAAGAACAATGTTGGAACTTGGTATGGGCAATGTATTACTCAATTGTGCTAATGGACGACTACAAACTAATCATGGGACTCGACTTCTTTGATCGAGTCAAGGCAATCTCGATGCTATTCTCCAATAGTATGTGTATCATGGATGGCGGCCAAGCTTGCGTGGTACCAACACCAGGGCCACCAAGCAAGGGACTAAAGTGCTCCCGTCACTTCAGTTCCAAAGGGGCATCAATCAGGCAAGTCATCCAAAGGGTTGGATGAGCATGAAGAGAGCAAGGCTATCCAACTTAAGTCGACGATGCCAACTTCTGCCAAGGCCAAGGGAGACCGAGAGCAGAAAAGAGTGACCGTGTCCAAGAAGGCTACCAAAGAGTTCACCAAGCATGTTCGTGGGAAGAACATGGCTTCAAAGACCACCAAGAGCTGAGGGTTAAAGGGAAAGCCTTCCAACAATGTTCTTGGGGGACAACAACCAACCACCCCACTCTCCCTTGCCACACGCTATGAAAGAAAGAGCCCAACATGGAAGCGAGGTGGGAGTCCAAGGAAGCACTATAGCTATTCAAGGCCAAACCCAGTAGTCCAATGAAGGCGCGATGAGGGCATCGTGAGCTTAGGTGAGGAAGAATGTCACGCCTCGCCAACATTCACCAAGGTTAACCGATGCAGTTCCATCATCCTTGGGCGTTTTGTAGCAATCAAGCACCAAGGAAGCATCTAGAATGGCTTAGAGTGGCCTACATCCATCTTGAAAGGTTCCCACAACGTTCTAGGAGGTTCTAGGATGAGCTACCCAAGTCTACACACATCTAGAAGGCCTTGGAAGACCCTATAAGACTTTGGAAATGTTAGGACAAGTCTGGAAGTCTCTGGAACTCTCTAGAATAATCTAGAATACTTTGGAATATTTTAGAAAACCATGGAAGGCACTAGAAGATTCCAGAAGACTCTAGAATATTCAAGAAGGTTCTGGAACATTCTAGAAGGATCCAGAATATGCTGGAAGGTTTTAGAATATGATAGAAGGTTATGGAATGTTCTAGAAGGTTATGGAGATTTCTCCAAGACTAGACCATTCTAGAAAGTTCTAGGAGATATATAGATACTTAGAGACATAACTAAATATATGTAGAGTTATCTAGAATTCTCTAGGCATGTACATATACTAGGATTATCTAGAATAATCCCTAAGGGACTTGGAAGGCCTATAAATAGGACCATCCACCCTCATTTGTAAACCATCCCAAGAATCTTAGAAATCCAAGAACTCACTCAAGAGTTGAAGCCTTCAAGCCTTGTAAAGCATCTTTCAAAGACTCTTGTAAGATTTCTTTCTCAAGCTAATACAAGTTTCTTCCTCTTGTAAGTTCTTGCCTTCCCTAGCTTTCTTGTCTAGCCATCGCGTTGTGTGAGAAGAAAGGCTTGTTAGCATTAAGTTGGGAGTGCTAACGCCACACAGATAAGTTTGGAGAAGTTAAGTCTGTGACATAAAGCTGACTTGGAATGAAATGAAATATGGATCATTACCCACTAGAAATACTTTTAGCAAGTTTTTCAATTTTAATGGTTTTTAATAGTGGGAATGTTATTATTTTATAAACATGATAAATGTGTACTTATAAAATATATTTTATTATTGTAGACTTGTTATACAAATTTGTTATTATTGCGATCGGTCCTTGAGAAGGACAAGTTGAACAGCGTAAACTACCTTGACTGGTCATTGGAAGGAAAAATGTTTCCATTAGTAATAAGACATGTCATTGTAAAACGAACTGCCCCATTTATCTTGAAAAGTCAAGAAGCCAAATGAAAGCGGAGCGTCCGCCTCGAATATTTATGTTATTGATATTAATTTATCAACACCTACTTCTTGGGTATTGGATACCGGTTGTGGTTCTCATATTTGTACATTTTTACAAGGACTATAAAAGAGTAGAAATCTGAGAAAGGAAAAGGTGGACCTATGGTTTGGTAATGGAGCAAAAGTTGTTGCATTATTTATAGGAACATATACTTTATTGTTGCCTATTGGACTTAATTTATGTTTAGAGGATTATTATTTTGTGTCTAGTTTGACTAAAAATATCATTTCGATTTCTTGTTTAGACAATATTGGTTTTAAGATAATTATTAAGAATAATTGTTGTTTTTTATCTAGATAATATTTTCTATGGTGTGACATAATTAATAAATGGCCTCTATATTTTGAATCAAGAGAACTCTATTTACAACATAAATACGAAAAAATCAAAACAAATGATTCTAATCAAACTCATATTTGGCATTGTCACTTGGGTTACATAAGTGAAAAACTCATTTCAAAACTTCATAAAGATAAATTTTTGGATTCATTTGTTTTCGAACAACTTGATGTATGCGAGCCTTGCTTATTGGGAAAGATGACCAAAGCTCCTTTTAATGGTAAAAGTAAGCGAGCAAGTGATTTATTGGGATTAATACATGGTGATGTATGTGGACCAATGAATACACAAGCAAGAAAAAGGTTTTCAATACTTTATTACTTTCATAGATGACTTCAGTAGATATGAGTACATTTACGTAATGTATCATAAATCTGAAGCCCTTGAAAAGTTCAAGGAATTTAAAAAAGAAGTATAAAACCAACTAGGAAAAAGCATTAAGGCTCTTCAATCAGATCGAGGAGGAGAATAATTAAGCTTGGAGTTTGGTGACCTTCTTAAGGAATGTGGGATTGTCTCACACCTCCTGGTACTCCAGAATGGAATGGAGTTTCTGAAAAGAAGAAACCGAACACTGTTAGACATGGTTCGATCAATGATGAGTCATGCTAATCTTCTAGTTTCTTTTTGGGGACATACGCTAAAAAATATATGCTTTCACACTAAACCATGTTCAATCTAAATCAGTTCAAAAGACATCATATGAGATATGGATTGGGAAACGTCCTAGTATGTCTTTTATGAAAATTTGGGGATGTGAAACTTATGTTAAACATAAGATGTCTACAAAGCTCAAACCCAAATCTCATAAATGTAATTTTGTGGGTTATTCTAAAGAGACTAAAGGATATTATTTCTACAATCCTACCGAGAACAAAGTGTTTGTTCCTCAAACATGAATCCTCCTAGAAAGATAATTTGTTTTCTGAAAGGGAAGTGGGAGAAATATTAAACTCAATAAAATTCGAGATCAACCATATATCATTGAAAAAGAGATTGAACAACAACAAGTTCCACAAGTTGTTGAGGAACATTCAACAGTTTTGGAAACACAACCACTACGAAGATCTTTGAGAGAATGCAATACGCCTGAGAAATACGGATTTCTTGTCACATTGCATTGTGATATTCTCTTCATGGATCAAGATGAGCCTAGGACTTATCAAGAAGCAATGACGGGCCCAGAATCTAATAAATGGAAAGAGGCCATGAAATTCGAGATGGATTCCATGTTGGAGAACCAAGTTTGGACCTTGGTAGACCCACCTCTAGGGGTTAAGCCCATAGGGTGCAAATGGGTTTTCAAAAATAAAATCGACATGGATGGTAATATACAAACATACAAAGTGTGATTAGTCGCTAAGGGTTTTGGTCAAATTCATGGTATAGACTATGATGAAACCTTTTCGCCTATTGCTATGTTTAAATCCATCTTGATCTTACTTGTGATAGCTGCATCTTATGATTATGTGATATGGAAAATGGATGATAAAATCGTCTTCCTTAATAGAAAACTAGATGAGGATGTGTACATGACACAACCTGAAGGTTTTTTTGATCCAAAAGATGACGAAAAAATATGCAAGCTACAAAAGTCCATTTATGGATTGAAGCAAGCTTCTCGAAGTTGGAATCTTCATTTTAACGATGTAATCAAAGAGTTTGATTTTATCACAAATGAAGATGAGTCATGTATTTTTAAGAAAATTAGTGGGAGCACTGTCATATTCTTGGTAATGTATGTGGATGACATACTGATAATAGGAAATGACATATCTAGCTTACAGTCTGTGAAAACTTGGTTAGGAAAATGTTTTTCCATGAAAGACTTGGGTGAGGCAACATACATATTAGGAGTCAAGATCTATAGAGATAGATTAAGATGACTTCTAGGAATAAATCAAAATACATACATAAAAGAATTACTGAAAAGATTCAGTATGGAAGAATCCAAAAGAAAAGGGTTCTTACCTATGAGACGTGATATTTCACTCTTGAAGAAAATATGTCCTTCAACATCTAAAAAAACAGAGCAAATGAGTAAGATTCCATATGCTTCAGCAATTAGATCTATCATGTATGCCATGTTATGTACTCGTATAAATGTATCATACGCTTTAAGTATGACAAGTCGATACCAAGTAGATCTTGGTGTTAAAAACATCCTTAAGTACTTAAGAAGAACTAAGGATACATTCCTTATTTATAGAGGTGAGGAAGAGCTAAGTATAAAAGGTTATACTAATGTCAGCTTTCAAACCAATAAGGATGATTCACGATCGCAATCGAGTTTTGTGTTATGCCTTAATAGAGGAGCTATGAGCTGGAAAAGTTCAAAGCAAGATATAGTAGCTGATTCTACAACATAAGCCGAGTATATTGTAGCATGCGATGCTGCAAAAGAGGGTGTTAGGATCAAGAAGTTCATATCTGAGCTAGGGGTTGTGTCAAGCATTTTGAATACTATAGATCTACGTTGTGATAACAACGGAGCCATCGCACAAGCAAAGGAACCCAAATCTCACCAACGATCCAAACACATAATTAGGAGTTACCATCAAATTCGAGAAATCATAGATCAAGGAGATGTGTAAATATGTAAGGTAACAACAAATGATAACATTGTCGATCCACTAACAAAACCTCTAACGCAGTACAAGCATGATCGTCACACTAAGTCACTTGGTATTAGATACATTAGTGATTGGTCTTAGTGCTAGTGGGAGATTGTTAGAGTATGCACAAAGACCAATCATAAGACGATTGTAAATGACATTTGTTTTACCTTGTTTATTCATAAAGAGGCATTGCCATTATTATTTTCAATTACAATTTTGCGTGTATAAATAAACTGAATTGTAATAAAGTCCTTAGAATAATATGGTTATTCTAAAATGTCCTTAGCCGAGTATTATTGTGAGAATGAACAACTATAATGAATTAAGACTAATATGTAGTTGATTGATGACAAAGTGTTGTCATTGAAATGGAGATGTAAAATTCAATACATAAGTATGTGTCAGAGAATGACATACTAGACTGACCCGCTATGAGCATGTTTCTTGGATTATTATGTGACAGTCACAACATTGCTCATAGTGATAACTACATGTATGATCCTCAAACTTGAGATCATTATTATTTCAACATCGTGAGTGACGTATTTTGATACGGTCAAACGTGTGTCGTAACTGACTATACTATAAAGATTGATATTGGATATGTCACAATCTATGTAGTGGAATATGGTTGATCAAGATAAGATTTGTCCCTCCTACATAATAGGAGTAATATCGTAGGCCACTTGATTGGGTGAGACTAGAAATGCATGGCCATGCTCGAATAAGTTGATATGAGATATCATAGTTATTCATTTATAATAGTCTACTCAAGATATCAAGAAACATTAGATGGACTATACAATTGTGATTGTTCCACGACTTGTGTCCAATCTAGATATAAAGGACAAGAGGATGTAATACATAAATAGAATTAATCACGTAAAGGTTATGTCGAATCATGATTTCTTGTAACTTAGGTGACAATGACATATTGCTAGATGTCACTCATTGTTTGTAATATTAGAAATGTTCTAATATTTACTACTAACGTTACATGAACCTACATGGTCACACCCACAGTTGAAATAAGCATATATTAAACGAATTATATATGTACAAATTTTTTGTACAAGGATTTAGTTAAATTAATATATATAATTTAACTATTGGGTAAATATTAAAAGAAAAATAACTATTGTAATTATGAATCTTTTAATATATAAATAATATAATTCGATTTAAATTAATATATATATATTGAAATCCTAGTTAAGTTGAATTGTGATTATATATATTTAATATATATATTGAAATCCTAATTAAAGTTGAATTGAGATTATATATATTTAATATATATATATTGAAATCCTAATTAATTTGAATTGGGATTATATATATAATATATATAGTAAAATCCTAATTAAAGTTAATTTGGGATTATATATATTTAATATATATATATATACTGAAATCCTTATCTGAGTTGAATTAGGATTACAAAGGCTATATAAAGGCATGAGAGATCTAGCAGTCATTAATGCTTTTTGGGAAAAACCCTCTAAATAGTTTATAGAGTTTTTATATGCTCGTTCCCTTCTAAATGGTTTAGAGAGTTTTTATGTACTCATTTCAATTGGGTGAACTATGTAGAGGTCGGAGAGTTATTGTTGCGGCTTAAGAATCGACATCGTGGAATCGTGATTGAATATCTAGCTCCTCCAAACTCAGAATTCCAGATTTAAAACAGGTAATTCTTCACCCTTATTCACCCTGATTCGTTCCTTGTACATGGATCTCTAGTGGTAATCGTCGGATAATTTTTCTACTGCGCCATGGGGTGTTCCTGTGTGACCCAACACTATGTATTATTCCCAATAAATCACTTGCTCGCTCACTTTTGCCATTAAAAGGATCTTTGGTCATTTTTCCCAATAAGCAAGGCTCATATACATCAAATTGTTCGAAAACAAATGAATCCAAAAATCCATCTTTATGAAGATTTGAAATGTGTTTTTCACTTATGTGACCCAAACGACAATGCCAAAGATAAGTTTTCATTAGAGTCATTTGTTTTTTTATCTTTTCGTATTTATGTTGTAAATGGAGTTCTATTGATCCAAAATACAGAGACCGTTTATTAATTGTGCCATACCATAGAAAACATTATCGAGATAAAAAGAACAACAATTATTCTTAATAATTATCTCTAAACCAATCTTGTCTAAACAAGAAATCGAAATAATATTTTTAGTCAAACTAGGCACAAAATAACAATCCTCTAAACATAAATTAAGTCCATAGGCAACGATAAAGTATGTGTTCTTATAGATAATGCAAAAACTCTTGCTCCATTACCAACCCGTTGGTCCACATCTTCTTTTCTCAGATTTCTACCTTTTTATAGTCCTCGTACAGATGTACAAATATGAGAACCACAACTGGTATCCAATATCCAAGAAGTAGGTGTTGATAAATTAAAATCAATAACATCAAGATAAATGGGGCAATCCTCCTTCTAATGACATGTCTTATTACAATGAAAACATTTTTCTTTCAGTGGCATGTCAAGGAAGTTCATGTCGTTCAACTTGTCCTTCTCAATGATCGATTGCAATGATAATGAATTTGTGTTTGTCATAATAAGTCTACAAAAATAAAATATGAATTTTTTAGTACGTTTACCAAGTTTGATTATAAAAGGACTTTATACTCCCACTACTTTTATTAAAATTAATAACCATCGAATATTCATGTCAAAAATGCTTTCTATAAAGATTTTCTAGTGGGTAAGGATCCAAAGTTCACATTCTCTTAAGTCAGCTTTGGTTTTTCTCTTAAGATTATGGTTTATCTGGGTAAGCAACATTTGCTAATTACATCTCAGGTAACTCCATTTGGTGAACAACTCTTATTCATAATCATCTTATGCTTATCCAAATAACTAGCCTTTAGGTTTCTAATTCTATTAGAGTAACCTAGTTAAGTCTTTAACCAATATTACAACCAATGAATATCACTTGCTTATTCTTCACTTTTGGCCAAGATAGATACAAGTACCTCGCTTTAGCAGAACCTACATTGTATCGATCTAGACTTTAACGATGGTTAACTTTGGAAAGTAATAAAAAGACTTAATATTTTATTGAGGGTTTTTGTGAATGTTATCTCACCATTTAACATTTGATTTTATCAATTAACTAGCAAGCCTATCATACATTTATTTTATCACATACATGAAAAGTAGTAAATATGAATGCCATAGTTCTAGCCCATATCCTAAGGTGGCCCGTCCCAAGCTGTAAAACTAAATTTGATTTTGATATAACAATGATTTTCAAGGACTTATTTGTAAAATTGAATAAACTTTTAAGTACTCAAAATTGCTCACAAAATGAAAAGGATTCGAACTAAAAAATTTTCCAAGTCAAAAACTAAAACCTCAAATATTTTTTAAGTATTTTTGTACTCAAATAACTGATTTTGGTCCAAGAGTAATGATACGCCCTTGGTCATATCGATACGACTTTAGGCTACTAGAAAACGTGTTATACAAAATAACTATTGGGTACCGATACGCGTATAGTCGTATTGGTACACTATTCATACCTTGGAACCAAATATGCTTTGAGTATCGATACGGCTTTACTCATACCGTTACGAGGTGTTTAGATTTGAAAAATCTTTGCATTTAAAGATATAGCTGTTACCTTGTCAGTTTTATTGAAACCATAAATTTGAAAATTAGTTATACCGTACCAATACGCCCTTAGGCATATTGATACAATTTTTCAAGGACTTTTTCCTTAGATTCCATTGAGCAAAACTAGTATCGATATTGTACGAACAATACTGCTACGCCTCTGTAAAATAAGCTTTTCGTACCGATAAGCTCTCCCGTGTATTGATAAGCCTATTCTATACAACGACTATTTCTTCTTTTGGCAGGTACTGATACGGCAGTCCGTGTACCAATATCAGTGGTTGGAAGACAACATTTATTACGAGAAAAATGGTCTACAGCGGCTATATTGATGATCTCAACTATTCAAAAGGTTAGAAATCAATTAAGGGGTATTTAAACAAGTCTCCAAAGCTACAACAACAAGAATTGAACAAGTGAACAAGTCTTAAAGCATTCAAGCACAAATCCAACCATCTTTGAGCCTATTAGAGTCAAATCTTTGTAACCCACTTGAGTGGTCTTTCTTTTAATCATTTTTATTCAAGTCTTGGGTTTGAGTGAACTTGTAATTTGGGCAAACAAACCACCTTTGAGAGGATTTTCAGTTTGCATTCCTTTTTCTTGTAAAAGAGAGAGTTTGATCAAAGCTTTGGGTAGAAAGCTTTGATTGTGTAAAGGGTTTCCTCCTTAGCTTAGAAAAGGGAAAGAAATTCTTAGTGAATTTGTTGGAAATCCATAGTGGGAAGCTAAGGAAGTGGATGTAGACCTTGTTGTAAGGTTGAACCACTATAAATCCCTTGTGTCTCATTTTTATCTTTCCATTTGCTTCCCATCAATTTTTAAATTTCCAATTCACTCTCTCTTGGCCAAATCACATTGATTGATCATCCTAACAATTGGTATCAGAGACTAGCTCATTTGAACGATTAACATCCTCTTGAGTCGATTCGAAGGTGATTCGATCAACTAGAAGTCAAGCCATGGCCTCTAATTTCGGTAACAACCTCTACAAGTCTCAATCTATCACCAAACCGCCTTATTTTAATGAGGATAACTATCCCTATTGGAAGAATTGAATGAGGCTCTTCATCAAATCATATGACTACCTCCTATAGGATGTAGTGGAAGATGGACCAACTCTTATGGGATGTAGTGGAAGATTGACCAACTATACCAATGAAGAGAGAATGTGGCTGATTAATTCACAAGTCTAAGCTAGAAATGACCGATGAAGATCGGAGGAGATTACAAGTAAACGATAAAGCTATACACATGCTCTTTTGTGCGCTTGGACTGGATGAGTACTCCAAGATGTCTTATTGCACAAATGCAAAGGAGATATGGGACAAGCTCGAGACCACCTATGAAGGAACAAATGATGTAAAAGAGATCGAGATTGGACTCCTTAACTTGAGCTTCAAAAATTTCAAGATGAAACCAGGTATGAGCATCATCAAGATGTTTGATCGCTTCTCTATCATAGTCAATAGACTTAAAGGATTTGGAGAAGTCATCCCGGAAGACAAGCTTGTCCGAAAGCTCATCTACTCCCTTTTTGAGTCATGGGATGGAAAGAGAATCGGCATCATTGAGGCTAAAGACCTCAATACTTTGAAGCTCAATGCTCTCATTGGGTCTCTCTTAACCCATAAAATTATGAAGAAAGGAAGAGAAGACGAGAAAAAAAGAAAAGAGAAGAAGGTTGAGAAGAAAGAAGTAGAGAAGAAAAAGGTTGAAATTGCTCTCAAGGCTTCACAAAAAGAGAGTGATTCTAGTGAGGAAAAAGATGAAGAAATGGCAATGCTTGTGAAATGGTTCACTCGGTTCATGAAATCCAACCGGAGAAGAAAGTTCCATCGAAGAGGGGATTTTAAGAACAAGAACAAGGAGGAGAAGAAGGATCAAATAGTTTGATATGAGTAGAAGAAACTGGGACACATCAAGACCGATTGTCCCCAACTAAAGAGGAAGAGCTTCGGGAAGAAGAAGAAGCTCAAGGCTCATGTTGCTACTTGGAGTGATGAGGAATCATCCGATGAAGAAGAGTAAGAAGAGGCCAACCTTTGTCTCTTAGCACCAGAAGAGGATCCTAAGGTAACCTCAAACTCATCTAATTTTGATTTTACATTTGATGAGCTTCAAGAAGCTTATGATGAGTTACAAGAGGTTTATGACGAATTGGTTTTGAAATACAAAGAAACACTTTTGAAAAACATGAAAACAATTTCTAATTTGAACAACTTTCTCTCCAAAGTTCATGATGATCACTAAAGGGAAGTTGGTGATCTCAAAGCTTCTCTAAACAAAGTTGGGAAAACTAGTTATGAAAAAGGACAATCTTCAAAACCCAACTATGTGAAGAGAAACTTTGGTGGCTACAAGCAAAGAAGCTTCTAAAGGCCCTCTAGAGGTAAGAGGATTAGGAGTGTTTGGGTTCCTAAGGAACTAATCACTTCTAATAATACTAGTGCTATTGCTTCTTGGATTCCCAAGGGAACCAAGATTTTGGGAGCTAATACTCATGGACCTAAAATGATTTTGGAACCAAAAATTAAGACTTACTATTTGTTTGTAGGGGAGAATTGCTACAAGGCCAAAGCTACATGTGCAAACTCATGGTACCTTGATAGTGGATGCTCGAGACATATGACTGGTGACAAGAGTCAGTTCTTGGAGCTAAAACCAAAAAATAGAGGAGTAGTGACTTTTGGTGACAACTCTAAAGGCCACATGAAAGGAATTGGTTCTATTGGTAATCACTCTCCAATCCTTATTGATGATGTTTTATATGTCAACAGTCTAAAACATAATCTTTTGAGCATAAGGCAACTTTGTGATAAAGGTTTCAATGTGCTTTTTGATTTAAATGGTTGCAAAATTATCAACATTAAAACTAACAAAATTGTGATTATTGGTCATCTTATAGGAAACATATACATGGTGCATTTAGATGACATTCATATGTCAAATGCATGTTTTGTTGCTAGTGATGAGCATGATTCATGGTTGTGGCATAGAAAACCAGGGCATGCAAGCATGAGCATTTTAAAAAAATTGATTTCAAATGATCTTGTAAGAGGTTTGCCAAAAATAAAATTTCTTATGATACAATTTTGTGATGTTTTTGCCAAAAGCAAACACAAAAGAGTTTCTTTCAAACCTATTAATGATGTTTCTACAAGTAGAGTTTTACAATTGATCCATATGGATCTTTTTGGTCCTATAAGAACAATGAGTTTGGGTGGAAAATCATATGCATTTGTTTTAGTATATGACTACTCTAGATATACTTGGGTTCTATTCTTAAGTACTAAGGATGAGGCTTTAGAAAAATTCATCACATTTTCAAAAAAAAAACTTAAAATGATGTTGGTCACTCTATTTATCATATTAGAAGTGATCATGGAACCGAATTTCAAAATATAGGTTTTGAGGATTTTGTAACTCAAATGGTATAAGCCATAATTTTTTCACTCCTCGCACTCAACAAAATGTGGTTGTTGAGAGGAAAATCATGCTTTAGAAGAAATGGCTAGAACCATGCTTTGTGAAAACAATTTGCCTAAGTACTTTTGGGCAGAAGCCACAAATACCGCTTGTTATAGTGTCAATCGAGTAATGATTATGCCTATTTTGAAGAAAACACCTTATGAACTTCTTAAAATCAAAAAGCCTAACATTAGCTATTTTCATCCTTTTGGATGTAAATGTTTTGTTTAAAACAATGGAAAAGACAATTTAGGCAAATTTGATGCTAAAAGTGATGAAGCAATTTTTCTTGGTTATTCTTTAAACTCTAAAGCCTATCGAGTATTGTTAACTCCTAAAAAGTACTAATTTCTATGCATATTTTACAATGTTGTTGCTTGCCTTTAGGTATAGATGTTTGCATTTAGTTGTTAAATTCATGCATTTACATAAAGAGGTAGGGAGATAAGGAATTTTTGTGCTTTGACAGTCTGAAGGGTTGCTTTGTTGGCATTAGTATTGGCTTGGCAGAGCTAGACAAGTTTGGCAATACAACGCAGAGGCAGAAGTAAGGAATGCCGAAGAGAATGTCGAGTTGAAGTTGGCAAAGTTAGACCAGATATTGACAAGCTCGGCTGGCATAGAAGTGAAGTATAATGCCCGGTCAAGAAGCCGTTGGACCTTGTACACGTCAGCCCTAAGATTCAAATTTGGATAAGAGGATCACGCGTCTTATCCCTTACATATTCAAATTTCAAAATCGAAGGCTTATCCTAGGGATACCACGCAAGCCTATTTAAAGAGATCAAATAAGCACTTGAGGGAAGACGGATTAGAGAGAAGAGGTTGCATTGTGGTGAATCGAGGGCGACGTAGTTCGACTACCTAAAGATCGAGATCTTGGAGCTATTGAAGGGTTGCATCGACATACCTCCTTCTTGCCCATTCTCTTAGTTTTTATTTATTTAAATGATGATGTGGAGAAATGATGATGTTTTGTGGATGGACCCCCCAACCAAGAACTAAACTTTTATAGTTGGTTAGGGGATGTTTGCATTTAACACTAGTTTTATATTGGGTTTTCAATAATACAAATGTATTGGCATTGTTTTTTCTATCTGGCATGTAGTTCAGTTTTCTAAATTCTTTGCCATGCGGCCGTTGGCATTGTTTGCTTATTACACCTTAATATCTTAACAGACTTGAGGGGTAACGATTAGTTGTCAGACGCTAAGGAGATAAGCTTTGAAAGAAGATGTTCAAGTAGATGAGCTTATTTCTAAAGTGAATCTACCCCTTATGAGTATAGGTTGGAACTTAATCAAATTAATTAATGAAAAACTTCACAATAGACATATAGGGGTTTTAACATGGTTAATTTTGGGCATTTCCATTGACAGAGGTAATGCCATCCTTGAATCTGCTTGGCAATAATTCTAAGGCATGATGTTATAAAAGGCTGGCATGAATAGCGTAATAACCAGGCATCCCTTGCCAACGCTCATCACTCATTTGAAATCTCTTCTTACTAACGTTGTTTTACTTTCATTGCATTTCTTTAAGTTACTCCTTAAACAAACTTCAAATCATTCTAAAATTTTTCCTTTGACAAGT
Organism: Hibiscus mutabilis; assembly: GCA_019671005.1. NCBI lineage: Eukaryota > Viridiplantae > Streptophyta > Magnoliopsida > Malvales > Malvaceae > Hibiscus > Hibiscus mutabilis. The sequence continues at coordinate 54,095,463 of CM033745.1, forward strand.
AACAATCAAAGCAGTCAATCCTTGTGGATTCGATACTCAGCTTACTGATGTATACTTGCACGCAAAAGACTCATACTTGACTTTATTATTATATATTTCTATTGCATTTTCTACTCTTTTGCCAAGCACTAGCATAGTAGACAAGTATTTAATAAGAGAACTTTAGTAGTAAAAGAGTCTATACATGTGGTTTTTGATGATAACCTCGTTCTGAGGAAAGATTCTTGTGATGATGATGATGTAGGAATTTTCGATGCCAATGATGATGGAGAACAATCATCAAAGGTGGATGAAGTTCCAAATAAAGAAGAAGCACAAGATCCACCTCTAAAATCCTTGAAGTACATGTCTCTAGTGAAAAAGGAGGTCACCTACCCAAGGGAGTTCAATAATGTCAAAGATGGTGAAATTTTGGGTGATCCATCCAAAAGGGTAAACCACTAGATCTTCTCTTAGAAATACATGTAATTTTGTTGTATTTATCTTATGCATTGAGCCTAAAAATATCAAAGAAACATTAAATGATGATTTTTGGATATTGGCTATGCAAGAAGAGTTAAATCAATTTGAGAGAAGTCAAGTATGGACATTAGTTGATAGGCCAATTAATAAATCTACCATAGGAACTAAATGATTTTTTACAAACAACTAGATGAGAGTGGTAACATAGTGAGGTTTAAGGCTAGACTTGTTTCTCAAGGTTACACTCAAGAAGAATGAATTGATTTTGATGAAACCTATGGGCCCGTAGCTAGAATGGAAGGTATTAGGATGCTTCTTGCATTTGCATGTTATCATGAATTCAAGCTTTTTCAAATTGATGTAAAAAGTTCTTTTCTAAATGGTTTTATAAATGAAGAAGTGTATGTAAAACAACCACCCAGTTTTGAAGATCCAAAATATTCAAACCATGTTTTCAAACTTTCAAAAGCTTTATATGGTTTGGAACAAGCTTCTAGAGCTTGGTATGAAAGATTATCAAACTTTTTAATTGAAAAAGGTTTTAACAAAGGAAAGGTGGATACTGCACTCTTCATTAAAAGAAAATGCAAAGACATCTTAGTAGTACAAATTTATGTTGATGATATTATTTTTGGTTCTACTAATGAATTGCTTTTCCAAGATTTTGCTAAGTTAATGCAAGGTGAATTTGAAATGAGCATGATGGGGGAGCTCTCATTCTTCTTGGGGCTCCAAATCAAACAAAAGAAGGATGACATCTTCATCAATCAAGCTAAGTACATCAAGAACATGCTCAAGAAGTTTGGCTTGGAGAATGTGAAACCTCAAGCCGCACCAATGAGCTCTTCTACAAAGCTTGACAAAGATGAAGGAGGTAAGTGTGTTGATTTAAAGTTTTATAGATCAATGATAGGATCTTTGCTTTATCCTATCGCAAGTAGACCATATATCATGTTTAGTGTTTGCTTGTGTACTAGATTTCAAGCTAATCCTAGAGAATCACACCTACATATCGTTAAGAGAATCTTTAGATACCTTAGAGACACACCTCGTTTAGGCCTTTGGTATCCTAGAGATTCTTCCTTTAGTTTGCATGCTTATTCAGATGTAGATTATGGAGGTTGTAAGATAGATAGAAAGCGTACCTCCGATACTTGTCAATTCCTAGGTAGTATGCTTATATCGTGGTTTTTAAAGAAGTAAAATAGTGTAGCATTATCTACCACCAAGGTGAAATATATTTCGGCCAGAAGTAGTTGTGCTCAAGTCCTTTGGATCAAGCAACAACTCTTAGATTATGGAATCGATGTAGGTACCTTCCATCTTAAGTGTGACAATACTAGTGTTATTTGTCTCGCTAAGAATCTCATCCAACATTCTAGAAACAAGCACATAAAGATAAGGCATCATTTCATTAGAGATCATGTCTTGAAAAATTAGGTAGTTCTAGAATATGTAGACACCTTAAACCAACTAGCAGATATCTTTACCAAACCTTTAGACAAAGAGCATTTTTGGTCTCTTAGGAGAGAGTTAGGTTTAACTAGCCTACCTTGAACCTTAGAGTCTTTTTGGTGGTTTAATTTTGCTTGAATTTGGTTGATTTCCATACTTATGTGCTTTTGCTCCTATATGCATCTATCCTTGTTGCTAGGGGGAGTATGCATCTATTTCTTGCTCATTCATGATAATCTCATTTCATTTATATGCATATCGATTCGATTAAGTTCAAACTTTGAGCTCCCTGTAGTTAAAAATCTTATTTTTGGCTTAGGGGTACCGGTACAGGGTTTCGTGTATCGGTACGGATATCATGAGACAGTTTTGGTACAGGTTATCTATATCGGTACGGGCGAGGGATCGGTACAGGCTTAATCTGTACCGTTACGTGGTTCTGATACGCAAAGGTGGAATATCGGTACGCATGGCCGCTAAAGAATTTAAATGTCATTAAAAGACGGTTTTCCAAATCAAACTCAATTTCCACCTTATTTCAAAAACCCTAGGTCGTTTTTTCTTATATAAAAACCCTTCAAACCCTTTGATTTTCTCACAACTCTTCAAAATATTTTGAGTGCTTTTAGTTTTTACATCAAACCCAAGCAACATCATTAAGCTTTGTGCGCAATCATCTCCTCATTCAAGGTATAAACTTTACTTTCTTTAAATTTCATTTTTATTCATATTTATATATTTTATATGCTTAAAATTTATATATTTAGTATATATATAACATATTTTTCAAAGATTTTACAAAAATCTTTTCAAAACAGAAATTTTTTTGTTCGAATATAAATTTATACTTGTATATTTTTCTACACTATTTTTCAGTTTTTCTTTCACCAAAAATTCTTTTTATACTTGCATATAATTTTAAACTATACAATATAGTTTTTCTTTTAACATACATTGATCAGTGGATTGTTTATTGGATTGAATGTGATGTTTATGCATACAATTTTTTTTTGGTTTGATTTTATTTTCAGGATTTTATTATGGCTCCTAAGAAAAGAATGAGAAAAGAGATCGGGTCTAGTTCCTCAAATCAAAATCCTACCGAATCCAATTCGAAAACAATGGTACAAAACCAAACTTAACCGTTATTTTTCAAAAGTGTTTTAAAGAAACTCAATATCCTTGCGCTATTGATTGTTTCAAACAATTTCAAACTTATAAAATCCATTGAGATCATGAGTTCCGATGAATTTAATTTTCACTATATTAATCTAATGACTCAATGGAAGTTCATGCCCTTTTTGAGTATACCCGGCATTCTATATAAAAATCTTGTCATTGTTTTTTACTCAAATGCCCGGTGTGTTTATAACTGCAAGAGAACCGAAGTTGTTACTTCAGAGTCATACCTTATGGGTAAAAAGTTTTTATTAGACTCTACCATTATTGTCGGTCTTTTGGGTTTGGGTAATAAGGGTTTAGATGAAGAAGATGACATTCCTAAACGATATAGTTGCTCTGTTACCATGGTCGATGCTCATGAGCATTTCTTTCACTTTCTCATCACTTGGTAGTTTTGGCCATTCAGGTGGTAAGTGGTCTACCATACGCCAAGTCGATGACTTTTGGCTCTACTGTTTTCGTGAGGGCAAGCGTCCTAACCTTGATCAAATCATGTTTGTTGAGCTCGTTTTCTTGGCACAAAATTGCCATAGTAATCAAGTTTCTTCATTCACCTATGGTGCCACCTTGAGTTTCATGTTCCACAAACTAGAGATCGATTGCTCCTATGATCTTGAGGTGCCTCTCACCGATCCTATTGACGAAAAATCTCTTAAGAAGGCTAATTTCACCATCTACAATGGTGAATGGATTAGAATTGCCAATTTTCCCGGTGGTGCTCAACCCGATCCGGTAGTCGTTCCTCTGATTGCTCGAGAAGTTCTGGTCACTCCACCTCTGCCTTCCCTTGATGCTCTCATGGCTTATCTTGATGGGAAGTTTGCTTCATTGGATATGACTATAACCTTCGGTTTTACCACTCTTGACAATCACTTGACATCTTTGGAGGCTAGAGTTGCGTCTATTGAAATTTGTCAAGCTTCAATGGATCTAACTCTCACCCCCTTTCACAGGGAGTGGCATGGACATTCTCTTGGTCATAATGCCATGGAAGATGATGAAGAGGATGAAGACACTCCTTAGACTCTTGCATCTCATATATATCATATCATATTAGGACTTGAGATTTATGCACCTATGTTATTTGTTTTGAACTCCTATGCTTTATGTTTATTTTTTGCTTTGGATTATGTTTTTAAGTTGGATTTTTTAATGTTGCTTTGAACTTTATGCTTTGAATTTAATGATATTTATGTTATTTCCTTTATGCTTGGACTACTTTATTGTTTATATCTTTCTTTATTTATCCCATTGATTTTGATCTAACAAAAAGGGGGAGAAGTAAATGAGATTAAATTTATTCAAAGATACATCGTTTGGCCTTAAATAAAGGGGGAGTTTTTTCAAAAGTCTTAAAAATTTATTTGGGTTTTGTTATATGAAAAAATGGGAGATTGTAAAACTAAATTTGATTTTCATGTAACAATGATTTTCAAGGAATTATTTGTAAAATTGAATAAATTTTTAAGTACTCAAAATTGCTCACAAAATAACAAGGATTCGAATAAAATTATTTCTAAATCAAAAACTAAGACCCCAAATATTTTCTAAGTGTTTTTGTACTCAAATAGCTGATTTTGGTCCAGGAGTACCGATATGCCCTCAGCCATATCGATACGATTTTTGGCTACTGAAAAATGTTTTTATACAAAATAGGTATTGGGTACCAATACGCGTATAGCTGTATCGGTACCATTCATACCTGGGAACCAAATAAGCTTTGAGCATCGGTAAGGCTTTACTCGTACCGATACTAGTGTTTAGATTTGAAAAATCTTTGTATTTAATGATATAACCGTTACCTTGTTAGTTTTATTGGAACCATAAATTTTAAAATTAGTTATATCGTACCGTTACACCCTTAGGCGTACCGATACAATTTTTTAAGGACTTTTTCATTAGATTCCAGTAAGCAAAACTGGTACCGGTACTGTACGAACAGTACCAGTACGCCTTTGTAAAATAAGCTTTCTGTATCGATACGCCTCTTCTGTACAACGGCTCTTTCTTCTTTTGGCAGGTATCGATACGACAGCCTGCATACCGATACCGGTGGTTGGCAGATAGCATTTATTGTGGGGAAATGATCTTCAATGGCTATTTGATGATCTCAATTACCCAAACGGTTAGAAACCAATGAGGGGGTATTTAAACAAGTCTTCAAAGCTACAACAACAAGAATTGAACAAGTGAACAACTCTTAAAGCATTCAAGCACAAATCCAACCATCTTTGATCCTATTAGAGTCAAATCTTTGTAACTCACTTGAGTGGTGTTTCTTGTAATCATTTTATTCAAGTCTTGGGTTTAAGTGAACTTGTAATTTGGGAAAACAAACTACCTTTGAGAGGATTTTTAGTTTGCATTCTTTTTCTTGTAAAAGAGAGAGTTTGATCAAAGCTTTGGGTAGAAAGCTTTGATTGTGTAAAGGGTTACCTCCGTAGCCTAGAAAGAGGAAGAAATTTTTAGTGAATTTGTTGGAAATCCTTAGTGGGAAGCTAAGGTAGTGGATGTAGACCTTGTTAGAAGGTTGAACCACTATAAATGCCTTGTGTCTCATTTTTATCTTTCTATTTGCTTCCCTTCAATTTTTAAATTGCCAATTCACCCCATCTTGGCCAATTCACATTGATTGATCATCCTAAAGTAAGACAATGGGAGAACCAAATTATTCTAAGGATAAAAACACTTCTCAAGCATCTTTCTTCCAACCCACACTTCTGTTCCTCTGGTCCATGTTTCTTTGTATAGATTGCAATTTCAAAAACTCGTTTTATATACAAGGGAGTGAGATGGGGATAGAATTACAATAGAAGTAGAGAAAGGCAAGAAACATAGGCCATATTTATAAATTCTTATAAATAAAACTGAATGGGCTATTGGTCTATAACCGTGCATTCCAAACACTGTGCATATCAAACATAATAACGACGAGGTTTGTTAATAAGGTCTTACCATGTCAAGGGGCGAAGCCCCCTTATGAGTCTGTTAGCATCTTAATTGCTATGTAAAAACTCATTTTTTGTAACTTTTATCAACATTATCGTGTTTTCAGGATTTTAACATCCACGAGGTTTTTACTAAAACAACTCTTGTTACTTTCCCGCATGAAATCTATAGACTAACCATTAGTCTAATATATAACTATAACCCACGTATGTTAACACTTAATAACTAAAACCCTAAAACTCCATATTAAATATGTTAATAATTAACATATAATATTTCAAACCCTATCGACAAAGATCCTATAGATTAACTCTTAATCATCGATCTTAGGAACATCTTTTAACTAGATTAACAGATTAACCATGATTAAAACGATTTGCTCGTACAAATATCATATATTCGCTAAATCAAAAAATAACATGTATCTCATACAATTAAACTAAGTAATTAAAATCCGAATTCATATCGCACAAGTGGCTCTGATACCACTGTTGGGTCACACCGGTACACCCCAAGGTACAGCAGAAAAATTATTCGGCGATTACCACCAAAGATCCATGTACAAGGAATGAATCGGGGTGAATAAGAGTGAAGAATTACCTGTATAAAATTTGAAATTTTGAATTTGGAGGAGATAGATATCAAATCATGATTCCACGATGTCGATTCCTAATTTGCAACGATAATGCTCCGACATCTATGTAGTTCACCTAGTTGAAACAAGCATATAAAACTCTTTAAACTATTTAGAGGGTTTTTCCAAAAAGCATTGATGACTGCTAGATATCTCATGCCTTTATATAGTCTTTGTAATCCTAATTCAACTTAATTAGGATTTCAATATATATTAAATATATATAATTCCAATTCAGCTTAATTAAGATTTCAATATATATTAATATATATAATCCCAATTCAACTTATTTAGGATTTCAATATATATATTATCAATTCAACTTTAATTAAGATTTCAATATATATATATTAATTTAAATCGAATTGTATTATTTATATATTAAAAGAGTTATAATTACAATAATTACTTTTCTTTTAATATTTATCCAATAGTTAAATTATATATATCATATATATATTAATTTAACTAAATTCGTGTACAACAAATTTGTACATATATAATTCGTTTAATATATGTTCATTTCAACCGTGGGTGTGACCCTGTAGGTTCTTATAACGTTAGTAGTAAATATTAGAACATATCTAATATTACAAACAATGAGTGACATCTAGCAATATGTCATTGTCACCTAAGTTACAAGAAATCACGATTCGACATAACCTCTTTGTGATTAACTCTTTTCATGTATTACATCCTTTTGTCCTTATATCTAGATTGGACACAAGCATGGAATAGTCACACTTGTATAGTCTATCTAATATTTCTTGATATCTTGAGTAGACTATTATAAACGAATAACTATGATATCTCATATCAACTTATTCGAGCATGGTTATGCATTTCTAGTCTCACTTAATCAAGTGGCCAATGATATTACTCCTATTATGTAGGAGGGACAAATCATATCTTGATCAACTATATCCCACTACATAGATTGTGACATATCCAATATTAGTCTTTATAGTGTAGTCGGTTACGACACGCGTTTGACTGTATCAAAATATGTCACTCACGATGTTGAAATAATAATGATATCAAGTCTGAGGATCATACATGTAGTTATCATTATGAGCAATGTTGTGACTGTCACATAATAATCCAAGAAACATGCTCATAGCAGGTCAGTCCAGTATGTCGTTCTCTAACACATATGAGATCATAAGTACTTAATTTACTTCGAATATTCAAAAATATATGCAGTTTCTTATTCGAATGTTTATTTTAAACGATTATCTACTTGTCTAAGCCTTGTATTTGTATAAATGATTAATAGATTTTGGTGAAAGGAAAAACTGTCTGTTTGCCACAAGCTTTCAGCTGCTTAAAGCTACCTTACTAAGTTTTTTATACTTATTTATCTCCTTTCACTGCCTTTTAGGATAAATTTGCTTCGGTTAGCCTTTGAGCTAGAACGAGATCACAAGAAGTTAAGACGTATGTTACGTAACCTCTCTTTAGGACTCCTAGTTGGTGGCACATAGATGTTATATTGCATAGTGCAATTGGTTTCCCATTTGGCTTATATGTATATAAGCTGTATAAGTATTCAAATTTTTGTATTGGGCCTTTACTTGTTTCTTGGTTGCTTGCTATTTAAGTTATATAGTTAAAAGGTATATATATTAGTTGGATATTCTACATGTGCTTAAAGTAGCTATATCACCCTATGGTATGCTCGTGTGTAGGCCTAATGAATCTATTATCATGTGTTTAACCATGACACGTAGTGTAACTCGAGTAATTGGTTTAATGGTTACAATGAACAATTAACAGCATGTCTATGAATGAGTATATGATATGGCTACTAGAATATTTGGATTAAAATTTAATGGTTTGAGTGCTTTGGTTAGTCAATAAGTTAAGGTCAAAGATTAATGAATAAGGAAGCTATGTGGTTCGAATAAGATTTATGTGTGTGCTTAAATGCTTGATTTGATCATGAGATGGTTATTCGTATGTTTAAGTATGTAGAGGTCCTTAGCATGTTTTATGTGTCTAAAGTAGCTAGATCACCTTATATTATGCATGGATCTAGGCTAAAATGTATTTATCATCATATGTTTAACCTTAACAAGGTAGAGTAGTTCGTAGATGTGTTTTGATAGGTAAAATAAGAAATTTGGTAGTATATTGAAGAATGGGAATAGTATGCTATGTGAATATCCAAGGTTAGAACAGGTTTGGGTCGAGTAGTAAAGTACGTTATAATCATAATATGTTTTATAAGTAATAACGGTATGAAACTAAAGAATCTTACATGATTGTAGAATTGAAATAACTTTGTGATCTGAAGTATGTAATTTTATAACATGCTACGATCTGGTGGATTATGTGTTTTGACTAATGTATGTATTTTTTATTGTATATGATTAAAGTTTTGGTCAAACCTATCGAAATTCTAAAAAGATTTAAAATTAACCCAATTTTTGGTCACATGCTTAGTTGAGAAGAGTTAAGTCGTCACATGTTGCTTGGTTTTTGTTTGGTAACACTTCTTAAACCGGTTTTCTCCTAAATCGGGTAAGGGGTGTTACATTTATTGGTATCAGAGCTTAGGTTTAGCCGATTCTCAGACTAAACCGAAACTCATCGCATCATCATAAGTTATTGTGCCACCTAGGAGTTATAATTGATAAGTACTTGTGATCTACGTCTGATAAAAGCTCTCTTTTATGCGTTATTAGATTAATATCGAAGCTTATACCCTGTGAGTACGATTGAATCCTATTCAAATCTTGTATATGTCATGTTTGATTCTGAATTAACTTATTCCTTTATATGATATGCCCTCATTGGAAAATCCTCGAAACCTAAGGCAATTGTATAAGAGCCTTATCCTCATCTACTCACCTTAGGAAATTCGAGGACAAATATCTTTTAGGGGAGGAGAATTGTAACATCCCAAAAGTCAGCCTAGAAGTATGCTATCAGTTAAATTGCTAAATTAGTCGTTTTAAGGTGCCACTTAATTAATCAATTAAGTGAATTAGTGATTGAATTAATTATAAATGCGGCTTAGGAGTTTTAGAAGGATACTACTAAATTTCTTGGGATATATTTGATAGATGGCATCTTTAGAATAAGGAAATTATATAAATTAGGGACCAATTAAGAATGTTGTTAAGCTTGCTAGCTAAAATGGAATGATCAAACTAAAAATCTTGATTAATAGGGAGCTTGCTTGAAATCTAGAAAGAATGTGAGGTCATGTAAACATGTCACACCCTAAACCTTGGCCTAGGAAAATGTCTCAACTTTGATGGTAATTTAATTGGATTAAAAATAGCCCTTATGTTTCTAATCTGTTAACAAAGGACCTATTAAAAAGTTTTTAAAGATTAATAACCATTTGTAAGTGATGAAATCGGAAATCTTGAATTAATATGAGAATGCATGTAAATATATGAATCCTTGGGGGGCATGAACACATGCCAAGCTCTATGAGAGCAAGCATGACACTCGGCCAAGGGGGGTAGATAATGGAGAGATTTTTCTCCATCTTCCCCAAGCTGCCGGTTCACCAAAGAGAGAGAGAGAACCCTTAGGAAGCCATGAAAGCTTGAATTAAAGCTTCAATCTTGCATGATTATTGAAGATTCGGTTGTTTTTGCTTAAGGAAGAAGGTGACTTGCTCTCCCTTCATCTTTACCTTGTGTTTAAATTGAGAATTTAAATGAGATGGTTGCTTTTGAATCTTTGTTGGTATTTTTTTATGGAAGCTAATTCATGTTGAGAATCTAGGATGTGATTAGAAGATTCTTGAAATTGTTGTTATAGAATTTAAAATTAGTTTAGGGGGAGGGGCTGTTTTTAGCAAATGAAGATCGATTAAAGACCATGTACGTATGTACGTTCGAATAATGTAATTGTAGTATGGCTAATATGGAAATGCTAGAAGTTCAACTCATGCTATGAATTGATCTTGGTCCAATCTAAATTATAACTAAAGGGTTGTAATGGATGAGTAAATTGCTAGTTAATTAGATTAATTGGTGTTAATGTGCTAATGCCCTGTTTCGGGAAGGGCTAAACAGCCCTAAATGTATGTTTACAAGTATGTATGAGTATGTTTATGTGTAATTCAGGGATGTGATACATGATAAAGAATGTTAGTACCCTGCCTTGTACCTTTATAAATGGGAATGCGTGAATTATGGACTGTTTTGGTGCACTTTTATGAATAACAATAAAGCTGGATTGTTTTGGATATAAACAAGAATGTATATGGATTTCTTTGTGTCCTTAAAACAGGGGATTATAGGGTGAAATGTGTGAGGTCTGTTTTAGGACTTTAAGGGGTTGTTCTGAATGTATATAAAAACCTTGGGGACTGTTTTTGAGTGAATAAAATGTATATACTTGTGAGCTGCCCTATTTTGTAAAAAAATATGTTAAAATAGACTGTTTTATGGTTTTAAGATGTTTAAGGATTTAATTAATAGGCTTAAGGCTGCCTTATGTGCATGTATGATTGTTTGGGACTGTTTTATAATCATGGAAAAATTCGAGACTATTTCGATCATGTATTTGTTTTTGAATTATACATGTGGACTGTTTTAGAGTTATAGTGAATTGAATGGACTGTTTTGCATACTTATGAGCTTTAATGATCAGTTGTTATGTAAAAATTCTTTGAACCTTGAGTGTTAAGTTGTTGATAAAACGTTTGGGGTGATGGAATTGATTCTAATATGTATAGAAATGTTCCTTAGACCGAGAAGGGATTGAGGAAGTAAGATACAAAGTAGATCAAGTATTGGAGAAGCAAAAAGGAGTGGTAATCCGGGAACAAGGATAGCTTGGATCGAACTGAGTGTAGTTTAAAGTCCCGGGATAGATTGAAAACTATCCCGGGCATCTTTATTTGCTTTAGTTTACATGGCTTGATTGTTAATTTAAGTGATGTTGTGCGTGTAAGCTTGGATTCGAGGTGAGTACTTTAATAAAAGTACTTTATAATATGAAATACTTGATGAAGGCATGATATATGTTTGAGATATACATAAGATTCTATGTGTTTGATATGACAAGTTATAAACCTTGTTTGGGAGTATATGAACATAAAGTTATGCTCGTCTCTATTATAATCAAGATATGTTATGAATACATGTTCGAAAACTATATGTGATTGAACACGTTTGATATCTTATGAAATAAGACTTGCTTAAATATTAGCAAGTATATGGAGCTATGCTCATCTTGATATAAATAATTCATGTTATCCGAATACTTTGTTCATAATAATATTAATGTGAATTTGTAAGTATGATTAGAATGGAAGACTATATATGGTTCATATGTGATAGCGGTATTGGCTATAATGCCATTCGATCAAGAGAAATGAGATAATGAGAAATTCACATGAGGTGAATATGTATAACCCAAGTTAAAAGGGGGCAATGAGATATTGATATGATATCATGATAAGGAGTTATGCTCACTTTGTTATAAGAAAAGATGATAAATGTGAAAGCCTTGGTCTCGAGTCAGTCTTAGGTATAGTTGGCATGTCATAGAGTCCATAGAGCTCGTGTTTTGGGATGAAACAAATGTGTAATTATATGATTTTTTGTTAATTATCATGTGAATTTTTTCTTTAAATTTCAATTGTAAGTAACTTAATTAATATCATTTAGATATATAAATAACCAAAAAGAAAGTAAAAAAGAGACTTATATAACAACACAATAGTTAGGTGGTGTTCTTGTTTGTTAAGTATGGCTCATATACTAGATGAGGGACAAATGCTGGAGCGGAGCGAGAGTGAGCGAGCGAGCGAACGGAGCTAATCTCTTTTTCATATATTATTTGTAACCTAATTTGATTAACAACTTTATCAGAAGATAAACAGCCGCTCTTTGCTCCCGATGACGTAAGCACACTGTTGAACCTCGTTCATCTCTTGTGTTCTTGCTTGTTTAAATTTCTTGTTCGTTTGTCTGATTTCACAATATTGTTAGAGCCAAAATTATGAAAGTGTTCGTGGTTTCAAGTGATGTATTGAGTTTAGTTTACTCATGGCAGTGCTTTGATTCACTCTTGCCCTAGTGATTTTGTACGTTTCAGTGGTGCGATTCGTTCTTGGTTGTGGTACTTAGACCAATTGAGGGTGTTAGGCTGTCAATGGTGCTTTGCGTGTAGTTGTGTGGGTTTTTTTTCTTTCATTTAGTGCATTGTGATGTTATGTCCATTTCATGTAACACTACCATGATACACTCTTTTCTCCGTTTAGTTTTAGGGAGAATTTTAACGAGGCACATAATAGTGTTTGATCTGTATGATTTTTGTACTTTTTGAATAAAATCGTACATTGATGATATATATATATGACTTAATCGATAAAATTAATATATAAATAGTAAAATTAAAACATCCCAAAAAAATGAGTGGTTGTTCATGTGATTTACTTTAAAAAAAAAATCGGATTCGAAGGAAGGAAAGAACAATATAAAGTAATAAAATTAAGGCTTAAGTGTGTAAGAAGTCCTTCGACTTTTAAAAAAATAATTTAGTTCTTTAACTTTTTTGCACTCAATTAAATCATTGAACCAATAAATATAATTAATTAAGCTCTTGAACTAAGAACTTAAATCAATTAAGCCCTTTGTCAATTTTGATCATTAAATCTTGATAGTTTTTTCTTTAGATATTACTGGCACATAATACACTATAGTTGTATCATGTTCCATTTACAAGTTATTTTTTAAAAAAATATTTTTTTATAAATTTTATAAGTCATTTAAAATTTTTAAAACTTTTAAAGATTTTTTAAATAAAATAAAAAATTTCTGAAAATGTCAAATGAAAACATTATGACGTAATGTACTGTATTAACAGATCCAAAACAACAGTTAAAATTTAATTGTTAAATTGGTTGAAAGACTTAATTGATTTAATTTCTTGGTTCAGTGACCTAATTAATTAAATTTATTGATTCAAAGGCTTAATTGATTGTAAAAAACTTTTAAAAACTTCTTGTATCCTTAAACCTAAAATTAATAGATTAATGGTGAAATTAAAACCTTTATGTAAAATTTACATGGTTTTTGACTATATGGGTCAAAGATTTCGGTGTCTTTAGCCTTGAGATTCGAGAGATTCCAATATTGGCGGCGAAAAAATGTTTAGGATAAAAAGAGTGAATCGACGCCTCAAGAGAAATTGAAGTGTAGTAGGGTACAAGGGGTGACTTTATGTAATTGTGTTGAAAAGAGTGATTCTCAAAGTGACAATGACGAGGAGAAGATCGAAGGGAGGGGTGAGAGGATTGTCAACATGCCGCATAAGTGGCAGCTCTATACATTACATGAAAAAGCTCAAAATTTAACACAAGACGCAGTGGCTGGAGTGGTGATTCGCAATAAAGAATCACATGGTGGTCTTCATGTCTCTATGTGTGAGGGTGAGTGCAATGTGGTAATGAGACAAGTGAAGTCAATTGCGGAGTTGGCGGATGGGATTGCATTGAGTGAATTGACACTTGAAGAACGCATTTCGACTGAGAATTTTTTTTAAAAAAAAAGTCGTGGGAGATCGCGAAAAATATTGAGTGAGCAAAGTATTGCGAATAAGTCTTTATTTGGTACTGATATTGAATATCGTCGTAAAGTGATTATGAAGGAGGCACAAGAGACTTTGCAATTAGAAAAAAATTTTGGGACAAGGACGATTGGAAATGAAGATAATATCTTCAAGGACATTGTGAATTAATTCACAGTGAGTGATCGTGAACTATAATAAACCGTTATGAAAGTGACGTTATGAAATGTCGGGAGTTTGGGCTCTTCAACCAAAAAGAATGCAGTAAAGAAACTTATACGACAACACAATGAGGAGAATGTGTTCTTGTTGGAGTCAAAATTATGAAGTTGATCGTGGTTTCAAGTGATACATTGAATTGGTGTATTTGGTGGAGTGTTTTAGTTCAGTCTTTTCTTGGTGATTATGTAAGTTTCGATAGTGTGATTTGTTCTTGGTTGTGGTTCTTAAACAATTAAGGTGTTATTTATTGTTTCTTTCTGGTGTTAGGCTGTCGGTGGTGCATTATGTGTAGCTGTGTGGTGCCTAGAATTGTCCTCGCTAGTGTTTTTAGGTTTTGTTGCATCAGGTGGGTTGGAGTGGTGGTGTTATACATATTTTTTGTTGGGCGAGTGGGGTTTGGAACACGGTTGTAATTTTGTGTATTTTTAGTGTTACGTGCATTTTTTTTTGTAACACGTCATGTTGTATTTTTTTCATTTAAGTTTAAAGAAATTTTTAATGAAAAATATAATAGTGTTTGAGCTATATAATTTTACACCTTTAAATAAATTCATACGTTACTGATAAAAAAGTCGAGTGTAATTTACTTTTTAAAAAAATCGAATTTGAAGAAAACAGTGAGTTTCCCACTAAAATACATGTCCGGTTCTAGACTACATATCTACAACTCCTCATATTTTTTTTTATTAAAATACCTTTCTTTTTATTTTATTAGTAATTTTATAATAAATATCAAAATTATACAAACATTTTTATTAAATAAAAAATATAATACATGAATTTTATTTTTATAATTAAATACATAAAATTTTAAATTTTACTAATTATCTGAAATTATTTTTTTGATAAAAAATTATCTCAAATTATTAAATTATTATCAATATAACATTTTTATATTTAAATGTTATATACAAAAACAATTAAATTTATCAAATATAAAAATAAAGGAATGTATTTAATTTTTTAATATATGAAATTAAATAAAAAAATTCTGTGTACAACAGGACCGAAATAACTCAAGAGTTATTCAAAATTCAGTAATACAATGAATAATAAAAATTATTCAAAATTATGATATTTGTCGTTTTTATTAGTAATATTTTATTTTGGTTCAATTTGACCCCTTAACTTTCATTTCATTAAACATGATACTCCATTTTCTGTTACAAATAAATAACAAAATAAATACAAAGCATTCAACAAAGAAAATACCAAATAAATAATAGTATAAGACTAAAAGGAAATTATAAATCTCATAAAATAAAAAATCCTTAAAGGAAAAAAACATCCAGCAGAGGCCATTTAAGGGATAAGGAAAACTAGGACAATAATATAGTCCAAATATCTACTACATGATTATAAGAACAGTCATCGTCGGCTTTAAGCCACCACAGGAGGAAGTTCGATCTCGGTTGGCACAACAGGCTGTTCAATCTTGATAACTTCATCCTCCTTGGGAGGGTGGATCGTGACGAGATCCGGGAGCGGGGTTGTAGGTCCCTGCTTACCCTTTGGATCCCAATCGAGCATGATTTTCACCTTAATACCAAGCACCCCCTGTGTTCAAAACCGATAAGTTGAATCAGAAAATGGCAACCAAAGGGGGCAGGGTCGAGGAAACAAATGGATGACAAACCTGTCTTAGAAGAACATGACGAACAGCAGAGTCAATATACTCATTCACCGGATGACCAGAAGAAATCATATATCCATCCTTGAACTTCATAGATTTGGCACGCTGTGCCCTCAGCTTTCCGCTAACAATAACCTGTTGCAAAAGAAAGTGATGATACGAGGTCAAAGCAGAATCAAACCTGGTATCAAACAATGTCTGATATCAACTGCAGTACCAACCTCACAACCCTTGGCACCACTCTCCATGACGAACCTAAGCACACCATAACAGGCCCTGTAAAAACCATCCCACAAATTCAGCTATGAACAAACACATAAGAATCAACAAAATGATATCATGCAAAACACAAAGGTGGTTAAAATAGTTAAACCAAAAAAATAAACAATGAAATCGAGAACGGTGAAATTGTATCCTCCAAAATGTTACTATATGAAAACCATTGGACTTCATACAGGATAATTGTAACGGAGGATTGGATCAATCTTGTCATCTTCCGAAACAAAACAAGAATGATAAGAATAACCCATTTGCTTTATAGATTACAAAATTTAGTCAAAAAATAGAACACAAAATCAATCACATAGTGGGTAATTGAGATTAACAGCAGTGAAAATGTAAACTCCCAAATGGTACTGTCTGAAAACCAATGGATTCCAAGACAGACAATAGAAATGGAAGATCAGATCAATCTCGTCATCTTCCGACACAAAATCGGTATAAGAATAACCTATTTGCTTTATAGATGACTAAATCTAGTAAAAAGAAAACAACAAAGAACCGGCTAAAACACAACAAAATAAAATGCAAACATTCAACTTGAAAACACACAAAACAAGAACAGTCCATTTAACATTTAACATCATATACACATGCAAAATTAAATTGATAAGAAAATGGGAAATTAAAAACAAGAAAAACTAAACATTGTTCCCTCCACTAAGGTTACTGCATCAAAATGGAATGCATTTCAGCATGCATGAATGAAACAGAGGAAATATCATCTAATTACTTTCGTCACCTTCCGACACAAGAATTGGTACTGAGATGCCAATCTGCTTTGTAGATGACGTAATATAACAAACCCTAATTAACAAGTACTGCATAAACGGGCAGTAAATCTGTAAAACAAGAATCGATTTCGAGTATATACCTACGGACGGCGAGACCTCCGAGGAGCTTATATCGAAGAGACTCGGCCTGAGCAATGGCGCAAAGGCCTCGGTTATTGACCTTCTCGGCGTAAAGCTCAACGCTGTTTTCAGGGAACTTGAATCGTTTTTGAACAACGGATGTCAGCTCCCTGATTCGCCTCCCTTTCTCACCTATAACCCCGAATCAGTCACAAATTAAAACCCAAATTCAAAAGGAAAATTCCATCACCGGAAAGTAAATAATTTACGAAAAATACCAAGAACATTTTGGGTGCGGGTGGCTCTGATGATGATCTCAGTGCGCATGGGAGTAACTCTAACCTCGACTCCAGAGTATCCATCCTCGGCTAATTCCCTCGTCAAAACTTCGTTGAGCTCGGCGAAGAAGACTCCATCAGCCACAAACTGAAAGGAAATGGAAAATAAAGAATGAATAAATAAAATCCAGTTGGAGAAAGATGGAATAAATGGTAGAGAAGAGAAGGATGTGGACGATACCTTTCGCTTTTTGCTGATTTGAGCTGTGGCCGACATGATTTCTTTTAGGGTTTAGGTGGAAGAAGAGAGAAAGTGAGATCTGAAGAATGCTGAAGTTCTCAAACCCTAGAGACTGGAATGAAGACAGCGTAAGTAGCAAAATATAGTGATTTTATGGACTAGGGTTTTCTTAATGCTTGGGCCTTCTTTTAGGTTTAGGTTCATCAATTGTATGGATTTGGCTCAATTACTCAAAAGATCTATCACAATTTTTATTAGGGCAAACAACACCATTGAACATTGGTTACTAAATTATTTTCGCTTTCGTGATTTGATCATATAATTGTTTTTAAGAAAATCATAAATAGTTTTACGTTTTTTTTTATTCTGGTCACCTACCATTAAAAAAATCAAGAAAAAACTAATAATTTGGTAACTAAAATAAGAAAAAAGCAATAGATTAGTGTCAAAATAGGGGAAAAAGTAACAGTAGTGACCAAAATAAGAAAAAACCCAATGTCAGTGATGAATTTGCCCAAATTAATAGTTTGGTGGCCAAAATAGAAAAACAAGAATAATTTAGTAACAATGGTGTTGTTTACCCTTTTCATTACTGGGCACTGAAACGATCAATTTAATTAATAATTGAATTGAACTATTTACAATTAAACTATCGGAACTTTTAAAAATTGTAACCGTTAATTAAATGGTTTTGTTTAAAAATTATTAATTAAATTAAATTCGATTAATTCTTTTGATTTTAAAATTAATCATTTTTTAATAACTTTTTAGTTTTGATTTAATGAGAGAAATCTGCCACTCTGTTGGATTCATGACCAATCTTACAAACCCGAACCTCCCAATTAAGAGCAAGCATTTGACGAACAGTAACGACGAGCGTATTTCCACGAAGAACATCAGGTTGGAAAAGCAATAAGTTTGCTACATCAGCACTGTCAGTCTCGATTATGAGTTTCCTATACCCCTAAACTCCATGCTTGCTCGAGAACATCATGGATCCTCCACAGCTCGACAAACAAAACAGGGCAGCAAACGAGGCTTCTTGAAAATCCGATTAACCATCTTCCTGAAGAATCACGGAGTAGCCCCTCACACGCAGTTGCAGTATCTCCCAAGCGAACTGCACCGTCGACATTAGCCTTAACCCAACCCGATAGAGGAGCTGTCCAACAAGATGAACATACTGGAGGAGCCTGACATATAGGTTCCTGATGTTGCATATCTAAGAGAATCCTCGCACACTCATTCAAAATTGAAATAGGTGCAACAGTGTCTTCATCAAATAAACTTTTATTACGTCCCGACCAAAGAATCCAGCATATAACCACAAAACATGCTGCTAAATCTGGCCCAACGACTGCAAAATCCTTCGGCCAAGACAAATTTCGAGTGAACCAGTCTTTGGGGGTAAGACTATGCAACTCCTGAAGCTTGTTCCTCTGACCTATGCCCAAATGGTTCAAGCGCGAAAACAGTCCTTTAAAATATGAACTACATCTTCTACTCCATCGTTACACATTGGGCACAAATCTAACAAGGATAAGTGTCTTATCATTCTCTCTTGATTTGTAAGAATTTTTCCATGAACCGCTAGCCAATTGAAGGTATGAACACGTTGAGGGACCGACAGCTGCCAAATCACTTTTCCATAAATTTGATTTAGGCTCAATCGAAGCATGTAAAGAGTCATAGGTAGATTTAGTAGTGAAGACTTGCTTACTTTCCCACCGCCAACAAGGAATGTCCACCCCAAAGCTAATATTGGGTGTAGGAGCAGCCGCGATCTGATTTAAAACACCCATAGGCAGCACCATACGAAGTCGAGACCAGTCTCACTCTCCTAATGTAGAAACCCAATCCGCAACACTGATGTCATCCGGTTCTCCTTGACCAATATAATGGTGTCGAAGTGGACCATCTTTGTCAAGCCAAACATCAGACCAAAACCGCGCGTGCTTACCATTCCATATATTCCATTGAATACACTTACGAACATCATCCCAAATTAAATTGAAACCTCTCCATAGTCTCGAACAATTGCCAAGCTTGAGTGACAACGACACTTGATCTTGCCAGTGGTACTCGGCCTTAATCACTTGAACCCACAAATTATCCGCATTAGTAATTAATTGAAAAGCAAGCTTCATGAGGAAAGTTTTGTTTTGTTGATGAAGGTCTTCGAGCCCTAAGCCACCATGATCAATCGGTTGTTACATTAGCCGCCAGTGTACTAAATGAACCTTCCTCATGTCCAACGTTGATCCCCAAATAAAATTATGGATCAATTTTTCCAATTCATCACACGTCGCTTTTGGCAAGTAAGTCGATTGCATCTCATAGCTAGGCAAAGCTTGGAGAACTGACTTGGCCAACGTTATACGACCAACTAAAGAAAGTGAACTAGCCACCCAACCACTTAAACGAGAACGAACCTTATCGATTATATATACATATGTTGCCTTGGTAACCCTTTTATGAAGAAGCGGTACCCCTAGATATTTGCCCAAATCTACAACAGCCTCAAAACCAAAACCACGTGCAATAGAATCGCGTAAATCATTTGACACATTATTAGAGAAATAGATTTGCGTCTTGGCTACCCTTACACGATGACCAGAACAATCACAAAATTTCTAAAAAATTAATTGAATAATACGTAGCTGATCTATGGTAGCTTCTGCAAAAAGAATTAAATCATCTGCAAAAAAATAAATAGGAAATGTGAGGTCCATGCCGAGATAAACAAAACGGTCGCCAAAAACCATTAGCAACCTTAGTCCTTAATGCTTGGAATAATCTCTCCATAAAGACAAAGATATATAGAGATAAAGGATTCCCTTGACGAATTCTGCGCGGCGGTTTAAACGGTGCACAAAGCTCCCCATTCCAAATAACTTGTGTTGAAGCAGTAATGATACAACGCATATTAAGAAAAGTTAAGGACTCTGGAATACCAACAGCTAACAGAGTTTGTTCAATAAAGCTCCATTCAAGCTTGTCGTAGGGTTTTCCAAGGTCAATCTTCAAATTCATCCAACCAACAGAACCGCTCTTCTTACGCATGGAATGAATAAATTTTTGTGTAAGAACTAGGGTGAGCGTTCGATCGAGTCGATTCGAGTCAAAAAATTTCGAGTCATTCGAGTTGACGCGTCGTATTTTATAACTTGAATTTAATTTGAAATTTTTCGAGTCGAGTTCAAGTCGAGTCGAGTTTTCGAGTTCCTATACAAATTTAATTGTAATTATTTACCATGTTATCGTACAGTTTGATTCCAATTTAAACGACTTTCTCTAATCATATAAGATACGCATATATATTTCTTCATCTTATTTTTCACGTGTAATAAAAAATATAATCTAAACTTTTAAAATATATTTATAATATTATTTTTAAAAAAGGAACTTTTGGGGATAAAGTATTGATGGGAGTATAAATGAGTCAATGAATTGATGTGAAGAAAAAATACAAAAAAAATTTAGTTGAATGATCAAATTGAATAAAATGTAAAGTTAAAGGACTAAATTGCAAAAAGAATATATTTGTTAAAAATATGAATTAAAGTTATATAGATAGTATATAGTGTTAGTGAATCATGTGGTTTAATTTTGGTCAAAAATAGACTTAAAACGAAAGAGAAATTGAAGAAATGGGAAAGCATTCAAAGTTGAGGGGCTAAATTGCAAAAGTTGAAATTTTATTTAAAAATATGAATTGAAGCTAAATATGTATTCTACGGTGGTTTAGGAGCATGTGGTTCAAATTTGGTCAAAAATTAACTTAAAACGAATGAGGGATTGAAGAAATGAGAAAATTATACAAAGTTAAGGGGCTGAATTGAAAAAATATGAAATTTATTTTCAAAAATATAAATTGAAGATAAATAAGTATTCTACATTAGTTTAGGAATATGTGGTTCAAATTTGGTCAAAAATGGACTTAAAATGAAGGAGGAATTGAAGAAAATGAAATCAGGGACTAAATTACAAAACTGTAAAATTTAGTTTTTCAATTTTTCGGTTTTTCAAGTTGGGCAAGTTTCAACTCGACTCGAACTCGAAATTTTTTTGAGTTACTCGAGTTGACTCGAATAACTCGAAATTAAAAAAATATCGATTTTTTCGATTCAAGTCGAGTTTTGTTTACCCTTAACAAGAACAATATTATCTGTGATGGAACGACCCGATATAAAATTGGACTGAGTCTCAAACACCTATTACGGTCAAAATGGTTTCAACCTATTAACGATGACTTTGGTGATCACTTTATAAATTACTGTGCACAAACCTATCGGTCTAAACTGAGAAACATACTCATGATTGTCAACTTTAGGTAGTAACACAAGGAGGGTCTTAATTATGTGTACGGGTATGGGAGCACCGAAAAATATAGAGCTCACTAATCTATGCACATTTTTTCCCACAATTTGCCAATTCTTCTGATAAAATTGAGCATGAATACTGTCAATATCAAGTGCCTTTAGAGGGGCCATATCAAATACTGTTTGCTTGACTTCATCTTTAGACATTGCACATTCAAGAGATTGGATATCACTCGCCGAAAAATGATAGAACATGGTGTCATCATTCCAAGAGGCGAGCGTAGAACCTTCACTATTGCATAATTGTTTATAGAAATCTGATACCATACCTCGTAGAGCAATCGGGTCATCACACCAATCATCATTGACGTGTTTTATGCTAGTGAAATATTTCTTCTTGCGACGAACCATTATAGCTCTAGTATAATGTTGTGTTTCGATACCCATTAGATAACTATGTGCTGCGACAACGCTGGAACCACATGTTTTCCTCTTGGGAAAGAACATAATCCAGTTCAAGTTTGAGTTCTTGTTTCAAATTATATAAAAGAGGGAGTGATTATTCTCAAGTAAGCGTTCAATACCTTGGAGTCTAGCCAACAATAAAGATTTACGACGACTGATGTGACCCAAGACATTATGGTTTCACTCTTTGACATCATAAACAAAATGGTCCAAATTAGTAATGAAATCCACATCCTCACGCCACAAATTCTTCTAGAAGCTCGAGAAATATGAATGGTCTTGCCAAGAAGCCAGATATCTAAATAATTTTGCTTTCGGTAAACTTGTGCTATTTGAAACAGTGAGCATTATTGGTCTACGGTCGGATCCCAGTTTCTCAAGGTGGCGAACATATGAGTTTGGAAACAATTCTAGGTAACTGTCATTACACAAAAAGCGATCAAGGCGTTGGAAAATATCCCCTCGTGCCCAAGTAAATTTTGATCCCACATAGCTCATATCATGTAACCCTGTAGAAAGAAGGAAATCACAAAAAGGTTGGCTAACCCTTATACGCACCTGAGAGCCACCTTGTCGTTCATCCACAGAACTTATTACATTGAAGTCGCCACCCAAGCCCCAAGGTCTTGAAGACATACCCTGAACTTGGTGAAGATATTCCCATAGTGTAACACCCTTGACCCGAATGTCGCATTTGGACCTCAAGCCCAAACGAAAACCATAAGATTTCTCAAATTGGGTTTAGCCCAAACAAGGTATTTTGCTAAAACATTTAGATCCAATAGTTAAAAATATAGATAAACAATTAAAATCATTGCAAATGAGCTCCACTTTAATTTAAAATATTTAAACATTCGACTTGATTAATACAATTTCAAAAGTAAGAATTATAGACTCGACCATGTAACGTCCTATGAATACATAGCCCACTAAACACAAGTATCGTACTCTGGAACACCCCACATGCTGGAATCTCGTAGTGATGATGCTCTTCGATCCCATGATCCCACGATCAACCTATGCATGGAAACAAATATTCTAAGCACTGAACTTACAAAACTCAGTGGTACACATCTACTCTACTATACTTCATGCTAATCATAAACATAAGCATGCAAGCTTGTACGAGCAAAAATGAGAGATAAATGAACACATGGCGCTACCACTAGTCGCCCAAACACATGCTCCTATCAAAGCAACACATCATACGTGGCATGCAAGGCCCAACGATACTCGGGATCTTGCCAGATCATCCGAGCAAAAGCACACAAAGTCATAACCATAAACCTGGAGTGAGGCTCGGTGTCACACAACCTCGGTAATGTACACTCTCTCTGGGTGAGGGCCGGTGACACACATCCTCAAGAACGTATACTCATACTCGACATCTCTCCTCGAGTATCATCTAATAAGGCTCGGTGTCACACAACATTGAGAACGTATATTTGACATCTCTAACCATGGTGTTGCAACACTCTTGCTCTAGATATTTGGATCCTATCAATCAAATGTGACTCAACCAGCCAAATGTCCAAATCGCACACATCATTAACACGATTACCAAATGACAAACAACCTAACTCAATCCTCCAAGAATCTCCTATGGTTGCTATTACAACAAGTCACTCAATTAAGTTTACCAACTTGTTAATACATTATGGGAGAGTACATTAATCATCCACGTTATTTATCTTATTAATCCGTAGTATTTCATTAGTATTCCACGTCAATTTCCATCTTTTTATTAGCATAATAGATTATTTCGTTCAGTGGGTATCGATACTCGAACACGAGTATCAATACAGTATCCTTGGGTATCAGTACTCACACAAGTACTAATACTAAAATAGCTTATTGGAAATTCTTAATTTCCACAAGTACTAGTATTGGTCGACCTATACCGATACAACCCCCAAACGCGTACCAGTACGGCCAAAGCTCATATCGATACCCTATTCTCAAGTTCACACATTTTTCTCGAATTACGATATTACCATGCTTTATACGATCTCTAAAGCTTATGAAAGTCATTAGGGTTTGTTTACTAACGCATTTACCCAATTATTATTAATTACCGGCTTTATAACCATTTAATCAAATATTTAACCCTTAAGTATGATTCCCATCAAATCACGACAATCTATTCGAACAAGCGTACAAGACATCTCAATATTTCAATCAATCAAACAATCATCATGCCTCTTATAAACATCGAGTCTCATACTATCAGTCTCCGTACATACATATTCATCATCTACCTAATTTGCAGATACTAACACGCAAAGTAATCGTATTTATGATGCTCATGAAGCAATAGGAGTTCAAGGTGTACTAACCTTAAGCGATTATCGATAAATCCATAATCGAGCTCTTCAAATGCTCACTTTGATATGGTATTCAAGCCCGAACAATCCTCATAATTAAATGAATACTGCAAATATTAATTAACCTTATCCACTAACTAATCAACAAGGTCAAACACGTAAAAATAGCTTATCGGATTTGAGTTTGACGAAACGAACTGTGCAAACAGACTCAAAACGACGAGAAATCCCTGGGTAAGGTCCTTTGGAAAAAGTTAACAGCTCGGTCAACGCGATCAACGACTTGGTCAACTTGGCTCGGGGTCAACAGCTTAGATCGGCTCGTGGACTCGGTATGGACCAGTTTGGCAGGTTAGCAGGTGGCTCGGCCCAACCGGCTAACAGGCTCCAACCGGCTACTAGAGCATGCCCATGTTGTAACGACCCGAAATCCAGATTAGTGAATTAGGTCTCGGGCTCAATATTGGGCCTTTACTTTGAAGGATAAGTTAAGGGCTTTTAAGAGGGCCTATTAATTTTGGAGAATAGGGTTTTGAATTTTTAAATAAGAGTGTTGGTGGGAAAAGAGGGGAGTTATGATGGAAGAGAGAGAAAAATGTAAAAAATAGATGAGAGAGAGAAGAGAAAAATGAGAGAAAATTAAGGGAGAAGATTTTAATCTATGATCTACGAAGATCTGGCCATTCGATGTCGACACCTCTACCGCCATTGTGTTCATCTCGTTGATATGAGTTCACCAGTACCAGCACCACCACCATCGGAATCACCGTCTGGGGGAAGGGTAAGAGAGAAAAAGTTTTGGGTTCTCCAGTTGAGGAGGTTAAAAAGCTCCAATCGAGAAACAGAGGTTTCCACCATGTTTAGAGGTTGGAGAACAGTCGATCTAGGCGTTGATCGTCGCCATTCAGCCATCGGAAGCCGCCGCACGTGCCGCTCCTACGCGCGGGCGATATTCAGACACGTGGGCAGCTGTACTGGCTCAAGCTGAGCCATTAGGTTTGAGCCGTTGGGCCAGCTAAATGAGCCGGCTTGCCAGCCAACCCGAGCTGGCCTGCCAACCCGAGCTGAGCCACTCTGAGCCACCAGCTGCCGCCTCGCCGCCGTTGACCGTTGATAGCTGTTGACTTTTTTTTGGGGACCTTACCTTGAGGTTTCCTGACATTTTAGATCTAATGGCGTAGTGCGTTTTGCCAAATTCAAACTTGGTAAGTTGTTTTTACATATTTGACCCTTCGAATTCCTTAGAGAATATGTTTAAGTGATACTTATGATATTAATTGGTATACGAGGATTATTCGAGAGCGGATATCGGGTCAAGTGGAATATTTGGGAAGCTTAGATAAGGATTTCAGCAGTATCAGTATAAGGTTAGTACACCTCAAACTCTTATCGCTTCATGAGCATAATGAATGTAATTGCCTTGCGTGTTAGTATCTGCAAATAGGTTGATGATAGATAAGCATGAGTAAGGACCAGTATATTGGGACTTGACATATTATGAGATGCCCGTTGATGTTACAGATATGATGGGACTGTTAAAGGCTTTAGAGACCGTGTAGGGTCGTCTTCTATGATTGTGTGATATTTGATGATTTGTTGATTCATTGATGATTGTGATATCTTGCATGCTTGTTCGAATGGATTGATGTGATGTTATGAAAACTGTGTAATAGATGAATGATGGTTATATTCGAATAAATAGGTATAAAGCCAGTAGGCAATGTTAATTGAGTAAATGCGTTAGTAAACCAACTTTAATGACTTCCATAAGCTTTAGGGATCGAGTAAGCAGTTTTAGAAACAATACGTGTGTGAGTACCAATACTCGAGGGTACCGTATCGATATGCTAAATAATCTATAAATAGAAGTTAAAGATGGAAATCGATATGAATATAAATAATGGAACTACACCGTGAATAAATATGATAACATGGATTAATGGAGCTAATGAATGAGATTAATTATGTATAAGCCTAATGGGTAATAAATCGGTAAATGTTCGGTGACTTGTTTGTAACAGTAAACCATAGAAGTCCTCGGTAGATCGTGTGTGGAGTCGTGCCAAGTTTGGGCACTTGTGTAGTTGAGTCACCATTGGTTGTTAGGATCCGGATACCCAATGGTAGAGTGTGGTAACATATGAAGACCACTCGATGTGAGATTCTGAGTGATGATGCTTGATGCGAGATTTTAAGCCATTCCACTCGATGTGAGATTTTGAGGGATGATACTCGATGTAAGATTTCGAGTATTGATACTCAATGTGAGATTCTGAGTATTGATGCTTGATGTAAGATTTTGAGCATGAGTGTACATTCTCGAGGTTGTGTGACATCAGGCCTCACTCAAGGTTTGTAATGATGATATTGTGTTATGCTCGAGGGATCCAGTGGAATCTTGAGTATGGTTGGGCCTTATGAGCCATGTATGATGATTGCTATATTGAGAGCATGTGTTTAGGCGACTAGTGGTAGTGCCACCTGTTTAATTATCTCTCCTTATTGCTCGTGCTAGCTTGCATGTTTATGTTTATGATTAGCATGAAGTATAGTAGAGTAGATGTGTATCATTGAGCTTTGTAAGCTCAACGCTCAGAATCGTTGTTTCCGTGCGTAGGTTGATCGTTGAATTGTGGGTTTGAGAAGTACTACCGGTTTGGGATTCCAGCATGTGGAGGCCTTAAGAGTACGGTACTTGAGTTTAGTGGGCTATGTATTCATAGGACCTTACGTGATTAAGTCTGTACTTCTTATTTGGAAATTGTATTAATTAAATCAAATGTTTAAATATTTTAAATTAAAGTAGATCTCATTTCTAACTGTTTAAACGATTTATCTATATTTTTAACTATTGACTTGAAATGCTTTTGAGAAATAACTTGTTTGGGATAAACGTCGATTGAGATTTTTAATGGTTTTGCCTTGGGCTTGAGGCCCAATTTGTGACATCCGGGTCGAGATGTTACAAGATTGGCATCAAAGCTTAGGTTTAGCCGGTTTTAGGAAACCCCAGGCAGTATAGGTGTTTTGGTAAGGTTTCTAGTGAATACAAGCCCTAAATTAAGTTTGTACTCTTTAAAGACTAGAATCTTGATGGTGCATCTAATGTTGCGATAATAAAATGGTTACAATCGTGTCAGAGAGGGCCGAGTTAAGTGTTGAGTCACTCGTGGGAGTGATTTCGGTAGCGAGTTTGCCCCAGATTGTCGAGATACGAGTTAGTTGAACGATGTTAGAGTCGAGGATGTGCCCTCCATCGTCACCTAAATGGTACCTTCGTTGCGTGTTGTGGTCGTTCTGAAGCCTTCGTATATGTTATGGGAGTTTGTGGCAAGGAAATTTTCATCGTTATATGCGATTAACCGTTGTGCTACGGATTTGGACAAACCGCTTTTGGAATTGATCAGTGGGTGCATGTTGGTTGGATGACCCTTTGTTCGTTTTAAGGTGAGTCTTGTTGATAATGGGAGAGTATCACCACCCTTCTTGGAGGCGTTTCTTAGAAATAGTAAATTTGAGATACACTAGTTTGTTAGAGTGTGTCAGAGGTTGGACGTTTTACCTATTTGATGGAGCTACCTTCTTGAAAGTTGTTGTTCCTTTGGAATTACTTTGGTTAATCGAGCACGATTCTAGTTAGCAATATCAGAGTTTTTCTTGAGGTTTGGGGACTCCGAGGGGACTCAACCTTTGGTAATGAGGATGTTTGGATCGTTGCCCTTTTACCGTGATCTTTGTGGTGGTCATTTTGAGAACGACGCAACGGGGTTGTGAGACATGTTTAAATGGTGGGCATATGTTGATGAGTACGGTTTGATACTTGGGAGCTTTTAGGCTGTTAGAGCGTTTGTTTATACTTCTTGAATAAGTCATTAGGAATTTCTCCCTATCAAGAACATCAGTGGAGGTTGAGGTAAGATTGATTTAGACGTGGATTCCTATCACCGTTGAGAAAGTCAGAAGTTCATTTGAGAAGGCGCAACTCGAAAGAGGTTTCTTTGGTCTAAGTGTTCACCCAAGAAAGAATCGAGCTTGTTCTTTAGTAAGAGGTTGGTTCGTTGAGGTAGTGCTTAAACCGTTGATAGCTTGTTAAGTAACAGTGAGTGACTGTTGCGTGTCTCCTAAGGTGGATGACTAGTTTAATTGTTTGCAAAGTACTGTGTGTTTTCTCGGATTGGTTCGAGATTAAAATGGTTATGGTTAAAGTGTTGAAGGCTTGTAATTTCGAAATGGATTTTGGAAGGATGATTTCTCTCTTTAAAGTGGATTATAATAACGGTTGATGTATGCAGTGATATGTGATATGTTTCAATGATGATAGAGTGGGGGCCACCTTATCATCTCTCGAATATAAGTTCGATGTTTTACGTGACACGTGTGAATGTATAAGGAATATGGAAAGATGAATGTTGGCAAGATAATTTCCTTAATGACCTTATGTGCAGGAAATGTTAGTTACCGTGTAATCAGTTAAGGAATCAAGGGTTTGAGACTTCATAAATGCTTTTGATTGTATCACATTTTCTTGAGGCAAGCCGAGGAACATTGGTGAGGATCCCAGCTAGGTGAGACCATTTTGTTGTGACAATGGTTTTGACTCGATTAAGGTTGAGTAAGGTTTTGGAATCTTCGAGGATGTTTTGTTGTATTATCAATGCGGTAATTTTTGTGCTTGAAAAGGGAAGGTTGGGTTCACCCTAACCGTGTGAGTTTTGGGTACTCGACCCTTAAGAAATTTGAGATTGGGACAAAAACGTGAGTTCAAGTAATTAAGACCTGTTGATCAATTATCATCTAAGTAAAGTGAGCTTGATAAGTGATGAATTGTATGAAGTTAGTTCGGGATTGAGTACCATGATGCCCATGTGGGACGATCAAGGATTTTGAGCGATGACTATGTAAGGGAGTACCAATACTAGCTCTATACGGTATCGATGTTTGTTTCTCAGATGGTTGTGTGAGCTTCGAGTTGTAATCAAGATGATAAAATATTGTGATCGATTTTGAGTTCGATGGTTTTTTTGGATGGGTTTGAGATCTTATGTGGGTGTTAGGGAAAGACATGTTAAGGCAAGAGATTCTCCTTGTATAGTACGGTGGTCAGAATACAACAATTTTGGAAGCGAAAATTGTGCGTAACTTTTGTAGTGTGCTTGAGAGACAGTGTGAATTCTTGTGTTGAGATAGTGATAAATGGTAAACTTGCCATCAGTTGGGAGTCTAGCATTGAATTTGTCAGAATTCTTGTGATGCTTCGATGATCTTCAGTGGGAATTAAATGGATGGCCGCAGATTTTGTAAAGGATTGTGAGCGCACAGTTTCAATGAATTTCTTTGAGTAATGATATATTCCTTGGTAGGAATAGTTTGATATTTTCGGCAAGTGAGATCCAAATAGGAAGTCTGCTTGGTTTGTTTCGGGTTGGCGGTACGACACTGTGGTGTGTACATACTACCTTTGACACAAGATTCAAGGTTTTTGATGGAACCTTATCTCTTAGTGGGATTTTTATGCGATGACAGATCTGAGTGTTAGTACTAATAGAGTACTCGCCAGACACGAGATAGTTTAGAGTTAACTCTCGTGTGAGCCGAGTTTTTGGGAGATGCTTTAGTTGCCGACATGAGTTATCATGCCAAGTTTAAGGTAAGCGTTGGGGCAAGTGGGGACGTCGTTCATTTTTAGGAGTCTTGCACCGGGCAAGCAATGGTTTTGGTAAGGGATGCTATCCAAGTTAGGGTCTCCTTTAGAGAGTTGTTACATGTTGAACCATTTCGTTTTGGTTACAACGGTTGTGTAACCTCATGTTCTTTCAGATCGTGTAGAGTTGTGGAAAGATTTTGTGGTGCATCAATCTTTTGGGTTCTATAGCTAAGTTAAGTTTCCTTGATGACGTATTTGTGTGATAATTGGTCAAGGTACCATCAGATTTGCTATGTGGCTTTGGTTATGAACTGAATAGTGATGGATCTCTTTTAAAGAAGTGGCCAGTTGTTTTGGTTTTGTACCGAGTGATGATAGATTTCTTCAAAGAGAAAGAATCAGTTGAGATTATGTTTATATCGTTGAAGTCAATGATTATTTTTTACAAGTACTGTAAGAGATTAGAGTAACGCAGCGGGTTATGTTGAGAACGCTAGGAAGTTATAAAAGTTTTGGATCTTCTTTGGTCTACTAGTGTAAATTTCGAGGACGAAATTTCTTTTAAAGAGGGGAGAGTTGTAACGACAAAAAATCTGGATTAGTGAATCAGGTCTTGGGCCCGACATTGGGCCTTTACTTTGAAGGATAAGTTAAGGGATTTTAAGAGGGCCCATTAATTTTGGAGAATAGGGTTTTGAATTTTTAAATAAGAGTGTTGGTGGAAAAAAATGAGGAGTTACGATGGAAGAGAGAGAAAAATGAGAAAAATGTGAAAAGTAGATGAGAGAGAGAAGAGAAAAATGAGAGAAAAGTTGAGGGAGAAGATTTCAATCTCTGATCTATGGAGATCTAGCCGTTCGATGTTGACACCTCCACTGCTATTGTGTTCATCTCGCCGAGACGAGTTTACCAGTACCAGCGGTACCACCATCGAAGTCACCGTCAAGGGGTGAGAGAGATAAAGTTTTGGGTTTTCCAGTTAAGGAGGTTAGAGAGCTCCAATCAAGAAACGGAGGCCACCATCGTGTTCAAAGGCCGGAGAACAGTCGATCTGGGCGTCGACCGTCGGCTTCCGGCCACCTAAAGCCGACGCACATGCCACTCTCGTGCATGGGCGACATCCAGACGCGTGGGCAACTGTACCGGCTCAAGTCGAACCGCTGGGCTCGAGCCGTTAGGCCAGTTGGATGAACTGGCCCTGCCAGCCAACCCGAGCTGAGTCGCGCCACGCTGCCAAACTGGGCCGCCAAGAAGCATCGCCAGTAGCAGCCATTGACCGGCGTTGACTTTTCCGGGGGACCCTACCCTAAGGTTTCTCGACATTCCATATCCAATGGCGTTGTCCATTTCACCAAATTCGAACTTGGTAAACTGTTTTTACGCATTTGACCCTTCGGATTCCTTAGAGAATATGTTTGAGTGATACTTATGATATTAATTGGTATAGAAGGATTATTCGAGAGCGGATAACAGGTCAAGTGGAATATTCGGGAAGCTTAAATAAGGATTTTAGCGGTATCAGCATAAGGTTAGTACACCTCTGACTCCTATCACTTTGTGAGCATCATGAATGTAATTGCCTTGTGTGTTAGTATTTGCAAATGGGTTGATGATAGATAAGCATGAGTAGAGACTGGTATATTGGGACTTGACATATTATGAGATGCATGTTGATGTTACGGATATGATATGACTATTAAAGGCTTTAGAGACCATGTAGGGTCGTCTGCCAAGATTGTGTGATATTTGATGATTTGTTGATTGGTTGATGATTGCGATGTTTTGTATGCTTGTTCGAATGGATTGATGTGATATTATGAAAACTGTGTAATAGATGAATGATGGTTATATTCGAATAAATATGTATAAAGCCGATAAGCAATGTTAATTGAGTAAATGCGTTAGTAAACAAACTTTAATGACTTCCATAAACTTTAGGGATTGAGTAAGCAGTTTTAGTAACGGTACGTGTGTGAGTACCAATACTCGAGGATACCGCATCGATACTCATGTTTGAGTACCATATACGCTAAATAATCTATAAATGCAAGTTAAGGATGAAAATCGATATGGATATAAATAATGAAACTACACTGTGAATAAATGTGATAACATTAACTAATGGAACTAATGAATGAGATTAATTATATATAAATAAATGTGAAATCAAGGTTCTAGTTCTCCCGAAGGTCAGTACAAATGTACAATGGGTATGAATAAATTGTGATGAAATAGCAAGGACCTCTAACTTAACGAAATCTCGCTAAAGAATCCATATACCACCAGAAAATCTCGACGCCTCAATCCTATAAGAATTATGGAAACCTGGACGCAGAATGAATCTATCTGCTTTCCTCCCACTAACATAAGGTTCCAAAATAGCGATAATCCCCGGTCTTTTATCAGAAAGAAGTCTAAAATATATGTTGAAAGCAGGGAGTGAATTCCCTGTGCATTTCATGTAATTATTTTAATCATTAAAATAAAAATTGCTGAAAGAATGTCAGACATGGGGTATTGGTAGAGATACACCCTCGAAAGCATTGTTTGCTATCCATTGGATCAGTTCTGAAGCCGTTTCAGTATTGGTTGTGGCTAATTTTGAAGTACTAGCTAGAGAGCCTTTATTGGATTTTGGTTGAATCAATCTCCCAATGTTGAGACCGTAAGTTTTTGAATGTCATTCTTTTTCCCTAATCGAGCCCCCTTCTGACAATGGTCTATTACCAGCTTCCTTTGAGGACTTGGGAACCGACTTATTCTTAGTTTGGATTTCAGGATGAGGGACATTAGTTGTAGCATTATATGTAATGACAACTGCCAAGTGGTTACCTCCTTTAATTACACTCGGGATCTCATGTGTCTTACCAAAAGAACAGACATAACTTGATTTTTCCGCAACCTCCTTTTGCTCTAATGTCATAACAATATTAGATTCCGCAGGTTGTGTAGCAGGGTACACCTTTGAAACAGCAACCATGGTTGATTCTTGCCGACATGCGGGTTCTTCGACCACAGCTTGTTGGATTCTAAATCCTTTACCCGTATGACTTTTCAGGTCAGTTGGGGACAAGTTTTGATTAGTCACAGCTTCCCTTGCCACCTGTAACACATCATTAACTGCATCATCATTTTGCAATATATTCGCAGTAACCCCAATGTTCACAATATTGTCAGGAATATCCATGTTCAAAGTCATGTATCATGAACCAATAGCAGATACGGTAGTATTTGCCTGGCCCTTGTTCCAATCTCGACTCGAGTTGCTTGACTTATAATTGCGGCATGACACATGCATCCATGGTCCGTAAGCAGACGCTAGATTATCCTTCTGTTGAACATGTTGATCGTCTTTAGAGGTCACATTGACTGATTCTCACTGGTCATCTCTTCTGGTAATACAGAATCAGGAGTAACTGTCGATTGGATATGGTTGCAGCTTTTTTAGAATGGTCGTATCTCCCACAAGCATAGTGTCAAGGCCATCCCTTATTATATTACGACCCTGCCTTGACAAGCCCGTTCATTACCGAGCAATGGTGGACCGAGTGATGATATGAGCAGTCCCTAAGGAGCTACCAAGTCAAGGATGCAAGTTGAGAAGCTTTAGGAAGACGATGAAGGCCCTATCCAGAAAGTGTCCTCATTTGGGACGAAGCAACGTCTACTCACGGCATTCCTGGTAAGTTTATTTAGCTCTTTAGGGGGAAGTGGTCTGGTGTCGGGTCTCCACCATCCCCCTCGCCTGGGCTAGCGACCGAGCTTCCTTGGTGTAAGCGACCTACTCCTAGGCCTATGTGGGGCCTAGGTGTGCGGGCAGTGGGGCCTAGTGGTTGGCGACCTGTTCTCCCGGGAGAAATACCTAGGGACGGTTTGGGGCCATAGGGCCCCATATCGCGCTTGTGGCTGAAGTACGAGGTTGGAGTGCAGCTATCGCTAGCCCCGCGGGATTCGAAACTCTAAAGCCTTAGGTGTGACCCGAGAAGGCTAGACCGAGATAACTCCTTGGACAATGAGGCGAGAAGGAAGGCTGACTTGTCCGGGTAACACCCATTTCAAGTGCCGCACGGCTTGCCAACCGAGCAAAGGGGGCCCTGTCGTGACACGTGGTATCGAGCGAGAATACGATGGATAATGTACTCATGTGATGGTGGCGTTTGGCTATAGCTTTTGATACTGATGGTGCGTATTTGTTAACCAGACGCCATAGTGCTCATGTACCAACTGGAACACTATGATGCTTTATCCAGTGGCTGTGGTGCGTGGTGACGCCAGACGGATGTGTAGCAAAAATGAGAGTTGGTCTCACGCCAAGCGCTCCCACGGGTGGAGTAGGCAGGGTGGATCATCATGACAGGAAAAAAAAAGAGACTACTTTTTTTTGTGTGCGCAGAGGCGCTGGATTGTGCATTCTACGCCAAGCGCCCGGTGAATGGAGTAGGCGTGGTCGAATGATAGTAAACCAAGCGCTCTTTGGACTGGAGTAGGCAGGGTGGGGGACTACGCCAAGCGTTCCCATGTGGGGAGTAGGCAGGGTGGTCTAATCCCACGCCAAGCGCTTCTCTTCAAGGAGTAAGCGGGATGGTGTAATGTCACGCCAAGCGCATCCATTAGTGGAGTAGGCAGGGTGGTCTAGTTTCACGCCGAGCGCCCTGTGAGGGTAGGCAGGGTGGCTAGAACCTACGCCAAGCGCTTCCGCGAGTGGGGTAGGCAGGGTGACTCCTTATGCTGATTGATCAAGACCTAGTCAAGGCGCAAAGGTGTCTATGGTGGGTTTGGCAAGGTAGTGCCGATGTGTTACATTAGTGCGTGGTGGCGCGTATGAATTAGGCACAGTGGTGCTCATTTGTTCGTTACAGGCGTAACATTGTTGTTGGCTGATAGAGACGGAGATCGAGTTGAGGCGCAAAGAAGCGCAAGAACTTTTGTGGATGAGATTGATCTTTGCATAGTAGTGCATGTCAGTGATTTGGGACACCGACAATATTTTTTTTGAGTTGCTTTAAAGGCTCGTTGAAGGCTGTCTATGGGACATGATGAAGTGTGTATTCCTCATAGCATGGGGGCACGAATTCTAGCAATATGGGGATGCTTACGCATCACGAGAGAGAGTCATTCCTATGGTGGCTATCGGTAATAGTGATGCTTATTTTGATACATTGCCTTGTGTCGGTAACCCTTGCTTATTGATGTTTGTTTTGTCCTGTTAGTACAAGGGCGTGTGTAGCCCGAAGCATAAAATGTGCTTATTTTTGTTAATCTAACATGTTGGTGCTTGTCATTTCCAGGGTAATGGGATAAGTTCTTGATTGATGGAAGTTAATGGCAATATTGTTTATCCCAACCTTGTGGTGCTTGATTGTTGCCTAACTATCTTTTCCGGTGAAAAGAGAAGTGGGTATAGATGGTTGTAGAGTGATACAACAGATAGTTATGGGTTCGTAGACTAACCCTAAAAGAAAGAGTTGGAGACAACTTGAAACCGTTCCAAAATTGCTTTGGGTTCGGGGGGCTCAAGGCGGCGGAGTCGTGTTCTTCAAGGTGGTGGATTCGCCCATTGATAAAATCAAAGGGGATGATAAAACTCATTTGTTGTGGGAGTACCTTAGTATAGTGTGATCGTCTAAGGGTACAGGACAAGACTCTTAGGACCTCGAACTATTTAACGAAGTGGTCAAAGGATCACGACGATCGTTGTATGCCAGATGGAGTGGCCCCTCTCAAAACAAAAAAATGGAGTAAAAGGAGTGCAAAGTTATTGGTATTCTCCTCTTGTTGTTGTGGGCTCTTTAGAAGCGGATTTAACACATCATGGGTTCTCGGGAAAAGTTACATTGTCGATAAAAATCGGGAGCCTAAGGGGAAATGTTTCTCATAGCTAATGATTTGTCTCAGAATGAAAATTTTCTTAAGAAACATTGGGTCTTAAGGTACAAAGGAATGTGTTATGTGTGTGGTAAGTTTGGACCAGATTCTCTGGTAATAAATTGCAATATGAGATGACAAAGGGTAAGGCAAAGTGCTATTTGTAAAGCTGCTCGTTTGGGTGAGAAACACAAGGGTGGTACAACTTGGTAATGTGGGTGCATTTGAGGGAGGCTCTCCTTAGGAGTTCCTTCACAAGCAGAGCCAAAGAGTAAGCGTGGGACAGACAAGCTCGATGGGTATGTGGTGATGATTCAAGTACAATTCAGATCTCACCCAAGTATTACAAAAATCCCCAATTTGGGCAGTGGAGATGTGGGCTACTACCGACAAGCTAGTTGGTGGGGCGAGCTAGTAAAGTCAAGGCTTAGGTCAAAGTTGATGTATGGACCAAGAGACCAAAAGCAAAACCTGGTTACCACGGATATGTCAGTGTTACCCAAAAATAAAAATGTGGTGGTCAAGGAAGTTATAACGCACTTCCCAGAGTTTGGCAATACAGAGCGTGAATTGCAGTGAGAGTCGTACTGGAAAGTCCCATTGAACTTGTGAGGTGTTCCTACCAATTCCTTAAGGGATGTGGGGGCAATCGGTTAGAGAACCAAGACAGTTTTGAAGGTTTGGCAGGTGTCAAGAAGCCCTGGTCGTATGCAACAGGGATAAATGTTAGCTTCATATAACAAAGAAGGACACGATACAAATATCACACCTATTTGTAAAGTCGATGCCTGTGCAGGCACAATGATTCTGGGTGTGTCGACAAGAATGGTGACAAACGCGAAAATGTGGAACGAGTATTGCCCAGAGAGAGAACACACCCAGGTGCTGGGGCGTCAACACAAGTTGGTGGATCGGTAGACCCTAGTCGGTTTAAGGAACTTGAGGCCGTGGTGGCTGCCATGAGAGCTATGGCATCAAATGATCGACTTTGAGCAATAAAGGAAATGCAGCAAGAGTTGACCCAGACTATCAAAGATTTTGGTAATGGAGGCAAAAGAAGCATTAAGTCATATGAAGTTCGGACTAGATGAGATCAAGACTGGTTAACTGATACAAATAGCTATGAGCAATTCGATGACAGTAGATAGGGTTTAAGGACTAGGGTTTCAAAACCTCAGCGGTATGAAGGGAACAGAGATGCTAGGGAGTTTGAAAATTTCTTGTTCAACGTCAAGCATTATTTCCGATATACGCATACTAAAACAGATAAAGACAAGGTCGCGGTGGCCTTGGTGTATCTAATAGGGGACGCCAAGTGGTGGTAGCGGTCCAAGTTTATTAATGGTGTTTGTCCTATCAAAATGTGTTAGGAGCTAAAGGAAGAGTTAATGGGCTCATTTCTTTCCCAAAAATGTAGAATATAATGCTCAAAAGAAGCTAAGGGATTTAGCGAATACAGGTTCTATTCGAGATTATGTAAGAGAATAAAGAGGTATTGATCCTACATGAGAATACTCTACTGACTAGATGTCGTGGGCATATGGGGAAGAGTTTGGTTCCTGCGAAAACCTAAGTTAGACGTAGAGGGCACAAGTGAGACATCATTTTGAAGTCCACGACACGAGACTAATGTTGATATGATGGTTGGGGTGGTGCTACAGTTCCTTTGGGGCGTGATAACAAGATGAACTTTCCTAGTAAGTGGATAATGGGGAAGACATGTCTTTTGGGAAGAGGGTAATGGCCCCGTGACAAGTATAGGCCATGTGTGTCAAGAGATCAAATCGTACTTTTGTGCTTATCAACAGTTCTGTCTGTTACAAAGGGAGTGAAGGAGAAACGAAATAAAGGGGCAACTTGATTGGCTATTACAAGGGCCATAGGAGACCATTAAGAAGTTCTAGCGATGACATATGACCAACTATTTTGGCTACTGAAACAAGGGCAAGGTTGTTCGAGAGTATATTGGTGGGCATTCATTGGTAAATGGTGCAGGTATAATTGAGTAAGAAGAAAACTTCACGAGTGGATGATATTAGCTTGTCGAGAGACTGCGCATTCTCAAATAGTCAAAACACATGAGGTATACATACAAAGGCATACCATGATTGGTGGTAGCATAAGGCAATGTGTGCCAACCAGGTAATCATACGAGACTTGTGTGGATATGTTTTCATTAATAAAATTGCTTGTATATCTTATAAAAACAGGATATATTGCGGAGAACAAAAGGCAAGTACAATGCAATACGGTGTTGGCAATTAGAGATAATCTATGCATTATTGAGCAACCAGGTGAAACGCGAGCATATCTTTGGCAAAACTTGGGTTAATGTTGATGACAAATGTATGGTGACGCATTCAATACTTTGGAGGTCTCGGTATGAGATGAGGCAAAGTTGGCGAAGATGCTTAACGTTGAGGAACAAGCCATTGAGTGACGAGTCATAACACGTTTGCTCATGATCAGGTATGTTACTTTTGTATTTGTGTAGGTTAATGGGCAGACCGTGGAGCACAGAGAAACTACAAGGCACTTGCTCGAGTGGATCGATGGTTTGTTACTGGTCTTTTGCCCGAGCCATAATCAGAGTAAAAGTGGGGGAGCATGAATCTAAAACTCAACATGATAGAAGTGGAACTGGGTCATAATGAGTTTGTGGTCAGTCTAGATGATTACGGATGTACAACATAGTCAAAAGGGGATAGAAAGAACCCAGGATCGAGGCTTGAATTATTTGCTTGAAGGATCAAATGGCGGGACAAGAAAAACATACCAAATCGAGCACGAATCGAAGATGTGCTGTCACAAGGGTTTGTATCGGCTCAACAGGTGATGAAGAACTGGTGTCAATATCAATGGGAATTATCCCTTCCGGACTACATCGATAAGGGCATCAGTAGAGGAAGTGGGGGAGAATGTCAGAACCATCCCTGGACTACATCGATAAGGGCATCAGTAGAGGAAGTGGGGGAGAATGTCAGAACCATCCCTTCTTGGATTACATCGACGAAACCATCGATAGAGGAAGCAGGGGAGAATGTCAGAACCATCACTTCTGGGGCTACATCGATGAGGCCATCGATAGAGTAAGTGGGGGAGAGATGTCAAGGCCATCCCTTATTATATTACGACCCTGCCTTGACAAGCCCGTTCATTACCGAGCAATGGTGGACCGAGTGATGATATGAGCAGTCCCTAAGGAGCTACCAAGTCAAGGATGCAAGTTGAGAAGCTTTAGGAAGACGATGAAGGCCCTATCCAGAAAGTGTCCTCATTTGGGACGAAGCAACGTCTACTCACGGCATTCCTGGTAAGTTTATTTAGCTCTTTAGGGGGAAGTGGTCTGGTGTCGGGTCTCCACCATCCCCCTCGCCTGGGCTAGCGACCGAGCTTCCTTGGTGTAAGCGACCTACTCCTAGGCCTATGTGGGGCCTAGGGTGTGCGCGGGCAGTGGGGCCTAGTGGTTGGCGCACTTTGTCTCCCGGGAGAAATACCTAGGGACGGTTTGGGGCCATAGGGCCCCATATCGCGCTTGTGGCTGAAGTACGAGGTTGGAGTGCAGCTATCGCTAGGCCCTGCGGGATTCGAAACTCTAAAGCCTTAGGGTGTGACCCTGAGAAGGCTAGACCGAGATAACTCCTTGGACAATGAGGCAGAAGGAAGGCTGACTTGTCTGGGTAACACCCATTTCAAGTGCCGCACGGCTTGCCAACCGAGCAAAGGGGGCCTGTCCGTGACACATAGCATATTGTAGGTAAACCCTCGTACTCCACTACTTGTCTGTGTCCATCCACTATAATGCTCGAGATTAAGGGATTATTTAAATTCACAATGACCGCATGTTTCCCTTTCTTTGTGTTATAATCAATCTTTACAACTTTTTCGATACGACCTGCAAGTATACGAACAAGACTTTTGGTATAATATCGAAACGGTAAACCTGGAAGTCTTACCCAAGACACTATCTGCGATGGATGATCAATGGATGTAGAAAAGTGACGGCTCCATAGTTGAACAGAAGGTAGCAGCCGTAGATCATCCAAGGACCACCGATTAGAACTCTAGAAAAATCCTCTTTATTGGCAAAACGAATCAAATAATACCCATGATCTAAGTCTGTAAATTGCATTTCCCCCACCGGGTTCCATAGTGATTGAACTCTACCAAGCAAAGCTTTGTAACCAATGTAACGTCCTAGTAGACGAGCAATTGCCGAGTTAACCAAGTTTTCATCTATGGATTTGTGAACTTTCTCGGAAAATCTCACCTTCGGGACGGGTCCATCACCATTGATCATGAAATCTTCGTCTTTGATCTCCACATCTAATTCACAAAGGCGAGACTCTGAACTCACTCTGATTGTGTTGCCCGAAGGATATTGCAGAATGACACTTTACGACCAGTTAGTGGATACACCTCTACTCTATCATGCTTCATGCAAATCATAAACATAAGCATGTAGCTAGAAAAGATGATATGGCAATATAATGATACATGACACTACCACTAGTCCCTCAAACACATGATATCATCAACAATTATCAAGCGTGACTCATGAGGCCCAACAATACCATGCAACAACAATACTGGAGTGAGGCTCGGGTCACACAGCATTGGGAACGTACACTTTATAGGTGAGACAAGGTCACACAGCATCGAAATGTACACCCTAGGTAAGACTGTGTCACATAGCATCAAAACATACAATTGTACTCGGAATCCCCATTGAGTATATTCGAATGAGGCCTGGGTCACACAACATCAGTAACCTTCATTTAGTGTCTCTAACCATGGTGTTGCAACATGTCTTGGGTATCCAGATCCCATCAATCAAGTACCCACATGACACACAACATCATCATACAACATACGACCCTATGGTTTCTAACAACATTTAAGCCACGCAAGCCATTTTCCAAGTTATTACGCATTATGATCGAGTAAGTGGGTAATTTCTCGGTTTCTCAATTTTACATCTTATTTTACCTCATTATGAGTTTATTGGATCGTAATATTATAATTTTTCAGCCCCCCTAAGCTCAAACTTAACTTTTTTGGGCAGAATGCCTAGTGGGTACCGTACTGGTACTAGCTCTCGCGTATCAATATGGTACTCTTGGGTATTGATACTCATAGCGTACCGATACAAATTTAGCTCACTAGAATTTTCCAAAGCTTTAGCGTACCGGTACTGGTCGACCCGTACCGATATAGATATGTATGGCATACTAGTATGTAACGATGTTTTCTTTACTTTTAAAACAATATAGTGTTTTATATGTTTGGTGCTACGGGTTATCCCCAAAATCATTCTTTGAAAATTAGTCTTAAAGGGGATCACTTTTGGAAATCGTCATTTTTTTTAAATAATAAAAATTTTGGAGTTGCCACCGCCACTTGGGTAAGATAGGCCAGACACCATAGAAAACCAGAGATTCGTTATGAAGGGGTCCGAGAGTTGGTTACGTGTGGGGAAGGATTAGAACCCCATCACGCCCAAGAATCGTACCTGAATATTTGTTGCTTTCAAATTGATGGAATTTGTTAGAATTTGAATTGAATTTAAATCGACGTACTTAATTGAAAATTTGTCCTTAATTACACAAGCTTTATCAAATTGGTGGGTCGTAATTAATTGGACATTTAATTAATAAGGTTGACGATACATCGGATCATAGATTAAACCAACATCAAATAAGCCTGACTGCCATGTTAATTTATGGTTTTAATCCCGCACGTCACATTTATGCATGATGCAAGCATTTTAAATATGATGTAATGATTTGGTTAAGTCTTAGTTTTACCTTGAGTCAATAATGATTAATTCAAATATTTGGTCAACATCCTTTAAGCTCGGACTGTTACGACA
Organism: Hibiscus mutabilis; assembly: GCA_019671005.1. Taxonomy (NCBI): domain Eukaryota; kingdom Viridiplantae; phylum Streptophyta; class Magnoliopsida; order Malvales; family Malvaceae; genus Hibiscus; species Hibiscus mutabilis. Next base: position 54,137,686 of record CM033745.1, read on the forward strand.
TAAATATTAGAATTAATGACTACCTCCCTTTTATGATTGAAATTAATTAACATGTAAATCAAATAGGCCAAATGATGACAAATAAAATGAATGTCAAACAAGGGCTTGAAAATTAAACACACAAAGGCCCACTAAAAGCCCTAACCTATAAGGCCCAAATTATGGAAATTTGATTAGTGATCTAGTTACAAATTAGGTGATTCTAGTATTAACCCTAAATTAGTTAGCCTAAAAAACTAGAAAACCCTAACAAATTATCAATTATCTTAGAACCTTATAATTAATTCAATCGATTTGTAAACTAGTGTTCCAATAAGCCAAGAACACTATTTAAAACAAATTGAGTTAATTAACCATGGTTTAAAATTAAATGTCAATCTAAACTCGCAATCAATTTTGCACTAAAAGTAATTAAGAAATGTTCGATTAATTTAATGAATTTAACATTTACCCCAGTAAGCTAAAGGTAAATTTAAACTAACTAAGTTAATTCAAACTTTAATCTAACTAAGGCTCTAAAACCTATACCTAGATTAGTTTAATTAATTTAATGATCGTGCCCCTATGAGACGAGCACACAATTTAAATTAACTAAATTAATCTTACCCTAAAATTAAACCTAAAGGCCTAATCTAACAAGCCCAAAACCCAAGCAAAGCTAAACCCAAACTATCTTAACTAAACAAAACAAAGCCCAAAACCTAAAAAGGCCCCAAGCTACCCAAAAGCAAATAAATAAATATTTATTATAACCATATAACTAAACATCATGTAATATGAAATTTTTTAAAAAAACATTTACAAAATATATATTAAGTACTTTGAAAACTACATCATATAAAAAGCTCAACAAGAATATATATTGTACACTTAAAGCATGTATATTATAAATTTTACAAAATTATATTATATTCTTAAAAACATATCATATATTTGAAGATAACTATATATATATTATAAAATTTATAAAATTACATGTATATATCATATATCTTAAAAACTATATTATTTATTATAAACCTTAGAAAATCATAAATAAAATATGATATACAAACTATATACTAAAAACATAAATGTAAGAAACCAAAATATCAACCACAAATCTACAAATCTAACAATATAAAGCAAGTTTAACAAAATTAAACAAATGCGTATAAAAATGAAGAAAAAAAGATGTGTAATATGAGAGAAGTATGATATTGGAAAACTGACTAAATTACAAAGAAACAGAATTTTGGGGCTAAAATTAAAGAAAAAACAGATCTGACTTAAGAAAGGGATGAAATTAAAAGGCTTTTAAAAGTTCCAGGGATCAGGGGAGTGATTTAGGAAGGCAGAATGACCTGGGTGACGTGATTTACCCATGTGGAGGGACTAATTGTGGTATTAAGGGATACGGAAGGGTTGAATACGACATTACAAGGACGCGGAGGTCCTTAAAACAACAATATACCATTTTAAAATGAGGGCCAATTATAGAACGCAAAAAAAATTAAAACAAAAAAAAACTTTATAACAATCCACTCCAAGCCTTCTTCTTTCTCTCAACACGGGGATGAACACCATTCCACCGTCCCCTACTCTCACCGATTCACCCCGTTCATCCCCGAAGGGAGCTAAATGGCTTATCACCGGCAGACAAAGGGACAAGGAAGCCGAAAAGGTCACCCTTCAAAGGTAAAAATGCAACCCTAGCTTTTTATTTGTATTTTATGCTTCGAATCAAAAAGAAAGAAAAAAGAGATACCTCAGAAGGTTGTTTTTTGTTTTGCTTTGTTCTCTGAAATCCCCAATTGATGCTTAGGGTTACAAATGATTTTGTTTCGGGTTATATAACCCTGAAATATTACATGGAATTTGATGTATATATAAAAAGGAAAATTCGCTATTGGTTGCCTCTGTCTATTTTGGCTGGATTCAACTGTTGCCTGCTATCTGATAATTTTTTGTGTGTTTTCTGACATTTCTTTATTTGTTTTGCATGTGACGAGAGAGTAGGGGACCAACCATGGTTGCTGGCGTGGCTGTCAGCGTGGCAACTGATGTGGTGGAGCGATGGTGAGGTGGTGCCAGGCCACCAGTTCTCTTTGGTCAACATAGAGGCCACGGTGGAGGATCAATCGGCGTGCGTGAAAGTATTGCTGGGAGATGCAGAGGCGTGCGCACGCGCATATGGGAACCAGAGAGTCACGCGTGAGTGCGTGTAGGAATCCGAGTCGCCTGGTGCGTGGATCGCATGCGCACATGAGGACCGTCTGATGAGAGTTGTATCGAACGGCTTGAAGGTTGGCTGCGCAAAAAAAAACAAGGGAATTAGGGTTCTGATTAGTTTAGGGCCTTAGTGGGCTTAATATGTAATGTATAAAACAGTTGGGCTTATTATAATTGTAAATGGACATTATATAAACTGATATATTTAATAAAGTTGGGCTATTTTATTTATTTATTGAGCTTTCTTTTCTTTTGTTTGCTGATTGCAAAAAAACACATTCGAGTAATATATACTAGTAATAATAATAGAAGACAGTAATGATAATTATAGTAATAGAAATGTATAATAAACAAAAAGAAGACAATAATAATTATAACAACAGTAGTACCACTAATAATGATACTATATTAACATAACGTTATAGTAATAACATAATAATAGAATATATATACATATATAACTAGTTAATATTTAGGGGTTTTCTCAAATGGATAATAATGTGATAACAAATAACAATTAACAATAGTAATATTTTTTTGGCTTTTGGACTTTAAATAACAATCATATATATACTATATAATAATAACATAGATAAGGTAGATAAACAAATCTCCTTATATATATGTTCTCATAGATAGTAGCACCATATAAGAAAGCCCATTATTGCAAAAATAAAAGACAGGTTAACCCCCAGACAAAATTAGTGATTACAGCTACCCCTCTTTCCTTATACTTGTGGAACAAGAATAAAGTAAAGACCATAAGCACTAATTTTTCCCATTTCCCTGTTGGAAGATTTGCTCTTCTGAAATGGCAACGAGAAAATCCAAATAATTTGTTTTCCCGAAGTGGTGAAAACAAACGGGTAGTGCTGGCATGTCCTTCCAAAGTGGCAATGAGCGGACCAGTTAGCAAACAACTCATCCCTCCGGAGCGGCAGCGAACGAATCCAAATAACATTGCTTTCCCGAAACAGCATAAAGCAAACGGGGTGGCGCTGGGATGTTCTTCTAAAACGGCAACAAACAAGCCAACTAACCTTCAAACGACTCATTCTTCCGAAACGACATTTGAATGAATCCAAATAACTTTGCTTTCCCAAAGCAGTAGAAAGCAAATGGGGTGGCACTGGGATGTCCTTCTGAAATGACAACAAACAAGCCAACTAGCATTCAAACGACTCATTCTTTCAAAACGACGTTTGAATGAATCCAAATAACTTTACTTTCCTGAAGCGATAGAAAGAAAACGAGGTGGAACTGGGATGTCCTTCAGAAACGGCAGCAGACAAGCCAACTAGCCTTCAAACGACTCATTCTTTCGAAACGGCGTTTGAATGAATCCAAATAACTTTACTTTCCCGAAACGGCAGAAAGCAAATTGTGCTAACGCATCGCTCTGAAATGGTAAGGAACAAATGTAATTCCTTTATGAAGTTTCCATTCATCTTGGACTTGTATGGACGGGCCTCAACCTTAGGAGGTACTCAACCTTAGTTGTGATTATCTACAAAAAGGGATACCAAGTCTGTAAGGATAAGAGTTAGCATGCTCCTAACCTGGGGATGCCTAACTAGATATGATGCATGAATAATAACAACCTCAAATTTTCTCGGGCAATTTCCTTTCTTGCCCCATTTTTGGTCACATCCTTTATTTTTCTTCTTCACGATAGGGGGCGCTTCCTCCCTCACTCGGGTTCACCCTTCATGCCCCTTTTTGAGTTCTTGAACCTTTTGTTCTAAAGTGACCTTTCAGGTTTTCACTCTAGAGAATTTTCTTTTCTTTTATTTCTTTTTTCTCTTTTTTTCTTTTTCTTTCTTTCTTTTTTCTTCTTTTTTCTCTTGGGCACCCTTGTGGGTTTTCACCCATGGTCCCTTGGGCTTCAATATGAACAATGTTCAATGTCTTTCCACGATAGATCTTATCAACTTTGCCTCCAATGTCTTTTCGCCGTAATTTTGGCGATCTCCTTTCCTAACTGGGAAAAATCATGCACTTAATAGGTTAGACCATAGTAATGCCAAGAAATCTTTTGCTTTTTTCCATTCCATTTCAACCTACCCGCGGAACAAATACGAAATAAATAAAAGAAACTAGAATATAATTTTATTAATTAGGATAACTTGGAAAGTCATGGAAAACATGAGAAGAGAGAATGAGGTATAGAAGATGTCAATTGCATGAATTACGTGAACCTATCAACTTCGGCAGATCTCTCCCTAACCACTCTTGGTTATCTCTAACGATATGAAGGCCGAAGCAAAACCCTCTAACCGAAACGAGGCACATCAGTTGGATGTCGAAACTTAAATCTATCTGAACTGTCCTTTTCAGATTTTTAATTCAGATCCTCATTTGGTTTTAAGGTGCTCATTTTCAGGTTTTCACCTTAAACCCTCCTTTTATTTTTTCTTTTTTTTTTCTTTTTTTCCTTTTTGTTTCTTTTACGTGTAATACTTCTTGACGGAGTCTGAGTTTATTGGGTTGCTCAATTCTTTCCCGTCCATCTCTGTTAGAATTAACGCTCCCCTAGAGAAGGCCTTTTTCACGACATAGGGCCCCTCCCAGTTTGGCATCCATTTTCCCCGGAAGTCTTTTTTATTCAACAAGATCTTTTTTAGCACTGGATCTCCCTCCTAAAACTCCATTGGGTGAACTTTCTTATTATAAGCTTGCATCATTCGCTTCTGGTACATCTGATTATGAGAAATAGCTTTCAATTTTTTCTCGTCGATGAGGTTTAACTGATCAAACCTAGCTTGCATCCATTCGGATTCATCTAACTTTACTTCATTCAAAATTCAAAGTGACGAGATTTCCACTTCGATGGGTAGCACTGCTTCGGTGCCTTATACTAAGGAATACGATGTTTCCCCAGTAGAAGTTCTCATAGATGTCTAATAGGCAAACAAAGCAAAATGGAGTCTCTCATGCCAATCCTTAAATGTCTCAGTGGTTTTTGCTATGATCTTCTTAATATTCTTATTCGTCGCTTCTACTGCTCCGTTCATCTTAGGGTGATAAATGGTAGAATTATGGTGTACAATCTTAAATTGTTCACACGCCTCGGTCATCATCTTGTTGTTCAAATTGGAAGCATTATCGGCAATGATTCTTTCAGGCAGACCATAACGACATATAATCTTCTTCTTGAGAAACTTGTAGACCGTTGCTCTTGTGATATTAGCATATGAGGTGGCTTCCACCCACTTGGTGAAGTAATCGATGGCCACTAGGATGAAATGGTGCCCATTGAAAGCCTTTGGGTGTATTTGACTAATGACGTCCATTCCCTAAGTAGCAAAGGGCCACAGTGAATTCATTGTGTGAAGAGGCATCTGCGTGGAGTGTATCTTATCGATATAGATTTGACATTTGTGACATTTATTTATATAACTGATGTAATCTCCTTCCATAGTTGACCAGAAATAGCCATATCTCATAATTTTTCTCGCCATCGAGAATTCGCTAGCGTGGGTCCCACATAAGCCTCTGTGGACCTCCGCTAAAATGGTTCTGGCTTTCTGAGCACTAACACACCTCAACAGTATCTGATCCTTGCTTTTTTTGTATAAAGTTTCTCCGTCAAGGACATACCTCGAAGCTAACCTTTTGATAGTCCTTTTGTCATTATCATCAACCCCCTTTGGATAAATCTGGAACTTGATGTATTGGAAGATGTCAAAATACCATGGGTTTTCGTCCTCCTCTTCTTCCAAACTATAGCAATGGGCTGATACCTTAAAGTTTGCATTTAGACTGGCCCCATCTTGGCTACCTGGCTTGCTTTGAACACGGCGGCCAAAGTTGCTAAAGCGTCGACCATCTGATTATTCTCTCTTGGCAAGTAGGTGAAACTGACTTCTTCAAAATCCTTGACCAAATCTTGGACCAAGTTGTAGTACTTGATCAACTTTGGATCTCTTGTCTCCCATTCTTTCTGAAGCTATAAAGATTACTAAAGAAGAATCTCTGAAAACTCAGAGCACCTTGACTTTTTTCTCTATGGCTGCTCGGATTCCTATGACACAAGCCTCGTACTCGGCTACATTGTTGGTGCAAAAGAACTCCAATCTACTTATAGAAAGGTAGTAGACATTTTCGGGGGAGACCAAAACTGCCCTTATTCTATGGCCTAAGGCATTCGATAGCCCATCAAAATAAAGCCTTCATCCTTCATTCTCGATAGTAGACGTCCCTTCGGACATATCACAAATCAAATCCTCATCCGAGAAACTGAAATCCAATGGTTCATAATTGTTTGAGGCACGACTTGCTAAAAGATCTGCCACCACACTTCCCTTTACTGCCTTCTGACTCACATAAACGATGTCGAATTCTGGCAAAAGCATTTGCCAATAGGCCATTTTCCCGGTCAAAGCTAGCGCTTCTATTAGAAATTTCAACGGATCTAATCGAAAGATTAAGCAGGTGGTATGATACAACATGTATTGCCAGAGTCGCTTAGTTGCTCATACCAAGGTGCAACATAACCTTTGGATCAACGGGTAACGTGTCTCACACTCGATGAATTTCTTGCTCAAGTAATAGATCGCTCTTTCTTTCTTGCCTGAGTTATCGTGTTACCCCAACACACAGCTCGTAGAGTTTTCAAAAACTACCAAATATAAAATCAATGGCCTATCTGGTACTGGTGCTACTAAGATCGCAGGATTGGCCAGATACTTCTTGATCTTTTCTAGCGCTTGTTGACATTCTTCATCCTAAATTCCCAGGTTATTCTTCTAGAGTAGTCTAAAGACGGGGTCGCACTTATCAGTCAACTGAGATATGAACCGGGATATGTAATTCAATCTACCCAAAAATCCTCATACCTCCTTTTTATGTTTGGGGTGGCGAAAGATCTTGGATTTCTTTCACCTTGTCAGGATCAATCTCGATGTCTTTCTAACTTACCACAAACCCCAAAAGTTTTCCTGATGTAACTACAAAGGTATATTTGGCTGGGTTTTGCTTTAGCTGAAACTTTCTTAGCCTTTGGAAGAGTTTTCATAGATTTTGAATGTGTTCCTCTTCAGTTCGAGACTTGGCTATCATTTCATCCACATACACCTCAATCTTCTTATACATTATGTCATGGAACAAGGTCACCATGGCTGTTTGATACGTGGCCTCGACGTTCTTCAACCCAAAAGGTATTACTTTATAGCAAAACGTGCCCCACATACTCATACAAGTGGTATTCTCCATATTCTCGGGGTTCATTTTGATATGATTGTACCCTGAGAAACCATCCATAAAGGAAAACCAAGCATGCCCTGCAGTATTGTCAACTAGAGTATCAATATGAGGCAAATAGAAATTGTCTTTAGGGCTCGCCTTATTAAGGTCCCTATAATCTACAAACATACGCACCCTCCCATCCTTTTTCGGTACCAGCACTATGTTGACCACCCATTCTGGGTACTTAGAAACCTCTAAAAATCCAGCCTCAAACTGTTTCTTCACTGCTTCTCTTATTTTCAATAACATGACCGTCCTCATTCTTCGAAGCCTCTGCTGGACAGGCTTGTATTCCAGCCTAATGGGGAGCTTGTGCGTTACAATATCTATGTTTAGGCCTAGCATATCCTGGAATGACCATGCGAACACATCTTTAAATTCTACATGCAATCCCACCAACTCTTGTTTGACTTTTGGTAACAGGGTACCTCCGATCCTTACTTCTTTCCTCTCCTCTATAGCGACCTTTTTCTTCCTTTTGAAAAAGAATGGTTAAGGGTGTTTGTTTAGAAAAGAAGCCGGCTATTAATTATTCGCTAAATCATTAATGAAAATCTTCTGGACGATTGAGGATTTCTTTTGAAAACCTTAAATTTTTGAAATGATGAAAACTTGGAGTCGCCACCGGCCACTTGGGTAAGGTAGGCCGGACACCATAAGAAACCAGCGATTTGTTGTGAAAGGGTCCAAGAGTTGGTTACGTGTGGGGAAGGATTAGCACCCCCATCACGCCTGGAGATCGGTACCAAATATTTGTTGCTTTTAAAAGGATGAAATTCATTGAGATTTATATTGAATTTAATTCGGAGTTCTTATATGAAAATTAACCTTGATTGCACGGGCTTTATCGCATTGGTGGACTCAAATTAATTAGACATTTAATTAATAAGGTTGACGATATATCAAACCATAGATTAAACCGACATCGAATAAGCCCGACTGTCGTGTTAATTTATGGCTCAACTTCCGTACGTCACCTTTATGCATGATGCAAACGTTTAAGTATGGTGTGATGATTTTTTTAATCTTTAGTCCATTTACCTCGGGATGGTAAGGATTAATTTGAATATTTGGTCAACATCCTTTAAGCTCAGACTGTTATGACACAAATATTAGAATTAATAAAGACCTCCATTTTACGATTTAGATTAATTTTGAATACGACTAAGATTATATGAATGACAATTAAAGGCATGGATGTAAACATACAAAAGGAAAGCCCAATTTTATTATATAGCCCAATTTATTATATACTTAGCCCTAAAAGAATAAGAAACCTAATTTATGGTGACTAATTTGTAATTTAATGTTAAGTAAACTTAAAATTGATTTTACTCGTCAATTAATTTAATGAATTTAACATTTGCCCAAATAAGCCAAAGATAAATTTAAATTCACTAAATTAATTCGAACCCTAATCTAACTAAAGCTCTTAAAGACTTATGGCTAATTTGATTAATTCTAAGATCGTGCCCATATGAGGCGGGCAGATGATCTAAATTAATTAAGTTAATTTGTCTAATTTAATCTAAAGCCTTATTTCCCTAAGGCCCACCAAAGCTAAGCCCAACAACAAAGGGCCCAAAACATTTTTATACATATATTACGAAATAAGATGTAAAATTAAATTATAAAATTTAAAAACTACAAATATTATAACCCTTATAAAACTATGTATATTATATACCTTCAAAAACTATATATTATATTAAAATAAAATTATATAAAAACTCATATTTAAAGGTAACGTATTTTCAAAAAGATACAAATAAACTTTTTAAAACCATAGATTACATACTAAAAGTATATTATATATATTTAGAAAATTATATTATATACATATATTAGAAGTTGTATATACATTATATGTTCTATATATATATTATATTTTCAAAACCATATTATATATATGTATTTATAAAGGCTACATAAAAAACATACATAATATACATCATCATGAACCCAGATTTCGGCCTTCTAACACTAACACCGCTTCACTCATTCGGCTTCGAGGAAGCCAGAGATTATCAACGGCGGAGCTACGACGGTGAGAGGGTAAACCCTAGTCCTATGCCCTCTTTATATATATATATATACATATATATATTCATGCATGTTTCAAATATATGAGAAAAAGAGGTACCTTGAAAGGTTTTTGCTTTTATTTGCTTCTAGATTTTTTTGTTCGAATTCTCTCTGTCTATTACAAATGGTGCATTACAAGCTTATATCTCATTACGATTATTCATTGCCCTATTGCCTATGGTTTACATGTTTAAGCAAACTTTAAATGCTATTACTGTGGATGATGGCGCTCTGACATGCCCCTTTTTATGTGTTTTTTGTTGTGCGGTGGTTGGGAGCCGATGGTGGCAGCAAAAATTCTGGTGCTACTTTCATGCGGACGAGGTGATGAACCAGAGCCGGCGTGTGTGCGCGTGAGGAAGCTGATTGGCCGGAGCGTGGACTGCAAGCGTGAGATTCAAATGGTCTGGCTTGATCTGGGCCGTTGGATCATATTTGATCGACGACTGAGATCTCATCTGGAATGGACGGTCCAGATTGCATCTGGTGATTGACGTGGCAGCGCGGGATGGCAACATGTGGCGCACGGGGAGCTGAAGGATCTCCATTCGATCTGGACCATTCGATCAGCAGCCCTTGATCCAACGGTCCAGATTGGGCTGTACAAAGGATAAATAAATTAGGGTTTCCATTAAGTAGTTATCAGACTTAGGGTTGGCTTGTTGGGCCAGATGTAGTTATAATATTTTTTTGGCTTTTAAAAGTGTAATTGGACTTGGACTTATATAAACATTGGGTTTTGATTATATATTGGATCTGTTTTTTTATTATCCTTTTTAATTACTCATATATAAACAAATATCCTTATACAAATATACATACAATTATAATACATATGTACATACACACTAACATATATATTACTATCACATGCAATAAACACATACACATTTGTAACATTAATACATACTATATACACATAAGCATACAATATACATTTAGACATTAATGATATTAAAACAATTAGTAGACACACTAACATATTAATAACACATACATAGTTGTATATTACATGAAAGGTTGACAAACCACACACATACGTTCATGTTTTATATAAACACATAATAAACACACACACTTATGATACATACCTAGTACATATAATAACACATATAAGCCCAATATTATTATCTCCTAATAATACATACAAGCTTATCATTGCAAAAATAGAAGAAACATGTCAACCCCGGATAAAATTAGTGATTACAGCTGCCCCTCTTTGCTTATACTTGTAAAACAAGGATAAAGCAATGACCATAAGCACTAATTTTACCCTACTTCCCTGTCGGATGATTTACTCTTTCAGAATGGCAACGAGCAAATCTAAATAACTCATTTTCTCGAAGCGGTGAAAACGACCAGGTAGCACTAGCATGCCTTTTCTGAACGACAACGAACAAACCAGTTATTAAACGATTCATTCCTCGAAGCAACAGGGAATAAAGCCGAATAACCTGTTTTCCAAAAATGGCAAAAAAACAAATAGGTGGCGTTGGGATGTCCTTTTGAAACGACAATGGACAAGTCAACTAGCCTCCAAACGACCCATTCGTCCAAAGCAGTTTGGAATGAATCCAAGTAACTTTGCTATGCCGAAGCGGCAAAAAGCAAACTTGGCGAGGTTAGGAAATCCTCTTGAAATGGCAACAGACGTCACCAGACAAAGACGACATGTTCCTCTAAAGCAGTAGCGAAAAAATAGTAGTTCTTCAAGTGAGGGTTCCATGAAGGCCTCCGCTCTTTGTGAGCCTGAACCGATAGGCTAATTTCATTTTTCCTTTTACGAAATGTTTTATTATCTCGTCTCTTTCACTATGAAGTGGTGTGTTTCAAATCTTTTGCTTGAAAATTCCTTTCAAGTTTCCATTTTGACGTCTGTTTCTCTTCCTTAGAAGGTACCTGATTTATCTTTCAAGTACCTGCAAAAGAAATGAAATGCTATGATGATATGAGTTAGCAAGCCCCTACCCTAGGGATGTCTAACTAAGTGTCATGCATGAGCGACACTAATTCACTTAGACACTTTTCCTTCTTGGTTTCTTGATTTTGATCTTCCTTTGCTTTCTTCCTCTCTTCCTTGTAACGACGGTCCCCCATTTGTCACTCGGGTTCACCTTTTATGCCCCTTTTTGAATTCTTGATTATTTTTTTCTAAAGTGCCTTTTCAGGTTTTTACTTTAGACTTGTACTTTACCAAGTGCCCTTTACGGGTTTTCACTTTAGTTTTTTTTTTTTTTTCTTTCTTTTTTCTTTTTCTTTTCTTTCCTTTGGGCGCCCTTCTGGGTTTTCGCCTTTAGCTCCTTTAATAATGTGAGGTACTCATTGTCTTTCTTTGGTAAATCTTGTCAATTTCGCCCCGATAATTTTTTGTCTTAACCTTGGCAGATTCGCCCTTTATCTTGGAACAACCTGCACTCAATAGGTTAAATCATAGTAATACTAAGAAATCTTTTGCTTTTCGTGATCTATGCCAATTCATCTGTGATATGATTATGAGACGGACAACAGAAATAATATTTTATTAATACTTAGAGAAAGAAAGGATGTGAATAATATCGAATGTATGAACAATGAGTACCCATCGACCACAGTAGACATTTTAATCACCATCTTGAGTTACAACTTTTGACGACCTAAGGATTGAAGCACCGTTCAGTCGTATGCCAGAATTTATGCACATCTAAACCGCTCTGTTCAAATTTTCAATTCAGGTCACCCCTTGGTTTTAAGACGCCCATTTTTGGGTTTTCGCCCTAACACTCCTTCTTCTTTCTTTTTTTTTTCTTTTTTTTCTTTTTTTGGTTTTTTTTCTTCCTTTTTTTCTTTCTTTTTTCTTTCTTTTTTCTTCTTTTCTTCTTCTTTTTTTCCTCAGGCATAATACTTTTTCACAGAGTCTGAGTTTACAGGGTTGCTTAACTCTTTCCCATCCATCTCGGCCAGGATTAAAACTCCTCTGGAGAAAGCCTTCTTTAACACATAAGGTCATTCCCGATTAGGCATCCACTTCCCTCAGAAGTCCTTTTGGTTAAGAAGATCTTTTTAAGCACCAAATCCCCCTCTTCAAACTCTCTAGGGAGGACTTTTTTGTTATAGGCTCACATCATTCTTTTTTGATACATTTGATTATGACAGATGGCCGTCAACCTTTTCTCTTCAATGAGGTTCAATTGATCAATTCTGGCTTGTATCCATTCAGCCTCGTCTAGCTTCACTTCGTTCAAAATTTAGAGTGACAGAATCTCTACCTCGATGGGTAATACCGCCTTCGTACCATATACCAAAGAGTATGGCATTGCCCGATAGAGGTCCTCACGGAGGTCCGATAAGCAAACAGGGAAAAAGGTAGCTTTTCATGCCAATCCATGTAATTTTCTGTGGTTTTTGCTATGATCTTCTTTATATTCTTATTTGCTGCTTCCACTGCTCCGTTCATCTTGGGGCGATAAACAATATAACTGTGATGTACAATTTTGAACTGTTCACACACCTCAGTCATCATTTTGTTATTCAAGTTGGAAGCATTATCGGTGATGATCCTTTCGGGCAGACCATAACGACATATAGTTTTCTTCTTGAGAAACTTACAAAATTGCCGCCCTTGTGATGTTGGCATACGAGGCAGGTTCTACCCATTTGGTGAAGTAATCAATGGCTACCAAGATGAAGCAATGCCCGTTAGAAGCTTTCAGGTGTATCTGACCAATGGCGTCTATTTCCCAGGCAGCAAAAGGCTAAGGTGAGTTCATGACGTAAAGTGGTACTGGCGGGGAATGTATCTTATCGGAGTAGATTTGGTATTTGTGGAACTTCTTTGCATAATTGATACAATCTCCCTCCATTGTTGACCAGAAGTAGCTGTATCTCATGATTTTCCTAGCCATCGAGAACCCGCTAGTATGGGTTCCGCATGAACCTCCATGGACCTCTGCTAAAATAGTTTCAGCCTCCCGGGCATTGACACATCTCAACAGTATCTGATCTTTGCTTCTTTTATACAAAACCTCCCCATCAAGGACGTACTCTGATGCCAACCTTCTGATAATTTTGTTTTCGTTATCGTTGGCGTCCTTTGGATAAGTTTGATGCTTGATATATTGGAGGATGTCATAATACCATAGATTGTCGTCCTTTTCCTCTTCTAAACTATAGCAGTGGGCTGACACCTTAAAATTTTACATCTCGATAGGTTTTATTTCGGCTGTCTCATTTACTTTGAACACAGCGGCCAAAGTGGCAAGAGCGTTGGCGATTTGGTTATCCTCTCTTGGCAAGTAGGTGAAACTAACTTCTTCAAAATTTCTAACCAAATCTTGGATCAAATCATGATACTTGTGAAAAGGTATATGTCATAATACCTTGTTCTTCTTCTCAATGGCTGCTCGGAGTCCCATGACACAGGCTTCATACTCGGCTATATTGTTGGTGCAGAAGAATTCCTGCCTACTTGTGAAAGGGTAGTGGTCTTCTTCAAGGGAAATTAATACTGCCCCTATTCCATGGCCTAGGGCATTTAACGCCCCGTCGAAATAAAGCCGCCATCATTCTTTCTCAACAACAGATCTCCCTTCAGTTAAACCGCATATCAAATCTTCGTCTGGAAACTAGAAATCCAACGATTCATAGTCATCCGAGGCGCGACTTGCCAAAAGATTTGCCATGACACTTTCTTTTACCGCTTTCTGGTTTACGTAAATGATGTCAAACTCAGACAAGAACATTTGCCAACGGGCCATCTTCCCGGTCAATACTGGTGCTTCCATTAGAAATTTCAGTGGATCCATCTGGGAAATCAGATATGTGGTATGATACAGCATGTATTGCCGTAGCCACTTAGTAGCCCATACCAAGACACAACATAACTTCTGAATTAGCGGGTACCGCATTTCACAATCGGTGAGTTTCTTGCTCAAATAGTAGATTCTCTCTCCTTCTTGCTTGAGTCATTGTGTTGTCTAGGTAAACACCCCATAGAATTTTCAAAGACTGTTAGTACAGAATCAATGGTCTATCCGGCATTGGTGCTACTAGAATTAGAAGATCAGTCAAATACTTCTTGATTTTTTCTAGCACCTCTTGGCAATCTTCATCCCAGAATCCCGGGTTATTCTTTCAAAGCAGTCTAAAGACGGGGTTACACTTATTAGTTAATTGGGATATAAACTGGGAGATGTAGTTTAACCTTCCTAAAAACCTCAAACCTCTTTTTGTGTTTGCGATGGTGGGAGATCTTGAATTGCTTTTACCTTGTCGAGGTCGATCTTGATGCCCCTCTGACTTACCACAAAGCCCAAAAGCTTACCCTGATGTGACTGCGAAGGTGCACTTGGCCAGGTTGAGCTTTAACTGATACTTTCTTAGCCTACGGAAGAGTTTTCGGAAGTTTTGGATATGCTCCTCCTCGGTTTTAGATTTGGCTATCATGTCATCCACGTACACCTAGATTTCCTTATGTATCATGTCATTAAACAAGGTTTCCATGGCCCTTTGGTAAGTTGCCCCGGTATTTTTTAATCCGAAATGCATCACTTTGTAACAAAACGTACTCCACGTGGTCACAAAAGTGGTTTTCTCCGAGTCATCAGGGTGTATTTTGATCTGGTTGTACCTCGAGAAGCCATCCATGAACGAGAACCAAGCATGCCCCGCAGTATTATCCATTAAAGTGTCAATATGGGGCAAATGAAAGTTGTCCTTGAGGCTCTCCTTATTAAGGTCTCTATAATCCATGCACATACGCACCTTCCTATCTTTCTTTGGTACCGGCACGATATTGGCTACCCATTCTGGGTACTTAGAGACTTCTAGAAACCCGACCTCAAACTGTTTCTTAACCTCTTCCCTGATTTTCAATAACATGTCCGTTCTCATTCTTCGAAGCTTTTGCTGAACGGGCTTGCATTCTGGCCTAATGGGAAGCTTGTGCGTTACAATGTTCATGTTTAGTCTCGGCATATCTTGGTATGACCAAGCGAATACGTCTCTAAATTCTATAAGCAATTCCACTAACCCCTGCCTAACTTCTGGTGATAGGGTGCCCCCGATCTTTACTTCTTTCATTTCTTCGTCAGTCCCTAAGTTTAGGATTTCTAGCTTCTCTTGGTGCGGAAGGATTTGCTTTTCCTCATCGGTCATCATTCTTAGCAGCTCTTTAGGAATCTCATCATTTTCTTCCTCTACCTCCGCCAAGTACATGGGTCATCTGAAATCTACTTTGGGATTAGGTTCCACATTGTTCATACAATTTATATTAAGGGGCCTGCACGATTTTAAAAGTGCGTATTGGGAAAGGAAAAGTATAATTTATGATGTAAATAAATTATTAACTAATGAATAGGTGAGCAAATAAATAATGAATGAAATGGAATGAATGCCATGTTTGCCATTTGAGAAAGAGAATGTAGATATAGTATATTTCATTCAAAGCAGATAAAAATGACATAGTTGCCCCCTTTTTTTTACAAAAGATGTTCGTTACTTTCGGGCCAAAGTAACGGAGTGGTTCTAGGCATTACTTTGATTTGTTCTTATTAAATGTTGGCACGACCCTGAAGGTCTAATTGTTGAGCTCTTCTCTTAGGAGGCACAGGCGAATTCTGGCCAGAAACCGGTTAGGCTTGCTCTCATCACCGATCATGTTCACATTCATTTCTTCTAAAGCCTCGCCGATCAGCTCTTTTTGGAGGTGCCTTTCACCCTCCCGGTCTGTCCTTTGGATGTCCTCCTTCGGGTTTCAGATCCCCTCAGATATGAAGATGCCTCTAAAGTTTGCATAGGTTATGGGAGCCTAGGGAATGTCTTCCCCTCTCAACCTGGCATTCCTTTGTTCTTGTCTCCTTTTCCATTATTGTCCTTCTTGTAGAAGGTTAGGTTTATAGCCAAGACCGAAGTGGTCCACCTTGTGAATCACACTAACGGGGTGAAGACGCCCTTGTAGATTCCTCCCTAGACCTTTATTCTTTCTCGCTCATCTTCCCAGGGTTTCAAATACCATCATCTTAGTACAGTTTGACAGTTTGGGGCATGGAACTTTGCTCCCCTCAGCAACAAAAGTAGCATTGATAAGTTCCAAGGCTCTGAAGGTGCACTACATCGCTTCTCTATCAGTAGGGATGTATGGTGTATTGGGAGTTACTGAAGCGATGTTGTCCTCTTCTGCATTTACTGTTACTAACTTCCTATCGGTGTCAAACTTCAAATTTTGATGGAGTGATGACGGAATGGCATCGGTCGAGTGTATCCAAGGCCTTCCTAACAGGCAATTGTAAAATGGCTGGATATCCATGACCACAAAATCGACCACATATTCAGTGGGACCAATGAGCAGGGGTACTTTTATTTTCCCGACCATATCTCTTTGAGTCTCGTCGAAGGCTCGTACCATATTATGACATGGTTTCATGTGTGAGCTATTGATTGGTAGTCGTTGTAGTGTGGCTAATGGCATAACATTCAATACAGAGCCATTATCAATTAAAACGCCTAACAACACATAATCCTTACAGTGGGTAGTGATGTTCAAGGCCTTGACGGACCTCGTGCCTTCCCCTGGAATCTCGTCATCACTGAAAGTAATGTGATTGAAGTCAGTAATGTGACTGATATGTCTTTTGTAATGAAGGTCTCATTCAAAACTTTCAACAATGCCTCTCGATGCTTTTCTAAATTCAGCAACAGATCAAGTACTGCAATACGTACTGGTTGTTTCTGGTGTTGATCGACAACATTATACTTACTGTGCTTCAGAAATTTTAGAAACTCTTGTGCCCGCGCTTCCGTGACCGGCTCCTTGATCTTTGAAGGTGGATCTTCTCTGAACAACTTTTCGGGTCCTGCTCCAGCTTCTTGGCCTTTCTCTTTTGGATCCCTTAGGTTTTCTGGAATGTTGCATCAGCCACTACTTGTTAGATGCCCCACGTTGCTTGCTTCTTGGCTACCCGGTTGAGCAGGTTCTGTCTCTATTACCTCATTTTCCTCTTGTGCACCAGACGAGCCTAGAATCGTGACGCTCGCAGCGTAATTCCACGGGACCATCTTGGTGTCTTTGAAAGGAAAAGACTTTGGGGTAGCAATTATGATTTTGGGAGCCACTTTTGGTTCACTTGCCTTATTCGTCCTGAGACCGAGGACAAGTGGTCTCTTCGCACTGTATCTGGTTTCTTAACTCTCTGATGCACAGACTTCAAATTCTTTTACTCTTTTCTCCTTCTCAAAAAATTTAATCTCCTTGTTATCCATCATAGCTTGTAGTAAATAACGGAATTCCTCACAATGTTGAATATCATGATCTCCTAATTGGTGGTACTCACAGTACAGGCCATATCCATCTTTGACCAACACCATCCCCGATTGATGAGACGCGCCATGCACAACTGCTGAAAGACTCATCTCAATGGACACTAGACTTTGGACACACTCTTTTTGGCTTTCTCGGTGCACTTGTCTTCAATGGCATTTACACCCTATCCCTCGTGGTTCAACAATAGATTGTTGGTCGTACTAGGTTCCCCTAACTATAACACTCTAGTTCGGGTCAAATTTTGAACAAACTTTTTGAATGCTATACAGCTCTCGATTGAGTGTCCAAAGATATCGGCATGATACTCGCAGAGCTTATTAGGGTTATACCAAGCCGGGTATGGTGGGTTATAGGGAGTGATGTGGTACGATCGAACTAGATTGGTCTTGTACAGCTGCGAGTAGAGTTCTTTATAGGTAATTGGCAAAGGCGTGAAAGACCTATCACCCCTTTCCTTCCTAGGCCCTTTATCTTCTCTCTTGTTGAAGTTTCTGGAATTCCCTGTCGGGGCCTGTGACTGGGAAATGGTGAAGTTCTTGGTCTTCTCAAAAGTGTTTGTGTTGTTCACTTCATGATCCTTCTTCTTAAACGGCTTCCATGAATGATCCCCTCCATCGATCCTTCCGCTCTTGATGGCCGCTTCAATGCGTTCACCAGTCATGACCGTCTCTGCAAAGTTACTAATAGGGTTACTGATTAGCCGATCATAAAGTGCCCCTTTTAGAGTGTCACGAACATAGGGGAGATATCATGCTCATGAAGCGGTGGTTGGACTTGGGCGGCCACATCGCGCCACCTTTGAGCATATTCGTGAAGGGTCTCGTTGCGTTTCTATTCCATGCCTTGTAATAACGTTCGATTGGGAACCTTGTCAGTTACATGCTTATACTGATCCGTAAAAGCTTTCGCCAGATCTCTCCATGACTTGATTTGTGCCTTGGTCAGTTGGTTATACCACCTTAGAGCATATCCTACTAAGCTGTCTTGAAAATAGTGAATCAAGAGCTTCTCGTTGTTGGTAAAACCAGCCATCTTTCGGCAGAACATCACTATATGAGCAGACAGGCAGGTGCTTCCATCAAACTTCTCAAAGTCTGGAGCCTTGAACTTGTATGAGATCTCCATATCAGGAACCACACTGAGTTCCCTAGCACTTAACCCATAGGGGTCATGCTCGTCTTCCTTCACTCAAAGCTTTTCTTCTAGGTTTTTCTGAGTATCCTCTAGTTGTTTAGTGAACTCCGCTTTCATTTGGTTCACCTTTTCTAATTTATCAAAATCTAGGATGCCATCCCCGATAATTTCGGGATTCTCGAAGGTCACCCCTGGTTGAGTTTGAGTTACGGCACCAGCATGGGAAGCAGATGCACCTTGTGTAGGATTTGACGAAGGATCGATGAGCAAAGGATTCTTGATGGTTTGGGCATAAAGGTGATCCCCTGAGTTTTGGACAGGGCTCTCGACGGTACATTTGTCTCTTGACTCCTGCCTTAGCTGGGCTTGCAACATCAGAGATATTTCTTTCAGCATGTCTTGTTGGGATTTGATGATGGTTTCCCTTAATTCATGTTGGGTTCGTTCTATTTGACCATGCAGATCGGCTTCCAACTTTGCAAAACCTTCATCCATTCGCTTTGTTCGTAAACGGGTATGATATGGATGTGGAATGATGGTAATTTTAAAGAACCAAAATGCAATTTTTCTTATTTCTGAAACATAAAGATTTTTAGTCAATTATTTGTATCAAAATAAAGAATGCAAATAAATGAATTATGCATGAATGCAATGAGCAACACTGAGTTTGGAAAATATCATCGTTAAACGACTTTCATTAATAGAAACATAGTCTCGGTACAATAACCAAAGAAAGCCAACTAAACATATGACTTTAGGGTAGTATCGAGGTCAATGATCTCTCTCAAAATCCAAACAATCCTCTCTCCTTCAGAGTCATCGTCGACACAATCATGAAGTTCAGTAGCGTCTTCTGCCAAGAGTTGTATCTTCTGGGCAATTCCTTGCCTCCGAACCATTCCTTGCGCTAACTCCTGTTCTTGTCTCCAAATGGTATAGGTATCGAAATGTAGTTACTCCAAACTCGGTATCGGGAGTACTTGAATTACTCCCCTAAAGCTTGCCACATGATCTTTGAGTCGTTGAACCTCAGACTCCAACTCTCCGATGTGAGCCTATAAAGCATGGTTCTCCGTCTTGCTTTCTTTTAACTTGCTAGTCGAGCCCTTGTGCTTGAAAAGAGACTTTTCCAGACACTTAACATGATCCTTCAAGGCTTCATTTTGGCAACGTTCTTTCTCGAGCTACCTAGAGCGAGAAGTGTACAAGTTCTTCATTTCTTGTGTTAAAGTGAGCATCTGGTCCCTATTCTCACAATACATCCTTTTATAATTCTCAGCTCTCGCTTTCTCCTCCCTGAGTCGGAGCTCTATCCCTTCGCCGGATCCACCTTCCACAACTCTCTTGCTTTTGTTTAGCCTCTTGAATTTCTAAATTTCTTTCTTTTCTAACTTGAGCTCGAGTTCCAATTCATCCTTTCTTTTTTGTATGCTTTTAACCATTCCTTCAAACTGTATCTTCTCTAACTCAAAATTGAATATTTCTTGGCGAGCTTTCTCCTCGAGCTTGAGGTACCTTTCCTGCTCCCCTTCAAGCTATTTTCTCATCCACTCGGCCTCGGTAGGAAGTGTATCCCGCACCTGTAGAGGATACTCCTTGCAGAAAGCCACTGAGCCCTCCAAACTATATCTTCCTCTTTTAGGTTGCCAAGAACATCTACCCAAACTTCCTCAGATCTTCAGGTGGGTCAATCTTCCTTTCGCAGAAATTCTTCTAAAGGTAAGAAACTGCCATTGTAGAGAAGCTTCGAGAAATTAGCATCCGACCATAGGTGACTATAGAACCATATTGTCAAAAGCTGCGGGCAACCATGAAAGTGGTCAAACAGGTACCATATTGGTTAAAATCACAGGTACCAGATTGGTCCCACCACTCAAATAGTCAAACAGGTCCAACACTGCCAGGTCAATTAGCCCTCATGCCGGGCAAAGAGCACTAACCCATAAATTAACAACACACAGAGATCCCGTTGAACTCGGCCTACCAGATGTACAGAAGCCAAGGTTAGAATCCCATCCCATTTGAGATACTCATTATCATTCCATGTAATGACCTGAAGCTCGACCCAGGATTCTAACATGTCCGAGAATCTCTTGAGCTTGCCCCAAAAGGCTTTGTTGCTTTGTTCGAGTATACATGAGTTTCGTTAATCTTCTCACTGTTTAAAAGGTCTTGATATTCTTCAATCATAGGAGTTAAGTCGAAGTTACCGATCGTGAAACAACTATAGGCGGGATTCCAGAATCTCACCAAGGCTTGTAGCAGTGCGTAATCCACCAGAACATGTAACAAACATGCAATGTCACCATATTCTCTGCTGAAAGTGCACCTTGTTTCCATGTCCCAACTATTCCACATTATCTTCAGCCCGAAAGTGTTGTTGTATTCCATATTCATGAATGTCTATGTTTCCAATGTTGACATAATCCCGGAAGGGATACTATCTCCTCATGCAACTGTTCCCCTTCGGACCATATTTGTATGTCAGAGTTCTTTTCATCATTGTTGCGAACTAGGTCTCCCATCAATCTAGCCTTTAACTTCAGACTATTTCCAACTCAATGTGCTCTTTTATGATATGAAGATAATATGCAAAACAAAAGAACATCAATGAAAAGAGAGAAAAGAGAAGAGTTAGTCAAGAGATAAAAAGCGTGAAAGCGAGAAAATATAACATAAACAGTTTACACAAAGAAAGAAACCTAACCACATGAGTTCTAGTTCGCTAAGGTTATCCGCATTGCTCTATTAGGGGTGGGTTTCTTAAATTCTCACACATTGGTTTGGTTCTAATTAAGGGTACCCGAACCTATCTTATTGCCTACTAAAGCAACAAGAACCCAATTTTGGCCCATTATAAGCTTGCGAATTGGTTTTGATTCGAGGGAAAACACAATCTGATGGCGTGGAGGACTGCTCACGTTGTCAAAATGCATGGATTCTAGAAGTGAATACCGACCCGTGGAGGGCTACTCACGTTGATATGTGGCGTTTAACTCCCACTTAAGGGAAGAAGCTCGGGTATAGAGCTTAATGATATGATACAACACATGTCTGGTGATTCCTTAGAAATTAAATGAATAATTAATTCGAGGACCACCGATTATTAAAGCCCGTGAAATCTCGATTAGATTTTCAAGGGAGAAACATCCTGGTTAAAATCAATTAAAATACCAATAATTTTCATTATTTAAAAGTAACAAATTTTCCTTTGGCCTAACTCTCTTTTGTTTTAAAAACAAAAAACGTCCGCAGCAGAGTCGCCAAGCTGTAGCGACCTTTTTATTCATTTTGAAAAAGATTGGTTAAGGGCGTTTGTTTAGAAAAGAAGTCAACTATTAATTACCCCCTAAATCATTAATGAAAGTCTTCTGGAAGATTGGGGATTTCTTTTGAAAACCTTAAATTTTTGAAAATGATGAAAACTTGGAGTCGCCACCGGCCACTTGGGTAAGGTAGGCCGGACACCATAAGAAACTAGAGATTTGTTGTGAAAGGGTCCGGGAGTTGGCTAAGTGTGGGGAAAGATTAGCACCCCCATCATGCCCGGAGATCGGTACCAAAATATTTGTTACTTTTAAAAGGATGAAATTTATTGAGATTTATATTGAATTTAATTCGGAGTTCTTAGATGAAAATTAACCTTGATTGCACGGGCTTTATAGAATTGATGGACTCAAATTAATTAGACATTTAATTAATAAGGTTGACGATATATCGGACCATTTATTAAACCGAAATAGAATAAGCCCGACTATTTTGTTAATTTATGGTTCGACTTTTGTACGTCACCTTTATGCATGATGCAAACGTTTAAGTATGATGTGATGATTTTGTTAATCTTTACTCCATTTACCTCGGGATGGTAAGGATTAATTTGAATATTTGGTCAACATCCTTTAAGCTCGGACTGTTATGACACAAATATTGGAATTAATAAATACCTCTTTTTACGATTTAGATTAATTTTGAATACGACTAAGATTATATGAATGACAATTAAAGGCATGGATTTAAACATACAAAAGGAAAGCCCAATTTTATTATATAGCCCAATTTATTATATACTTAGCCCTAAAAGATTAAGAAACCTAATTTATGGTGACTAATTTGTAATTTAATGTTAAGTAAACTTAAAATTGATTTTACCCCTAAAGTAATTAAGAAATGTTCAATTAATTTAATTAATTTAACATTTGCCCAAATAAGCCAAGGATGAATTTAAATTCACTAAATTAATCTGAACCCTAATCTAACTAAAGCTCTAAAAGACCTAAGGCTAATTTGATTAATTCTAGGATCGTGCCCCTATGAGGCGGGCAGACGATCTAAATTAATTAAATTAATTTGTCTAATTTAATCTAAAGCCTTATTTCCCTAAGGCCCACCAAAGCTAAGCCCAACAACAAAAGGCCCAAAACATTTTTATACATATATTACAAAATATGATGTAAAATTAAATTATAAACTTTAAAAACTACAAATATTATAACCATTATAAAACTATTTATATTATATACCTTCAAAAACTATATATTATATTAAAATAAAATTATATAAAAACTCGTATTTAAAGGTAACGTATTTACAAACGATACAAATAAACTTTTTAAAACCATAGATTACATACTAAAAGTATATTATATATATTTAGAAAATTATATTATATACATATATTAAAAGTTGTATATACATTATATATGCTATATATATTATATTTCAAAACCATATTATATATATGTATTTATAAAGGCTACATAAAAAACATACATAATATACATTATATTTTAAAAACTATTATTATTATTTATTAGAGGGCTATATTATATAACTAAATACAAATCGTATTACTTAATATATATACACCTATGTATACCATAGCCATCATATTATATACTAATATATATACACATTTTTTTATTTTTTTTTAAAAAAATAATCTATTATATACTTAAAAAGAAAATACATATTTTACATTTTTTAAACTTCTATTTTGCTCTAGAGACATATATATATTATGACTTGATAATATATACATACATTTTTATTTTTATGAATTTCTACTTTATATCTACAAAATATTGGACATCGAATCATAGTTTACATTTTTACCAATTTCCATCCTATACTAAAACCATATGCATATTAAATCCCAAATATACTATTTGAACCAATTTCATTCATAAAATAACAATCACAAAAGAACAATATTAACATGCTAATTAAATCGATATTACGGGAAATAAATGTACAAGATTCAAATTAAAAATACATGAAAAAGCATATAAAAAATATATTGAAACTAAAAAGAGGACTAAATTGGATGAATTGAAAATCTTAGGGCCAAAATTTTAAAACATAAAACTGGTTATACAAGGACGAAATTGAAAATAAACAAAAATTTTGAGGACCCGGAGCGTGATTTACAAAAGCGGAATGGCTTCCCCTTGTAAGTAGACCATGCGAAAGCCCCTTTGGCGTAATTATTTTAGGGCGGAGGTCCTTAAAATGTAATAAACCCAATTTTAAAACATTTAAACTCTATAAAACCCTTATTTCATCCAGAATTTGAATCCTTTTGGGCATTTTGTTATAACACCTCGCCAGAAACCTCTGGAATTCTGGGATTATACCCAGATTTTGGCCAGTAGCCGGCGAGCCTAAAACCACAAAACAACCACCTTTTTATACCAAACCTCGATTCGACCCTATTTTCCTTAAAATCGAACCATTTCCCAGTTTAAAAACCAAAAGCCGAATCAAAAAAGAGGTTTCCGCCGCCGCGCACTTGCACCGTTTCACCATACTCGGCCTCGAGGAGGCCAAGGCTTATCAACGGCGGAGCAACAGCTAGAAGTGGAAGAAGCGAAAAGGAACACGAAAGAAGGTAAAGGGACTTTGTTTCTTATAGGTTAAACCCTAGATATTTGTTTATTTATATATATATATACATGTTTCGAATATATGAGGAGAAAGAAATACCTTGAAAGGCTTTTGATTTTTGTAATGGTTTTGGATTTTTCCCGTTCGAAATATGGGTTACAAATGGTTGGTTACATGCTTATATCTCACTCAGATTACTCATTGCCTATTGATCCTATTGTTTACATGTTTAAGCAATCTTTAATGTTATCATTGTGGATGATACCGGTTCTGATTTCCTCCTTTTATGTTTTTTTTCTATTGTTCAGTGGTTGAGAGCCGGTAAAAGGACGCAAAAATCTCGATGTTGTAGCCACGCGGATGAGGAGATAAACTGGTACCATGGCGTGGGCGCGTAAGGGGCTGAACAGTCGGGGTGTGTATCATACGCACACGTGAGAAGCCAAACGGTCGGCGCGTGAGCCTCACCGACACGTGAGAAGTTGGGCAGTCATCTCAAGTTTGATATGAACCGTTGGATTAGATCTGATCCAACGCTAGATCTTGGTGGATGCAATAGAAAATGGAGGGTTATCATATTAGTTTTTAGGGTTTTTAGGTTTAAATTGTTTTGGGCTTATTGGGCCTTGTGAGTACTAAAAGGTTTTGTAATGGACTTGGACTAATAAATTGGGTTTATATTTTTATATCTGTTTATTTTTATTATTAGCTCCTTTTTATAATATAGTGACATAAAATAATTGCATACATATATATAAACAAATATCCTAACATAATATACAAATATCAATACATACACTCATAATACATACGTACATACACATACACATACACATATATAACCAAATGTGCTTACACACAATACAAACATTAATACATACTACAAATATACACAATGCATACAATATACATACTCACACTCACCTTTAAACACTAATGATATTAAGACAATAGTAAACACACTAACATCTTAATAATACATACAATTGTATACTACATGCAAGGTTGACAAACAACACATATATGTTCATGTTTAAATAGTTAATGACCATTCATATAATAAAACACACTAATGACACATACTTAGTACATATATATAACACACATAAGCCTAATTTTATTATCACCTAATAATATGTATATAAGCCCATTATTGCAAAATACAAAAAATGGGTCAACCCCGGACAAAATTAGTGATTACAGCTGCCCCTCTTTGCTTATACTTGTAAAACAAGAATAAAGCAAAGACCATAAGCACTAATTTTGTCCTACTTCCCTGTCGGACGATTTACTCTTCCGGAATAACAGCGAGCAAATCTAAATAACTTGTTTTCCCGAAGCGGCAAAAATGACCAAATATCACTAGCATGCCTTTTCTGAACGACAACGAACAAAACCAGTTATTAAACGATTCATTCCTTTAAAGCAACAGCGAATGAATCTGAACAACTTGTTTTCCTAGAACGGCAAAAAACAAACAGGTGGCGTTAGGATATCCTTCCGATACGGCAACGGACACGTCAACTAGCCTTTAAACGACTCATTCTTCCAAAACGGCTTTGAATGAATCCAAGTAACTTTGCTATCCCGAAGTGGCAGAAAGCAAACTTGGTGATGTTGGGACATCCTTTCAAAATGGCAGCAGACGTAACTAGACAAAGACGGCATGTTCCTCCGAAGTGGCAAGCGAACAAATAGTAGTTCTTCAAATGAGGGTTCCATGAAGGCTTTCATTCTTTGTGAGCATGAACGGATAGGCTAATTTTTTTTCCCTTTTATGCAAGGTTCTATTATCTCATCTCTTTCACCGGGAAGTGCTTGTTTGAAATCCTTTGCCTAGAAATTCCTTTCAAGTTTCCACTTTGAAATTTGTTTCTCTTCTTTAGGAGGTACCCGATTTATCTTTCAAATACCTGCAAAAGAGATGAAATGCTACGATGATATGAGTTAGCATGCCCCTAACCTAGGGTTGTGTAACTAAGTGTGATGCGTAAATGACACTAATTCACTTGGACACTTTTTCTTCTTGGTCCCTTGATTTTGATCTTCTCTTGCTTCCCCCTTCTATTCTTTGCAACGGCGTTGCCCCATCTGTCACTCGGGTTCACCCTCTATACCCATTTTTGAACTCTTGATTCTTTTGTTCTAAAAGCGCCTTTCAGGTTTTCACTTTAGACTTGTACTTCCCCAAAGCGCCCTTTACGGGTTTTCACTTAAGGGTTTTTTTTTTTTTTTTTTTTTTTTTCTTTTTTTCATGGGCACCCTTCTTGGGTTTTTGCCTTTAGCTCCTTTGTTTTCAACATGTGAGGTATTCACTACCTTTCTTTGGTGAATCTCATCAACTTCGCCCCCGATGACCTTTTTTTTGCCTTAACCTTAGTGGACCCGCCTTCTATCTTGGGACAACCTGCACTTAGTAAGTTAAATCATAGTAATACCAAGAAATCCTTTGCTTTTTCGTGACCTATGCCAATTCATCTATGAGATGATTATGAGACGGACAACAGAAATGAGAATAATATTTTATTAATACTTAGAGAAACATTAACAAAAGTTTGAAAGTCATGGAAAACACGAGAGAAAGAAAGATATAGATAATATCAACTATATGAATAATGAGAACCCATCGACCACAGTAGATATTTCATTTGCCACTTTTGATTACAAATCTTGACAACCTAAGAATTGAAGCATCATTCTTCGACGAAGTCTGCCAGTCGTATGACAAAATTCAAGTATATCTGAACCGTCATGTTCGAGTTTTCAATTTAGATCACCCTTTTTTCATTTATTTTTTCTTTCTTTTTTTGCTCTTCTTCTTTTGTTTCTTTTTTTTCTTTTTTCTTCTTTTTTCTTTCCTTCCTTTTTCAGGAATAATACTTTTTTACAGAGTCTGAGTTTACTGGGTTGCTAAACTCTTTTCCATCCATCTCGGCTAGGATTAATGCTCCTCCTAAGAAAGCCTTCTTTACAACATAAGACCCTTCCCAATTAGGCATCCACTTCCCTCGGAAGTCCTTTTGGTTAAGTAAAATCTTTTTAAGCACTAGAGCCCTTTCTTGAAACTCTTTGGGGTGAACTTTTTTGTTATAGGCTCGCATCATCCTTTTCTGATACATTTGACTATGACAGATAGCCTTCAACCTTTTTTCTTCAATAAGGTTCAACTAATCAATTCTGGCTTGTATCCACTCGGCTCCATCCAACTTTACTTTGTTCAAGATTCGAAGTGATGGAATCTCTACCTCGATGGGTAGTACCACCTCCATGCCATATACCAAAGAGTACGATGTTGCCCGATGGAGGTCCACAGAGGTTCGATAAGCAAATAGAGTAAAAGGTCACTTTTCATGCCAATCTTTATAATTTTATGTGGTTTTTGCTATGATCTTCTTTATATTCTTATTCCTTGCTTCCACTGCTCCGTTCATCTTTGGGCGGTAAATAGTAGAATTGTAATGTACAATTTTAAATTGTTCACACACCTCGGTCATCATTTTGTTATTCAAGTTGGAAGCATTTTTGGTGATGATTCTTTTGGGCAGGCCATAGCGACATATAATTTATTTCTTGAGGAACTTGCAAACTGTCGTTCTTGTGATGTTGGCGTACGAGGCATCTTCTACCCATTTGGTGAAGTAATCGATGGCTACTAAGATGAAGCGATGCCCATTAGAAGCTTTCGGGTGTATCTGACCAATAATGTCTATTCCCCAAGCAGCAAAAAGCCAAGGTGAGTTCATGACATGAAGTGGTATTGGCGGGGAATGTATCTTATCAGTGTAGATTTGGCATTTGTGGCATTTCTTTGCATAATTGATGCAATCTCCCTCCATTGTTGACCAGAAGTAGTTGTATCTCATGATTTTCCTAGCCATTGAGAATCCGCTAGCGTGGTTCCGCATAAACCTCCATGGACCTCTGCTAAAATAGTTTCAGCCTCCCGGGCATTGACATATCTCAACAGTATTTGATCTTTACTTCTTTTATACAAAACCTTTCCATCAAGGACGTACCCCGATGCCAACCTTTTGATAGTTTTTTTTTCGTTATCGTTGGCGTCTTTTGGGTAAGTTTGGTACTTGATATATTAGATGATGTCATATTACCATGGGTTGTTGTCCTTTTCCTCTTCCAAACTATAGCAATGGGTTGGTACCTCAAAAGTTTGCATCTAGACAAGCTTCATTTCGATTATCCTATTTACTTTAAACACAGCGGCCAAAGTGGCCAGAGCGTCGGCCATTTGGTTATCCTCCCTCGGCAAGTAGGTGAAACTAATTTCTTCAACATTTATGACCAAATCTTAGATCAAATCATGGTATTTGATTAGCTTCAAATCTCTGGTCTCCCACTTTTTTCGAAGTTGGTAGACTACCAAAGAAGAATCTCCAAAAACCTAGAGCACCTTGATCTTTTTTCAATGACTGCTCGGAGTCCCATGATGCAAGCTTCGTATTCGGCTATATTGTTGGTGCAGAAGAATTCCAGCCTACTTGTGAAAGGGTAGTGGTCATCTTTAGGGGAAATTAATGCTACCCCTATTCCATGTCCTAGGGCATTCGACGCCTCGTCGAAATAGAGCCTCCATCCCTCTTTCTCGGCAACAGATCTCCCTTCAGTTAAACCACAGATCAAATCTTCATCTGGAAAATGGAAATCCAACGGTTCATAGTCATCCGAGGCGTGACTTGCCAAAAGATCTGCCACGACACTTCTTTTCACCGCTTTCTAGTTCACGTAAGCGATGTCAAACTCTGACAAGAGCATTTGCTAATGGGCCATCTTCCCGGTCAATGCTGGTGCTTTCATTAGAAATTTCAGTGGATCCATCCGGGAAATTAGACAGGTGGTATGATACAACGTGTATTTTTGTAGACTTTTAGTAGCCCATACTATCAGCGGGTATCGCGTTTCACAATCGGTGAACTTCTTGCTCAAATAGTATATTGCCTTTTCCTTCTTGCCTGAGTCATCGTGTTGTCCAAGTACACACCTCATAGAGTTTTCAAAGACTGTCAGGTACAAGATCAACAGTCTATCTAGCACTGGTGCTACTAGAATTGGGGGATCGATCAAATACTTCTTGATTTTTTCTAGTGCCTCTTGACAATCTTCATACCAGACCCCTAGGTTATTCTTTCAGAGCAGTCTGAAGATAGGGTCACACTTATTAGTCAATTGAGATATAAACCAAGAAATGTAGTTTAACCTCCCTAAAAATCCTTGGACCTCCTTTTTTGTTCGCGATGGTGAAAGATCTTGAATCGCCTTCACCTTGTCGGGGTCAATTTTGATGCCCTTCTGACTTACGACAAAGCCAAAAAGCTTCCCTGATGTAACTGCAAAGGTGCATTTGGCCGGGTTGATCTTCAACTGATACTTCCTTAGCCTTCGGAAGAGTTTTCGCAAGTTCTGGATGTGTTCCTCCTCGGTCTTAGATTTGGCTATCATGTCATCCACGTATACCTCAATTTCCTTATGCATCATGTCATGAAACAAGGTTACCATGGCTCTTTGATAAGTTGCTCTAGCATATTTTAATCCGGAGGGCATCACTTTGTCACAAAATGTGCCCCATATAATCACAAAAGTGGTTTTTCCATGTCTTCGGGGTGCATTTTGATCTGGTTGTACCCCAAAAAGCCATCCATGAACGAGAACCATGCATGCCCCATAGTATTGTCCATTAAAGTATCAATATGAGGCAAAGGAAACTTGTCTTTGGAGCTTGCCTTATTAAGGTCTCTATAATTTACACATATACGCACCTTCCCATCCTTCTTTGGTACTAGCACGATATTGGCTACCCATTTTTGGTACTTAGAGACTTCCAAAAATCCAGCCTCGAGTTGTTTCTTCACCTCTTCCCTAATTTTTAGTAACATGTTCAATTCTCATCCTTCGAAGCTTTTGCTGAACGGGCTTGCATTATGGCCTAATAAGAATCTTGTGCATTACAATGTCCGTGTTTAAGCCCGAAATATCTTGATATGACCACACAAATACATCTCTAAATTCTATAAGCAGATCCACTAACCTCTGCCTAACTTCTGGTGATAGGGTACCTCCAATCTTTACTTCTTTCCTTCATCAGTCCCCAAATTTAATATCTCTACCTTCTCTTGGTACGAAAGGATTTTCTTTTCCTCATCGGCTATCATTCTTAGAAGCTCTTCGAGAATCTCATCATTTTCTTCTCATATCTCCGCCAAGTACATGGGCCACTCAAAATCTACTTTAGAATTAGGTTCCATATTGTTCATACAGCTTATATTAAGAGGTTTGCACAATTTTAAAAGTGTGTATTGGGAAAAGAAAAGTATAGTTTATAGCACGAATAAATAATTACTCAATAAATAAATGAAAAGGTAAGTAAAAACATAAATAATGAATAGAATGTAATGGAATGAATGCCATGTTTGCCATTTGAAAAAGGGTGGATATAGTATATTTCATTGAAAGTAAATGATTATGACATAGTTGTCCTTTTTTACAAAAGATGTTGGTTACTTTCGGGCCAAAGTGACGGAGTAGTTCTAGGCATTACTTTGATTTGTCCCTATTGAATGCTGGCATGACCCTGAAGGTCCAGTTGTTGAGCTCTTCTCCTGAGCGGCACATCCAAATTATGGCCAGAAACCGGTTAGGCTTGTTTCGTCACCAATCATGTTCACATTCATTTCTTCTAAAGCCTCATTAATCAGCTCTTCTTGAGGCGCCTTTCACCTTCCTAGTTTGCCTCTTGGATGTCCTCCTCCAGATTTTGAATCCCCTCGGATATGAAGATGTCTCTAAAGTTTGAGTAGGTTATGGGAGCCTAGGGAATGTCTTCCCCTCTCACCTGGCTTTCCTCTACTCTTGTCTCTTTTTCCATTCTTGTTTTTTTTGCAAAAAATTAGGCTTATAGCCAAGTCCGAAGCGGTCCACCTTATGAATCACACTAACGGGGCGAAGACGCCCCTATAGATTTCTCTTCAAACCTTTATTCTTTCTCGCTCCTCTTCCCAGGGTTTCGAATACCATCATATTAGTGTAGTTTGGCAATTTGAGGCGCCGAACCTCGCTCCCTTCAGCAACAAAAGTAGCATTGATAAGTTCCAGGGCACTAAAGATGCACTCAATAGCTTCTCTATCAGTAGGGATGTATGGTGTATCGGAAGTCACTGAAGCGATGATGTCCTCTTCTGTATTCACCGTTACTAACTTCCCCTTGGTGACAAACTTTAACTTTTGATGGAGTGGGGACGAAACGGCGTCGGCCGAGTGAATCCAAGGCCTCCCTAACAAGTTGTTTTAAGATGGCCGAGTGAATCAAAACACCCAGCAGCACATAACCTTTATAGTGAGTGGTGATGTTCAGGGCTTTGATGGACCCCGTGCCTTCCCCTGGAATTTCCTCATCACTAAAAGTAATATGATTGACGAAAGAGATGTGACTGATAATCTGATCTAATCTCCCAACAAAGATGTCTTTTGTAACAAAAGTCTCATTCAAAACCTTCAACAATGCATCACGATATTTTTCTGAGCTTAGTAACAGATCAAGTACTGAAATGCTATCTGGTTGTTTTTAAAGTTGGTCAACAACATTATACTCACTGTGCTTCAGAAATTTTAGAAACTCTGTGCTTGCATTTCTGTGACCGACTCCCTGATTTTTGAAGGTGGGTCTTCTCCAAACAACTTATCTTGTTCTGCTCCGACTTCCTAGCCTTTCTCCTTTGGGTCCCTTAAGTTTTCTAGAATGTAGCATCGACCACTTCTTTTAGATGCCCTACATCGCTTCCTTCTCTACTATTCGGTTGAGCAGGTTTTGTCTCTATCGCCCTCTTTTCCTCTTGTGCACTGGACGATCCAGAATTGTGACGCTCGCGGCATAATTCCACCGGACCATCTTTGTGTTTTTGAAAGAAAAAGACTTTGGGGCAGCAATTATAATTTTAGGAACCACTTTTTGTTCACTTGCCTCTCTCGTCCTGAGATTCAAGACAAGTGGTCTCTTCGCACTATATATGGTTTCTTGACTCTCTGACACACAGACTTCAAACTTTTTTACTCTTTTCTCATTCTCAAAAAACACAATCTCCTTGTTATCCATCATAGCTTGTAGTAAATGGTCGAATTCCTCGCAATGTTGAATATCATGATCTCCTAATTGGTGGTACTCACAATACATACCACATCCTTTTTTGACCAACACCATTTCCCGATTGATGAGACAACCATGCATAATTGCTAAAAGACCCATCTCAAGGGAGACTAGATTTTGGACATGTTCCTTTTGGCTTTCTCAATGCATGCATTTTTAATGGAATTTACACCTCGTCCCCCGTGATTAGGCAACAGATTATTGGCCGTACTGGGTTCTCCTAACTATAACACCCCAGTTCGAATCAGATTCTGAATGAACTTTTTGAATGTTATACAGTTCTCGATTGAATGTCCTGGGAAATCGGCATGATACTTGCAGTATTTCTTAGGTTATACCAAGCCGGGTACGGTGGGTTATAAGGGGTAACATGGTATGGTCGGACTAGATCGGCCTTGTACAGTTGCGAGTAGAGTTCTTTATAGGTAATTGGCAAAGGCGTGAAAGACCTATCATCCATTTCCTTCTTAGGTCCCTTATATTCTCTCTTGTTGAAGTTTTTGAAATTCCTTGTGGGCATGTGGCTGGGAGATGGTGAATTTCTTGGTCTTCTCAAAAGCGTTGGTGTTGTTCACTTCATGATCCTTCTTCTTAAACTACTTTCGTGAATGATCTCCTCCATCGATCCCTTCGCTCTTGATGGTTGCTTCAATGCATTCTCCAGTCATGACCATTTATGCAAAGTTACTAATAGGGTTACTGATTAACCGATCATAAAGTGGCCCTTTTAGTGTGTCCACGAATATCAGGGAAATTTCATGCTCATAAAATGGTGGTTGGACTTGGGCTGCCACATCGCACCACTTTTGAGCATATTCACGAAGGTCTCATTGCGCTTTTGTTCCATGCCTTGTAACAGTAGTCGGTTGGGAACCATGTCAGTTATATGCTTATATTGATTAGTAAAAGCATTCGTCAGATCTCTTCACAACTTGATTTGAGCCCTGGTCAGTTGGTTGTACCACCCCATAGCAGAACCTACTAAGCTATCCTAAAATAGTGAATCAAGAGCTTCTCTTTGTTGGTAAATCTAGCCATCTTCCGGCAGAACATCACTATATAAGCAGACGGACAAGTGTTTCCATCAAACTTTTCAAAATCTGGAGCCTTGAATTTATATGGGATCTCTACATCAAGAACCAGACTGAGCTCCCTAGCACTTAACCGATAAGGGTCATCTCGTCTTCTTTTACTCGGAGCTTTTCTTCTAGGTCTTTCCGAGTATCCTCCATTTTCTTAGTGAACTATGCTTTCATTTGGTTCAATTTTTCTAATTCATTAAAATCTAAGATGTCGTCCCCGGTAATCTTCAAGATTCCCAAAGGTTACCCCTGATTGAGTTTGAGCTACGACACCAGTATGAGAAGCAGATGGGCCTTGTGTAAGATTTGATGAAGGATCAATGAATAGAAGATTCTTGACGGTTTGGGCATAGAGGCGATCCCCCGAGTTTTGGGCAAGACTCTCGATGGTACCCTTGTCTCTCAACTCCTACCTTAGTAGGGCTTGCAACAGCTGAGATATTTCCTTCATCAGGTCTTGCTGGGACTTGAGGATGGTGTCCCTTAATTCTTGTTGGGTTCATCCATTTGACCACGCAGATCGGCTTCCAGCTTCGCAAAACCTTCCTCCATTTGCTTTGTTCGTAAACGGGTATGATATGGATGTGGAATGATGGTAATTTTAAAGAACCAAAATGCAATCTTTTTGTTTCTAAAATAGGAAGTCTTTTAGTCATCATTTGTATCAAAACAAAGAATGCAAATAAATGAATTACACATGAATGCAATGAGCAATATTGAGTTTAGCAAATATCATCGTTAAATGACTTTCATTAATAGAAACATAGTCTCGATACAATAACCAAAGAAAGCACACTAAACATATGACTTCAAGGTAGTATTGAGGTCAATAATCTCTCTCAAAATCCAAACAATCCTCTCTCCTTCTTTAGAGTCATCGTAGACAAAATCATAAAGTTCAATAGCATCTTCTGCCAAGAGCTGTATCTTCTGGGCGATTCCTTGCATCCGAACCATTCCTTGCACTAACTAATGTTCTTGTCTCCAAATGGTGTAGGCAACGAAATGTAGTTGCTCCAAACTCGGCACCGGGCATACTTGAATTGCTCCTCTAAAGCTTACCACATGATCCTTGAACCGTTGAACCTCAGTCTCCAACTCTTCAATGCGAGCCTCTAAGTCCTGGTTCTCCGACTTGCTTTTTTTAACTTGCTAGTCGAACCCTTGTGCTTGAAAAGGACTTCTCAAGAAACTTAACCTAATCCTTCAAGGCTTCATTTTGGTGACGTTCTTTCTCGAGCTGCCTAGAGTGAGAAATGTGCAAGTTCTTCATTTCTTGTGTTAAAGTGAGCATCTGGTCCTTGTTCTCACAATACATTCTTTTATAATTCTTGGCTCTCGCTTTCTCCTCCCCGAGTCGGAGCTCTATCCTTTCGCCTGATCCACCTTCTACAACTCTCTTGCTTTTGTTTAGCCTCTTTAGTTTCTAAATTACTTCATTTTCTAACTTGTGTTCGAGTTCCAATTCATCATTTCTCTTTTGTATGCCTTTAACCATTCCTTCAAATTATATCTTCTCCAACTCAAAATCGAATATTTCTTGGCAAGCTTTCTCCTCGAGCTTGAGGTACCTTTCTTGCTCCCCTTCAAGCTGTTTTCTCATCAACTCGGCCTCGGTAGGAAGTGTGGCCAACCTCTCTTCCATTGACCTTCTTCTATCAGGATTCTGTTGGGGAATGTTGTCATTGGCGCTGTTGAATCTCCATGCCTCGTACTCGGGAGTAGTCATGTGGGTAGCACTCATGACTCTGACCCGTCTCACGTTGTTCCAAGCCGAAGAAAAATCATACACCACTGCCTTGTACCCTTTTTCCTTCTCATAATTCATATTGAACTCATTCAAACACTTGGTAGCCGGCACAAATTTCTTCGAGCCATACTGTCTCAAAACCAAAAGAGGAGCATAAGTAGTGTGCCCCCAAAGTCCAATTAATGGCACCAAAGAGTGTATCCCGCACCTATAAAGGATACTCCTTGCAGAAAGCCACGAAGCCCTCCAAACTATATATTTATCTTTTAGGTTGCCAAGAACATCTACCCAAACTTCCTCGGATCTTCGGGTGGGCCAATCTTCTTTTCACAAAAATTTTTCTAAAGGTGAGAAACTGCCATTGTAGAGAGGCTTCGAGAAATTAGCATCCGACCATAGGTGACTATAGAACCATACTGTCAAAAGCTACGAGAAACCATGAAAACTACCCCACCATGCTCCCGGTAAAACCTCAGAGATCGGAAAGTTTCAGCTAAAATCACAGGCACCGAATTGGTCCCACCCACCCAAATAGTCAAACAGGTCCAACACTGCCGGGTTAATTAGCCCTTGTTCCCGTGGAAATAGCACTAACCCATAAATTAACAACGCTAAGAGATCCCGCTAAACTTGGCCTATTGGATGTACAGAAGCCAGGGCTAGAATCTAATCCCATTTGAGATACTCCTTAGCGTTCCAAATAATGACCTGAAGCTCAACCCATGATTCTAAAATGTCCGAGAATCTCTTGAGCTTGCCCCAAAGGCTTTGTTCTTACTTGGCTTCGAGTATACCCGAGTTTCATCAATCTTCTCACAGTTTAAAAGGTCTTGATATTCTTTAATCGTAGGAGTTAAGTCGAAGTTACCAATCGTGAAACAACTATAGGCAGGATTCCATAATCTCACCAAGGCTTGCAGCAGTGCTTGATCCACCAGAACATGTAACAAACATGCAATGTCACCATATTCTCTGCTGAAAGTGCACCTTGTTTCCAAGTCTCAACTATTCCACACTGTCTTCAGCGCAGAAGTGTCGTTGTATTCCGTATTCATGAATGTCTATGTTGCTAATGTTAACCTAAACCCGGCAGGGATACTATCTCCCTCATGCAACTGTTTCTCTTCGGACCATATTTGTACGTCGGAGTTCTTTTCATCATTGCTACGAACTAGGTCTCCCATCAATCTAGCATTTAACTTCATACTATTTCCAACTCAATGTACTCTTTATGATATGACAATAATATGCAAAACAAAAAAACAACAATGAAAAGAGAGAAAAGAGAAGAATTAGTCATGAGATAAAAACATGAAAGCGAGAAAAGATAATATAAATAGTTTACACAAAGAAAGAAACCTAACCACATGAGTTCTAGTTCTAAGGTTATCCCCATGGCTCTATTAGGGGTGGCTTTTTTAAATTCTCACACATGGGTTTGGTTCTAATTAAGGGTACCGAACTTATCTTATTTCCTACTAAGGCAACAAGAAC
Source organism: Hibiscus mutabilis (assembly GCA_019671005.1). Lineage (NCBI taxonomy): Eukaryota > Viridiplantae > Streptophyta > Magnoliopsida > Malvales > Malvaceae > Hibiscus > Hibiscus mutabilis. Next base: position 54,175,020 of record CM033745.1, read on the forward strand.
CCAATTTTGGCCTATTATAAGCTTGCGAATTGGTTTTGATTCGAGGGAAAGCATGACCTAGTGACGTGGAGGGCTGCTCATGTGTCAAAAAGCATGGATTCTCGAAGTGAATTACCAACCCGTGGAGGGCTACTCACTTGGGTATGTGGCATTTCACTCCCACTTAAGGGAAAAAGCTCAGGTTTAGAGCTTAATGATATGATGCAACACATATTGGTGACTCCTTAGAAATTAAATGAAGAATTAATTCGAGGACCACCGATTATCAAAGCCCGTGAAATCTCGATCACATTTTCAAGGGAGAATCATCTTGGTTAAAATCAATTAAAATCCCAATAATTTTCATTATTTAAAAGCAACAAATTTTCCTTTGGCCTAACTCTCTTTTGTTTTAAAAACAAAAACGTCCCCAGCGGAGTCGCCAAGCTGTAGCGACCTTTTTCTTCCTTTTGAAAAAGATTGGTTAAGGGCGTTTGTTTAGAAAAGAAGTCAGCTATTAATTATCCCCTAAATCATTAATGAAAATCTTCTAGAAGATTGGGATTTCTTTTGAAAACCTTAAATTTTTGAAAATAATGAAAACATGGAGTCGCCACCGACCACTTGGATAATGTAGGCCGAAAACCATAAGAAACCAGAGATTTGTTGTGAAAGGGTCCAAGATTTGGTTACGTGTGGGGAAGGATTAGCAACCCCATCACGCCCGGAGATCAGTACCAAAATATTTGTTGCTTTTAAAATGATGAAATTCATTGAGATTTATATTGAATTTAATTCGGAGTTCTTAGATGAAAATTAACCTTGATTGCACGGATCGAATTGGTGGACTAAAATTAATTAGACATTTAATTAATAAGGTTGACAATATATCAGACTATAGATTAAACCGACATTGAATAAGCCCGACTGTTGTGTTAATTTATGGTTTGACTTCCGTACGTCACCTTTATGCATGAAGCAAACGTTTAAGTATGATGTGATGATTTTGTTAATCTTTAGTCCATTTACCTCGGGATGGTAATGATTAATTTGAATATTTGGTCAACATCCTTTAAGCTCGGACTGTTATGACACAAATATTAGAATTAATAAATACCTTAATTTTGAATACGACTAAGATTATATGAATGACAATTAAGGCATGACAATTAAAAGCATGGATGTAAACATACAAAAGGAAAGCCCAATTTTTTTATATAGCCCAATTTATTATATACTTAGCCCTAAAAGATTAAGAAACCTAATTTATGGTGACTAATTTGTAATTTAATGTTAAGTAAACTTAAAATTGATTTTACCCCTAAAGTAATTAAGAACTGTTTAATTAATTTAATAAATTTAACATTTGCCCAAATAAGCCAAGGATGAATTTAAATTCACTAAATTAATTCAAACCCTAATCTAACCAAAGCTCTAAAAGACCAAAGGCTAATTTGATTAATTCTAGGATCGTGCCCCAATGAGGCGGGCAGATGGTCTAAATTAATTAAGTTAATTTGTCTAATTTAATATAAAGCCTTATTTCACTAAGGCCCACCAAAGCTAAGCCCAACAACAAAGGGCCCAAAACATTTTTATACATATATTACAAAATATGATGTAAAATTAAATTATAAACTTTAAAAACTACAAATATTATAACCCTTATAAAACTATGTATATTATATACCTTCAAAAACTATATATTATATTAAAATAAAATTATTTAAAAACTCGTATTTAAATGTAACGTATTTACAAAAGATACAAATAAACTTTTTAAAACCATAGATTACATACTAAAAGTATATTATATATATTACAAAATTATATTATATACATATATTAAAAGTTGTATATACATTATATGTTTTATATATATTATATTTCAAAACCATATTATTATATATATATTTATAAAAGCTACATAAAAACATACATAATATACATTATATTTTAAGAACTATTATTATTATTATTATTATTATTATTATTATTATTAAATACAAATTATATAACTAAATACAAATATACACTTAATATATATACACCTATGTATACCATAGCCATCATATTATATACTAATATATATACACATTTTTTTATTTTTTTTTTTAAAAAATAATCTATTATATACTTAAAAAGAAAACACATATTTTACATTTTTTAAACTTCTATTTTGCTCTAGAGACATATATATTATGACTTGATAATATATACATACATTTTTATTTTTACGAATTTCTACTTTATATCTACAAAATATTGGACATCGAATCATAATTTACATTTTTACCAATTTCCATCCTATACTAAAACCATATGCATATTAAATCCCAAATATACTATTCGAACAAATTTCATCCATAAAATAACAATCACAAAAGAGCAATATTAACACACAAATTTAATCGATATTACGGGAAATAAATGTACAAGATTCAAATTAAAAATACATGAAAAAGCGTATAAAAATATATTGAAACTAAAAAGGGGACTAAATTGGATGAATTGAAAATTAGAGGGCCAAAATTTAAAAACATAAAACTGGTTATACATGGACAAAATTGAAAATAAACAAAAAATTTCGAGGACCCGGAGCGTGATTTACAAAGGCGGAATGGTTTCCCCTTGTAATTAGACCACACTGAGGGACTAATAATGTAATTAGACCATGTAGAAGCCCCTATGGCGCAATTATTTTAGGGCGAAGGTCCTTAAAATGTACTAAACCCAATTTTAAAACGTTTAAACTCTATAAAACCCTTATTTCGGCCAGAATTCGATTCCTTTTGGCCATTTTGTTATAACACCTTGCCCCAAACCTCTGGAATTCTAGGATTATACCCAGATTTCGGCTGGTAGCCGGCGAGCCTAAAACCACAAAAACACCCACCTTTTTTATACCAAATCTCGGTTCGACCCTATTTTCCTTAAAATCAAACCCTTTCCTATATAAAAAACCAAAAGCTGAATCAAAAGAAGGGGTTTCCGCCGCCGCGCACTTGCACCGTTTCACCATACTAGGCCTCGAGGAGGCCAGGTCTTATCAACGGCGGAGCAATGGCTGGAGGAAGTTGGAACGGCGCGAAAGGGAAGGGAATCTACGAGGGTAAACCCCAGACTCTGTTTCTTATATATATATATATATATATATGCATGTTTCAAATATATGAGGAGAAAGAAATATCTTGAAAGGCTTTTGTTTATTGTATTGGTTCTGGATTTTTCCCGTTTGAAATCTAGGTTACAAATGGTTGGTTACATTCTTATATCTCACTCAGATTACTCATTGCCTATTGATTCTATTGTTTACATGTTTAAGCAATCTTTAATTTTATCAATGTGGATGATACCGGTTCTAATTTCCTCATTTTTATGTTTTTCTTTTGTTGTTCAGTGGTTGAGAGCTAGTAAGAGGACGCAAAAATCCCAGCGTTGTAGCCACGCGGATGAAGAAATAAACCGGTGCTGGCGCATGGGCACGTGAGGGGTTGAATATTCGGGGCTTGTATCATACGCACACGTGAGAAGTTGGACGGTCGGCGTGTGAACCTCACCGGCGCGTGCAGAAGTTAGGCAGTCATCTCAAGTTTGATATGGACCGTTGATCAGATCTGATCCAATGGCTAGATCTTGGCGTCTGCAATAGAAAATAGAGTATTAAAAGGTTTTGTAATGGACTTGGACTAATAAATTAGGTTTATATTTTTTATATCTTTTTATTTTTATTATCAACTCCTTTTATAATATAGTGACATAACATATTGCATACATATATATAAACAAATATCCTAAATAATATACAAATATCAATACATACACTCATAATACGTACGTACATACACATACACATATATAACCAAATATGCTTACACACAATACAAACATTAATACATACTACATATACACACAACGCATACACTATACATACTCACACTCACATTTAAACACTAATGATATTAAGACAATAGTAAACACATTAACATCTTAATAATACATACAATTGTATATTACATGCAAGGTTGACAAACAATACATATATGTTCATGTTTAAATAGTTAATGATCATTCATATAATAAACACACACTAATGACACATACTTAGTACATATAATAGCACACATAAGCTCAATTTTATTATCACCTAATAATATGTATATAAGCCCATTATTGCAAAATACAGAAAACGGGTCAACCCCGGACAAAATTAGTGATTACATCCTCGTCAATCCCGAATTTTAAAATCATTATCTTCTTTTGGTGTGGAAGGATTTGCCTTTCTTCACTGGCCATCATCCTTAATAGCTCATCGGGAATCCCATCACCCTCTTCTTCTACCTCTACAAAGTACGTTGGTCATTCAAAATCTACTTCAGGATTAGGTTCCACATCATTCATACAATTTATATTAAGGGTTGCACGATTTTGAAAGTGTATATTGGGAAAATAAATGTATAGTTTATGATGTGAACAAATAAATATATAAAATTAAACAAATGAATAAATAAATAAATAAATAAATAAATAAAATAATAAATGGAATGGAATGAATGTTGTGTTTTCCATTTGAGAAGGAAAATGTAGACATGGTCTATTTCATTTAAAATGGATAGATATGACATAGCTGTCCTTTTTTACAAAGGATGTCCGTTACTTTCGAGCAAAAGTAACGAGCATTACTTTGACTTGTTCCGAGCATTACTTTGACTTGTTCCTAGAAAATGTCGATACATCCCCAAAGGTCTAGTTGTTGAGCTCTTCTCCTAGGAGTCAAGGGCGAATCTTGGCCAAAAATTGATAAACCTCGCTCTCGTCGCTAATTATGTCCACATTTATTTCTTCGAAAGCCTCATTGATCAACTCTTCCTAGAGGCACCTCTTGCATTCTCGGTTCGCCTCTTAGACATCCACCTCTGGGTTTCGAATTCTGCCATATATAAAGGCACCCTTGAATTCTCCATAGATGATAGGGGCCCATGGAATGTCCTCCCCTCTAAGCCTAGCCTTCCTTTACTCTTCCATTCTTGCTTTTTCTGTAAGAAATTTGGCTTGTAACCGAGTCTGAAGTGATCAAGTTTGTGGATCACCTTGATGGGACAAAGGCGTCCTTGCAGATTCTTTCTCAAGCCTTTTTTTCTCTAGTCCTTTACCTAGGGTTTTGTACACCACCATCTTAGTGCAATTAGACAGATTGGGGCATGGAATCTTGTTTCCTTCGGCAACAAAGGTAGCATTGAAAAGTTCTAAGGCCCTAAAGGCACACTTCATCCCTTCCTCATCAGTGTGACGGCATATCTGAAATCACGGAAGCGAAAATGTCTTCTTCGGCATTCACTGTCACTAATTTTCCCTCGGTGACAAACTTTAACTTTTGATGGAGTGAGGACGGAACGACACCGGTCAAGTGTATCCATGGCCTCCTAACAAGCAATTGTAAGATGGCTGAATATCCATAACCAAAAAATTGACCACATATTTAGTGGAACCAATGATTAGGGGTACTTTTATTTTCCCGACCACATCTCTTTGGGTCCCATCGAAAGCTTGCACCGTATTATGACAAGGTTGCATATGTGAAATGTTGATCGGTAGTTGTTGTGGTATAGCTAATGGCATAACATTCAACGCAGAGCCATTATCAATTAGCACGCCGGCAAAACATAACCTTTGCAGTGAGTGGTGATGTTTAGGGTCTTGGTGGATCCGTACCTTCCCCCAAGATTTCATCATCACCAAAGGTAATGTGATTAACGTCAGTGATATGGCTGACAATCTGATCCAACCTCCTAATTGAGATGTCCTTTGCAACATAGGTCTCATTCAAAACTTTCAACAGGGCCTCATGATGCTTCTCTAAGTTCAGTAAGAAATCAAGCACGGAGATTCGAGTTGGCTGTCTCTGAAGCAGGTTGACGATATTGTACTCGATGTGCTTCAAAAACCTAAAAACTCTTGAGATTGAGTTTCTGTGATCGGCTCTTTGATTCTCGGTGGTGGGTTATCTCTAAAAACTTTCTCGGGATGAACTTCGACCTTCTTATCTTTCTCTTTTGGTTCCTCTGGTGCCCTTAGGTTCTCTGGAGCATAGCATCGGTCATTTCTCGTGAGATGCCCCACATCCTTTACCTCCCGACTTTGGGCTCCAAATGTTCTTCTTGAATGGGTTTCATCCCTATTTCGATGTCTTTCCTCTGTGTAAACTAGAGGAACCCGACATTGTGATGTTTACAGTGTAGTTCCATGGAACTATCTTACATCCTTGAAAAGAAATGACCTTAGAGAATCAATTATCATCTTGGGGGCTGCCTTTAGTGCACTTGTTTTGATTGATTCATACCAAGAATGGCGGTCTCTTGGCACTATACTTGGTCTCTTGGTTTTCCAATGCATAGACTTTCACTTCCTTATTTCCTTTATCTTCTTCAAAAAACTCAATCACCTTTTTTATCCATCATAGCTTGTATCAGCTGACGGAACTCCTCACAATCTTGAATCTCATGATCTTTTGATTGATGGTATTCACAATACGGGCCACAACCTTCTTCCACAATCACCATTCCCCAATCAATAAGGCGTGCCATACACAACTATTAGAAAACCTACCTTAACGCCGACCGAACCTCGGACATGTTCTCCCTAGTTTTCTGGCATTCTTGTCTTCAATAACATTCATACCTTGACCTCTATGATTTGGTAGAGGGTTGTTGGTCGTGCTTGGTTCTCCCAATTGTAACACTCCAGTCTGGATTAAGTTCTAAACAAACTTCTTGAACACCACACAATTTTCAATCGAATGCCCCGAAACATTGGCATGGTATTCACAATAAACCTTGAGGTCATACCATGTTGGGTACGGTGGGTTGTAAGAAGTAACATGATAAGGACAAACCAAATTGGCCTTGTACAATTGTGAGTAGATCTCCTTGTAAGAAAATGGCAAATGAGTGAATAATCTTTCCTCCATTTCCTTTTTGGGTCCCATGTCTTCTCTCTTGTTGAAGTTTCTGGAATTCCTCGTTGGGGCTTAGGGCTGGGAGATAGTGAAGTTCTTGGTTGCCTCGAAAGTGTTTGTATTGTTCACCTAATGGTTCTTTTTCTTGTATTGCTTGCGTGAATGATCCCCTCCATCAATTCTTCTGCTCTTAATGGTTGCTTCGATGTGTTTGTCCGTCATGACCATCTTCACAAAATTGCTAATAGGGTTGCTTATCAATCGATCATAAAGTGTCCCTTTTAGTATGTCTACAAACATTGGGGAGATCTTGTCCTTGTGAAGCGATGGTTGAACATGTGCTGCCACATCATACCATCTTTGAGCGTATTCACGAAGAGTCTCATTGCACTTTTGTTCCATGCCTTGCAATAGTAGCCGGTTGGGAACCATATCGGTTATGTGTTTATACTGATCAGTAAAAGCTTTTGCCAGGTCCCTCCATGACTTAATTTGAGCCCTTATTAGCTAATTGTACCACCTCGAAGCAAATCCTACTAAGATGTCCTAAAAATAGTGAATCAGGAGCTTCTCGTTGTTGGTAAACCCGGCCATCTTCCTGTAGAACATTACTATATGAGCAGACGGGCAGGTGGTTCCATCAAACTTTTCAAAATTGGGGGTCTTGAAATTATACGAGATTTCCATATCAATGACCAAACTGATTTCCCTAGCACTTAACCCATAGGAGCCATCATCCTCTTCCTTCACTCGAAACTTTTCTCTAGGACTTTTCGAGTATCCTCCAATTGCTTAGTGAACTCTGTTTTCACTTGGTTCAACTTCTCTAACTCACCAAGTCTGGGATGCTGTCCTTGATAACCTCGAGATTTCAAGGTGACCCCGGTTGAATTTGAGGAGCTAGAGTGATATGAGAGGAAGATGCCCCTTGTGAGGGATTAAAAGAATGATCAACAAGTAGAGGGTTTTAGATGATCTGGGCATGAGGGTGATCTCTCGAGTTTTGGGCAGGATTCTCAAGGGTACTCTTGCCCTCGGATCTGGTCTTAGTCAAGCTTGCAGCAGCTGGATATTTCCTTCATCATGTCCTGCTGGGACTTGATGATGGTGTCCCTTAATTCCTATTGGGTTTATTCCATTTGGCCACGTAGGTCTGCCTCCAACTTTGCAAAACTCTCCTCCATTTGCTTTGATTGTGAGCCGGTGCGATAAGGGTGTAGAATGATGACAATTTTTTAATAAGCAAAATGCAATCTTTCTGAAATAGAAAGCCTTTTAATTAATAAATGGCAATTAGTCAAAAATGCAGGCAATTGAATTAATTAGATGATTATTAACTTTTAACAAAGAATGCAAATGAAAGAATCATGCATGAATGCAAAGAGCGACACTGAGTTTGGAAAATATCATCGTTAAACGACTTTCATTAATGGAAACGTTGTCTTGTTACAATAACTTAAAGAGAACCAACTACACATATGGCTTCAAGGTAGTATCGAGGTTAATGATCTTTCTCAAAATCCAAACAATCCTTTCTCCTTCCTCAGAATCATCATCCATATAGTCATGGAGTTCGATGGCATCTTTCACGAGTGAATCTGTACTTTTCGGGCAACCTCTTGCATCTCAGTCATCCAATGTGCCAGCTCTTATTCTTGCCTCCAAATCGTGTAGGCGGCAAAGTGCAATTGCTCCAAACTCGGTGTCGATCGTATTTGAATCGCTCCCCTAAGGCTTTCCAAATGATCCTTGAGCTATTGAACCTCGGTTTTCAACTTATCGACGCGAGTCGTCAAGACTTGATTCTCCAAGTTATTGGCATTCAGCTTGCTAGTTGAACCTTTATGCTTGAAAAGAGATTTCTCCAAGCACTTCACCTTATCCTTCAAAGATTCATTTTGGTGTTGCTCTTTTTGATCTGTCTTTAGTGGGACATTCGTAGATTATTCACTTCTTCAGTTAAAGCAAGCGCTTTCTCTTTGTGCTCGTAAAACATTTTTTTGTAGTTCTCGGCCCTCACTTTCTCTTCCTTCAATCGAGCTCTAACCCTTCACTTGGTCCGCCTTCCGAGACTCTTTTTCTCTTATTCAACCTTTTAAGCTTCTAAATCCATTTCTTCTCCGTCTTGAGCTTGAGTTCCAACTCATCTCTTTTCTTTTGTAGATCTTTAACCACTCCATTCGAACTACATCTTCTCTAATTCGAAGTTAAACTTTTCTTGATTGGGCTCTCTCCTCGAGTTTGAGGTACCTCTTTCGCTCTTTTTCAAGTTATTTCCTCATCAAGTCAGCCTCGGTAGGAAGCATGGCCAATCTCTCCTCCACGGATCTCTTTCCATCGGGATTCAAGTGAGGAATGTTGTCATTAACACGATTTAATCACCATGCTTCGTACTCGGGAGTGACCATGTATGGAGCATTTACGATTCTAACCCATCTTGCGTTGTTCCAAGTTGAAGAAGCATTTTATACCATCGTCTTGTAGCCCTTCTCTTTTGCATAATCCACATTGAACTCATTTAAACCTTTGGTGGCCGACACAAACTGTTTCGACCCGTACTGTCTCGAAACTAGAAGATGTGCATATGCGGTATGCTCCTAGAGGCCAAGTAATGGTACCCATGAATTCTCTCCACATCTATAGAGAATGTTATTTTCCAACAACCATGTTACTTTCCAAACTACATCATCTTCCTTTAAATTTTGGAGGACATCTTGCCATACTTCCTCGGATCTTCGGGTTGGCCAATCATTTTTTCACAAGAATTCTTCTAAGGGCGAGAACTTGCCATCATAAAGGGCCTTGAAAAACTGGGGTTGGTCCAAAAATGGTTGTAGAACCAAATAGTTAAAAGCTGCGGACATCCTCGAAAGTGACCTCCACCATGCTCTCGACAGAACCTCAAGGATCAAAATATCTTGGTCAGAATTATAGGTACTGGATTAGTCCCGCTATCTAAATGATCAAATAGATCCAAAACTGATGGATCAATGAGTCTCAATGCTCGGGGGAAAAAGTACCAATCCATAAATCAATAAAGCAAAAAGGTTCCACTGAACTCGACCAACATGATGAACCGAGGCTAAAGCTAAGATCCCGTCCCACTTAAGATACTCTTTATTGCTCCAAGTAGTGACTTGATGCTTGACCCAAGATAACAACATATCTGAAAATTTATTTAACTTACCCCGAAAAGCTTTGTTCTTACTTGGCTTAGAATATACCCAATCTATGTCAATCTTCTTACAATTTATAAGGTCTCGTATTCTTCAATCGTTGAAGTTAAGTCAAAGTTACCAATTGTAAAGTAGCCATAAGCAGAGTTCCAAAAACCCACCAAGGCTTGTAGCAGTGCTTGATCAACTGTAACTTCTAGTAAGTATGCAATGTCACCATACTCCTCTCTGAAAGTACTATTCACTTCAAAATCCCAACTATTCCAAACCGGCTTCAATTCGGACACATCGTTGAACTTTGTATTCATGAATGTCGTGGCTGACATGGCTAATCTGAACCCAGTGACAATAATGTCTCCCTCATGTAATTGCTCCCCTTCTGACCATATCTGAACATCAGAATTCTTTTCATCACTGCTACGGACTAAGTCTCCCATTGATCTAATCTTTAACTTTAAACTATTTCCAACTCAATGTGCTCTTCATGATATGATAAGATATGCAAAATAAGGGTAAAAGAGGGAAAAGGAAGAAAAAAAAAAAGAAGCACTAGTTATAAGATAAATAATAAAACGGAAATGAGAAGAGATAAACACAAAATGAAATAAGCACAAGACAAGCAAACAAATAAGTAAACCTAACCACATGAATTCTAGTTCGCTAGGGTTATCCGCATGGCTTTAACGAGGTAGGTTTCCTAAATTCTCACACATGGGTTTGGTTCTAACTGAGGTTACTCGAACCTAACTCATTACCTACTAAGACAACAAGAACCCACCCCAATTCTAGCCCATTATAAGCTTGCGAATTGGTTTCAGTTCGAGGGAAAGCACGACCTAGTAACGTGGAGGGCTGCTCACGTGTCAAAAAGTGTGGATTCTAGAAGTGAATTATCGACCTATGGAGGGCTATTCACGTGGGTATGTGGCGTTTCGCTCCCATTTAAGGGACGGAACTCGGGTATAGAGCTTGATGAACATGATGCAACACATGTCCGTGATTCCTTAGAAATTAAATCAAAAATTAATCTGAAACCTACCAATTGTCAAAGCCCGTACAATCTTAGCCACATTTTTAAGAAAGGATCAACCTCGTTAAAGTTTAATCGAAATTCCAACATTTTCCATCATTTTAAGGAAACAAATATTCTTTTGGCCTAACTTTCTTTTGTTTTGTAAAAACAAATTGAAGTCCCCAGCGGAGTCGCTAAGCTGTAGCGATGTTTTCTTTACTTTTAAAACAATATAGTGTTTCATAAGTTTGGTTCTATGGGTTATCCCCAAAATCATTCTTTGAAAATTGGTCTTAAAAAGGATCACTTTTGGAAATCGTCATTTTTTAAAATGATAAAAAAACTTGAGTCGCCATCGGCCACTTGGGTAAGGTAGGCCAGACACCATAAAAACCAGAGATTCGTTATGAAGGGGTTCGGGAGTTGGTTACGCGTGGGGAATGATTAGCACCCCCATCACGCCCTGGAATCGATACCTGAATATTTGTTGCTTTCAAATTTTGAATTTATTGAAATTTGAATTGAATTTAAATTGGTGTACTTAATTGAAAATTTGTCCTTAATTACACAAGCTTTATCAAACTGGTGGGTCAAAATTAATTGGACATTTAATTAATAAGGTTGACGATACATCGGACCATAGATTAAACTGACATCGAATAAGCTTGACTGCCATGTTAATTTATGGTTCGAATCTTGCACGTCACATTTATGCATGATGCAAGCATTTTAAATATGATGTAATGATTTGGTTAAGTCTTATTTTTATCTTGAGTCAGTAAGAATTAATTCAAATATTTGGTCAACATCCTTTAAGCTTGGACTGTTACAACACAAATATCGGAATTAATGACTACCTCCCTTTTATGATTGAAATTAATTAATATGTAAATCAAATAGGCCAAATGAATGACAAATAAAATGAATGTCAAACAAGGGCTTGAAAATTAAACACACAAAGGCCCAATAAAGCCCTAACCTAGAAGGCCCAAATTATAGATATTTGATTAGTGATCTAGTTACTAATTAGGTGATTCTAGTATTAACCCTAAATTAATTAGCCCTAAAAAACTAAAAAACCCTAACAAATTATGAATTATCTTAGAACATGATAATTAATTCAATCGATTTTTAAACTAGTGTTCCAATAAGTCAAGAACATTATTTAAAACAAATTGAGTTAATTAACCATGGTTTAAAATTAAATTTCAATCTAAACTCGCAATCAATTTTGCCCTAAAAATAATTAAGAAATGTTCGATTAATTTAATGAATTTAATATTTACCCCAGTAAGCCAAAGGTAAATTTAAACTCACTAAGTTAATTCGAACCTTAATCTAACTAAGGCTCTAAAACCTAAACCTAGATTAGTTTAATTAATTTAATGATCGTGCCTCTATGAGACGAGCACACGATTTAAATTAACTAAATTAATCTTACCCTAAAATTAAACCTAAAAGCCTAATCTAGCAAGCCCAAAACCCAAGCAAAGCTAAACCCAAACTACTTTAACTAAACAAAACAAAGCCCAAAACCTAACAAGGCCCCAAGCTACCCAAAAGCAAATAAATAAATATTTATTATAACTATATAACTAAACATCATGTAATATGAATTTTTTAAAAAAAAACTTTATAAAATATATATTAAGTACTTTGAAAACTACATCATATAAAAAAAACTCAACAAGAATATATATATTGTACACTTAAAGCATGTATATTATAAATTTTACAAAATTATATTATATTCTTAAAAACATATCATATATTTGAATATAACTATATATATTATAAACTTTATAAAATTACATGTATATATAATATATATTAAAAACTATATTATATATTATAAACCTTAGAAAATCATAAATAAAATATGATATACAAACTATATACTAAAAACATAAATATAAGAAACCAAAATATCAACCACAAATCTATAAATCTAACAATATAAAGCAAGATTAACAAAATTAAACAAATGCGTATAAAAATGAAGAAAAAAAGATGTGTAATATGAGGGAAGTATGATACTAGAAAATGGACTAAATTAAAAAGAAATAGAATTACGGGGCTAAAATTAAAGAAAAAATAGATCTGACTTAAGAAAGGGACGAAATTAAAAGGCTTTTAAAAGTTTTAGGGATCGGGGGTATGATTTAGAAAGGCAAAATGACATGGGAGACGTGATTTACCCACGCAAAGGGATTAATCGTGGTATTAAGGGATAAGGAAGGGTTGAATACAACATTACAAGGACGCGGAGGTCCTTAAAACAACAATAGACCATTTTAAAACAAGGGTCGGTTATAAAACACAAAAAAAATTTAAAAACAAAAAAACTTTATAAAAATCCTCTCCCGGCCTTCTTCTTTCTCCCAACATGAGGATGAACACGGCGTGTGTTCATCCTCAAACCCATAAACTAACAAACAAACCCAGAAACCATCATGATTTCCAAAACTCGACGGCCTCTCCGCCTCAAACCGTCGTCGGTGTCCCTAAAAAACACACGAAAAAACCTTTTTTCAACCAAAGCTTGATCTAACCCATCCCCTACTCTCACCGATTCACCTCGTTCATCCCCTAAGGGAGCTAAAGGGCTTATCACCAGCAGACAAAGGGACGAGGAAGCCGAAAAGGTCACCCTTCAAAGGTAAAAATGCAACCCTAGCTTTTTACTAGCTTTTTATTTGTATTTTATGCTTCGAATTTAAAAGAAAGAAAGAAGAGATACCTCAGAAGGTTGTTTTTTGTATTGTTTTGTTCTCTGAAATCTCCAATTGATGTTTAGGGTTACAAATAGTTTTGTTTCAGGTTATATAACCCCAAAATATTACATGGAATTTGATGTATATATAAAAAGAAAAAATCTGCTTTTGGTTGCCTATGTCTATTTTGGTTGGATTCAACTGTTGCCTGCTATTTGATAATTTTTTTGCATTTTTTGACATTCCTTCATTTGTTTTGCATGTGACGAGAGAGGAGAAGACCAACCATGGTTTTTGGCGTGGCAACTAATGTGGCTGAGCGGTGGTGAGGTGGCATCAGGCCACTGGTTTTCTTTGGTCGACGCGGAGGCCATGTTGGAGGATCAATCGGCGCGCGTAAAAGTATTGTTGGGAGATGCAGAGGCATGCACGCATGCGTATGGGAACCAGAGAGATCGCGCGTGAGTGCATGTGGGAATCCGAGATGCCGGGTGCGTGGATAGCACGCGCACATGAGGACCGTCTGATGAGAGATGGATCGGATGGCTTGAAGGTTGGCTGCACAAATGAAAACAAGGGAATTAGGGTTCTGATTAGTTTAGGGCCCTGATGGGCTTAATATGTAATGTATAAAACTGTTGGGCTTATTATAATTGTAAATGGACATTATATAAACTGATATATTTAATAAAATTGGGCTATTTTATTTATTTATTGAGATTTCTTTTCTTTTGTTTGCTTATTGCAAAAAAACATTCAAGTAATATATACTAGTAATAATAATATAAGACAGTAATGATAATTATAGTAATAGCAATGAATAATAAACAAAGAAGACAATAATAATAATTATAATAACAATAGTACCACTAATAATGATACTATATTAATATAATGTTATAGTAATAACATAATAATAGAACATATACATATATAACTAGTTAATATTTAGGGGTTTTCTCAAATAGATAATGATGTGATAAAAAATAACAATAAACAATAGTAATATTTTTTGGCTTTTGATCTTTAAATGACAATCATATATATACTATATAATAATAACACAGATAAGGTAGATAAACAAATCCACTTATATATATGTTCTCATAGATAGTAGCACCATATAAGAAAGCCCATTGTTGCAAAAATAAAAGAGGGGTTAACCCTATGACAAAATTAGTGATTACACAGTACATGTTGAACACTGTATCAGTACCCCCTTCAAAGCTCGCCTTCAATAGAACAATGTTCTTATTCTCCAGCACACTAGGGTACCGGTACGACCTCCCGTGTACCAGTATTGAAGCTCAAAAATGGCTTCCAAGGCTCGATAAATCATCCCAAAAGCCTCCAACTCGAACCCAACAACCTTTTAAGATGATCTTACATTTTATAGAGTCATTTAGGGTGATTTACTACCATTTTTACAAGTCACTATCATTAAATCCTGAAATTACCATTAACAAGCATTTCCAAGCATTCAACACCCAAACCACCAAATCAACATACAAAGCATCATCCTTAGGATGTTCATGAAACAAAAGGAGTTGAAAATGTACTAACCTTCCTTCAAAGCTGGAAAAACAACCCTTGCCCAAAACTCAAGCATTCCTCTTTCCTTGCTCATTAGAATGCTCTCCAACATCTTTCACTATAACCAAATGTTATAAAACAAATTACAACATTGCTAAAAGAAATATAAATGACTAAGGAAGAATCTAACAACAAAAACGTGGTTAAATTTTCCATTCTTGTTCATCTTCTCCAACCCCACCAAAAAGCCCATTTTCTTCATTTACCACTAGTTCCAACCATTTTTACCTTAAAAGATAGATCTTTTGATGCTGATAACAACTCTCTCAAGCCAAATTCTGAGATTACTACTCAAAATAATAAAGGTTGCACCTTTATTTTTGGGTCTTGAGAAAAGATGAAGTAGAAAGAGATGGGAATGGGGATGGTGTGGAGACAAGGATGATATCACCCTTGTAGCTTTTTTTGCAAGGGAAATAAAATCAACCCTCATTTTCCCTTCAAAACATGAGGGAAATGACCCTTCTACCCCACCACCATCCTCATATTCACCCACCCAACCAAGGCATCCAAGCTCAGCAACAAAAGAAAGGTTTACTAAGGCTCTCTCAAGCATCTAATGGACCCCGAAACTCAGCGCAACACGAATTGTCTACCACTGAGGGTGAACCGACTCACAAATTTTAAAATTCGAGTCATTACAATAAGGGAACAAAGATGAGCAACTTGGCTAACCAGCCAAATGTACTTGCTCAAATAAACATCAAATTTTTATAGTTCGGCCAAATAAATGAATAAATTAATGTAACCTATTCAACAATTTACCACTTACATTTCAATACCCATAGATGAATCGTATATTTAATAAATCTAACGTTTTTTTCCTTTAAAAGGTAGGGTAAATAGTGCAATTCATCCAATTTTTTAGTATGATTATCGATATTTGACTCACTAATCTATTACTCAAATTGTGTATTGCATAGGCTCATATAGGACAACATTCCTAACGTAGTTAACTCAGGGTCGTCTCGGATAATTTCGGGGCCCTGGGCGAAAACTAAAAAATGGACTTCTATAGAATGAAAACATATCATATTACATTGAACAATTAATTTAATATTTCATGAATAAACAATAGAAATATGATTAAACTTTTTCAAACACATTATTTTTATTGTTTTGTTAATAAAATTTTGAAAAATTAAATTGTTGATAATTGGGTATGAGCTTGATTTTTGAACAATAAATACAATTTTTTTGAAGAATGTTGTATTATTTATATTTTTATCATTAGATTGAAGAACAATAAGGTGAGAATTAAATTTTAAAAAATGAGATTTGGGAAAGAACAATTTTTTTGTTAGACTAATTTATTAATTTGATAAATTAGAAAATAAATTTTAGAAAATAAGGATAATTATTTTTAAATGCCCTAGACTAATTAGGACTTGAGCGGTCGCTCATGGTGCTCCTTTACTAGCCGGCCATGAGTTAGTTTCATTCACAAGGAGAGAATTTAAAACATTTAACTTTACCTAAAGAATCTAACGTCTCCCACAAAACCAAATCACTTGTCTAATAAATATAATTATAAATTATAGTGGTCTTACTAATCCATATAAGTAGATTTAAAACACCAATTATAAATTATTTAATTTTTTGACATAATTATTATTTAATAGTCATATGATCTTATTGAATTATATATATATATATATATATATATATATATTAAGTGTCATTGATTAAGTCGTTATGCAATAAATAACGTTGTCCATTATAAATCTTTAAAAAAAACATTTGTTTTTCTTCGACTGACCTAACAAAAGGTTTGTTTAGAAAAAAGAGAGGAGAAAACCCAATTTTCAGCCCCCCAAGTATATTTGAAATTTACTTTTTACTTTCGTACTCTTCGCATATTTACAATTTAATCTTTTATTTTAAGAATAAAGTTTCTTTTTACTGTTCATTTAACCATTAAAATTTAGATGATAACAATGTCAAAAAAAAAGGAACTTTGATCGAATTAGATCATATGATATTTTTAAAATATCCGTACACGTAGTCAATATTAAGTGGCATAGAAGTAGGGATAGACTGAGAGGGGAGCTGGAAGGGACAGTTGCTCCCTAAAAATTTAAAATTTATATATGATTTAGAGATACATTAGAAATTTTTATGTATTTTCTATTGAAAATCTATTTTTGTACACTCTAAAATTTTACAGGTTCGCCCCCCTTAACCTAAGATCTTGTGTTCGTCCATGCACGGAAGTCATGTAAACATATATATGAACTTCTATGATTCTTTGAAATAATGTTGAATAATTTTACAATCCCAAATTTAAAATCGAAAACCTTACGACCTAAGATTCAACATTTTTAATTGTTTGTTTAGCTCTTCATACGTGTAATATTAATCAATTGAGTAAATTAATTATTTAAAATATATATATATATATATATGCATGGGCGGAGCTAATGGATGAGTAGGGTGTCAGTTGACACTCCTAAAAGTTTTATAAAATTTATTTTAATATAGATTTTATATGAAAAATATATAAAAAAAACACCATTCTAAAAAGAAATTGTGATCGATTTAAAAAATAATTGATATCTTTTAAAAGAAATTGACACTCAATATTTGATTCCATCCACTTTAATAAAACATTGGTTAACGCAGAAAATTTTGACACTGCAAATTATATTTTCCGGCACAACCCCTATATATAATCTAATTTAATAAGAGTTCTTTTGACAATGTTATCTATTGAACTTCAATTATTAAATCAAAAGAGTGGAGGAAAATTATGGGATTAAAAGGATGATGACTAAAATGCAAATTTGTAAAGAATGCGGGGAGTAGATGCATAATTAGACATAATATATTTTAAATTTCTATTGTTAAACTCCATTCATAGATCATCTTATTTATTTTTAGGAATAATACCAAAAAAAACCTAAAGTTTCACTAAATAGTCATTTTAGTCCATATTCTTTTTTAACCAATTTAACCCCTAACATTTTATTTTGGGTCAAAATAGCCCTTCTACGGATGAAAATTGTAAGTTAACTGACGATAAACAACTTAAAATGACATGACAAACCTACCTGGCAGTGCACGCCGCGATAGCAATGTCATATAGACAAATATGTTGACTTTACATAATGACACATCAATCAATTTTTTCGTAAAATTGTATAAAATATAAAATATTTTATTCTTTGATGTGACTTCTAATAAGTTATTTCAAGATGTTTATCGTCAGTTGACTAACAGTTTTCATCCGCAAATGGATCATTTTAACACAAAATAAAACATTAAGAATTAAATTAGTTCAAACAAAGAATATAGACCAAAATAACTATCCAGCCAAACGTTAGAAGATTTTTTTAACTTTATTCCTTATTTTTAATATCTTAGGATAAGATTTAGAAACTTAGATTTGGGCCCTTTTTTAACTTATCCGTTGCCATAAATGCAAGGAAAAAGAGAAAGAAAGTAGATTCCCTTTCCAACATGTTTTGTTATTAATTCTTTTTAACAATGAAATCTAAATTTTATTAATCATCATGAAAAATAATATAATATAATATATCAAAAAGAGAGAAGAAAGATAAGTTTACTAGAAGTCTCTTACAATGGTGCAAAAAAAAAAGCAGACACTTCCATCGAAATTAGCATACTAAAATTCAAAAACCTTCATAAATCTCTTTATCTCTATTCAAACGAGACGCTTTACGGGGTAAAAAAGAGTGGTGAGCAAACCAAGTTATTAGGCAGATTGCTCCGCTACCCATGTCTGATCACATCGACAACCAACCATCAACCGAGTGGGGATCTATCTTTCTAAGACCACCGACAGAACTATAATTAGATATTAGCGTCGTGAAGATCTTTGTACGAGCACCAACCGACCGCTAAGGTATGCTGAAATCATGCCACAAGAACAGATGAAACAAACCACAAAAAATCAAAGAAAAGTGTGTCACAATACACGTGTCACAAAAGTAGAGATTCTTTTTAAAATAAAAAAAAAACAAAAAAAATAATAGACCCGGTGGTCGACAACTAATACTAAAATTAGTTGCCGACTACCGACCAAAGAAAAAAAAACAAAATTGCAAGCGGTAAAGATTTGAGAGAGGTGCTTAAATTTCAATTACCTAAGCCAACCTAACCTTTAGATTCTGTTTTGTTATTAGTTGAAAGTAAGGATGGTAACGAGTAAATTTTAGTTAACTTGTATTCGATTTTAAATTGTCTTCATTCAAATTTAATCTGATCCGACATTTAGAGATATTTAACCTGGTCTGAATTTTGGGATGAAAATCCGTGATTAAAATATCAAATAAAGGATTCAAAATACCAAATCATAGTAAAGGATTACATTCACCAAAAATGCATAAGGGGTAAGGACCTCTTATTGAATTTGACCAATAGTATTGGATAAAAACGACTTCAAATGTGTGTTTAGAGAATGGACCACATGAGATGAAGTAATCCCCTAACCACCAATTAGAGAATGGACCATATAATGTGGATTCATTTTGATTCCATCAACAAAGACAATTATTCAACTAGTGAAAAAAAGGAGCTCTTTGAGAAATCAACTTGAAAAAAAAGTTGGTGAAAACATTAATTACATAAAGATAATTGAAAAAGGAAATTATGGGTACCGCAAAGCAGTAGCGGATCTTGACCTTATAGTTTGAGGGAGGCTAAATAAAATTTTTAAAATTGAAGTTTTCTAACTATTTTTTTAAAAAAAAATTGAGAGATTTAGTGAGAAATTTTATTTAAATTTTTTGAAAAGTTTAATGAAACATTTTAACAATTTTGTGGACAAAATTAAAAATTTGAAATTTTTAGAACTTTATGATAATTTTTATAAATATTAAGGGGACTAATTAAAATCTTAAAAATATTTCAAGAGTATAATATATTTTTTTCAAAATTTTAGGGTGCCAAAATCCTCTATGGCTCCATACACCATCCGCCCTTGCTACAAAAGTTTAATACGGGACAATTCTCTTAATTTATTGTGTTGCATTTTAATTAGATAAAAGTAAAAATGAAGGTAAAATCGAATGTCAGGATGAATCATTATTGAACTTAAAAAAATATTGAAACTTATTAAATATCTAAATTTAAAATTGAGAAAATAATATTTAATTCACCTAATATTTAAGTTTTTATAGACACTACCCCATCTATAGTTAAATCCTAGGTACAAAGTGAGTTACAATGTAATGGAAGAAATTGTCAAACTAATTATTTTTGTCAAATTGTGCGGTCAATTTCATATTTAAAAGACTGAGTACTTAATATCATAAAAAAATTTTTTTACTTTTTATTAATACTTTTTTATTATTTTTATCATTGATACATTTATATATATATATATCTATGTATGTGAGGTTGGTTTAAAATTTAATTTGGTACGAACTCATTGAGTGGCCTCGGTAATAAAAGGGAATGTTGTTTTTCTTAGAAGATCTAGATTCGAGCACCTTCGTATGAAGGGTGTGTGTGCGTTGTCAATAGGCTAAGAAAAATTGAATAAATACTACCTTATAATCACCATAGACTATTAAAAAATTTAATTTAGTATTTTTTTTAATTAGGCGTTTAAGTTTAGCTTCTTGGTTCAAACAAGTACATGAAGTTCATTTTTACCCCAAATTAATACTTACAATTTTACAAACAACTTAAATCAAAAAATCAAATTCATGTACCAATTAAAATATAAAACTAAATTCAAGCACCTAATTAAACAAAAAAATAGATACTAGATTGATCAAAGTTAAATTCATCTTTCGAAATATATACTCACCCTTATATAATCTTTAACAACTTCATAAGCAAATCATTGTAAAATTAGTAAGAATAGAAGACAACAACCAAATTTTGACCGGATAATACAGTGTTAACGACTATGCTAAAATTCCAAATACAAACATTGTTAAATTTAAAAAGTGCGGTGAAAAAATATTTTTAAAAAGTATTTTTAGATTATTTGATTTAAAATAATTGTTTGGCATTGATTTTGTTTATGGGCGGCTAAAAGCAACTAAAAAGAGGTCTAAATAAGAGTATTATTATTGTTAAAAAGTGATTTTAAGTATATGAAAAGTTTATTTTAGACATTTTCTCTAAAAATATAAAAAATTGATGATATATACGAAGACAAAGGTCATTTGGCCATTGCTTTTAGAAAGTACAGTGGAAAAATGTTTTTGAAAAGTAATTTTAGATTGTTTGGTTTAAAATATGAGTGTTTAATATTATTGTCAAAAAAGTATTTTTAAGTAAATAAAATATCTATTTTAGATATTTTTTTAAAAATATAAAAGGACTAGTGATATAAACACAAATAAATGAGTATTTTTGTTCAAAAGTACTTTTAAAAAACTAAAAAGCTATAAATGAAGATATTTTTCAAACTAAGCTCAAAAGTACTTTTCAACTAAAAATTATCTCAAAAACCCTTTTAAATACAGAATGAGTAATTTTTCAAGCCAAAGGTAGTCTTTAAAAGCATATTCAAACAAAAAATATTCATTTGAACATATTCCTACCAATATAAAATGTGTGGTACGTTTGAGAATTTAAAAAAGTTCATCACTAACATATTAGAAAGTCACATAATCTAACTAATTTGCTGAGGAACTTTTCTTCATTTCCCCATGCAAAAGAATTAGTAACAATGATACTAGCATACTATTAAGTATCAAGCAGGCCTGTTTCTTTTATGACCAGCTGATTTCATGGCTGCACTTGAGTCACCCTCAGAAGAAGCAGCACCGGTCCCGGCCCCGGCACCCGCCATGGATTTAGTAAAAGAGCTTGAAAGATCAGCATAGAGACCAACCACTCTCCTTATGTTGTTGTTGAGCTCCCTGAATTAGCCCAACATTTCTGGTCAAGTTGTCAGGGTTGTTGGACTCCTGGTTCTGGTTTATCTCATTGATAAGCAACCTGTTCTGGTCCAATATGCCCTGCACCTGCACAAAGCTCCTCTGAAATGCCTGCACCACTTTGGTATCCATTTCACCACCCCCACCATTGCCTAGCCCTGAGTATATCTCCTCCTCCATTGTATTTATGATGTCCGAGCTCAAATCAAAACCAACCCTAAATCCAAAACCACAAACACATGAGGAGCAACATCAACCGATCAGGTTGAGTCAGGTCGAACATTTTTGACTCCACTCAACTTTCGAAAGTCATTGTTGTTGTGGGCATAAGAGACCAGGATCATATCAAGAATGATGGAGATAATTACTATGAGTGGTTAAAGATCATTTGTTTATTTCATTATTTTTACTATCATTGTTGCTATTATTATTGGTATTTATGATGAGATGTGGAAAAGCAGATCCTATTTCCATAAAAGGGAACCTTCTTTAATGTTACTCGGAAAAAATACTCACCTAAAGCACAGAGTTTCAAAGAAGAATCCCACAGAACCAAACAGAAAATATTCCCAGAAAATTTCATAAACTATCCAGAATTCCCAGAAAACTCAGGGGAAAAGAAAAAACCGATAAGATCAAAGTTGTGTGAGAAAGCAAGAAAATTAAGAAAACCCATCAAAGAAAACTAAAAACCCATTAATTTAACCAAGTAAGAAGGAAACATAAACAGAGAATAGATTATGTTTGATTTTTCTTAAAGCTAAATATAATAAGTATATAATCGTATAGTATTTATTTCATAACTACCTGGAAAACCTGAAGCATTATATTCTGCGGAGGAGACACGGATTCAGAGGAAGAAGACGATGGATTCCCGAGGAACTGTGGAAAAGATCGCCGATTAAAATCTCAGGCACGCAGAGAGAGAGAGAGAGAGAGAGAGGAGAGAGAGAGAGATGGAGAGACAATGTGTAGATTTGACAGTCACGCTCGAACACCTTTGGGTATAAATATTTTAATTTTATTATTTATTAAATAATTGATAATAGTAGAAGAACTCAAATATTGTCGTTGAATTTTTTTCTAACAATATTATCCTTAACAGTTTAATTTCAAAATTATAGTAAATTATTGTTTATTATTAGAGGTCGGATGGAGCTTCATCCGTTTTTAAACAATAATTTAAAAAAAAAAAAAAATAAAGTCCGATTGATTTTGAACGGTGTTTTACACTGAAGTCGGACTTCTCTTCTACCATCTTCAATATTTTAACTTAAAAAAACATCTAGAAAAGTAGATGCACAGTGAAATCGATTAGAGTTCAATCCGACTTCTGAATGTGAACAGCAATTCACCATATTTTTGGAATTAAACTACTAAGAATCATATTGTTGGGGAAAAATTAACAACAATATTTGGGTCATTTTGCCAATTGATAATTATTTAATATTATTATAGATAATATTTAATATTTAAAAGATAATTATATAACCGACATATTGATTCAAGTGGTTAGTAGTT
This sequence comes from Hibiscus mutabilis, assembly GCA_019671005.1. Taxonomy (NCBI): domain Eukaryota; kingdom Viridiplantae; phylum Streptophyta; class Magnoliopsida; order Malvales; family Malvaceae; genus Hibiscus; species Hibiscus mutabilis. Next base: position 54,198,830 of record CM033745.1, read on the forward strand.
AGGTATCGCTTAAGCAGATCTCGAGTTTAAAATCTTGTATATACAAAAAAATCCTTGCTAGAAAATTCACTCATCAAATTAAGGCATGCGATGCACGCCAATCTAAATTAGTCAGGGCAAAAACATAAAAGAAACCAAAAGAGAAACGGAAAAAAATAATGATATAAGGATGGTTTGGATATCAGGATAGTATAATTACAATTGTAGTAATTTATTAAAGAGAAAATATACCATGCACTAATGGTGGTGGAAACTTTTACTTTCTACAAGAGCTTTAATTTTAGGGTTTAGGGGCTTAGTTTAGGTTTAGGGTTTAGGTGTAGGTATTTAGAATTTAGGGATAGTGGTTAGAATTTAGAGTTTATGGTTTGAATTTAGGATTTAGGGGTTAGGGTTTAGTTTGTAGGATAATATGGTGAGGATTTAGGTTTTAATCTATAAACCTTAAATTATAACCCTAAATTATAAATTTCAACCACGATCCCTAAATTCAAAACTCATATACCTAAACCCCTAAATCATACACCCTAAATTAAGTTCCTAAACTCTAAAATTAAGGTTTTTGTTGAAACTTTTAATTTCCACCGCCAGTACATCAAATAATTACCCTTTATTAAATATGTTTAGTTGTCAAAATATAATTACACACAATTTAACGAAACTCGTTAACTAATAAAATGAATGGACCAAAGCGCCTCTTACTTTTTTCTATTTTCATCTTTGCTTGGCCCACGACAATATTAGTTGACAGTAATATTAGTTTCAGTGTTGGTCATCAACAGCTAGTACTTATTTTTCATTTGCTTTATTATATCTCATTTTTGTTTCTCTAGTACTTTTGGTAAGAATAATTATATTTTCGTGGCATTTTTATGCTTTTTGACATATTTTCGGTATTCTTTTCGGTCGTTTGGGTCGTTTTTTTCGTTTATTTTTTCAAGGTTAAATTTGATGTTGTCTCGACTGATTAAGATTGCGTTTATTTGTTATCTTATTGAACTTCCTTACTTTTGACCTTCATATTGGATTTGGATACGCGTAGTCAATCACTGTTTCTTGTTCATGATTGAGTTGTGATAATGATCATTTTATCAACATGTCTTTCTTATATGCATTTTTTTAATGTTAGTGTTGATGATTTTTATCCTTCATTGTCGGTTGTTAGTTTTGTTCATATCAACCTTTTGTTCAAGTCTTTTAGTTAGGTTTTAACATTTTTCTTGTATGATCTCAAGTGGCTAGTTTCTTGTTCTAATAGTTATAGAAAAATGTCTATACTATGTGTTTAGTGTACGTTTATGGTTGTAAATTCTCATTGTTAGAATATTTCATCTTTTTAAGAAAACTAGTGACTTCTGAAAAAAAATAATAATAACAAAAATAAGTTTGAAAGTTATTACATGAGTAATTACTTACTATTTACCCTCCTCGACCTAAAATTTAAAAAATATATGTTGGAAGGCTCGATCGATCAACCATGTGGCCAAGAGGGGTGAATTGGTTTTAAGGTGATTTGAGTGGAAACAAAGAGAAATTAAAAATAGACACACAATTTATAATGGTTTGAGCTTCTAATCAAGCTTAGCTTCTCACTAAAGATTTTCCCAAATTTACTATTGAATTTATTCCCCTTTTCTAGGCTAAGGAGGTAACCCTTACACACTCAAAGCTTTCTAACCCAAAGCTTGAGTAAACCCTCTTTTACAAAGAGAAATGAATAGCAAACTAGGAAAACCCTCTAAAGGCAGTATGTTTGCACAATTAAGCACTCACCCAAAACCTAAACACTTGAGCAAATGTGACAATTTTAGCTCACTAGTATTTTCTACAAAGAATATGACAAATTAAAGCACTAGAACAATTTTCTCTTATTGAATGTTGGCTTGATGATTCTTTGTCTTCCATAGATGCTTGGAGGTGTCTTTTAAACCCTCTAACAACTTCATGGCCGTTACTAACCGTTGAGGGTTGTTTGGAGTCGTTGGAGCCTTTATTTCCCGCAATAAATGCAGTTTCGGACTCATCAGTATCGATACGCGGGGATTCGTATGAGTACCTATTCTTCAAAAAACTAGACGTTGGAGCATTTATAACACATGGGTATCGGTATAGATACAAGCGTATCGATACGAACCCTACTCGTATCGATATGACAATGACCGTATCGGTATAAAAATTGGCTAGTGGATTTGTAAAACTTTGATGATGGAAAATTGTATCGATGCGCTAAAAAACGTATCGGTATGGGGTCTCTAGGTATCGATATGGGTATCAATCGTATCGGTACACATAGCATGTTTTTGACACTTTGGCTATTTAAATCATTTAAAGTGTGTCAAAAAACCTTTGAAAACATTTCAAACATATTTTTCAAGTTTGTGGACTTTTGAAATATTTTTGCAAAATTAGTTTAAGTCCAAAAAAAATTTTCTTTAAGTTATATCAAAGTCAAATATCCTAACAATCTCCCCCTTTTTAATATAACGAAACCACTTAAAAATTGTTTTTGTGAAAACTCCCCCCTTTCCTTTTTGAAACTTAATTTTTCAACCATCTCTCCCCTTTTTGTTATATCAAAAATATTTCAAAATTAAGTTTGAAATCACATTAAGTTCAAAAACACCAATTGTTAGAAAAGTTAATACCAATTGATAGTGATTATCAATTGTTGGTGTAAAATAACATTTTGGAAAAAAAGACTTAAAGAGATTTTATTGCTAAAAGAATGGCTACCCTTACTCAAGCATCAAGTAAATAGTTAGTCCAACAATTCAAGATAAAAATATTGAATTTCAAATAAAATAAATAAACACATGAAATTCAGTTAAGCATACCATAAAACAAGATACTCATATAAGCATACAAGGCATGTCAAAAGGAGACAAAATTGTCCTTTTTTGGCTAAGCGTACTGATACGGTTTATTTCGTATCGGTACTGGTTGATTACCGTATCGATACGGTATGGGCAGTACCGGTACCAAGGGCACGAAAATGGTGAAAACTATAGTAAAAACAACTTAAAAGGTTTTACAACATATTTTAATGTTTATACAAAGGCTCTATTAAGTCCTAGATAGACATTAAGTACATTTTGCTACTCATGCTTCTTAAAAACATAACATTTAACACAAGAAAAGCATGATTTCACAAAAATCAACCAATTATTACAAGTTTAAGGCCAAAACATAAAGATAGACATATTGGGCCAAAAACATGTAACTCATGTAAATTGTGACTCCCTCTAACTATATGATATTAGACGCAACAAAGAGTCGAACAAACATGCTTAGATCAATATCAAAATCAAAACATTATAGGCATGATCAAGCAATTGCATGAAATTTAAATTTACCACTTGAACCAAAGTAAGATGTTAAGCTTCTTTCTTCAAGTGTCCTTCCTCCTTTGTGTGTCAAGAGCTTCCAAGATTTGACTTTGATTACAATTGCTCAAGCACACCTACAAAAGACAATTAAGTAATTTTTTGTATCGAAATTGCTTTGGATCCAATGGAATTAGTCCCAAATAACTTGGTCCCCTTAGGAATCCATTTTTCAATCTCATCATTTTTATTTGAACAAATTAGTCCCTTAGGGACCAAAATGTCCTAAACAATTTTACCTTTGAAAAATCTAGGGGAACTAGGTTGTCTTTGATAAAAGTTTGATTTTATAAAATTAGATTTGGAGCATTCTCCAATTTTAAATTTTTGAACATCTTTGTAAATCAAAACTTCTTCCTTTTTAAGATCATCTGTCGCGACCATTTTTAAATTGAGTGTGGAAAATAGCCTGACAATTGGTTCTTTTTGAAAATTAGGATTTTTTTGCCTATTTTGATCTATTTAATCTTGAAATTAAGGTTTTTCGTATTAAATCGAATTTTCCTTTATTTATTCTTGAAAATCAATTTGGAGTCACCAACGATCACTTTAGTAGACCGGACACTATAAAAACAACAAGAGATTTATTTCTTTAAAATTAGGGTTCGAGAGTCAGTTATATGTGGGGAATGATTAGCACCCCCACAAATGCCCGTTATCGGTACCTTTTAATTCCACGTGGCATTTTGGCATTTCAAACGATAATTTGAATTTAATTAATTCCTTAATCGTTAATTGAATTTTATTTCGAATGGAGATATCCTTTTGTAAGAAAATATATTTTTAAACTAATGTGAGTTTTGAAATATCCAGTTACTTTAGGATACTTCAATTCATATTCAAAAATATATCTCAACACAAAAGGTTTTAAATGCATGTCCAATTATTTTCTTGTCAATTTTAAGTTTAAACCTAATTAGGGCTCAAATTGATTGAATTAATTAAAGAATCTATAAATATTATCAAATTTAGGGGTTTATGTGATAACACCCAAATAATTGGGCACTAACCATAATAAGCTATAAATTAATAATATTCCTTAATATTTAATGATTCTAACTATTTAAACCCTATTCATAATTTAATTTTAATTAACTATGTGATTACAATGTTTTAGGTTTAAATAAAATATTAAATGCTTCACTAAAATGACCCCTTTGATTAACATCTCAATACAATGAGACTCTTTAATTAAAATCTCATTACAATGAGACACTAATCAACTTAGAACATTAAAGTTTCCATTTAATAATCATTCATTTTCTATAATGATCTCACTTATTTAAATTATTCAAATTAATTAAGGGACCCAAATTTAAAGGTTTTAATTATTTACACTAAGTGAATTAATCACCTAAAAAATTATACTATATGCCCATTTTAAACGTGCAAACATATATATAAAGTAAACAATTAACAAATGTGGGGCAAACTGAATTGGATTACAAACTGTGGAGCCAAATTACAAAAGGATAGTGACCGAATTGAGAGAAAAAGAAAATAGGAGGCCAAAATCAAGAGAATGGAATAGTAGGGCGTAGATCCATTATTCGGGTCGGGTCCAATTCGTGGGTCATACTCGGGTATCACTATAAAAGCCCAAATCTGAGTTGACTCATTAATTTTCACCCCTCACTCTCTCTCTTCTCTCTATCACTCCTAAAATCCTCTAAACCTAAACATAATTAACCCATAAAAACCATACGAAATGGATCAAAACACACATATTTCATATGAGTTCTCCGTGTGTTCATCCAAGTTTGGATGAACATCAAACTCCCCGACCACGAACCACCATCAACTTTGCCACTCGATCCATCTCGGCCTTACTCCAACGACCACCAGCCATTCGCCGACCACCGCTTGAAACTTCGACCACCATCAATTTTTTGTCCGGCCGCTACGAGGCAACGTCGACCGTCGTTTAACCACCGCTGAAACCCAAAAATCTCCTAAATCTGATTTTCGAACCCTAAAACCCTAAATCTAAGCCCGATTTATAGAAACCACCCTTTCTTCCCTGACCTAGGACTAGATCTACCCGGCCATGTCCCTCATATTCAACTCTAGCCATACTTAAAATGTTCCGGCAACACTCGACCATAATGAGATAAGCCATTGATTTCCTTTTATTTTTAGATCTTTTTGCTTTAATTTTTTCTAACTTATTCCGTGTTTATCTTGCAGGAAATCGAAAGGAAAATTGAAATTTTACCTTTGATGTTGTACCGACGAGATTTTGGCGATCTTACTCCAACTATAGACGGGCTTCCGGCAGTCTCTTAGCTTCCCGGCGATGCTTGGTGGTACAGATCCTCCACGGTGGTTCGGTTTATGAATATTGCAGGTGAAATTCCCTAACTACCTTTATTCTCTCTCTAACTTTATTATTATTTGATTATGGTAATTAATAGGGTCATTAATTAAGTCTGACTTTTTTTCTCTCTTTGCTATTTATAGGCAGTGGAGAATGACGTCACTGATGACATCACAAGGCTGATGTCAGCGGAGAAGAAAACCAAGATCCTTGTGAAGTGAAATAGACTAATGACATGCTGCCACATGTCCATTGTTTGAGCAAGAAATAGACTCCAAATCCAAATTTGTGTTTCTTTGGTACAATCTAATGTAATTTGGGCTGGAAACAATTGGCAATTGGGCCTTATATTTAGTTTGGGCTTTTGAATTGTAAAAGGAACATTTTTATATATGTAATGGACATTATATATTTTTTGGGTTTATATATTTATTATTGGGCTTTTATTATTATAATAATTATTTATTTATTTTTATATAGACACCCATACCCAGACAAATTTAGGGTATTATAGTTGCCCCTCTTTGCTCATTACTGTGGAACAGGAATAGGGCAAAGACTAAAAAGACACGAATTTTGTTCGAACTTGTCAACTGTTGCTCTGAGCTACAAGGTCTTATTTTCACGAACCTTCCTTCCTTCTTCCCCTCTAGAAGCTTGAACAAGTTCTTATTTAGAACCTCCCAGTCTTCTTGTCAAGGGTAACCATAGGGTCTGAATTAGCTCTTCTCATTAAGAACTCTATCTTCATTGGCGAACTCTTCTCATTAAGAATTTTATCTTTGCTGGATGAACTCTTCACATTAGGAGTTCTTTCTTCGCTGGGGATGAACTTTATTAGGAGTCATTAGGAGTTCTTTATTCACTTGGAGAACTTTTCTTATCTATACTCTTTGCTGGCAAACTCTTCTTATTATGAGCTTTATCTTTATTGGGCGAACTCTTCACATTAGGAGCTCTGTCTTTGTTGGGCGAACTCTTCACATTAGGAGCTTTGTCTTTACTGACGAACTTTTCTTATTAGGAGCTCTGTCTTTGTTGGGCAAACTCTTCACATTAGGAGCTCCGTCTTTGCTGGGCGAACTCTTCACATTAGAAGCTCTGTCTTTACTGTGTAAACTCTTTCCTATTATGAGCTCTTCATTATTTGTTGAGCGAACTCTTCACATTAGGATCTCTGTGGTGAACTTCTATCATTGGGAGTTCTTCATTCTTCTTGAAATATTGATCCACCTCTCTGCAAAGGTATTGAACAAACGGGCTCTTCTCATTAGGAACCCTTCATTCTTCTTTAGAATGTTGATATGACCTGTAAAAGTTAAAACTATCATTCATCTTTCAATATTAATCATAAAGAAAAATATATGAATAAAACTTTGAAAGCTCCTCCAACAAACGACGCTGAAACTTTTTTCCTTCTTTGAATCTTGAACAAGCTCTTTTTATTATAAACTTGACAATCTTTCATCATAAGCTATCTATCAAGTCTGAACTGGTTCTTCTTATTATGAACATCATTCATTCTTCTTGGAAGTGTTGGACCATTTCTAAACAACCAAAGCTTGAAGTTGTTCTTCTGATTACGAAATTCTCCAATCTTCTGCTAAACCATAGAGTTTGAATCTGTTCTTCTCGCTATGAAATTCTTCATCTTCTAAAGTCTGTTATTTCTCCTTGAAATTCTTTATTTTATGAGGTTTGAAGTTGTTCTTCTTATTATGAAATTCTTCATTCCTCACTCTTTTGCTGGTTCATCTCTCTCGATGAGTTCTTCTTATTAGGAACCCTGAATTCTTTACTAGGCATGCCAATTCATTTCATCTTCTAGGGAGAAAAACTGAACATAAGGTCTCTTATTTTCTCTTCATTTGTTGTTCGATCTTTCTTTTATACTTGGAACATACATGTGACCTGCAAAAGTCAAGTTTCAACAAGAAACACTAAAACTTTTGATTAATTAAACCTTGAATCTTCCTCATTTAAACCCGAAGTTGATCCTTTTCGTGCTTCCATCCTGGTAACATGAACCATTTTTTGTTTTTCTTTCTCTTCTTTTTTTTTCTTATTTTTGTGTCTTTTTTGAGAAAACTGAGATCCCAAAGATTAATATCTTTGTTGATACCATGCCCCCATTGTCTTACCGTGACGACATTTGAAATGTTCCCATCATTTTCGAAGGTACCATCCCGAAAGACTTAGTAATAACCCGAAGGATTTAGAATTGTAATGCACTTTATTTCCTATGCAAACAACCACATCACTCTCGAAGGCGATAGCCCGAAGGACTTAGCATCATGCCCGAAGGACTTACTGATGACCCAAATTATTTAGGAATTGTAATGCACTTCTTTTCCTGTGCAAACAACCACTTCACTCCCAAAGGTGATGGCCCGAAGGACTTAACATCATGCCCGAAAGACTTACTGATGACCCAAAGGATTTAGAATTGTAATGTATTTCCTTTCTTGTGCAAACAATTAAAATCACTCCCGAAGGTGATGGCCCGAAAGACTTAACATCATGCCTGAATGACTTATTGATGGCCCGAAGGATTTAGAATTGCAATGCACTTCCTTTCATGTGCCAACAATTAAACATCACTCCCGAAGGCGTTGGCCCGAATGACTTAACATCATGCCTGAAGGACTTACTGATGACTCGAAGGATTTAGAATTGTAATGCACTATCTGTCTTGTATATACAACAAAAAAATCTTGTTGAAATCTACCTCTACAAAAGAACTGGGAAACTTTGTTGAAATCCACCTCTTCAAATGGATTAAAAACTTTGTTGTAATCTGCCTTTTTAAACGGATTGAAAACTTTGTTGAAATCCACCATCTTCAAACGGATTGAAAACTTTGTAATTCTTTGTTGGATCTTCTTCCCAAATCTTGAAATCGTAGATTGAAATCTGGCTTGTTTCTTGTTGATTCTTGAAAATTCTTGCAAAAATGTATGAAGTGCTTTGAATGAATGAGTTAGTATGCTCATGTCTTATGGATGCCTAACTATATATGATACATAAATTGTGACAACCGAGGTCCATTTGGATCAGCTATGATCTTCTTTGCTTTCTTGTTGAGCTTTTCTTTTGTTGCATCATGTACTTTAATCTTTTTTTTGCTTTTTCATTGAATTTTCTAATTTTGTTGTTGCAGCACCTCATCTTCTTAAATTGTTTTTTTCAAATCTTGCTTAGCTTAGCCTTCTTGAAATTTTTCTTTGTACCTCATCTCTTGAAACTCTTCTTGTCAAATCTTGCTTAATCTTCTTGCATTTTGTCTTAAGCTCTTACTGTCTTCATGCTGCAAAAATATTTGCCCTAAGATTTTGTTCTTAAGCTCCTATTCTTCTTGAGCTGATTTTGAAGTCGAACTCTTTCAGGTTTTGCACCCCTTCTTGTCTATTCTAATTTGAACTCTTATGCACCATGGTGCCCCACTAATCTCTTATTTATTGCCTCATCATATAGATATTGCCCATTTTTCATCATGTAGGGCAATCAGATGTCTCAAGTCCCTATGTTTTCTTCAAGTCCTCGAACTTTTATCGAGTTTATTCTTTAATTTTAAAGGTTAGCCAGAACTCTGTGGTAGAAACTTACTTTTGGTCCCTGAACTATCTGATATGTACTTTCATTAACTTCAAGACCACCCAAAACTCCATGATAGGAACTTGTTTTAGGTTCATTTTTGCAATTGTCTGCACCATGACCCCTGATGGTTGATTCTTCTTTCTGACCAGAAAACTGCCGAACAGATGAGGGTTTATACTCAGCCATATCTTTACCATGTCAAATTGACCATTTGCATCCTCGATCTTGTATTCTTTATCTTTAAAGTAATACAAGAAAATCTTTTTGTTTTGAAAAAATGTTATCTTGTTGATCAACATTTCAATGAAAGATACCTTACAAGACCCGAAAAATTAGGGTTTTAATATAAAGAAAGAAAATAGAATAGGATGCTCTGGATATCAAGTGCTAGAGCGTCTTAGATTCAACCCTCTCATGGGTATCATAACTCATAAATGTTGTGGTGATGTCTGAAGTTATAAAATTTATTCCAAGTCACTCGGTTCACACCCAATGATTATCGTGTTGCTCGATCCAGTCAAAAAACAACTCATTCTCTGTTTTCTTCATTCTTTTTCCATTCATAAATGTGTTCAAGCTTTTGGAATTGTTTAACTAGTAGAGTGCAAAATATCATTCTAAGAATAGAATTCCATAAGTGTATGTGTGTGCTTCTGATTGTTATTAGCTATTATTATATATTATTATACACATGCCTTTAACGATACATCTCTGACGCTTGGGTATTAAACAGGTAGAGCATAGCTTCTTATTAGATTTGTCGACATCCCCCACAACTCCATCAGGATGCTCCGAGACTTATTTATTCAATAGTTTATTACCTCACTTTTCCCATTTTCTCTTATATTTTTCTCATTTTCTTTCTCTTTTTCTTTTTCTTTTTCTTTTTTTGTTTCTTTTCTTTTCTTTTTTTTTTCTTTTTCTTTTTCTTTTCCTTTCTTCTTTTTTTCTTTCTTTTTGTTTTTTTCTTCTTTTTTTTTACTTTTTCTCTTTTTCCTCTCTTTTTCTTTCCCACTCTTATTGTGTTTTTTAAGATACAGAAGGCTACGCTTAGAACTTCAATTTCAAGCAACTCTACTTGGTTAAAATCATCTAGTCCACTTCACTGTTTATGAATTTCAAAGATTTGTTATCGAACATCATCAAATGTGTAGTAATCTGCCTTTTCTTACTTTGCTGACCAGAGTAGAGTAAGAAACAAATTTCACTTCATTGTCTTCACAACATCCAATCGTTCTTTGTACCAAAATCAATATTACATCTTGCAATTTGCATCCAGGGGCCTACAAGGGTAAAAAGAGATATACATATATTTATTAAAAATATTTTTTATTGAAATGAAACCAACAGTTGTGACATATACCCCCAGAAAAGGATCTCTACTACTTTAGGGCCAGCAGTAGCACAATTATTTCCATGTATTACTTCAAAGATGGTTCCTATAGATTGTTACCACATGATGTATAGACATGATTAAGACAGACCTCTCAGAATTCTAGATAGTCTTGGAAACATTCATTTTGGCCTTTCGATTCTTCAGTTGGTATATCAACTTATCTCACTCATTGCCATTGTTGCACTAGCTCTCGTGTTAATATTCCATTGCTGACTAGCTTCTTGATTTCTTCCATTAAAGGCCTACACTTCTTGGTAGCATATCCTAGAGCCCCCATGTGAAAGTTGCAAATATTGTCTGGATCATAGCTATGGGCAGATGCCTTTGGAACTACCTTCAGTGGCCTAGGAGTAATATATTTTCCTTCAGCGAGGTGGGGAAATAAGTCTGAAATAGATACTCCAAAGATCTCCAAATTTGCACTTGCTCGAGGAATTTTCTGTGGTTGTTATGATGAATTAGCTGGCCTCTTTCTCTTGCGACTCTGAGAACTCTGAACATTACATCCATTCACCTCTTTCTCTTGCTTCATTTCCTGATCAACACGGTCTTCAAATCTTGATCCAATTTTTCCTTTTCGGATCCCAATTTCTATTGTTTCTCCAATCACCATAAGGTCACTAAAACTGTCCATCGAATTCGTAAGCATTCTCTCAAAGAAAGGAGATGAAAGTGTTTGATGAAACATGAGAGATATTTCTTCCTCTATTATGAGAGGTTGTATCTGGCGATCTAGAGCCAGTTCTATAACATATTTATATTACCCCAAAAATGCTTTAGCCAAATCAATCTATGACCGAATTTGTTCTCGACTTAATCTGTTATACCATATTGCAGCAGGCCCAACCAGGCTATCATAGAAATAGTGGATCAACAATTTATTATCGTCAAAATTTCCTTCCATTTTTCTATAGAATATTGCTAAGTGGATTCTAGGACAACTTGTACTATCGTACTTCTCGAAACTAGGGACCTTGAATTTAGGCAGAATAACCTGATCAGGGACTAAGCATAATTCCCTTGCATTAAATTTGGAATCGCCGACTATATTTTCTGCCTTGATCTTTTCCTTAGGCCTTACATATATATCTTCAAACTACTCGAGTCTTGATCCTGAGATGATAGACTTCACAGAACTTACCCATGTATTCAGGTTAAATGCCCGGGGCAAATTGTTAAACATGGTGTAGCAGTGTGGTTCTTCACATTTTATTGATGCTTGGTCATCCATTCCCATGTCCCTTCTTGAGCTTGTTCAATTTCTCTCATATCTTCATCTATGATATCAGATTTTCAAACTTTCACTAATTCCCAGATTGCTGCCATCGAAACCCTGATCGCTTCAGATAATGAATGTGAATACAATGCTATTGAATGATAATGTTATGTTAATAAATATGCAATGCTTAAATGTATGAATGCATGGGGTATTGATTCTAATAGCAAATATCATAGAACAACATTCATTGAAATAAAAGGATTCAGTACATCAGATATCAAATACTACAAATATTGGTAAGCTCTAACTCCCAACTTCCCAACTTTCTCTAAGAGCCATGTCAGCTTTCCTCCGTGATCTAATGATGGTTCAATGCTATGACTTAGTGCCATTGCTACATCTGCCAGGTCTGCCGCTTGTTGAGCCACTTCTTGTGCTTGAGTAACAACATCTTTCATGTCATTGTCTTTTTCCGTATCTTCATTCTCGATATCTGAAATTGAACATGCTATTTCTCATTACTTTCCTGACAGTCTTTCTTGACATCAAGGTCTTTGTACATTAGTATAAGATTGTGATATCCATCTACCTTCTTCTTTAGTGCTTCATTTTCAGCTTGATTGTCATTCAACTTGATAACAATATCCTAATACATTTGTATGTACATTTTTACTATCTCTCGTTTAGCTTCGCTAACCCTTAGATCGTTCATAACGGTATTATGTTGCATTTCTATTGCCTGCAGATCACAAAATAGGGTGTTGACTCAATTTTCATTTGCATTACAGTTTATTTTCTAGTATTCAGCTTCACGCTTTAGTTCCTTAATTCTTTTTTTCAACTATTCCAGAGTCAAACCCAAGCCAGCATTCTTGAGCATTGAAAAAATTTTTTGATGACTGGATTACAATAGGGGCCAAAATAACTATTCAGTCAAACATTGGTGGTATTTTTTGACTTTATGTCGTATATTAGGGCTTAACTGTATAATAAGTGCCCAAACTATGCCTATTTTTTGTAATAGGTGTTTAAACTTTTTTTTTTGCTAAAATAGGTGCCTCGAGTTTTTTCTTGCCAAAGTAGGTATCTCAATTGACTTTAAAATAAGCCAAAAAAATAAAACTTTAGACACTTATTTTAGCCAAAAATAAAACTTTAGGCATATGTTTCAGTCAAAAAATACTTTAGGCATCTATTGCAAAAAAATGACATAGTTTGTGCACTTATTTTATAGTTAAGCATTATATTAATTAAGAGTAATTATTCATGCACAAGCGTTTGTTGAAATTTTTTTTACAAACACCTTAGTTTTAAGGTTTAAGGATTTCGTCTAGGGTCTAGTGTTTAGTAGATGAGATTTGAATTTAGGGGTGTGGTTAGAATTTAAGGTTTAGGGGTTAGAATTTAGGGTTTATAGATTAAAACCTAAATCCCTAACTACCCTAAAAACTAAACTCTAACCTCTAAGCCTTAAATTCTAACCCTGAACTCTAAATTCTAAATATAAACCCTAAATTCTATACTCTTACACTTAAACTCTTAAACCCTAAATTTAGTTCTTAAACCATAAAACTAAGGCGCTTATTAAAACTTTTCATTTCTACTACCAGTGCATGAGATATTTTTTCATTAATTATTAATAAGTTTTTTTATTAATTTATTAATATTTTTAAACTACACGTGAATTTTGATATAATATGTACTGCAATACTTGAATTTTTATTTTATTTAATTATATATGTTTATTAATATATTTAATTATATATGTTAAATTTAAAATAATTCATTTTTGCAAACCACTTATATTTTATTTTTGGCTTAATGTACAATTTGCCCTTAACGTTTAATACTTTTTTTTCATCTTGATACCTAATGTATTTTTTAGTTCATGTGTCATAACAATTTTTACCGTTATTCGTTTTGACTCATGCCGTTAACCCCTAACATTTTTAGTCGATGACATCATGCCATATCAACCCCTCTTTGAATAAATCATCTCGCATTTTATTGAAAGAGTAAATGTCATGTCAAGTATCTTAGGTTTTTTTTATTTAATTTAGTCAGTGAAAAGTCTATTTTTATCTCAAATTTACTTTTATTTGTTTTTAAATTTTATAATTTAGTCCAATATTTATTATTATTAATAGTTTTATTTATATTAATCTTTAATAAAAATAATTAAATTAAATATTTTAATATTAAACTAGTGGTTTTTAAATGAAATAACTTAATTTTTTAAATAATATTATATTTGAATTATATTTTTTGAGCAAAATACAAATTAATTATTCGAATTGAATTACCTAAAATTCACCAATGGCTGAAATCATTACATCGAAGGCAGATCCGGGTGACAAAGAAAATGAACTTGTGACGCTCAAAGAGTTGCATGGGAATCAATCATCTACTAAGATACAAGAATTTCAGAACTCGAGATGATGTCAAAATAGAGAGAACAACTTCTGACTCCCGGAAAGAAATTTGAGGACAATGAGAAAGAATCATTGTCTAATTCGAATAAATAATTGATGTTGATTAATTTTAGGTAATTTAGTTTATCTAAAAAATACTAATATAATATTAAAATATAAAAATTAATTTATTTTTATTAAATATTAATATTTAAATAAAATATTATCAATAATAATAATAATAACAAATATTGAACTAAATTATAAAATTTAAAAACAAATAAGCGTCAATTTTAGGTAAAAATAGACTTTTCACTGACTAAATTGAACAAAAAATAAAATTGAGAAACTTAACATGACATTTACCTTTTCAATAAAACCAAGCAGGATGAATTTTTCAAACAGGGGTTGATGTGGCGTAATATCATTGCTAAAAACGTTAGGGGGTGACGACATGGGGCAAAATGCGGAACAATGAAAATGTTAGGGGCACATAACTTGAGCACAAAAATACATTAGGTACCAAGATAGAAAAAATGATAGACGTTAGGGGCAAATTGTGTATTAAACCTTTATTTTTAGAGTAAACTACATAAATGGTCCCTTTAACTATGCTACAATTATTTTTTGTGTCCCTTGATTATCAGAAGTTACAAACTGATCACTTGACTAACTGGGACTTACAAAGCAGTCTCATTCCTTTAAAAAATAGACGGATGTTTGACCTGGATTGTTAACCTGCTGACTGGGTTTTTTCTTACCTGCTAACAAAGACAAAGCTTCTTTCTTTTTACTTCCCATGGCCATGGAACCTCAACCACTGCCCCCAAAGTTTCTAACTCGGCTTAACTCTGCCGTGGCCAATAGTCGAGTCGGGAAACGTTTCAAACTCACTTAACGGAACTTCACTTTCGCAACTGAGTTATGTGCCGGCACAACCACGTTTCTCACCATGGCTTACATCTTAGCAATCAATACTTCCATCCTCGCCGACTCTGGCGGCCCTTGCAGCATTTCTGATTGCGTTCCTTTATGCTCCGACTCTTCCATTCCATTATCCAAGTTATATCATTGCAAAGAAGACTGCTGGCAAGATGAAGATCTTTTGCAGCAACAATCTGGAGACGAAAATGCTTTATTCTGTACGTGGTGACCAGTATGTTGTAGCGATAGCCTTGATCGAGGATGGGAAGCTAGTTCTCGGAGTTCTCGGTTTCCCTAATTACCCTATAAAAAGGAATTCTTTAATTATAATCATCAGTGCGATCAAACTATGCCAAAGACTCCGCCATCTTTTGATATTTGGCAAAAAGGATGTGTATTGTATGCAAGGAGAGGAAGTGGTCGGACATGGATGCAACCTTTGATGCACGGGAATACACAATTTGAATGGCCAAATTCTGCTACATTGGTGCACGCTTCTCCTGTTGATGATCCATCACTAGCAACTTTTTGCGAACCTGTGGAAAAGGCAAATTCAAACTTGCTTAACAGCATAGGTCTCGAGTGTGTTACTTTTATTTTCACTCCTAGTTTACTTCTAAATTTCCTATTAAAGTTTGAGAAGAATAAACTAGAATATTGGTTAGAAATTATATGATTTTTATGAGGCCATATTCTCGTTTGATTCTAATATATCTTATCGTACGTTCTAATGGCAGAAACCAACCTATGCTGAGGTTTTTATAAAGTTTGCAAGATCCGGGTACAAAGAAAAGATATGGGTTTACTTGCATTTCTGTGAGTATAAAGGAACGGAAGGGTCCGAACATAAAAGAACACAATCAAAAATGTAGCAAGGGCCGCCGGAGTCCGGGAGGATAGAAGCATTGACTGCTAAGATGTAAGCCATGGTGAGAAACGTGGTTGTGCCGGCACATAACTCGGTTGTGAAAGTAGAGTTTCGTTAAGTGAGTTTAAAACGTTTCTGACTTGACTATTGGCCACGGTGGAGTTAAGCCGGGCTAGTAACCTTGGCGCGATGGTTGAGGTTCCTTGGCCATGGAAAATGAAAAGAAAGAAGCTTTGTTTTTTTAGCAGGTAAGAAGAAAACTCAGATAACAGGTTAACGTCTAGGACAGACGTCCTTCTATTTTTTAATAGAATATGACTGATTTGTATGTCACGATTAGTCAAGGGACCAATTTATAAATTTTAATAGTTAAAGGACGTAAAAAATAATTGAAACATAATTAGGAGACTATTTATGTAGTTTATCCTATTTTGAATGGAAGTTCTGTTATTGACATAGTAATATCTTACGTTTATGCTTTATGTATCACATACATATATTTTTGCTAGTAAGTTACATAAACAGTCCTCCAATTAAAACATGTTATTTTAGCCACCGATATTAAAAATTACAAAATGACAGCTCGATTCAGTCCTCTGTATTAATATAATTAATTAATTTAATTTTAATTTAAAAAACTTAATAAATTAGATATTTTAACAATTTAGTCCTATTTATATAATTAAAAATTATTTAATATTAATTTTAATCTGATGACAACACATGTATGAGTGGAGGAAAATTAAAAGAATGAGAATGATAAAGAGGAAACTAAAACTTGGGCTGCTAGAAGATTTATGACACGCTCGACCAGTGGACCAAAGTCATGAATTGTCTATAAATAAAAATATTTTATTATATCAATGTGTGTTTTAAATGCTTCGAGGAAAATAAATGAAATAAAAATGCCTGATAATCTATTAAATAAAGGTAAAATTACCTAAATATGGTTTTCCAATTTTTTCCCAATAATGTGGTCTTTTCAAGTTTATTTCCAACAATAGGGTCGTTTACTGTAGCAAATCAGAAGTCGGATTGTGTTCAATCCGTCTTTGAACAATATATTTTTCATGTTCAGATTAAAATACTAAAGTCGGACTGCTTGTAATCCGTCTTTGAACAGTAAAAATAATGAACACTGTTCAAAATCGGATGGTGTTCAATCCATCTTCAAGCTAAAATCAGACTTTGGTTGTATTTTTCTGGAAAAACATTGTTCAAACTCGGATTGTGTTCAATCCGACTTCTGCCTTGAAGAGTAATCCACCATAGATTTGGAATTAAACAAGGAAGAACCATATTTTGAGAGAAAAAATTGGACCACAATATTGTGGTAATTTTGCCATTAAATAAATGCTCGATAAAAACCTAGTTTTTTTCTCCGCTCAACATCTTCTTCAACCTTTTATTTTTTCTCTTTTGATTAGTGGTTAACAATCAATTTTAGCATTGGTTGTAGACTATTGGGTCTATTATTTTTCTTATTTTTTTAATTTTTTTATATTTTAATAAGAATTTCTACCTTTGTGGCACGTGTTTTCTCTGTCCTTGTGGCACGCGTTTTCTTTTGTCCTCGTGACATATTTTTTTTGTTTTGTTTTGTGGTTTGTTTCATCTGTCCTCGTGGCATGATTTCAGCCTACCTTAACGGTCGTTTGTTGCTCGCACAAAGATTTTAACGGCGCTAGTTTCTGATTATGATTCTGTTGGTGGTCATAGAAAGTTAGATCCCCACTCGGTTGATTGTTGTTTGCCGATGTAATCAGTCTCGGGTAGCAGAACATTCTGTATGATAGTTTGGGTCGCTCACAACTCTTTTTTAATCCATTATGCGTCTCGATTGGATAGAGACAATAAAATTCAGGAAAGCTTCTGAATTTTAATGATATGCTTATCTCTATGGAAGTATTCTCTTTTCTTTGTTTATAGGTTGTAAGAGATTTTGATCTCTTTTCTAGATGTGTTGTAATTGTTATATCTTTTATAATTTTAATAAAAATTCGGTGACTATTATCAAATAAATAAATAAATGCTTGATAATCGAGAGGAAGGAGTAAGGCCCTTGCCTACAATGAAAAAATGAAAAAATGAAAAAATAATTTTATAAGTTAAGGGTTGTTCATTATTGTTTTAGTTGTATTTAAGGTGTTTTTTAAATAAAACAATAAAAAAATAATTTATTAACAAAATATTAAATTAACTATTCAAACTAATAAAATATACTTTCGTACTACTGAGATTTATTTTTTAATTTTCGTTCAAAGCTCTAAAAATATTCAAAACGACTCTCTTAGTGGCTTACGATGAGTCCCCCTTTAAGCATGGGGGCAGCACTGCAGCTTGATGAGGATGGAGCATGTTCCACCACAGAACAGAACAGTTTAAATGCCAAAATATGGTCGGTCCATCAGACAGTATTTGGATTGGATTTTTGTCCACTCTGCAATTATGTTTCAGTTGCTCCCCATTCCCTTCTAAGCTTTATTGTGTTTGGTCTTATTCATCAAATGAAATTCTAGGGTTTCCCACTTTCTTTCATGTCTGAATTCTGGGTTTTTTTCCGGAAACAAAATTAAAATCAAATATTAAAGAAAACATGTTAGTTTGACATTACTTTTAAAAAATATTGTAGAAAAATAATTTTAAAAAGCTAAATTCAAGAGTTTAGTGTTTGATATTGCTTTTAAAAAGTGTTTTTAAGAAGATAAAACTTCTAATTTAGATATTATATTGTAAAATTTAAATTACAAAAAATGCATGTGGAAGTATTTACATAAAAAACGAAAAAAAAAATCACATGAACTTTATCCATCTAAGCTTAGCAAGACCGTTAGCTACCTTGTTACTATTTCATCTTATATGATTTAAACGTACCACCCAACTACCTCAGCGCAAATTCAAGAGATGCCAAGTAAGAGAACACTTCCTTAACAAATTTATATCATAACGAAAAATGCGCATTGCGTCTAAACTATCAACCTCAAGTATAATTTGGCGAAACTCACGCTCCTATGCAATCAATAAACCAAGATAAGCCCCCAAAGTTCTGGCTCAAGTATCGAACAAATGCCGATGAATTATTTTTAAAAAATATTTATTTAAATTATATTTAAATTCATTAGTATTATGACATGGAATATATCGATTTAAATAATATTTTTTATAACTTATTAATAATATTTTGATATATAAAATATTTTTTAAGTAATACATTTTTATATTAATTAGTTTATTCAAGAAAAAAATAAAAATAAACTGTAATCACTAATTTTATCCGGGGTGTTAACCCGTTTTATATTTTGCAATAAAGGGCTCTACTTTATATGTTTTTATTAAAACACAAAACAACAAAAATATTACTAGAGTTATTATTTCTTTATTACAATTAAGTATTATTAGTTTCTAAGTTTTATGTTTTATTATTACATATTTTTTTATCATGATTGGTTATTATTATTATGTTATTACCCAATTGAAAACCCCAAAATATTAGTAGTATATTATATCTTTTATGTTATCTTAAGTATTAGTAGTAGTACTATTATTGTTTTTGTTATTAAACTAAACTGAAAATAAAAAAGGCTAATTAAATAAATAAAGCAACTCAAGTTTATTAAAATTATCAGCCCATTTACATATTTTAAAAAACCCAAAACATTATATATATATATATATAACATCCCATTAACATAAATAAAACAACGGCCCAAGTTTTTAAATGTCCATTACACTTTATAAGCCCATAATTTTTACATTATAAGTGGCCCGATAAGGCCCAACTTTAGTTAAACAAAAAAAATCCTAATCCTCTTTGTTTGTCCTTGTGCAGCCGGCTCCCAGCTGTTAGATCTAGGATAGATCTAACGGTCCACGATCGCTGGAAGAACCTTCCAGGTTTCTCACGCGCCCACGCGTGACCTTTGGCGTCACCCACGCGCGCGTGGAGCTCACGCCCATCTCCTCAGCTCCCAAGCCGCGTCCGAACGCTCACACGCGCCATCCGAGCCTTTCAGCTCCTCCACGTCGGCCTGTAGCCACCAACAACCAGGACTGGTCCTCTCATCCTCTCTCGTATCACATGCAAAACAAAGCAAAAGTTAGACAAAGACAAACTCGGATGTGAATGCAAACGAAATACAGAGGAATATCATAACCATTTTCCCAACAAACTGACATTGGCAGGAAACAATATGAACCCAACCAAAATTGCACAGAAGCAACCAATAGGATATTTCATTCGGTTTTTCCTTTTTCTAATTTCATGTAATATTCGGTTATAAGAACCGTACCCAAACAATTGTAACCCTAAGTGCGAACAAGGGAAAAAAGATTCAAAGCAATACAAAAAAGACTTTCTGAGGTATCTCTCTTCTTTCTTTTTATTTCGAAGCATAAATATTAGAATTAGGGTTTCATTTTCGTTTTACCTTCGAAGCGTGGCCGCCGTTGTAAAACACTCATCGTCCAGTAACAAGCCTAAGCCTTCGAGCCAGAATGGGTGAGCAGACAAAGGGTTGTCTTTTTAAGGTTTTTGATTCTAAAAAAGGGTTCTTGATTTTTAAAGAAAATGGTGGTTTTGGTTATGTTTTTCAAAAGAGGGTCTTAGATTTGGGTTCAGAAGAAAGAGAATGGGTTTTTTTGAGTTAAGGTTTTGTTTATCGGCGCCGGTGAACGGAGGCCGATGTGGTGGTCCACGGTGGCCAACCACCGAATTCTAAAAAAAAAGACAATTTTTGGGTTTGAGGATAAACACATGGCGGTGTTCATCCTCGTTTCAGAGGGAAAAGAGGATCAGTTTTAGAGGATATCAAAGGATAGTCCAAAAAAATTCTATTTTGGGCTAGAAAATGACTTTTATACCGAGCCCTTTTTAAAATTGGTTTTATTGCAACATAAATCCCCTCACGTTTTTGATATTACACACGGAAGGGTCTATGCCTCTTTAAATTACACCATCAATCCTTCTGTTTCCTTTATGTACCCCCATAGGCTATTCTGCCTTTTAAAATCCTCTCTCCGATCCCTGAAAATTTTCAGAAGGTTTCAATTTCGTCCCCAAAATCAAAATTAAACCTTTTTTTTAATTTTCCCCTCCTTTCTAATCTTTTTAATTTAGTCCCATTTATCATGTATTATTTTAATTCGGTACTGTTTTTTAATTTATTTTCAGTCTTATTTACTGTTTGTACTTGATATTCTTGCCTTGCTATGTTGTATATATGTTTGAACTCGATGTGGTTTTGTAAATATGCGTATATGTTGCACGATTAGTTCAGCATGCATGTTGTACATATTATACGATTTTAATATATATTATATAATATATAGTTTTAAATGTATATGTATATATCATATTATATGGTTTTAATGAATATATGTCTATATTATAATATATAGTTTTAATGTATATGTATATATTATGATATATATGGTTTTAATGTATACATTATATGTTTTACGCATTATATAATATATAGCTTAGGTAAAGATATAAAATATATATATGTATGATATCTTATTGTATATATATAATATAGTTTTCATATATTATTTTGTTTTATTTTTTGTTTTTAAGTTCCTTTTTTGTTTGTTAGATGTGGTTTTTAAAGATAATTTAGTGTAATTTAATTTAATTAATTTAAATTGTGTACTCGGTTTATAGGGGTATAATTTTTAAATTAATTAAATTAGATTTAGAGTTAGGGTTAGGGTTTTGGAGCCCTAGTTAGATTAAGGTTCAAATAGTTTAATCAATTTAAATTTATCCTTGGCTTATTGGGATAAATTTTAGATTCATTAAACTAGTTGAACAATTTCTTAATTACCCTTTTAGGATAAAATTGACATTGAGCTTAGATAGACATTTAATCTAAAATCAAGGTTAATTAACTTGATTCATTTTAAATAGTATCATTGGCTCATTGGATACTAGTTTGAAATTGATCAAATTAATTATCACGATTCAAGGTAATCCATAAACTATTAGTTTTTTTTTAGTTTTAGGGTTTAGTTAATTTATGGTTAATATCCTTGGTTAGGGTTTGGGCCTTTTAGGTTAGGGCTTTTGTGGGCTTTCTGTGTGTTTATTTACAAGCTTGTCTTTGCCATGTATATTAATTGTCATTCATATAACCCGTTTATTTTGAATTAATTAATTTAAACCATAAAAAAAGGATGTATTTATTAATTCTAATATTTGTGTCATAACAGTCCTGGCTTAATGGATGTTGACCAAATATTTGAATTAATCTTTACCGTCCTAAGGTAAAATTAAAAGTGGATAAATCATAACATCATACTTAAATGCTTGCATCATGCATAAAGGTGACGTATGAAATTTGAACCATAAATTAACATGGCAGTCAGGCTTATTTGATGTTGGTTTAATCTATGGTCCGATGTATCGTCAACCTTATTAATTAAATGTCCAATTAATTTGAACCCACCAATTTGATAAAGCTCGTTCAGTTAAGGTCAATTTTCAATTAAGTACACTTAATTAAATTCAATTTAAATTTCAATTATTTCCATATATTTAAAAGCAACGAATATTTTGGTACCGATTTTCAGGCGTGACGGGGTGCTAATCTTTCCCCGCACGTAACCAACTCCCGAACCCTTTCAAAATGAATCTCTGGTTTATGGTGTTCGGCCTACCTTATCAAAAAGAAAATGATGGGGATAACCCGTAGCCGATTTCTAAAAGAAAATGAAAAAAACCGCTACACAAACACATGTACGATATAAAAATTGAATAATAATTAGCCAAAATGGATGAAAATGACAAAACAGAACAAAGAACTAAAAGAAATACAAAGTAATTTTAAAAGCTAAAAAAGTAAACTCATCTAAACGGTTTTGGTTAAAACCAAACCGTTAAGCCTTTAAATCTAAAAAAAGAGAGGAAATAAGCGTTTGGAGGGCCAAATCAGCTTTTCCACCCAAGAAATTTCAAAAGCAACCAAAAAGACTCAAAAGTTTAGCCTCCAAGTGTTGGTTTGCCCACCATTTTAGCCCCCCAAACCTTGGTTTGCTAAAAGCTAGATTTTCCGGCTTTTGCAAAACTTTGGTTTGCCCATAGCAACCAAAAACAATTTGCTAATAATTAAACTAAAAATGACTTAAAATGCTATTATACAACAGGGACATATGTACATTGAGGGTGGGAGAGGCAATTGCCTCCAACTTTAATGGTTTAACTACCTTTTAGGCCATTTATAGTTTTGAAACCATTTCAATTAAGCCATTTCCTCTCCTGAAATTGTCTAGTATAATTTATTTTTTAAGACCTTATCAGATTTAACATTAATTAAATTAAGCATTGACCCCCCAGTTTTCTTGATTTAATTGTTTTAAGACCTTTTAAATTTAAAATTAGTGAAATTAAACCGTAACTCCATTAATTTTATAGTTTAATTACTTTAAAGATCTTGATCATTTTAAAATTAAACAATTTGTCCTCCTCGTGATCTAAACTTTACTCAGTCCCTAATATTATACCAAAATTTTTTGGGAGGGACAACGATCTCTCTCATTCACTTAATGGCTTCTTCCTGCTTCTTCCTTTTTTGCTTTCGACAATTGTTCTCACTTTAATCTTAGATTGTTGCCACAATGTCTTTTTAAAAGAAAAAAATTCTTTCGACGATTATTTTGTACACTATATGTGGGGACGAAACCAACAAATATGTGTTGTGGGCGAGATAAATTAGCAGTATATGCTAATTATATCTCATGTTAATAAAATCGTTATAAAATTGTTAATTGTCAGGTAAATATTGATGTGTATAATATGATGTTGCATAGATATAATTAAAGAAAAAAGGAGAATCATATCATTAAACTATATTTAAAGAGTATCTTTGAACACCAAATATCAATTGAAATTTATTAAGCTCAATTTTCTTAACCCTTTGACAATACACACCTTGCATAGATGACAATTTGAGGACGAAATTGAAATGTTCAAAAGTTTGTGGATCAATTTAGGTTGAGGATCGTAGTTTGGGGACGAAATTAGAACATTCAAAAGTTTTAGGACCAATTTAGAATGAGATCCATAGTTCGAGACTGAAATTAGAATATCTAAAAGTTTAGGGATCAATTTAGAATGAGAGTCATAGTCTGGAGACCTGTGATGCAATTAACTCAACATTTAATGTCAAAGTTGACTAAAGGACCTGATTGGAATGATACTTTAGTTTGGGGATATTTGATGAAATTAACCCAAAAATAATGACGCTCATTGTATAATCTAAGAAATGCTGAACTTCACTAGTAACAGGCGAGTTATTCCCCCGCTGGGGGAGATACCAAAGGTTCCATAATTTCTATTGAATCCAAACCTCACAATAAAGTTCATTGCTTGTTCGATCTTCTATACGTTAGTTCGGTCGAAAAGTTTTTGTCATCACCGTCCTCGGCTTTCACCGGCACCGGTTTGATACATTGATATGACCTCTAGCCATATGTCGATCGGGTCATTTAGCGTTAAGGTCGGGACCAATGGATGGCCA
The DNA here is from genome assembly GCA_019671005.1 of Hibiscus mutabilis. Classification (NCBI taxonomy): domain Eukaryota; kingdom Viridiplantae; phylum Streptophyta; class Magnoliopsida; order Malvales; family Malvaceae; genus Hibiscus; species Hibiscus mutabilis. The sequence goes on from CM033745.1 coordinate 54,223,461, forward strand.
GAACACATGACTTCGATCTGCATTCAAAGCAAGATTACCAAAACCGACGATCAAACTGTATCATACATTATACGTTTCTTTGAATTTTTGAAAACAAAATCGAATAACGATATACAATATTACCTCATATTCATGTTCAAGGTTTAGCTTCCTTGCTAGGTACTTGTTCACATAGGACACTACTGAATTTGCTAAATTTGAATCGGATGGAGATTTCGTTTCTTCTTCTCGAGTTCATGATAGATGCATTGTTTGCGAACTCTGGGACACGGTTTAATTCGGTGTCAACGAATGGATTCGATTCAAATTGATTTAATTCGATTCGTGAATACTTACATGCATGAAGGCAGGTAGATATGTCATAGAATAATAATGTCTCTCACTTTACAATATTTGTCAATGTTTTGTATTATCGGTTCACTTCAAATGATCACAAATTATCGGAAGGTGTATTCCATATTTTTTTCAATATGTTTTAGGGGTAATGACACAAATGCTCCCTTACTTTACCAAATGTTCCAATGTGATTCTATGTGTTCAATATACCCCTATACTTTGTTTCCATCTATTAAGATACTCTCGAGACTAACGGTGTTAACTAGTAGATTGGCAGAGACACGTGACACTCTCTTATACTGCCATGTGGTACTTTTTAAAGAAAAAACTTAAAGTAAAGGGGCTTTGAAATAGTTTTAACCTTTTTTATTTTTCATAACAAAAATACATAAAATTGAGGGCATGAAAACAATTTTACCTTTTTCTTTTTAAATTAAGTTACATCGTTTTTTGTTCTTCATTTCTTTCCTCAGCAAGCCTGGAATACTATTTTTCTCGGCGTCGTCGTCGTCACCTCTATATATTCAACCCACCAATAGACTTGAGTAAATGAAATTAAAGCGACGACGTTACCGACGACGACACACGACCGCTCAGCCTCAGAAAAATGGGTTTAATTCTAGTAAATTAAAAATCAAACTAAATTGAGGTTTTCTTGCAGGCGAATCGAAGAAGATATTATCGGACCAACCAGGTTACAGCATCAAAATCAAAAGTTGTAATACAAAGACAAATAGAGGGATTATGACGAATGGAGATGTCAAGTTTCAAATAAATAATTTTTCCTGAGTAAAATGCAACCACTGCTAATCGAACCCATAATCAGGGGCAGTAGAAAGAAGAGTTGCAGGTGGGAAAAGAATTGTCTAATGTAATCTTAAAAAAAAGGTAAAATTATTTTATGCCCTCCATTTTCTGTTATTTAATTTTTTTTGGCGTGAAAATAAAAAAAATCAAACTACTTCAAAACCCTTAAACTTTGAATATTTGTCTGTCTCACAGCATATGAGAATGTGATGTGTAATTGCCACATCACCAATTAACACCGTTAGTTTCAGAGAATATTTTAGTAAACGGAAGCAAAATATAAGGAGCATATCAGATATTTAAAAAATACATACATCACATTGGATCCTTTGTCAAAGTATAAGAGGCATTTGTGCCATTGTCCCTATGTTTTAGTTTGTTTCGGGGAACACCGATCTATATTGGTGATATACTATTCATATCATTGCTACAAAATTTTGATATTTGAAATTATTTTAATTTTTAATTTTTAATTTTGATATTTTTTATTATGATTATATTAAAAATAACATAATCGTTAAATTAAGATATCCGACTTTATTAGTACTATATAAACATAGTATTACGCATATAATTGGAGTAAAAATCGTTTGTCTTTTTTCGATGCATTTATTCATGTTTTATCATAAAAAACAAATTTAAGGTTTATAATTAGAGTTTAAGGTTAGGGCTTAGGGTCAGGGTTAGGGTTTAGAGAATTAGGGTATATATTTTATTAAGATTTAAGATTTAAAAATTAGAATTTAGGGTTACTTAAGATTTAATTTTTTAAATTTTTAGTATTTACGCAAAAAAAAACACAAAAAAGACATAAGATTTTTCTCTTATAATTGTAGCATGTCTATATGTATATTAATATATTATTAGAAACAAAAACTGGTCTATAAATACTTTAAAATATTAGTTATAAATTTGAAAAATAACACTAGAATATATCAAAATCGATATATAACGGTCTTAAAATAAAAAGGTAAAATAGATTACGTGTCACTTAATTATAATTTTAATAACAAGCATGTCACTTTTTTTTAAAGTTACATTTTTCAATCAATTAAAATTTTATGACAAAAATGTCACTCTGTTATTACAATTGAAACAAGCAACTTGGTATAATAAAAATATTACTTGAGGTAAAAAAATTCTCTCCAAAACATATACATTCTATTATTATGGTTCTAAATTGAAATAAGTCAATAAATTTAATCATTCACATTTAAAATTCTATTAGTGAAGTAATTGTGTCTACAACAAACAACATTAAATTCATATTAAGTTTGTTCATTAGTTTGTCAATTGTTCAATAGTAAAGTTATTATGTTTGTTGAGCTATCGCATTTGTTGATTATCAATATGAGAAACAATATCACAGGATGCGACAAGTGGCTAGAGAGTAGATTGTTGAATTTTTTTAAATATGTATGTATAGATAAGCTTATAAGTTATTTTTAAATTATGATCAAATTGATAGAACATTATATGTTCTAGATTAAAACTATTATTAATACAAGTTATATTTCAATTTTAATAGTAAAGTCAGAGACGGAGGTACGTGGACTGTGGGAGGGCAATTGTATCTAACCCCGACATTTTTTACCTTTGTTTTATATAAAAAAATTTAAAATTAAATTATTTATGAATTTGCCCCTATTTTCAAAATTTATATTTTGTCTCTCAATTTCAAATCTTGGTCTTATCCTTGAGTAAAGTGATATGCTTATCACAATTAGAGGTGTGCAAAATAAACAGTAACTGTTAATTAGTATAACAGTTCATTTTATAGGTTAATTAACCTAACTGTTAAGGTTAAACGGTTTTAGTTAATCGAACTGCTAAAAAAGATGGTTTATGTTTAACCTATAGGTACTTTTTTTAAAACTAAGATAAAGTTTGTGTTTAAAATTTCTCTATTTAAGTAATTTTTTTGAAAATTTTACTACAATATTTATCAAAAAGATAAATTTATTATTCTAAAAAGAAATAATGAACATTTGAAAAGAAAATCGTAATAGGTTACATGTTAATCTGTAACCGAACCGTTTCTTAACGGTTAACCACTATAATGGTTAATCATCTAAAAAATTAATGGTTAACCATTCCTTAACAGTTAGTAAATGTTAGGTTACGGTTAATAACTGCGATAATGGTTAACCAATCTTTTAAGTTAAACGGTACGGTTAACTTACAATGAACATCCACTCACAATATTTTAATGAGTAACTAGATTATTATTTTTTGAAAAAAAAAACCCGATATACATATTATCAAACATATATCCAACTCCGCACGTGTACCTTCTCTATTAGTCCAAACCAAATCCTTATTCCTTTCATTCCAATTCAACCACAAAATTTTGTGGAGCCGCAACAGTTCCTCTAAGGTTAGTGCTCATCCCTTTGAATGAATGAATGAATGGGAAAAAAAAGTACTCATTATGAATGATTCATTTGGTTGAACTTGTTGGGATTTTGTTTATCGGTCTCAGCACCGGAAGTCGGCCCAGTCGTTTTGAACATGTGATTTTAGGGAGATGATCACGCGCGGCGCGTGGCGGCTCGGGATCCCCCCTTTTCCCTTTTTTCATCATTCAATCCATACCCTTGATTATTTCAGCCTTAGATCCAACGGTCGCAATTAAACCTAAAAAAAAACAAGATAAATAGGTTAGTTTGGGCCCCTTGAATAGATTTTTTTTATTTTGGGCTTTATTTAAATGGACCTTTATAAAAAATAGGTTTATTATTTATTAGACATGGGTCTTATGAACCATTTTTTCTTCTTTTATTTAAAAAAATGGGTCTATTATTTATTTATTATTTTTTTTGAAGATGAGTTTTATTCAGACGGATATTATTATTTTTTTTAAATCATTTTTATTTTTTATTCTTTGAAAGTTTTATTATTATTTTTGTTCTTTTTATATTTTTTTTAAAAAATGGTAAAAACTTAGTGACAACAGCTGCCCTTTCTTTGCTTATTCCAGTGAAACATGGATATAGCAAAGAACAGGTGGCACTAATTTTCACCATTTACCAATTTGCTATTCAACTTCGTTCCCCTGATGCCCGAACGAGTAGGCAGGTTCTATTCTCCAAATGCCTGAGTTGATAGGTTGGTTCTATTCTCCAAATGCCTGAATAGATAGGCTGGTTCTATTCTCCAAATGCCTGAATAGATAGGCTGACTCCATTCTCTTTTCGTCCAAACGGATGAACGGGTTCTATTCTCTATATGCCCGAATAGATGAGCAGAGTTCTATTCTCCTTTCGTCTAAATGGATAGACGAGTTTTATTCTCCATAAGCCCGAATAGATGAGCAGGGTTCTATTCCCCTTACGTCCGAACAGATGGACGGGTTCTATTATCCATATGCCCGAATAGACGAGTTGGATTTTATTCTCCTTACGTCCGAATGGATAGACGGGTTCTATTCTCCATATTCCCAAATAGATGAGTTGGTTCTTTTGCTGAATAGTTTTTGTATACCTGCAAAACTTGATATATGATGTAATCATGATGAGCATGCCCCTAAGGATGTCTAAAATATGAATGCATGCTAAGTTTTAGTCTCTCTTTTTTAGCTTGTTTTAATCTGGTCAAATGACCATCTCTACTTTGTTATTCACCTTCTTAGTGTCTCTTTGCTTCATCAAATGGTCGTTTTCTGCTTCACCCTTCTCATTCATCGCGCCTTCTTGCTTCATAAAAAACATTTAATCTTTGCATACGAATGTCTCATCTAACTATCATTGTAGTTGATACATCAATATTGTAAGTGAGTTTCCAGCGATATTGTGTATGACAAGGCCCCTTTGAGGATCTTCATGAAATCATGTACCTCACCACTTTAAACATCTTCGAATGATACTAATGTTTTAACCCCTTCTTTTCAGGCTTACTATCAAAGCTGTTGGGTATTAGTTGCCCCTAATAGTAACGTGTCCCATGTCATCGACTCGTAGCTTAATAATGAATTGTTTCATAGTCCCTGTATTTTTCAAGTCATTTCTAGAGTAATGCACAAAAACCTCTTACATATTTTAATGATGTTTAACCAATCAGTTCTTATCTCAATAAAAGATGTTTGTACAGAATGATGGTTTTAAAAAGAAAATTTATTGAAGTTGTGGCAAATATAAGAGAAATGTACAAAATTCAAGTATCTAGATATCAAAGGCCCAAACTTCCTTGAGACCTCTTCAAGTGATGCCTTTGTCGAGAAGTTTTCGTCCACTACAACGATGAATGAGGATATGAAATTCCTTCCGAATAGCCAGGCCTCTGAAGGGATTATTCGTTGTCCGCAATAATTCGAGCTGCCCTTTGTGGGTTTTCAACTCGAATCCCTCTTTGGTTTCAAGACGCCCTTTACGGGTTTTCATCTTGAACCCTCATTTTTTCTCTTTTATTTTTTTATTATTTTTCTTTTTTGAGCGCCCTTTATGGGTTTTCGCTTTTGATTTTTTTTCTCTATTTCATGCGTAATATTTCTTGACTGAATAAAAATTCATCGGATTCTTGAGCTCGTCTCCACCCATTTCAGCCAGAATTAGCGCCCCTCCGTCAAAGGCTTTTGATACCACATATGGCCCCTCCCAATTAGGTGCCCATTTTTCTCGAGAATCCTTTTAGATGATGAAATCTTCTTTAGCACGATATCCCCTTCCCTAAGCTTCTGCTGGTGGACATTCTTATCATATGCTAGTATCATTCTCTTTTGATACATCTGGCCGTGGTAGATTACTTTTAGCCTCTTTTCATCGACGAGGTTTAACTGGTCATATCTTGCTTGAACCCATTCAGCCTCCTCTAGTTTTGCCTCCATCAAAATATGGAGTGAAGAGATTTCAACTTCAATTGGCAGCACATCCTCCATTCCATATACTAATGAAAACGGTGTTGCCCCAGTGGAAATTCGTACAGCCTTTCTATAAGCATACAATGCGAATGGCAACTTCTCCTGCCAATCAGTGTAAGTGCCAGCCATCTTCGTGACTATTTTCTTGATGTTTTTATTTGCAGCTTCAACAACCCCATTCATCTTTGGGCGGTAGGTTACTGAATTGTGACGTTTGATCTGAAACTGTTCACAAACCTTATCTATCATCTTGTAATTTAAATTGGATGCATTATCAGTGATGATTCTCTCTGGTAAGCCATAGCGATAAATAATTTTTTTTTCAAAAAATTGCAAACAACCGACCTGGTGACATTCGCGTATAAGGTTACTTCTACCCATTTGTGAAGTAGTCAATAGCTACTAAGATGAACCTATGGTCGTTCAAGGCTTTAGGGTAAATTTGGCCAATTACATCCATACCCTACATTGAGAAGGGCGATAGGGCAGCCATGACGTGAAGTGGTAAATGAGGTGCATGAATCTTGTCAGTAGAAACCTGACACTTATGACATCTCCGGGCATAATTGATGAAATTTGTTTCCATTGTGGACCAATGATATCCAAAGCGCATAATCCTCCTGGCCATAGTAAAATCACTAGGGTGAGTCCCCAAACCCCTTCATGCACTTCTTCCAAGATCGTTTGAGCTTCTTTAGCGCCTACGCACCTTAATAGCACTTGATCTCGACTCTTTTTATATAGAACCTTGCCATCAAGGACGTAGCCCGTAGCCAATTTCCTGATCATTTTCAGTTGCCTGTAATGGATATTCTTGGGTTTTCATATACTGTAAAATGTCATGATACCAAGGGAGACCATCCGCTTCTTCTTCCACATTGTAGCAATAGACCGGGGATTCTAACATTTACACCTTGACTGGCATCATTTTAGTACCTTCACTGGCCTTGAACATGGCAGCCAGAGTAGCGAGGGCATCAGCCATCTAATTATCCTCTCTCGGAAGATGCTTGAAGGTAATTTTGCCGAACTCCTTGATTAGTTCAAGAACTAGTTTGTGATACTTGATTAACTTTGTATTCTTGGTCTCCCATTCTCTACAGATTTGGTAAATGACCAGTGCAGAATCTCTGAAAACTCTTAGAACTTTGATCTTTCTTTCAATGGCTGCTTGCAAACCTAATATACAAGCTTCGTATTCTACCATATTATTGGTACATAAGAATTTGAACCGACAAGAGAAAGGACAATAATTCTCTTCTGGCAAAATTAAGATTGTCTTGATGCCACGTCACAATGCATTTGCAGATCCATCAAAGTTCATCACCCAAGATTCCTTTGAGCTATCATCCTCGTCAATCGAAATGCACATTAAGTCTTCATCTAGAAAATTAAAGTTCAAGGCCTCATAATCTTCGAAAGCATGACTTGCCAAAAAGTCTGCTATTGCACTCCCTTTTATTACTTTCTGGCTCACATATTGAATGTCAAATTCTGAGAGTAACATTTGCCAATAGGGCATTTTTCCTAATAAGGCTGGTGCCTCTGTCATGTATTTCAGAGGATCTAACTTCGATATCAGCCATGTGGTATGGTATAACATGTACTGCCTAAGCCTTTTGGTTGTTCATACAAAAGCGCAACACAGTTTTTCAATTAGGGAATATATGGTTTCACAATCTGTGAACTTCTTACTTAGATAATAGATTGCTCTTTCCTTTCTCCCAGTTTCATCATGTTGCTCCAATATACATCTCATTGAGTTTTCATGAACGGTTAGGTACAAGATCAAGGGCTTCCTCGGAACAGGCAGTACCAAAATAGGAAGATTCATCAACTGGTTCTTGATCTCCTCTAAGGCCACTTGACATTTTTCATTACATGTTCTCGGGTTATTTTTCCGAAGCAACCTAAATACAGGGCTACATTTTTCTGTTAACTAGGAGATAAAACGAGCAATGTAATTTAACCTTCTGAGCAATCCTCGAACCTCTTTTTTGTGTTTGAGGTGGAGGAAGTTCTTGGATGGCCTTAACTTTGTCTGGATCGACTTCAATCTCCTTCTCACTCACAACAAATCCCAGTTACTTTCCCGATTGCACTCCAAAAGTGCATTTGGACGAATTGAGTCTTAACTAGAATTTTCTCTACCTTTTAAAAAGTTTTTCCAAGTTTTCAATATGTTCCTCTTCTAAGTAGGATTTAGCTATCATATCATCAACATATACCTCTATCTATTTGTGCATTATGTCATGAAACAAGGTTACCATGGCACGTTGATAGGTTGCCCCTACATTCTTTAGACCAAAAGGCATAACTTTGTAACAAAAGGTTCCCCACCATGTTACAAATGTGGTTTTATTCATATCTTCTGGGCATATTTTGATTTGGTTGTACCCTGAGAATCCATCCATGAAAGAGAAAAAAGAATGCCATGTTGTGTTATCCACTAGCGTGTCAATGTGCGGCAATGGGAAATTATCTTTAGGGTTTTCCCTAGAAGGTCTCGATAATCAACACACATTCTTACTTTCCTACCTTTTTTCGGAACTGGGACGATGTTAGACACCCATTCAGAATACTTAACCACCTCAAGAAAACCAACGTCATACTGTTTTTTCACTTTATCCCTGATTTTTTAAGAGCATTTCACGCTTCATCCTCTTTAGCTTCTGTTGTACAGGCTTGTATTCGGGCTTGATGGGAAGTCGGTGTATAACAATGTCGGTGTCTAAACCAGGCATGTCTTGATACGACTAGGCAAAAATGTCCTTATATTCTTGTAGGAGTTTGATCAACTTGTGTCGAGTCTCAATGGTAATAAAAGTGCCGATCTTCACCTCACGCCTTTCTTCTTTAGACCCAAAATTCAGAACTTCTGATTCTTCCTTGTGAGGTGGAATTTGTTTATCTTTTCTTTCTAACAACCTGAGCACCTTGTTAGGCAGTTCATATTCTTCTTCATCTTTGTAGTATTCGACCTCTTCTAAACACATGGGCAACTCGAAGTCAATTTCTAAATCAAATTCGGGGTTATTTGAACCATTGATATCTAAAAACCTGGAAGAAATGGAATATGTATACAACAAAAATGGAAAGTCAAACAAATGAATGGAATGATGATTTTTTGTTTGGTTTTTTATTTTGCTTTGGGCTTATTTATGGTGTTTTAGTTATTCATAAAAGAAAGTCCGCCACAGAAGATTTATTGGAAAAACATCCTTTATTGATATAAGAACAATAATGGTTTTTAACATTGACCCCTTAACAAGAGGTCCCTAATGCCTTTGGGTCTAAGGCAGAAGAGTTAGTTTCAAGCATTACTCTGTAGATGACCTAAAAGCTATAGGAATTTCTTCCACAGTCCAGTTGTTCAGCTCCGAGTAGGGGTATATCATGGAGATGTACTTGTTTCCCCCATCATCCTCTGATATGGCGTTAATTTTTAGCTCTTCAAAAGTATTCTTGAGTTCTTTCTTTCCTTTCTCCTCCTCATCATTTGTAGTATAAGGATTCATGATGCCTCCTGACCTGAAACTGTGGCTGAGTGGTGGGAATGTCATTGGCTCCCACTTAATTTCTTCTACATTCAGTCTCGCTTTCCTTCTTTCCTGCCTTTCTCTTATTGTTGTTCTTCTCTGCATTGGGTTGGGCTTGTAGCCTAGACCAAATCGGTCTCTCTTTTCAGGGATCATCACGTGGTATGGCATCCCCTGAAACTGCTTGCTGAGGCCCTTGCCAACCTTTGCCCATTTACCCAAAGTCTGCTTGACTTGCATCTTTGCATTATTTGACAATTCCGACTCAGAGGCCTTGTTTCATTCAGCGACAAAGGTAGCATTAACGAGCTCAAGCGTCATGAAATGACACTCGTGTCCACCTTCATCAACTTCTACATAAGGGGCGCCAGTTGATACCGAGGCGATGATATCTTCTTCAGCTCCAACTATCACTAGCTGGCCATCAACTATGAATTTCAACTTTTGATGCAAAGTGGAGTGAACAGCCCCTGTAGTGTAAATCCAAGGGCGCCCCAGCAGGCAGCTATAGGTGGGCTTGATGTCCATCACCACGAAATCTATTTCAAAAGTAGACGGGCCAATTTGTAGGGGTATCCCTATTTTCCCCAAAACGTCACTCTAGGTTCCATCGAATGCTCTCACAGTATTTTGGTATGCAGTCATGTGAGAGCGGTCAACCGGTAGCTTTTTCAAGGTATCCAAAGGTAGTACATTCAACGCTAACCCATTATCAATAAGAACCCCTGGCAACATGTGCCTCTTGCATCGAGCAGATATATGAAGGGCTTTGTATGATCCCCTCCCAGCTGCCAGAATTTCTTCGTCATTGAATGTGATGAAATTATTCACCGCAATATTGCTAACCAACTTGTCCATCTTGTGTCGTTCGTTATTTTTTTGAAACAAAAGGCTGGTTTAAGATCTTTAAAATGATGTCACGATGGCCCTCCGAACTCACCAACAAAGATAGCATCGAAATTCTTGTCGGGAGTTTATGTAGCTGCTCCACCACACTGTACTAACTATGTTTGAGTACCTTTAAAAATTTATGAGCCTCTGACTTTTTCACTAGCTCAAGGTGAATCCTTGGTTTCTCCATAAAGAAATCATTTTCTCCCTCAGGTTCTTCAGTTGCTACCTTCCTTTGGGTAGCATCACTATCCTCGGCCTCTGGTGGCGAGTAACATCTTCCACTTCTTGTAAAATTGCCCACCTGATTGATCGATTCTTCTTTTTTTCCTTCTTCAACTGATGTATTTCTTGGAGTCGTTACCGAGCAAGCGTAATTTCAAGGCACTTGTTTACTGTCCTTATATGGAAAAGGGGTAAGTGTCTTTATAACCAGCTTCGGAATTGTTCCCTTCTCAGGCTCAGTAATTCTAACCTTGGTCTTAATTACTAAGGGTTTCATTCTCGCATAGTTTCCTCTTGCGGGGCTTTCATCTGAGACACATACATCCAATGTAGTCTCGTTTCCTAATAGTCCAACCTTCACCATTTGGGCCCATACCCATGCCATAGGTACCTTAACTTCTTCAGCATACTTTTTAACCATCTTGCCTTCCTCCTCTTCTACTGTATTCACTTCAGTCTTCTAGTGGTTAGGCAGTGGGTTATCTTTCGCGTCTGAAGTATCAAAAGATAAAATGTCTGATTTCCGTAGATCATCTACTACCCTTTTTGAAGGTAGTGTAGTTCTCAATAGTGTGACTCATGTTCCCAACGTGGTATTCGCATTGAGCCTTCTCATCATACCATGGCGGGTACGGAGGAGAAAAGGGAGGAACGTGTCATGGTAGCACCATCCGTGCTTTAATCAACTCGGAGAATAACTAGGCATACGTCATAAGGATAGGAGAAAAATATGGCTTCTTATTCCCTTGGTATTTCATTCATCTTTTGGCGAATTTGAAGCTACGGGATTGGTATTCTGCGCAACATGCTTATTAAGGACTACCCATTTTGAGTAATTAGGGTTGTAAACATCTTTCATACTGACTTAATTATCCTTTTTCTTATATGGTTTCTTCGTCTCTCCTCTATTGAGCTTCCCGCTCTTAACAGCTGCCAGAATCAGTTCCCTATTCATTAACATGTCTGCAAAACTCTTCGTCACATGATTGATCATACGATTATAGAAAGCGCCTTTAAGGTTGTCTACAAACATGGGAGTTATCTCGCTTTCTAGTAGTGGCGGCTGAACTTGAGTGGCCATATCCCGCCATCTCTGAGTGTATTGGTGGAAGCTTTCATTATGTCTTTGTTCCATCCTTTGTAAAACAAGCCTGTTTGAGACTATGTTAGCAACATGTTTGTACTGTTCACCGAACGCCCTCAACAAATCCTTCTAAGTTTAGATATTTTCCCGGCTTAACTAATTGTACCAGTGAGTGGTGGATCCAGACAAGCTATCTTGGAAGCAATAAATGAGGAGTTTTTCATTGTCCAAGTACATCGATATTTCGCGACAATACATTGTCATATGAGCCTTGGGACATGTACTTCCATCATATTTATCAAAATCAGGGGTCTTGAAGTTTGGAGTAATTGTAAAGCTGGACACCAGATTCAGGTCTCTAGCATTTATGCCTCCATGGGTGTTCCCTTCTTGGGAAGTCCTAATGATCTTATCTAACTTGTCACATCGATCTTCAAGTTTTTTGTTCATGTTGACCTTATCAGCAATTTCATCAAGGTCTGAGACCTCACGATCATGCACTACCCCTGGGTTGACCACTGGCTCAGTTTGTGCATGAGCAGAAGACTCTGCAAAGTTTAGCGAGGACTTGGCCTTGAACAGAGAGGCCTCACTTGGTATTCTAGGGTGAATCCCCTAAAACTGTGGTAAAGTGTTAACATTTTCTGGATCATCTTGAGCGTCAAGGTCTTTGAACCCTAACATGGCCGCAATCTGACCAACCATCTTTCTGTGCACCAATTCAATCTCATACTTCAAGTCACTCTCAATCTTATCCAGCCTGTCCTAAGTACTCTTGTGGTTGATTTCGAGAGATGCCACTATGTCTTCAGTACTTTTGTCCATCGCTCTGGTTTTGGAACGGGTACCATATTTGTGAGTTGCTATTTTGAATTTTCTGTTTGGGTAAATTATTTCGATTAAAATCTTATGTTATGTATATATATATATATAATGATATTAATATAATGCAAAACAAACAAAGAAATGCAAAAAAGAAAAATGTATGAATGCAAACAAGGGGTCATTGATTCCATAAAGTAATTGATCATAGAACAAACTCTTTATTGAATGGAAAGATCTTTATTACAATAACTCTTTTTTTCTACAAATATCTTTCTGCCCGAACACCTAGTTCCCTCACTTACTCTATCAGTCACATGAGTCTTGGTCCTACCTCTCCAACTGGCCTGACATACTGACAAAGAGCCGCAGCCTCTGTAGCTAGCATCATCACATATTTGGCCACATCCTGGACCTGGGCCATAACGGTTCTGTCAAACTCGTCCCGTTCTTGGAACCTCCTAGCGTTTTCCCTAAGCCTAGTGAACCATTAATCATTTCCACCTTTATTGATGTCATCTAGGGCCAAGATCTTCGTTCTGTACTCATGGATAGTGTTCTCCATGATTTCCATTTGCTCTTTCAAAATTTCATTATTTGCCTGACTAGCCTTAAGCTCGATATATGTGTGATGCTTCTAAAGTGTATACAGAGTATGGCTAAGTTCTGTTACCTTGGCTTGTAGTTCAGAAATAACAGACTAGCTCTGTCTCAACTTCTCATGGGTTGCATCACACTGGAATTGCAGCTCGCACACACGGATTTTGTTGTCATGGGCCTTCCTCTTCCAAACAGCTACATTCTCCCTCTCCTTCTCGAGGGTTCGCTTCATCTTTTCATTTTCAACTGCTTGCTTTCCTCCTCTCTTCAACAAGATCATGTCTGTATTTCATGATTTCCCATTTGCTCTGCTCCTTCTCTTTTCCCACAGCTTGTTCTACTTCTCGCTTCCACTGCTCTAGGGTCTTCCTCAAATCAGCATTTCAGATCGTTGCCTGGAACTTGAGAAAGTCAACTCTCTGTACCTCAAACTTTTCCTCCAAGTTCTTGTATATCTTCACCACTCGATCTGTCTCGCCCTTGTACTTTTGCACCTCCAAGCTTGCCTCATATTGGTATCTCGTGTGTTGTTCTTCTAAGGATTCTATCTTGTCCTTGAGCTTTTTGAGATCAACCCTTAAAATATCGGCTTAAGATGGGACTACCTTCAAATGCTGTTCTATAGGCTTGAGTTGGCCAGTGGGCGGTAAAACTATGTCATTCAATCTTCACACATTATAGTCAGGGGTAAATGTACGATCTCTGCCATGCTCCATTTTTATACGGTAGTCGTGCTTCCTGTAATCACTCATTTTCGCTTGTAAATACATATTAGTATTGCATGTATATTTATTATATTATATGCATGAATGTTACTAATATATATATAAGGTGTGGTGTGTGTGTATATTATAAGCTATGTATGTATACGTATTAATGGTGTATGTGTGTCGCGTATGTATCTATAGAGTACGAGCGTATTTGTTTAATGTGTGTAGATGTTATGTTAATTATGTGTATGATTATATATATATATGTATGTTAGTATGTTACATTAATGTTTGCATGTGTATTCGTATGTTACACTTATATGGGTGTGCACGTGTACGTATATATGTAACGTCGTATTATTATTATTATTATTATTGTTATTATTATTATTGGACTAATGTAAAATAAAATCTAAAATATAAAACCCAAATATTATAATAACAGTCCAAGTCCATATTATTACAAAATATATATGTAATTTACAAGGCCCATTTTCGGCCAGCCCAATCCCATCTAATTAACCCTAAAACCCTATATGATATCTAATATCATATTTTTTTTGCAGCAGTTGAAGGAGGGCCATTGGATCAAATTCAGAACCAAAGGCCACGATCAGCCTTGGGAGAGCTGTCTAGCGCGTGAAACACACTTCCAGGACGTTCGGCTTCTCACTCGCGCGTGCAACGCACGCGCGAGACCGTTCGATATCCTCTGCCACGTGTCGTCATCTCCAGCAAACACCACGCATTTCAAGGCTCGATCTAGGCTGCACATTCCTCATGTAATCACAGCCGTTGGATCAGATCTAATCCAACGGCCGTGAGTAAATCCAGCCGAAGATGATGCTGCCACACTCTCTCCACGCCGGCACCACTCCGCCGTACCATCAGTCCAACCACCAGACGTGCAAAAGAGGCAAAAGAATAGATTATCAACAACCAAATCTCAGAAAGATAATCTTTTTTATTATTATTAGATCTACAAAAAGGAAAAAAGAGCACATATGTAAGGGGGGTCGACCTTCTTTTGTACGGGGGGTTTTTGTTTTTTTGGAACCAGATCTAAAAATACACAAGAAATTCCAGAAAGGTAGTCTCCTTTTTTTTCTTTTTTGCATGTTCATTCGAACCAAAAACAATACCAAATATAAACAAAAAAGGGAAGAGTATACCTTTTAGGCTTCGGCCGGTTACCTTGTACGGTGGCCGAGACTAGGATCTCCGATGAAAGGTCCTCACGCATCTATCTCTTCATCTTCTCCCTTATTCTGAACGTCGATCTACCTTCGAATCGGTGATAAGCCCACTCCTAGGGTGAATCGGTCGAGAGGAGAGATGTCGGGGTGGTGAAAAGGAGGTTTTTTTTTCTTCCAAAAAGGCTGGGTTTTTCGAGATCTAGGCAAATCGGAGTGTTTTTCCTAAAAAATAAGCGTACACCCGGGTTTTTTAGAGAGAGAGGAGAGTTTTTCGAAGCTAGTTTGGGTTCCACCACCTTAGGAGATGACATCGGCCATGGAAGGGGTGAGCAGCGATATCAAGTTGTTGAGAAAAAGAGGGGAGGGGCTGAATAATTTTTAGGTTTAGGTTTAATATTACCGGTTATAAAACAAATAATAACATTTATATAGTTAAATGGTCTAATTACGAAGGGTCCTTTTGTTTTTCCCGCTTTTGCTTTCGACCATGGCACAATTGCGTTTTCAATCCCGTTCTCTGTTGCCGCACGCGCTTTTGCATCCCCTTTTTCGTTTCAAATTAGCATCCGCATTTCATTTTCATTCAATTCAACCCGAAATTAAGTTGGATCAGATTATAAATGGCATAAATACCTTCATGATCCTTCCGTGTTTACATTGTTTCTTACACTTTGAGCTTGCCGCATGGGTTTATTACTCGATAGGTCCTTTGGAGTTTAATTTAGTTTTTAATCAAGTCCTTAATTATGTCTTTAACTATTTAATTTCTGTTTTTAGGTTTTGTTTCTTTTCCATTTTAGTCCTTACGATGCTTTAAACTTTTATATCTTTATTCCTTTAATCTATTTTAGTGTATTGTGTTGCACATCATATTTACATATGTTTCATTTACGCCTAGTCTATTTATGTTTTATAGTGTATTATATCATTTTTGTGCTTTAATTTGATCGTTCAGTATTACATATGTCTTTGTTGTTATATTTAACTTAATGTGCATATCATGTTTACATGTTAGCTTATTATGGTCATTTTATGCGGTGTGATTGGTCTCATAAACACCATGTTTTTATGTCCATTTTCGCTTCTTTGTAGGTTACTTGATAGTATGATATTATTTGTTATATGTAATGTCTTTGTAGTTATTTTTACATACTAATTATGTCATTGATAAGGGTTTTAGTGTATTTTTGTGGTATTGTTGACTTGTTAATTTCGTACCCTTCTTAGGTCTATGCCATGCATGTTATAGTTGTGGTTCATTTTAATGTGTTTAAGCATGTTAAAATTAATTAGTCTAATTTTGGAAGCAAGCATTTTCTTGTTCATATTTTGTTTTATTTTGATTTATCATCATGAAATGTTATGTTCATGCATTTTAATCGTTTTTGTTTTATATTATAGTATTTGGGTTTTAATGCTACGTCGTTATGAATGTTTGTTTATGTTTTTATGCGTTCTAAGATTGCATAATGATATAAATTGTCAATGCGGTGCCCTTTTATCCGAGCGTAAACGGGGCCAGTATCAGGCGTAGTGATAGTGGTTGGGCGTTTACTCTCGGATAACGGAGCCCTTAAAATTTATTCGCAATTATGACCGAATTTAAAAATAATCGTCACTTTAAAATCTAATATTAATAAAGCGGTAATTATTAAAGTACCAATTTTGGGCGGTGTGGGGGTGCTAATCCTTCCCCATCCGTAACCGACTCCCGAACCCAATCTTTTTGAATCTCTGGTTTTATGGTGTCCGGCCTACCTAAGTGGCCGGTGGCGACTCCATTTTTTTAAAATGCGGTTTTAAAAAAAACCCCACGGAATAAATATTTTATATCCAAAGAATCACAAACACCTTTCAAAAATCCTCGTTTTTATCTTAGCGATGATAAGCAAAAGACATCGCTACAGATGGCGACTCCGCTGGGGACTTTTTTGTTTTTCAAAAACAAATGAGAGTCAAGCTTTTTAAGTAATTACCGCTTTACTAATATTAGCAGTTCCGGATTAAAGTGACTATTAAATTAACATTCGGTCATAATTGCGCGTTTATTTTAACGCATTTAAAATATGGCATATAAACCCGTCTTTCTAAGTGGGGGGAAAACGTTAATGCTTTCGTGGAGATATCGTTCTCCCGTATGGGCCTAGCAAGTACCTTATGCTTTCGTAAGGATATCGTTCCTTCGTACGGGCATAAATGAATGGGTCCCCCTGAATTGAACCCGGTTGAAAGGAGCCTATAATAGGTTATGACCGGGGGCCTTGCTACTCTTAGTAGAGGACAGCGAGGACAATTCGGGTACCTCCTAGAACCAAAACTGCATGTAGAGAACACGTAGAAAACCCACCCTGTTAGAGCCATGCGGATAACCTAGGTGTCTTAGATGGAATGTAAATAGGATTGCCTTATTTGCTTATCGCATTTAATTTGCCCTTTTATTATGTACTTATCATTTTTGTCCGGTACTGACTTGTTTTCTTTTTGCTTTGTTTTTGCATATCATCGCATTCGCATTGCACAGGGGCATTGATTCCCGAGTGATTTCTCCCATAATAGAATATTGTTCATGATGGACCAAAGGTTCTTTGACCTGAAGGAAGGGGGTCCAATCCCAAAACTCCATCTCGAGACTAGACCAGTGACAGCCGAAGAAGAACCATTCAAGGACACCAGAACAGATTCGGTAAGCAGTGTCAATCCTGGTGACAAACAAGATGAAATACAAGAACTAAAGAAGCAGATGTCCGAGATGATGGACCAGATGAATGCCATGATGAAAGGCAAGCAGCATGTCGAACTCAGAAAAGATTCGGTCGGGGAGCAGAATGTGGAACTAAATGGTCAGAATGTCAAAATAGACAACACCGTTAAATATGACAAATCAAATCCCTTTGTGATCAATCTCAAGAAGCAGACAAGTAGCACATCTGGGGGAGATACCTAGGGAACAGAGGCAAAACCAGGGGAAGTTCGAGAATCTAATGACATCAGAAGACATTATCCAATACCCATGAGATACACCGAGTTACTTCCGTTGCTTGTCGAAAGGAACCTTGTCATACCAGTGAAGTCTGTACCAAGAAAACCTCCTTATCCGAAAGATTACAACGATCGTGTGTTGGTGCAGCTACCACATAGGTGATTCGAGTCATCACACTGAAAATTGTAGGGCCCTAAAGGACAGAGTTCGAGATCTTATCAGAATGGGAATTTTGGATTTCGAAGACGGACAACCCCGATTCTTCCGCCAGCCAGCCGTTGCCCGAGGGGCAAAGTCGAAGGAAGGTCAATACCGAGCCCAAGGTTCGGATAACACAGAAGTGGGTCACTCAAGCGGGATAAAGTTAGGAGTCAATAATAAAGGCGTCTTAGAAGATGAACTTGCACACAATCGCGACCAGCTCGAGCATGAGAGGCACAATCGAGCATGAAATTAAAAGCGTACAAGGCAGTACGAAGCTGCACTTTGAATTCAAGAGTTTTGGTCTAGGTGACACCGCGGAAGAGTGGGTCAATGGTATGATTCAAGCGAGGAATGGTTGAGCATTTGGAAGCAAAAATGCAAAAAATAGTAAGAATAAAATCAGATCATTATCAAAGAAGTGGAAGAAATTTGAAGGCCAACGCGACTTTCTCCAAAATGAGTTGGAAAGCGATGCGGCCATGGAAGATATCCGAAATCAAGTCTGCACCGGGAAAGGAGTGAATCACAAGCCTTCCAAATGGAAAACGCAGCACTCAAAAGAAGCAGATAGTGAGGTTCGAGATTGCTTTACATACCGGTGAGATCCGTCTTTGGGGCAATGACCGTTAAGCTACAAAAGGCCGAGCAAACAATACGGGAGAAAGACCGAGACATGAAGATGGTTACGACTCAAGCCCGACAAGTAGCTCAACGGTAGCGATTTAGCCGATGCGGCGGCACCAATAAGCGAATGTGGATCCGGCATTGGACCGTGAAGGAAAAGCGACGGGACTATTGAATGAGGTCAAGACATTAGGTGCGGGCTCACCGCTATCGTAAAACCCTAATACCGGATGTAATGAAACCTCTTGGTGCGAATGAAGAGATGTCATATAGGGACAAATCACTTACGGAATCAATGCTTTATTGCATTCATGCATTGCATTTGCATCACGTTTTTTTGCATTGTTTTAACATCGCATGGCACTTCATCATTTAATACACGGGTTCGATGGCAGAATTAATCGGAAAATGGAGCAATTGAAGAGTCGAGGCTTGACCAGTTAGAAGAAAAAAATCGAGAAAGAGCTTAAGAAGAAAGAGAAGATAAATGTTTTCAATACGAGGGAACTCTGCCTAGTCCCCGATTTGGTCATTCCTCCAGATTTCAAGGTTCCGGTTTGCGCGATATGACGGAACCAATTGCCGAAGATTCACTTAACCATGTTTTGTAGAAAAATGGAAGGATACATGAAGAACGAAGAATTGTTGATCCACCATTTCCATGATAGCCTGACGGGACCAGCAGCAGTGTAGTACAACCGTTTGAACAGAAACCAAGTTAGGTCATGGGGTGACCTCGCTAATGCCTTCTTAGATCAATACAAATATGCTTTAGATTTAGCACCCTGTCGACAGTTTCTTCAGAATGAGAAAATGAGGCCAAATGAAAGCTTCAGGGAATATGCATTAAGGTGGCGATGTCTGGCGACCCAAGTCCAGCCCCTGTAGCAGAAGAAGAGTGGACCCCCCTATTCCATGCAACGCTTCCATCTCCCTTCTTCGATATGATGTTGGAAAAATCGAGAAACAAATTTGAAGATTTCATGACAATTGGAGAAAGGATAGAATATGCAATCAAAGAAGGAAAATTGGGCCTAAAGTCTAAGGACCGAATCGAAGATAAGATAGATAAGGATGGAGACGTAAATGAATGTCATCTCCAGGGTTCGCGTGGTCGTAAAAGAATGAGACAGACTGACAAATTGGGATCATCAAGGAAAATTCCTCAGACGAGCGCAAATTTGGAAGTGTTTGGAATATCTATCTCAGACATTTGGCCTCATCTGGTAGAGGGTCACTATCTTGTTCCTAGGCCGATGAAGAGTGCACCTGATCTGTATGCCCATAGTTTTGACTCGAGTAGTACATGCGAATTCCACATAGGGGCACCGGGGCATCCCACCAGAAAATGTAGACCTTTACTGGAGGAAATCAAGAAGCTGGTCAATGATGGAACCCTGACGCAAGAGCTGATCAAGCAGTGGAAGACCAAGGATGAGAAGCAAATCTACATAGTGCTGAAGAAGCCATAGATGTCTCTACATTAAATACCTTCCTGAAGTAATACAAGGGACCAACTCTATGTGGCCCCCCGTGTGGCAAAGATCTTTTGTGATGGGGCATGTTTGTTGGTTTTTATTTTCAATAAAGGACACATTTCGCTTAACATATAATGTTTTTGAAAGCACATAGATATTTTCTCACCGTTGTAGGACACTGGATATCAATTGCAAGATGTGACATTAGATAGATGTCGTGACAACGATGATGTGTGATCTTCCCCACCGGACTCTGGTCAGCAAAGTGAGATTATTACTCTTTCGATGATATTTAAGGACGAAAAAGCTCTAAATGTCAACCATGTAGAGTTGCTTGAAATTGAAACTCTAGGCATAATCTTCTAGGTAGTAAAGAAGAAACAAAACAAAAAAGGAAGAGAAAAAGAGAAGAAAGAAAAAGAAATGAAAATGAGAAAATAATAATAAAAAGTACTCCTATGTTCGAAACCTGGTAATAGGCTTGTTCGGATAAGAGTATGGAAATTTTGGGGCACTCCGCTGAAGCGATAGGGTGGAGATACATCACCCAATTCAAGAAACCTTAGCTTCATGAGTGATGGTAATATTTTCAAATCGTGACTATGCCGAGTAACTTGGGGCAGTGTTGTTTGCTCCATCGTTGTCCTCAAGACAAAGGACTGTGACGAATTGATTTCCTCAAATAATGATAAAAAAAAAAAAAAAAAAAACAAAAAGAAAAAAAATGAAAAGAAGAAGAAGAAGAAAAAGAAAAGAAAAGAAAGAAAGTAGGCGATATCATGGAAAAATTAAGACTCGCACCACCTAGAACTCTATTCCTAGAGTAATATTTCTGCGCTCAAGTGTTTATACAAGCCTACCCTTTTTTTTGGGGTGGAGTAGATAATGAGAATTGAGAAAGAGTAGCACTCTACAAAGAACGCTGGTAATCATGAGGATGAACCGAGTCACGGGGAAGACTTCACATCTTTGAATTACCAAGTGGTTGAATCTAAGCCACTCTTGCACATGATATCGAGCTCTATCTTTGTGTTTTCAAAATCTTGTATGTTAATCTAAATGATACCCTTGGTGGAACACCAATCAGCAAATTGACAAGTTAAAGCAACAAAAATTTCCATGTATTACTTGGGGTAAGATCCGAACACAGGAGGCGGATACTATTGGAGCCCCTAACCAGAAATGACCTCACAATGCATAGAATGAAGATGATAACAGAGGTATAGGTGTCAGACAGCTCAAGAACAAGAAGCGAATTCCAGCCACGATGCCTTGTTTGGTTCAAGAAAATGAAGGATGAAACAGGACAAGAATGAGCTTACAAAGTGAGGGGACGGTAAAAATAAACAGTGAGTCTCCAAAGAATTAAAGCTCAGAGATCGATGAATGGTGTCGTCAAGAGGCAACAAGAAGATTGGGGTTAAGAAGCATTTCGCTCACCCCGATGATGAAATTAACAAATACTCAGAATGTTGGGTCAAAAGAACTGGAAGGTAGCCGAGCACGATCGAATGGGGCAATGCAGAACAGAAAGAATAGTAAGATTCTCTGCACACGCATGATATAGTGTTTGTTGGTGAAGCAGGCAGAAACCCCGAAGAAGAAAGGCGGGTGCTCGTGTAAAAGAGCAAGAGTAGATGCCCATTGAGCAAAATTTGACAGAAATAAAGATCAAAATTGAGCATACCGCAAAAGGAAAGGAAATAGAGAAATCAGAAGAATGACTTTTCAGGACATAAGATTAACAAACAAAAAAGAAAAAGAGGAGAAAGAAAGCATAACATTACATGCATCATATAGATAGGGGCATGTCAATCTTGCTTGTCCCTAAACAGGTATTTGAAGAATTATCGAAGAATTTGCAAAGTCCATTAAAAACAACGACCATGTCGGATTGAAAATCCGGATATTAAATCCCGGGTCATCGGTAAGTCCTTTGGGCACGATGTTAAGTCCTTCGGGCCATCAGTAAGTCTTTCGAGCATGGTGTTAAATCCTTCGGGTCATCAGTAAGTCCTTCGAGCATGATGTGGCAGCATATCAGCGTGAGTCCCCATAAAACAACAGCCATGTCGGCGTCGAGATCCAGATATTAAATCCCGGGTCATCGGTAAGTCCTTCGGCACGATGTTAAGTCCCGGGCCATCGGTAAGTCTTTCGAGCATGGTGTTAAATCCTTGGTCATCGGTAAGTTCGCCGGGCATGATGTGGCGGCATATCAGCGTGAGTCCCCATAAAACAACGGCCATGTCGGCGTCGGATCCGGATATTAAATCCCGGGTCATCGGTAAGTCCCGGGCACGATGTTAAGTCCCGGGCCATCGGTAAGTCTTTCGAGCATGGTGTTAAATCCGCCGGGTCATCGGTAAGTCCCGGGCATGATGTGGCAAAGCATATCGGCGTGAGTCCCCATAAAACAACAGCCATGTCGGCGGCAGATCTAGATATTAAATCCTCCCGGGTCATCGGTAAGTCGCCGGGCACGATGTTAAGTCCTTCCGGGCCATCGGTAAGTCTTTCGAGCATGGTGTTAAATCCGCCGGGTCATCGGTAAGTCGCCGGGCATGATGTGGCAGCATATCGGCGTGAGTCCCCATAAAACAACGGCCATGTCGGCGTCGAGATCGAGATATTAAATCCGCCGGGTCATCGGTAAGTCGCCGGGCACGATGTTAAATCGCCGGGTCATCGGTAAGTCTTTCGGCGTGGTGTTAAATCCCGGGTCATCGGTAAGTCCCGGGCATGATGTGGCAGCATATCAACGTGAGTCCCCATAAAACAACAGCCATGTCGGCGTCGATTCAGATATTAAATCCGCCGGGTCATCGGTAAGTCCGCCGGGCACGATGTTAAATCCCGGGTCATCGGTAAGTCCGGGCACGATGTTAAATCGCCGGGTCATCGGTAAGTCTTTCGAGCATGATGATAAGTCCTTCGGGCCATCAGTAAGTCCTTCGGGCATGATGTGACAGTCTTAGTAGCGTAGGTCCAAAAATGACAACAGCCTCGTAAAAAAAAACCTGCATTTTCAAGCCCCAGTGAAAGGTTCCATAGAGAGAGAACCCTAAATCTAAAATCTCAAAAGAACTCTAGTCGGAAAAATCCATCAGCGGCGCAAAAGGTTTTATATAGGAGAAACCAGCGTTAAAGGTGAAGAGTTCTATATAGGAAGGACTCCAAGCTTTACAGTCTCGAAGTGAAGGGTTCTATATAGGAAGAGCCTGTAGCTCCAAGATCGGAAGGTGACGAAGCTCTATATAGGAAGAACTTTCGAGCCTGAAGATTCAGCCAAGGAAGAGCGGAGATATCCAAAAGAACACGTTTTTCCAAAGCTACAAACAGGGAAGTCTGATAAAAATGAGTGCTTATAAATCTTTGCTATATTTCTAATTCCATGAGAACAAGCAAAGAGGGGCAACTGTAATCACTCATTTTCGCTTGTAAATACATATTAGTATTGCATGTATATTTATTATATTATATGCATGAATGTTACTAATATATATATAAGGTGTGGTGTGTGTGTATATTATAAGCTATGTATGTATACGTATTAATGGTGTATGTGTGTCGCGTATGTATCTATAGAGTACGAGCGTATTTGTTTAATGTGTGTAGATGTTATGTTAATTATGTGTATGATTATATATATATGTATGTTAGTATGTTACATTAATGTTTGCATGTGTATTCGTATGTTACACTTATATGGGTGTGCACGTGTACGTATAACATCGTATTATTATTATTATTATTATTATTATTATTATTATTATTATTATTATTATTATTATTATTATTATTATTGGACTAATGTAAAATAAAATCTAAAATATAAAACCCAAATATTATAATAACAGTCCAAGTCCATATTATTACAAAATATATATGTAATTTACAAGGCCCATTTCCGTCCAGCCCAATCCCATCTAATTAACCCTAAAACCCTATATGATATCTAATATCATATTTTTTTGCAGCAGTTGAAGGAGGGCCATTGGATCAAATTCAGAACCAACGGCCACGATCAGCCTTGGGAGAGCTGTCCAGCGCGTGCAACGCACGCGCGAGACCGTTCGATATCCTCTGCCACGTGTCGTCATCTCCAACAAACACCACGCATTTCAAGGCTCGATCTAGGCCGCACATTCCTCATGTAATCACAGCCGTTGGATCAGATCTAATCCAACGGCCGTGAGTAAATCCAGCCGAAGATGATGCTGCCACACTCTCTCCACGCCGGCACCACTCCGCCGTACCATCAGTCCAACCACCAGACGTGCAAAAGAGGCAAAAGAACAGATTATCAACAACCAAATCTCAGAAAGATAATCTTTTTTATTATTATTAGATCTACAAAAAGGAAAAAAGAGCACATATGTAAGGGGGTCGACCTTCTTTTGTACGGGGGGTTTTGTTTTTTTGGAACCAGATCTAAAAATACACAAGAAATTCCAGAAAGGTAGTCTCCTTTTTTTTTCTTTTTTGCATGTTCATTCGAACCAAAAACAATACCAAATATAAACAAAAAAGGGAAGAGTATACCTTTTAGGCTTCGGCCGGTTACCTTGTACGGTGGCCGAGACTAGGATCTCCGATGAAAGGTCCTCACGCATCTATCTCTTCATCTTCTCCCTTATTCTGAACGTCGATCTACCTTCGAATCGGTGATAAGCCCACTCCTAGGGTGAATCGGTCGAGAGGAGAGATGTCGGGGTGGTGAAAAAGAGGTTTTTTTTCTTCCAAAAAGGCTTGGGTTTCTCAGATCTAGGCAAATCGGAGTGTTTTCCTTAAAAAATAAGCGTACACCCGGGTTTTAGAGAGAGGGGGAGTTTTTCTGAAGCTAGTTTGGGTTCCACCACCGCCGGAGATGACATCGGCCATGGAAGGGGTGAACGACGATATCAAGTTGTTGAGAGAAAAAGAGGGGAGGGGCTGAATAATTTTTAGGTTTAGGTTTAATATTACCTGTTATAAAACAAATAATAACATTTATATAGTTAAATGGTCTAATTACACGAAGGGTCCTTTTGTTTTTTCCCGCTTTTGCTTTCGACCATGGCACAATTGCGTTTTCAATCCCCGTTCTCTGTTGCCGCACGCTTTTGCATCCCCTTTTTCGTTTCAAATTAGCATCTGCATTTCATTTTCATTCAATTCAACCCCGAAATTAAGTTGGATCAGATTATAAATGGCATAAATACCTTCGCAGTCCTTCCGTGTTTCTGTTTCTTACACTTTGAGCTTGTCGCATGGGTTTATTACTCGATAGGTCCTTTGGAGTTTAATTCAGTTTTTAATCAAGTCCTTAATTATGTCTTTAACTATTTAATTTATGTTTTTAGGTTTTGTGTCTTTTCCATTTTAGTCCTTCTGATGCTTTAAACTTTTATATCTTTATTCCTTTAATCTATTTTAGTGTATTGTGTTGCACATCATATTTACATATGTTTCATTTACGCCTAGTCTATTTATGTTTTATAGTGTATTATATCATTTTTGTGCTTTAATTTGATCGTTCGTATTACATATGTCTTTGTTGTTATATTTAACTTAATGTGCATATCATGTTTACATGTTAGCTTATTATGGTCATTTTGTACGGTGTGATTGGTCTCATAAACACCATGTTTTTATGTCCATTTCGCTTCTTTGTAGGTTACTTGATAGTATGATATTATTTGTTATATTTAATGTCTTTGTAGTTATTTTTACATACTAATTATGTCATTGATAAGGGTTTTAGTGTATTTTTGTGGTATTGTTGACTTGTTAATTTCGTACCCTTCTTAGGTCTATGCCATGCATGTTATAGTTGTGGTTCATTTTAATGTGTTTAAGCATGTTAAAATTAATTAGTCTAATTTTGGAAGCAAGCATTTTCTTGTTCATATTTTGTTTTATTTTGTTTTATCATCATGAAATGTTATGTTCATGCATTTTAATCGTTTTTGTTTTATATTATAGTATTTGGGTTTTAATGCTACGTCGTTATGAATGTTTGTTTATGTTTTTTATGCGTTCTAAGATTGCATAATGATATAAATTGTCAATGCGGTGCCCATTTATCCGAGCGTAAACGGGGCCAGTATCAGGCGTAGTGATAGTGGTTGGGCGTTTACTCTCGGATAACGGGGCCCTTAAAATTTATTCGCAATTATGACCGAATTTAAAAATAATCGTCACTTTAATCCGGAAAATCTAATATTAATAAAGCGGTAATTATTAAAGTACCAATTTTGGGCGGTGTGGGGGTGCTAATCCTTCCCCATCCGTAACCGACTCCCGAACCCAATCTTTTTGAATCTCTGGTTTTATGGTGTCCGGCCTACCTAAGTGGCCGGTGGCGACTCCATTTTTTTAAAATGCGGTTTTAAAAAAAAAACCCCACGGAATAAATATTTTATATCCAAAGAATCACAAACACCTTTCAAAAATCCTCGTTTTTATCTTAGCGATGATAAGCAAAAGACATCGCTACACTTCCATGAATCATTAATGGTTTGAACATTCTCTCTGAACTCCCCTTGAAACTCGAATTCTGTTGAATCAAGGCCTGTTATGAAATGAAAAAACCAACGGATGTTGTATTGTTGCAATACCAACAAAGAAGCACAACCGATTCCACCCCATAAGCTCAACAGCATAAGATGATTATAATCCCCACATTTATATAGAACCTGGGTGTGTCCCAACCATTGAGCCCTCCAGACGATATCTTGATCATGACGGTCCCAAAAAACATTGATCTACTTCTTCCTTTTCAATACTGGCCATTTTTCCTTTAGAAACTCCCGAAGTGGAGAGAAATTTGGAGAGAATATGTTGGGCAAAGTCAAGGTTGGACATTTCCAAAAATAGCTAAGGGCCCAAACCTGAAGCAATTGAGCATATCTTCTGAAACGTACACCTTCCAACTTCCGACACGCGTTCAAAGAAATGAAGGTTTCGGCAAGCACCGCTGGTACTGGATTGGTCTCCGTCTTCAACTGTTTAAAAAGATCTAACATAGCCACATCAATTCTGCCCAACACCCTCGGGAAGATAACCAAACAGTATATTGCAATCGCTAACAGGTCCACATTTTTCTCTATCAGGATGAGTGGGATTTATGTTTCGGATACTCCACCATGGGAAAGAGAAATTACCCCCTCTTTTCTATATCAAGCCCTTTACCCATCCTTTATCCATACCGGCAAAAGCTTGGAGCCTCACATGAGTGTTCTTGTTTTTAGGTTGCTTAGCATAAACTCGGTCCCTCTTCACTTCACGCATGTTGAAAAGTGCAAAATATTCTTCAAGTGTAGGCATCATATCCTCACCATTGAATGTAAAACAACAATACCCGGGGCTCCAAAACTGGATTAGGGCTTTGAGGAATGGTTCATCTACCTCCACATACAACAGATAAGCTGTGTCGCCATAGGTATCAAAGAACAATTGCTTAGTTGCATAATCAAAATGCTCACAAATTCCTTGCATCTCTTGAACATTATTTTATTTGACACTAATGTGGGCATACTCTGAAGTTTCTATCACATAATCACCTTTCAGACTATCCCCATATGCTTCTTGGTTGACCCTGGACCAGTGATACACATCCATACTGTCCTCTTCTTTCTGAAGGAGTCTCCCATCCATGGTCAAAAAGTTTCTTTTATTCGAGCAAATGTCTTAAGAATCAACCCCCTCTAGGAATGAAATGATGATGAAATGGACAAACATGCAAAACAAACAAGCAAGAGAGGGACAAAGGATTAGTGCATTCAACAGAATATAAAAACACCTTCTTTATGAATAGAAACTGGGCAGTGCATTCTAAAACTTCTGGACATGTCTCCACGGACTATCTGCAAGAAATGATCTTGACCAAACTCTAAAACCTAGGTTTTCCGCATGGCTCTAAAGGGGTGGGCTTCTAGATTCTCACATAAGTTCGGTTCTAAAAGGGTTCCCGAATTGTCCTCGATGTCCCCTACTAAGGGTAGCAAGGCCCCTGATTCTCACCCATTATATGCTTCAAACGAATCGGGTTCAACTCAGGGGGACCCACTCCTATGCCCCTACGGAGGATCAATATCCACACGGGGACATAGAGCATGAGCCCTAGAGGTACTTGCTAGGCCCATACGAAGAATCGGTATTCCCACGAGAGCAATATCGTTTCCCCCTACTTAAACGAACGGGACAAAGCTCGGGCTTAGAGTTTGGAATTAAGTCTTAAATGCGTAAAATAAAATTAAACTTATAAACGGACAATTAAGTTAAGCTTTACTTAAATTCGCAAATTTCGACATTAAAATAAGATGTAACCAACTTGTGGCCTGACTCTTTTTTTTGTAAAAACAAAAAAATTGTCCCTAGTGGAGTCGCCAAGTTGTCGTAACCCCCCTTTCGAGGTGTTTCGACATTTTGAAAAACTCAAAAATCAACAGATTCGCCAGCAATCTTTAAAGAAAGTGTGATTGGATCACCTAAAACGGATTATTTTAATAAAAATCATTTATTTTATTAAAACAACATTTTTGGTCTGCAAAAACACAAAAACGGGTTCGGTGTCGGTTACGCGTGGGGAAAGGTTAGCACCCCACGACGTCCAAAAACTGGTACCTTGTCAGTTAAAAAAGGTTTTAAAGTAGGATTTTGCGAATTGACGTAAAGCTTAAATTATTGTCCATTCATAAGTTTAATTTTATTTTAATGGTCTTACTATTCGAAAAATGAACTCCAATCACCGCCAACACATCTGGCGCTAACCCGTTATTTCCGTTTAGTAAGACACCGCATTATTTAGATTCCACTTTTCAAACAAACAAAGAAACTTGATTTGTTGAAGATTTTTTTTATTATTTTTTTCTTTAAATTAAAGTTTATTAATCGTAAAGAAGGTCTAAGTTTTTTTATTCCTATTTAAAGGTTTAAATTTTATTAAGTGTATTTTATTTTTATGAAGAAAATTTTATCAAACAAAAATTTCTAACTAAGGCTTGTAGAACTTATTCCTAAGGTTCAAATTTATTACTAAAAGGCAAACAAGACAACAAACAAAAAAATTTAAATTTTATGTTTTGAACTTGGATCGAATTTATTTTGAAAGGTTTTATTTTTTACTACTTCTTTTGTTTTTTTTTCTTTTTGAAAATTCTTTTTAAATTTTAAATTCTTTTATTCTTTTTCCTATTTTAAGTTTTAAAACCTTAACCTCTTTTAAATTTCTTTAATTTTTTATTTAAAACTTAAAACAATTTTTATTTTTATTTTGAGAAGATATTTTATTTTTAAATTTTTATTATTATTTCTTGTTTTGAGCATTTTTAGTTTTAAAACTTTTATTTTTATTATTTGAAAAGTTTTTTATGTTTTTAAGTTTCCTAAAATTTTTATGTTCTTGTACTCCTTTTTTAATTTTTTCATGTTTTAAACCCTTTTTTGTGTTTTTAATTTTTTTTTATGTTTTTTACCCTTTTGTGTTTTTAGACCCTTTTTTGATTTTTTATGTTTTTAAACCTTTTTAATATTTCAAATTTTTTTAAGAAAATTGTGTTTAGAAAAAAATTTTATTTTTAAGTTTTGAAAACCCTTTTTTATTTTTTTTGAAAAAAGTTGTAATTAAAGAGTTTTTTTCTTTTAAAATTTCTTTTATATTTCGAAAAAGTTCCTTAAAACTTTGTTTGTTGTTTTTTATTTTAAAAAATTTTCATTAAAATTTATTTTTTACTTAACTACCTTTATTCCTTTAAAAAATTATTATATGAGTATTTTATTTCCAAAAAAAATATTTTTGGATTTTGAAAACTTTTTTTTTTGAAAATTAATTTTTTTTTACTTTAATAAAAAAAACTTGTTTTATTATTCTTTGTTTGTTTTTCTTTTTTTTAAAAAAACTTTTATTTCAACAACAACATTTTTGTATATATTTTTTTAAATGAATATGGATCGAACACATTCATATCAAAATCAAATTTGAAGAACAAATTTTGTTTTATTATTATTCGAATCAAAGATCAAAAATGAAGAAAGATTACCACAACACAAAACTCAAGCTTCCAAAATCATAAGCAACCTAAAAAACATGAACAAAAATAATTTAACAAAATAAATTCGAATCATAAAGAAAAGAAAAGAAAACTATGCCGAAAATGGAGAATTCGCAATCTTCTTCCTCTCGAACCGATTCCAAATGCCACCGGAAAAGTTTGCTTCTTCTTCAAAAATTCGAACCAGAGCTGCTCCAAACTCGAACAAATTTAAGCAATTTCCCAACAATTTTTAGAGAATTTTTCTGAGTATTTTCGGATGAATTTTTAGTGTGTTCAACAATGCAAAAATGGTCACTATTTATAGGGTTTGGGGGGATTGGGGATCAAGGCAAATTGTGGACAAAATCCCCATTTTCGTCCCATGAAATCATCCAATCCGATCAAAAATCCTTTGACCAGTTAAAATTCACCCTGAATTTCATCTAATTCGGCTCCAATTTGGGAAATTTTGCCCCCAAATTTAATTAGGGTTCGAACCTTTTTCCCCTTCAATTGATGAGCTACCGGCAACGGCAAGGGATGGGGTCGGCGGTATTGGACTCAGCCGGTCGAGGCGAGTCGACCGGCACCAACCACGGCGGCCGCCGTGGCCCAGGGACGGCTAAATCAGCATCGGCAGCCGGCCCAACCGTTTCGAACAGGGGATTTTGGGGAGATGATCCCGTGCGCGAGCAGCGCACGCGCTGGCGTGTGGCTGCGCGGGATCCCCCTTTTTCCTTTTTTTCTTTCATCATTCGATCCATACTCTTGATTATTTCAGCCTTAGTTCCAACGGTCGCAATTAAACCTGAAAAAAAAAAGATAAATAGGTTAATTTGGGCCCTTTGAATAGATTTTTTATTTATTATTTTGGGCTTTATTTAAATGGACCTTTACAAAAAAAGGGTTTATTATTTATTAGACATGGGTCTTATAAACCCCTTTTTCTTCTTTTATTTTAAAAAATGGGTCCATTATTTATTTATTATTATTATTTTCTTTTTTTTTAGATGAGTTTTATTCGGACGGATATTATTATTATTTTCCAATCATTTTTATTTTTTATTCTTTGAAAGTTTTACTATTATTTTTTTCTTTATATATATATATTTTTTAAAAAAGGTAAAAAATTAGTGACAATAACAAGTCCAAGGAAGGCTTGAGCTCGTACACCGTACATCCCGATCATGTTCGTGTCATTAAGGCAAATGTCCTACCCGTGTGTGACGATATCATGGCAGTCGATTGGATCGTCGATATCGATCCCGTCCCATTGTCCCCACCGTGTAGTTCCACCGTCAAAGTAACCTTGTTGAAGCTGAAAGAGAATGTTGACAATGAAGTGAAAAGTGAGATTCTAGGGGTGATCAAAGGTATTAAGGAAGGAGTCTCCGGTATTCAACAAATCACTTGTGGGGAGAATTTCTCGCCCGCAAGGGCTAAGGGCTTTTCGATCGCCTCGATTGTGGTATTTGCCGAAATCGAAGAAATGGCGGCGGGCGAGGGAAACGAGGAATTCGTGAACCTACAGAAACAGAAGGTTAGGGATCATTTGGATGGTGTCATTGTTGTTGATTATGTAATGCCATCATCTTCTTCAAATCTTTGATAGATTGTTAACTACAAAGGAAATCTTGTTGCATATTAGAATATCCAAATCCGTCAAATTATGTTTTCTGTCCTTTTACTATACTCAATTTACAGATCGAGTCCATGTATTTTAATTGACATAATTTAGACTCCCTACTATTGTTAATATTGTGTCCCGTTGTCGATCCGATTCTTACAACATTGACACTGATGGTGTTTAAGAAGAGTTGGGCCAAAATAGGATAAAGTACACAAATGTTCACTAAGCTAAGCTAAAATGATATTTTGGTGATTGGTGTTTTAAAAATTACAAAATAATCACTAAACTTATCGACGTGTTATAAAATGGCCACTAACTAAACTCCATCAAATCATTATAAAATGGTTCTTAAACCTATTAAAATTTATCACTATTTTATAATGTGATCTTTTTGTAATAATTTGATAAATTTAATGATCATTTGTAATTTTTGAAAATTCAGTGGTAAAAAATTGTTTTTATTTAGTATTATGACCATTTTGTATATCTTATTCTAAAAAATATTGGGTTTCGCCTAGCGAACAAC
This sequence comes from Hibiscus mutabilis, assembly GCA_019671005.1. NCBI lineage: Eukaryota > Viridiplantae > Streptophyta > Magnoliopsida > Malvales > Malvaceae > Hibiscus > Hibiscus mutabilis. The sequence goes on from CM033745.1 coordinate 54,255,987, forward strand.
AAAGAAGAATTACGTTTGGGTTAGGTCCATGATGAGTTTTCATGGCCTATTCTATAGGAGTATTTTCTTTATATTTTGACTTAAATTTACCAAAGGTCCTTCAACTATTGTTTAGATTTGAAGTTGGTCCCTAAATTTCAAAATCATTGCAATTAAGTCTTTAAATATTCATATGATATCAACCAGGTCTTTACATTAGTCCAACCATCAATTAAAGCATTAGATACCAACTCGGATCTCATATTAAATATATTTAAAACACAGAAATTGTAAACACGTGTGTACTCAACGTATGGAACTTTATTGGCATCTTCTATACTGGAGTATGTTCTTTGTATTTAGAGTTTATCTTACCAAATGGTCCTTAAATTATTGTTTAGATTTTAGGTTGGTCCCTAGATTTCAAAATCATTCCAATTAACTCCTTAAAGTATCAATATTTTATCAATAGATCTTTTTACCGGTCGAACCATCAAATTAAGGCATTAGATAACAGTTTGGATCTCACGTGGATTATATTTAAAACACATAGATTAGATGTATAAAGCCAAAAAAGTGCCCCTTATATTTGACTGAATAGTCACTTTGGCCCCTATTCAATTTTTGGAGCAATTCAACCCTCAATGTTTTATTTTGGGTCAAAATGGCCCCTCTATAGATGAAAACTGTCAGTTAACTAACAGTAAATGACTTGAAATGATGAGACAAACCTATATGGCAGTGCACACTGACATGTCGGTATCATATAGACAAATGTGTTGACTTGAAAAAATGTTATATCAGTCAAAAATAATTTTATAAAATTATATATAATATAAAATATTTTTTTATGCTAACTTATCATTCTGTCAAGTTATTTCAAACTGTTTACAGTCAGTTTTCTAATAATTTCCATCCGCATAAAGGCCATTTTAACCCAAAATAAAACGTTGAGGCTTGAATTGCTCCAAAAAGAATATGGGTCAAAATGACAATTCAGTTAAACGTTGGGAATATTTTTTGACTTTGTGCCTAGATTAAATTATAAGCATATATATACTTTCACCAACTATGGGATTTCAAAGGCATATGTTCTATTGGAGTATGTTCTTTGTATTTATATTCCAATTCGTTGAAAATAATTTTATTATCGTTATTTTCATTGCGTAAATATAGAACTTGTTCATCTATTATCTATTTAGGGATGAACATTGGTCAGGTTTTTGGCTGATCCGAACCTGACACGAAAATAATAATTCTAAAATCAAATTTGATACGACCCAAAAATTATATACATTAATTATGGGTCGGGTCGAGTCAGATATTTTTTACCCTAAATTCAACCCCGACCTGAAATCATCCTTAATAAAATCTGACTTTAATTTTTTAAATAAAAATCTGACCCAGTTGAATTGATTGGATCGGGTCAAAACCCAACCGGATCATGTGAAATACCCATCCCGATAAAAAAAAATAGTAAACACCCTTTTATTTTTATTTATTTTTATCCGTAGCATAATAAAAACCTTGCTATTGAAACATGTCAACTCAATCCCTTAGATTTATTTTAAAAATGCCAATCGAAAATTATTGGGATGTGGCGGAGTTGGGTAGCGCATAAGTCTCATAGCTTATAAGTTATCCTGAGGTCGAGAGTTCAATTCTCTCTCACCCCATTAGTTTTGGTTTTTTCCCCACCATTTTCCTTGGATGCCTGGTAATTGACATTTTTGTAGGTTAAATTGGTTGAATATTTCTTTTTAGGAAAAAAATTTAAAAAAGTACTCATTTAAAATTATTTGGAAAAATACTCCCTTTCGGTACACGTAAGGCAAATTTGTGCTTGGCCAAGCGCGAGTTTAAAACTCGCTTCTGGTTAAACGCGAGTTATGTATTGAGTTGGTAGATAAAAAATAAAAAAAATTAATTTAATAATTTTTTTTACACATAACTCGCTTTTCGCCAAAGGCGAGTTTGCCTTACGTGTACCGAAAGAGGATATTTTTCCAAATGATTTCAAAATGGGGTATTTTTTCCAATTTTTTCCCAAAAGTAAATATTCAACCAATTTAGCCATTTTTATGGGTTTTGTATTATTTTCAAGGTATACCTATTTATATTCAACATGTTATTAATTTTTTATATTTATAAATAAGGCATAATGCTAAAAAATGCCCATAACGTTTGACTGAATAGTCACTTTGACCCCTATTCTTTTTTAAGCAATTCAACCATCAACGCTTTATTTTGGGTCAAAATAACATCTTTGTGAATGAAAACGGTTAGTCAACTGACGATAAACAACTTGAAATGACTTGAGAGAATGACATGTCAGAAGAAAAAAGTATTTTATATTTTATACACTTTTATTAAATTATTTTTTGACTGTTGTGTCATCTTGTAAAATTAGCGTATTTGTCTATATGATACTACTATCTCAACATTCACTGCCATGTAAATTTGTCACGTCATTTCAAGCCATTTACCATTCGTTGACTAACAATTTTTATCCGCAAACTGGTCATTTTGACTCAAAATAAAACATCGAAAGCTAAATTGCTTAAAAAATAAAGGTCAAAATAACTATTCAGTCAAACATTAAATTGCAATTTTTGGCATTATGCATATAAATAAATACAAAGAGTGCGTTTTTTTGTTCTCAAGAAGTGATTTCGTGAGTCTTTGGCCAAACAGCTTTCGCCTATATTTTTAGGAAAAATTACATATTCAGTACCTCAACTATGTTCACATTATTGTTTTGGTACTCAACTATTATTTTAGTAAAAAAGTACCTAATATTACGTTTTTGTTCTGTTTTGGTACCTCGACCGTTAAAAATTAACAGAGATGATGATATGGTTTGGTATAATCACAGTTTTAGTCCAAAACACTTATATATTATCAATTTAGTCCAAAATCCATCAATTTAAAACATCATATTAATTTTTGGGGTAAAACATCATCTTAATTTTGATTAAATTTTGTCTCATCCCTTTCCCACCCCCTCGTATTCTCGTCGGTATCTCGATCGTAGAGTTTGGGTCCTCCAATAGACCCTGCATTAGCCCCCCATTGATCCGCAAATCTTAAAGTTTGGATTGTCCCTAGCATGTTTTTAAACTCCAAAACTCAAAAAAGTGTTCGACTGGAAGAAGAAGAAGAAAAATGATGAATTTATAATTTTAATCCAAAAATTAAAATAATGTTTAAATTGATTGAATTTTAACTAAATTGATAGATTGTATAAGTTTTTAGAGTAAAACTGTTATTAACCCAATCCATGTCACTATTTTCGTTAATTTTAAACGGCGGAGGTATCAAAACAGAACCAAAATGTAATGTTAAGTATCATTTCTTAATTATTAGAAACAAACAATTATTAGAAAGTTTGATCTTATGTTCCTTAAGTTTTGAAGCAATATTAAATATTTTCATAATGTACTCTCTCACATTTCCTTGACCCTTATACTTCATAAACATCAAAGAAATCACAAGTGATGTCATTTTAACCTTAACGTTTTGAGTAAAACATTTCTTAATTTCGTCAATGAAACCCTTAGTTTGAGCAATCTTTTTAGATTTGTGCTTCTAAAGACATCTAGAATGTTGTACTTTATGATCATTAGACTCATGCGATTCGAATGATCTCACCTCTCAAAATCCTTTTATGGGTGCTTACCGCAGTAAGAGGTGCAAGATGTTCTTTCCTTAGTGCAAACTCTAATGTCCATACAACCAAATACTATATGTAAGCGTCTTTTCTATTCCTTGAAATTAGTTTCACTAAACATAAGTGTAGGATATATTTAACAGATATTGTGATAACAAAAATAAATTACCTAAATATAGAACAAAAATAAGTAAATAAAATAAAAGCAAGCTCACATAAATATTCATAAGTAAACAAATAAATTCAAAATAATGGCTAGTTCCCCTCAAGATGCCAAGCACAACATTAATATCAAGTCTTTGGATAATAATATTAACTGTAAGCGGTACTCTTGTTGTAACAATCAAACATTAACAATAAACTATGTCAAACAATAGATTAATCTTTGGACTAACGTATTGCTCACATAAAATACTTTATAATTATCACACATTTATCACCACAATTGTTGTTGTAATTCTGCCAAATATTAACATTCTTTTGGGTCAATTAATAAACGCATGAATTACAAAAAACTCATAATTATCTTAATATTTTAAATAAATTAATCTGCACAAAAGCGGTCACTTTGGTGACATTATGTTTCAACTAATCCATTAAAATATTAGACACCCCAAGCCAAAATATGAATTTAATTGTTTCAAAATATTTATCTTAATTTTATCTTTCAATTAATTAAATGATAACCAAAATAATAATAAATTTGAATAAAGGTAAACCTCATATCAAGATACCAGACACTCCATTAATAATTTATCTTTGGAGAAAACATTAACTTACAAGTGATGACTTGGTACAGTAATCAAATATTGATAATAAGAACATGTCAAACAGAAATCTTCCTTTGGGCTGATTTATTGCTTACATATAAAAATGAATAATTATCACATGTTTATTACCACAGTTGCACATGTAATAATGTTAATTATTAACCTTCCTTTGGGCGGATTAATACTAATATAATCCGACTTACATACACAAAACCTTCTATATTTTAAAATAAAATATTTTTCACAATAGAGGTCACTTTGGTGACTTAATGTTTCAATTAATTTATTTCAAAATATATAATATAAATATACCGATATTCAAATTTAAAATTTTATAGTAGTCAAAGCTGAAATTTTCTGATAACACTTAAGTTTCCGAAATAACCCAAAATAAGGTTGTCTAAATGGAGCTATCAGAAATCGAAAAAATCGGAATCTTTGACTATTTTTCAAAAATTCCTTAAACATGCATTTACCAAAATTAAAGTCGAATTCAAAACAATCAACCTTTAACTAAAAGTAAGAACCAAAGTATCATATTAATGAATTCAATAATGATAACATGAAATTTTAATTTATCCATAATAACCTAACGATTAAAATAGAAATTCTTAAACAAACCGAATCAAATATAAATTTCGTAAGATTAATGACATGCTTTTTAGAACCAAAACTGAAATCATATAATTCAAAATATATATACCAGACCACATACAATTATTGTAAAAAACATGTCATGACCACACTTTAATCATCAAGCATGAATTGTGCCGTACAATAATATTGGACAGCATTGAAGTTTGACAATAACCCATACGAAACACTGTAGTTGAATCGTCCCTACTCGTGTAACGGTAATTATTTAAAAACTACAATTATACCAAAAAACATACTAAACTTGACTCCGTCCCTACTCGTGTAACGGTAATTATTGAATCGTCTCTATAACGAAACACTGTAGTATCGGATTCAAATTAATTGATCTTTTCGAAAAGGATTCAGATTAATTAATCAATGAGTTGAATGCCGGTCGTCATAGATAAAATGTACTCCCTTTGTCTCATTAAAATTGCCACATTTTGATATTTTCTAGTCATTTTTTTTAAACTTTGACAATATTTTTTTAAAATAAATAAATTAAAATTTATAAAATATATATTTAAAAACTACTTGATCGAATGTTATTAAAATATATTTTATCAATAATAAATTTTAAATTATAAGAAGTTAAAATTAAAAAGATTTGATCAAAATATATCAATATGTAACGTGACAATTTTAATGAAACTGTGGAAAAAAAAAAACAAGAGTTTGGACATAAATTATACCAAAAGAGCAATGCCATTTGTACTAAAAAACAAAGGAATTAGTTTTCAAACCAATTGAACCAAAAAAGGTAAAAATAAATAGGTTTAATTACATTTCTTACCGTCAAAATATTTTAAAATTTCATTTTAGTCCTTAAATTTTTTGTTTCTTTTGACCAGCGAGCTTTTGTTTATTTTTGTCAAATTAAACCAAAAATGTACCAGACCTAGACCGAATAAACTTGACCCGAGACCCGTAGAGACCTGATATTAATCCATACATGATGACCCGAAATTTAATCTGAAACCTGAATTAGACCGACCTGACCTAAATTTTAGTTGAACCAAGATGGACCCGCACAGAAGACAACTCGAAATAAAGAAAAGATATTAAAATAAATAAAGAAATATAAGATGTGAACAGTCGCACAACTCACCCAAAAGTCAAATATATTGTCTTTATAAAGCCATTATAGCGTGTAACCTAAAAACTCGATTAAAATCGATCGATCTCTTGTTGACCCGAACCAAAATCAACTGAACCGAAAACAACCGACCCAATATGACCAGAATCATAATAAACACGAACTAAAACCGAATAATATTAAACCTAAAATAATCCGAACCAAACCAAACCGAATGACCTATTTTCCACCTCTCAGACCTATTATGCAGACAATAGCTATTTTGTCTTATCTACTATTTCTGTAATGATTTTTATAATTTTTTAATTATTTAAATATATTTGCTTAGTTTTTACATTTTAACTTTTTAAATATTTTTTACGAACAAAATAATTTGTTACCTTTTTGTCAGCTAGTTAAATTTGGTAAAAATGTGTACAAAAATATCGAGCATAAATGTTTGCTTTTTAAAAATTAAAATTAAAATTTTTAATTTTAAAAATTAAATCCTAAATTCTAATGCTGCAGATTAAACACTTAAACCTTAAACTAAATCATTAACATTTAAAATATAAAATTGTATAATCTTAAACTACACAATATATATTGAATATTTTTTTAAAATTTGATGATTAAAATACTTTTTTAAAAAAATTCTAGGTCAAAAATATCATTAAACTAAATAAATAACCAAGGTGCCAAAAGCACATTTTTTTGTACATACGTTGCCTTAAATTGGAAGAAACCCATAATGAGCAGAAAGGCAGTGCAGACCGGTTTACATGTTGTCATTATTCTAATGGAATTATAATTAAATTATATTTTGATACACAGTTTGTAAAAAAAAATTATACAACTATTCTTTAAAATATAAAATTTAAAACCTTAATTCTAAACTTCAAGTTTTAAACGTTATTCCTAAATTTTAAATTCTAAACCCTACAAGATAAACACATAACCCATAAATTTGACAAACACATTTAAACTTTAATTTACACGGACTGTGTATCAAAATTTTTTTCATCATAATTTAGCTTTGGTGCAATAGATTTAATTTTAATATTCGATTTTTTGTACTATTTTTTATTAATAGTAAAGTATATAAATAATTATTAGATTATAAAAAAACAAACATTTTGATAATTTATATTTCAAAATTATAGAATAACTATTAAAATTAATCAAACTATTAAAAAATATCATTATATTTTACCAAATTATTACAAAATGATTTTTAATTTTTCCAAATTATTATAAAATGATCAATAAGTTTTACCAAACGGTTACAAAATAATTTTTAAATTTTACCAAATTATTACAAAATAATCATTAAATTTTTACTAAATTACTACAAAAATATCATTAAATTAACCGTATTATTATACTGTTTTATAAAGTTTGGTGATTATTTTATAAGAGTTCGATGAATTTATTAGACTAAATAATAACCACGTGCCAAAATGCACATTTTTGTACATAAGTTGCCTTAAATTAGAAGAAACCCATAACTGGCAGAGAGGGGGTGCCGACCAGTTTAAATCTTGTCATTATTCTAATGTAAATAAGCTTTTGCACAATTGATTCAGTTTTATGTTCGTGTTTTTTTTTTACAATTTTTATTAATAGTTGGTTAAAATATGTAATTGATCACTATATAATAAAAAATAATCGTTTTGATCACTGGCTTTTAAAAATTAATTTTATGAATTTAATGAGAATTTTATAACTTTTGAATGAACAATGACCAAAACAATCAATTTTCATAGTTTATTGACTATTGGGTGTAATTTACCCTAAATATTTTTATAAATAGTTAAAGGGTAAATTACGTAAATCATTACTGAGTTTTATTTTCAAACCTATTTTGGTCACTGGAGTTTCAAAATGTTCAATTTATTCACTGAAGTTTAGACATTGAACATTATGTGTCACTCATCCGTTAACTTTCTGATATCGTTATGACGTGAATGTCGTTCATTGTTTACATCGCTGGACGCCACTGTCGACGGTCGTAGATGGTGGTCGTTCGGTCTCAAATTTCACCAATTGCTTCATCTTGACCCTGGAGTCTGAATCCAACCTCTATTTTGTTGTAAAGTGCCTCAAAGTCCTTAAACCAAGTAAAAATCTTTCGATTTTTCTCTTTTGATTTTCCTCGTCTGCCGTCAGATGGAGCTTGTTTCTCAATATATTTCTTACCTCATGCCGATGAAGCTTTCTACTGTTTGAATCTTGGAAAAGTTCCTCTGTTCGCCAGTAAATAGACGTCGTCTAAATTAATAGAGGAGTGACAAAAAATGTTTAATGTCTAAACTTCAAAAAGCAAATTGAACGTTTTGAAACTTCAGCGACAAAAATAAGTTTGGGAGTAAAATTTAGTGATGCTTTACATAATTTACCCATAATTAAAACTCCCCTCACGTTTCATTGTTATTATTATTTTTTTACCCTTCCTTCTTTGACTAATCCAGATCGACCCGCGTCACACACTTGATTTTGGTGGATGAGTCTCTCGGCGGGAATTTTCTGCACATACAACTCCTCAAACTCAAAATTTGCTTAAGCGATACCAAACTGCTTACCATTTAGACCAATACGTTTCATTGTTATTTATTATAAAAAAAATATTCTGAATTTTATGATCTGAAACGTGGATCTCATGCTTGCGAATAATAAGGCTCGAGAAACAGTTATATTATTGGCGTATTAGTAGCGTGATTATTGCCCTAATCCTGGGACACAAAGAATCAAGCAAATTTTATGCACATGGGGGCTTGCTTATTTTTGAATAATATTTAAAATTATAAGAGTTAATATTTTTGAATAATATTTAAATATTTAAGAGTTAATATTTTGAATAATATCTAAATTTATTAAGTATTTATACTTAAAAGTTAGAAGATAAGGTATAATTCGATTTAATATTTAAATTTATAAAAGTTAATTGCACCGCACATCCCAATTATCACTTTTATTTAAATTGCTCCCTAAATTTTTGAATGTTTTTATTTCATCCCTAAATCACAGCCCTTATTTTAAATTAGTCCATGAACTTTTGAACGTTCTAATTTTATCATCAAATTATCATTTATGTTGCATCTTATTATTATATAGTGTACATCAACGTTTATTTGAAAACTAATTTTTTTTATAATGATTTTATCAATATTGGATGTGACTAGCATATACTTGTAATTTGAAAACAAAATTAAAACGTTCAAAAGTTTGGACGAGCAATTTAAGATGAGTCATAGTTTGGAGATGAAATTAGAACGCTAAAAAGTTTGAGAATCAATTTAAGATGATGATCATAGATTGGGGACATGTGGTGTAATTAACTCAATTTACAATGAAAGCTTGTACTCCTTTTTGCACAATTTCAGTTTATTCCTTGAACATTCGAAAGTTTGTATATTGTGTAATAGTATGATGTGACATAAATAGTCTTTTGATGATGAAATTAAAATGTTTAAAAGTTTAGGACCAATTTAGAATGGGGGTTATAATTTGAGGATGAAACTGAAATATTCAAAAGTTTGGATACTAATTTAAAACAAAAATCATAGTTTGAGGATGGAATTAAAACCTTTAAAAACTTATGAACTAATTTAAAATAAAAGTCATAGTTTAAAGACACATGGTGCAATTAACTCCTTTCAATTTGCAACAAGTATCCTTTAGAGAATATCTAGGAGAGAGAGTAGCTAGAGGTCATATGTACAAGAGAGTGATTGCAACTAGCTTCTCATTGTTATTCAAAAGTACTTTTGCCTTCAAAAACACTTTCTACACTATAAGTAATGAAGAATAAAGAGCTTGAGAGCTAAAAATTGTTTTTCAACTCGAAAACTAAAAAAACTAGTGCTTTTGATTTTATGGAAAGTACTTTCGGGTATGAAATTATCAAGACACTCTCCTATATATTCATATTTTGTAATCAATCATACTTTCCAACATATGTTTAAAATATACATTTTAACTTATCACAATATTTTTTAACAGCAATGTTAAAACACTTAAAATAACAAATCGCACTTTTCCATGTCACTATGCTATAATCTTTTTTAAAGAAAAAAATATTTCATGGATTGGCGGAAAAAAACTTGCTTTCCACTAGTGAGTTCAATTTAGAGTTTATGGGCTTAGTTTAGAGTTTATGTTTTAGGAATTTAGAATTTATGGTTTCAATTTATGTGTTAGGGGTTATGAGTTACGGTTTAAGAACTAGGGTTTAGGATTTTAACTTTTATAGTGAAATTAGTCATGCTTGTGGGAAAAAATTCCACTATCAGTGTATGGTATAATTACTCTTTTTAAAAGCACTTTTCAACCCAGCATTAACAAAGAATTAAACCTCAAAACTTCTCTTATATTGTTGATATATAGTTACTCTCTGAATAAGTCTCCATAAAGGTAGAATCCGATCTAAACTACACAAACAAATTTCTTTTGATATAACCAATGGTATCCAGCTTATTGGTTGATAAGTTTGGATTGAGTACTGCAAAATTCATTACGGTAGCCACCCAACACTATAAGTATTTATTGCTTTATAACCCTTGGCATTTGACAATATTATATAAACCAAACCCTATATGACTTTGTACAATAAATGACTTAGTTTAAAATACTTATTTTCATGCAAATGTCAACCCCCACTCCCTCTGCTTGTGGGTATATAAATACCCTAATCCTCTACCCATCATTATCACCACAAAAGGGAAGTCTAGTTAAAGAGAAAGTGAGTTTGAAAAGCTCAGCAAACCAATGGGAAGGAAACCTTGTTGTGCCAAAGAAGGGATGAAGAAAGGGGCATGGTCTGCAAATGAGACCAAATCCTCACCAACTACATCCAAATCTATGGCCAAGGCAAGTGGAGAGACCTTCCCCAAAAAGCTGGTATTGTTCTTTTACTTGATTATACTTCGGATTCATTTACTTTTTCTGTCGAATTGGTCCCTAAACTTTCTCGATTTTCATTCATTTTGATTACGTGACACTCTGAGACTGTCACGTTATCAAAAGGACTAAAAACAAGTGAAAAAGTGAACCAAGCAAATGTTTAAGGACCAAGTTTAAAAAAGTATAAAGTTCGGGGATAACTTTGTAATGAATGAGGGGTGATGTAGGGTTGAGGCGATGTGGGAAGAGTTGCCGGCTCCGGTGGATGAATTATCTGAGGCGGAATATTAAGAGAGGAAACATTTCTATTGAAGAAGAAGAGCTCATTACAAAAGCTCTTTGGTAACAGGTAACTTGTTACTTTTTAGGGTAAATTCTGGCTTTGTCCCTCTACTATACTCAAATTCGGGATTTAGCCCCTATACTTTAATTTGGCATATTTTTGTTATTACTTAATCCACATAGTTTATAGTAACTCATCATGTTGACATGGTTATTTTTGTGTTCACTGGTGTAGCCAGCTTGAACTGACACCCCAAAATTTTTGAAAATTAATTTTTTTAATAAAATTTATATAAAATATTAAAAAGTAAAATAAATACTATTTTAAAAGAATACTGGCACTACTCTAAAAATAATTGACACCCCTTAAAAGAAAATTGATACTCACAATTTATCTCGCCTACTTAAAAATTATATATACTTGTAAATTTGGACACCACAATATAAATTTTCTACCTCTGCCCTTGATTGTGTTGAAATAGGTATATATATTTTTTTATAAAGAATCCAAGATAACATTTTAAGCGGAATGATTAACATTGTTAACTATTTTGACTAACTAATACCATTAAAAAAATAAAGGACGAATTTGTGCCAAATTAAAGTACATGGGTTAAATATGAAATTTGAGTATAGTAGAGAACCAAAAATCAGAATTTGACCTTAAACTTAGTTCGGATAGGCTAGGTTAATTGCCAACACTCTTTTTGCATTATGTGAAACTCTGGTCTAAAGTGTTAAATTAAGAAACCATGTATGGTAGATTTCGTCTCGGTTAAAATTTCAGCATTTTTTTGATAATTTTCGATGATGAAAATTTGATTTTGATATTTTCAGGTGGTCCCTCATCGCGGGACGATTACCCGGACGAACAGACAATGAAATCAAAAACTACTGGAACACAAATTTGAGTAAAAGATTGCAAGGCCAAAAGGATAACATTTCTCCCAAGATCACCACATAGGTTTCTGATCACAAACTGATACGTACCAAGGCAGTCAAGTGCACCAAGGCCGTCAACGTTACTTTAGACCTCAAATCCGAAACCATCAGCCCTATCGAGACCCCGTCTTTTTCGACCATCAACGAGGACAATATCTCCGTGGATTTCTTGATTGACCTCGACATAGATGAACTTCTCATACTCGAACACGATCAGATCTCGGAGTTCCGTCAAGTTCAACAAGGTGATGAAAATGGCGACGACATGGGATATGGTAATAATTTTGACTTGGTTATGGATGAAGGTGACGAGCTTTGCAATTCAATGGATAATTCGAGGGATGGCACTGCGTTTTTTCAAACAAGCGAAGCCTTGGATCTCCAAAGCCTAGCATCTTATCTAAACATAGAAGATTTAGTTCAATTGCTAAAATAGGAAAGATGTAATAGTTTTAAGGGCATAATCTTTTGTGTGTTAAATCAAGCAAAAGCGATTTGGGTTAAGTCGTTAATGAAAAATAATGTATTGTGATAAGCCGAGTTACGGATAACCCTCGTCTATGATGTACTCACAATTACATTAATGCTTTGTGGTGTATTAATGTGTTTTATGACTTTAAGATTGATGACCATTGAAAAGAATGTATGACACTACCATATGTCATGTTTTGAAATCGTAATGAGAATAAAAAATAGCAAAGTCCATACATGATATACTAATAGACTATTATGTACGAATTCTCGATTGATATGATTGTTATTGTTTGTAACGCGACCCTCGAAACGTATAGACCATAATTGGTATGTAAATGAACGTGCAAATTATATTGGACATAAGAGATCCCAACCACCACAGGTCCCAATCCAATTACAACTCATCCTCCTCCCCATATAAGTATAGCAAGACCAACGAATCATCATCTATACCCATTATGTTGAATAAAGCTTCAAACAATTTAAAAAGATAAAAAAAAACGTGTCACAAAAACATACTAAAAATATATTGAAAGAAAAGGAGGGAAATTAAGGTAAACTACACCATTAGTCATTAAATTATGAAAAAAAACTTTGATACATAGGTTGTGTAAACTTTAGTTTACACGTGCTTTTTATTTTTAGGGGTTAATGTTTTAGTTTAGGGTTTAAAATTTAGGGGTTTAGGTTGTAGGGTTTAGAATTTAAGGTTAGAGCTTAGAATTTAAAGTTTAGTTTTTTAGCATTAGGGTTAGAAATTTAAGATTTGAGTTTTATAGTGTATATGCAGACTCTGTGTAAAATTAGTTTTACATAGTCTGTGTATCAAAATTTTACCCTTAAAACTATTACATCTTTCCTATTTTAGCCATTGAACTTGTAATCACTAATTTTGTCCGGGTCGATCTTTTATTGGCAATAATGGGCTTATACGTGATAAGTACTATTACGTAACGAGTGTTATTATATGTGTTACTAGTACATGGTTATCGTATGGCTGTGGAGTATACGTCGTAAATGTGTAACACGTAGATATATTTGTTGATGTGTTCATTATTGTTTTGATATGACTGTGAGTAGGTATATTAAATGTATTATGTATGTATGTTAATAATTATGTACGTGTATATATAGGGGGCATGTATGTATTTAGTATTTATGCAGTGCGTGTTTTATATGTATAGTATGTATTAATATTTGACTTAGGCACATTTGGTTATATATGTGTATGTGTTTATTGCATGTGATAATAACATATGTTAATGTGTATGTACGTATGTATTATAAATGTATGCATTGATATTTGTATATTATGTAAGGATAATTGTTCATTGTTATTATTATAACATGGGCTGAATTAATTAAAAGGATAATAAAAAAAACAGACCAAACAAATAATTAAAACCCAATATTATATATAAGTCCATTTACAATTTGCCCACTTATCCTTATTTATTACATGTGGCCCGATAAGGCCCAATTCTAAAAGAAACCCTAATTTGTTTTGTTCTCTGTGCAGCCCAATCTGGATCGTTGGATCAAGGGCTGCTGATCGAACGATCCAGATCAAATGAAGATCTTTAGCTCTTTGCTCACCATGTGTCATCATCCTGCGCTGCCACGTCAATCACCAGATGCAATCTGGACCGTCCGTTCTAGAGGAGATCTCAGACGCCAGGTCAGATCTAATCCAATAGCCCAGATCAAGCCGGACTATTCGAATCCCGTACGTGCAGCCCACGCTCCGGCCGATCAGCTTCTTCACGCGCCCACGCGCCGGCCTCGGTTCATCCCCTCGTTCGCATGCCCGCAACACTGAAATTTCCGCTGCCACCACCGGCTCCCAACCACCGCACAACAGAAAACACATAAAAGGGGGCATGTCAGAGCATCATCATCCACAGTAATAACATTTAAAGTTTGCTTAAACATGTAAACCATAGGCAATAGGACAATGAATAATCGGAATGAGATATAAGCATGTAATACACCATTTGTAACGGACGGAAGTTTGAACGAAAATTTGAAGCAATAAACAGAGCAAAAAAAGGCCTTTCAAGGTATATCTTATTCTTTCTTTCAGTTCATATATATATGCATGTGTATAAAAAATAAGAAAACAAAGTAAGGGTTTACCCTCGTAGATCCCTTTCCTTTCGCGAAGTTCCAGTTTCCTCCTACCATCACTCCTCCGTTGATAAGCCGTGGCCCTCTTAAGGCCGAATATGGTGAAACGGTGTAGGCACACGACGCCGAAAGTTTTTTTTTCAATTCGGCTTTTGGTGTTTTATTGGGAAATGAATTGATTTTGATAAACTGGGTTTGAATCTAGGTTTTATATGAAAATAGGGAATTTTTAGGGGCGGTTTGAGGGGCGGTTCGAGTGGTGACATGGCGGTAAGCTGGCCGGTTTTTAGAAATTACGACGGAGAGGGCCGTCGAAATCTGGGTTCATGTTGAACCCAGATGAATATGAAGAACAAACTGAGAGCATTTGTGGGGGAAGTTGTTATAACAAAAAAAAAAATCGAAAAGGGTTTGATGTTCGGATAAAAGAGAAATATATAGTGTTATATTTTTAAAATGGTATAATCACATTTTTAGTCCCTCTGCCCTAAAGTAATTGTGCCGGAAGAGCTTCCGTATGGTTTAATTGCGTTATCAGTCCCTCTGTGTGGGATAATTACCATGAGAAGCCATTCCGCCTTTTTAAATTACCCCCTGGGTCTTTCGTAGTTTTTCAAAATTTTCAATTGCGCCCTCGTTATTTCTTTTAATTTAGTCTCTGTATTTTATTTTCTCACAATTAGGTCCCTTTTCCAGTTTTAAATTAAGTTATTTTATTTATCTTTTTCATGTTTTTTTAGTTTAAATTTTGCATATTTATTTCTAGTACTTGCAATTTAATTTTTATGATAATTTTAGTCGTTTGTGATCGTGATTTGTGGATAAAATTAGTTCGAATGGAATGTATATTAGGAATTTAATATGCACATAGGTTTAGCATAAATCGAAAACGTGGCGTATAATTTTATGTCTAATATGCATTTGTTGGTGAAGTAGAAATTGGTAAAATATTGTGAATATTTTTCAACTTATGATATGTTTTAGAATAAAATAGGAATTTGTAATAAAAATAAAAATAAAAATGTTTTAATATATAATATATATTTTTAGTATATAATTGTTTTGTTTTTTTAAAAATATATATACAAATATGTATTTATATAATAGATACTTTCAATATAATGACTTTAAAGAATAAGATAGAATTTTGTAAAATATAATACATACCCATGACACATAATATATATATATATATATTTCAAAGTATAGTATAATCTTATAAAATAAGGCATATATGTTTTGGATAGAATATATAATTTTTAAGATATATAGTGTAATTTTGAAGAATATAACATACACATTATAGGTACATAAAATATATAGTTTTTGAAGTACATAATAATGTTATGTGAAAATAAAATATGTATATGTAGTGTATGATATGGTTTAAAGTATGTAGAAGAATTTTGTAAAATAAATAATACATATTTTTAAATAATAGGTTTTTATATGTATATTATATAACTTTAATACATAATGTACTTCAATGTATATTTTTAAATAATAAGTTTTTTAATATGTTATATTATTTAAATACATAATGAATCTTAAATATTTTGGGCTTTTATTACATAATAATAATTTGGGGCTTAGGCCTTGTTTTGCTCCTTTTGGGCTGTTGTCTAAATTAAGTAAATTAACTTAATTAATCTAGATCGTGTGCTTGTCTTATAGGGGCACAATCCTATAATCAGGTTAGCCTTAGTTTTTTTAAAAACCTTAGTTAGATTTGAGTTTGGATTAATTTAGTGAATTTAAATTTATCATTGGCTTATTGGAGTAAATGTTAAATTCGTTAAATTAATTGAACTTTAGGGAAAAAACTAATTTTAAGCTAAACTTAACTTAACATTAAATTACAAACTAGTCACCATAATTTAGGGTTTCTAGTTTTAGGGCTAATTAATTTAGGGTTAAATATTAGAGTCGTCTAATTAATAGATAGATCACTAATTGGCTTTCTAGTGAATTGGGCCTTCTTTTGTGTGTTTATGCTTATGCTTTGATTGTCATACTTTAATTGACATCCATATAATCTTTAATCTTAATTGCATCTCTAATCAATCTAAATCATAAAGGGGGTGTATTTATTAATTCTAATATTTGTGTCGTAACAATCCGAGCTTAAAGGATGTTGACCGAATATTCGAATTAATCCTCACCACCCCAGGGTAAATGGATTAAAAATTAACAAAATCATCACATCATACTTAAATGTTTGCATCATGCATAAAGGTGACGTACGGGGGTCGAACCATAAATTAACACGGCAGTCAGGCTTATTCGATGTCGGTTTAATCTATGGTTCGACGTATCGTCAACCTTATTAATTAAATGTCTAATTAATTTGAGTCCATTGATTCGATAAAGCCCGTGCAATCAAGGTTAATTTTTATCTAAGAAGTCTGAATCAAATTCAATGTAAATTTCGATAATTTTTATCCTTTTAAGAACAATAAATGTTTTGGTACCGAGTTCCGGGCGTGATGGGGGTGCTAATCCTTCCCCACGCGTAACCAACTCCTGGACCCTTTCACGACGAATCTCTGGTTTCTTATGGTGTCCGACCTATCTTCCCAAGTGGTCGGTGGCGACTCCAAGTTTTCATCGCTTCCATGGATTTAAAATTTTCAAAGGAAATCCCCGATCTTCCAAAAAAATTTATTAATAACTTAGGGGATAATTAGTAGCCGACTTGTTTTCTAAACAAACACCATTCACGTGGTAAAATCTATTTTTTTCCAAAATAGAAGAAAAAAGGTCGCTACAGAACTAGATCTTTCAGTAAAACCGCTATTAACATGTGGTGGCACATGATACCACCTTATTGGTCAAATAAAACTAAATAAAAAATAAAAACAAACATGGGTGCTATTAAGGGGAATCAAACCTCCAACCCAACACCTAGCCACTAAGCTAAGATTAAATCTTCGTAAAATTTTCACTGAAACTTTTATTTAATGTATATTGTGACATATGAGATGTTGATAAAGAGATAAAAACTGGCGTGAAGAATTAAAAAGTTAGAAAAAAATACGCTAGCATTATCCTTAATTTTTTAACGGTCGAAACGTAACATTAGTAAAAGTTTGTCAAAAAGATTAACTAAATAATCAAAATATTAAAGATGTTATAGTTCAGTGACTAATGGTATAGTTTACCAAAAGATATTATCCTATAATTAATTTTTAGCTTAATAGTGTAAAATGTCTTTAAACTTTTGAAAAAGTCAATTAACCCTTTAAATTTTTTTCATCCAGTTGACCTCTTGAACCAAGAAATTGAACCAATTAAGCCATTTGACTAATTTTGACCATTAAATCTTCATAATTTTTTAGATATGTTAGTGTAATACTTTATGTCAGTGTTTCTACTTCACATTTTCCAGATTTTTTTATTTATTTAAAAAATCTTTAAAGTTCTAAAAATTCAAAAAAAATTGACCAATTATGACCATTAAATTTTAACATTTTTTAATATATTGGTGTACTACGCCGTGTCACAATGTTTTTACTCTAAAAAATCTTTAGAGTTCTAAATATTCAAAAAAAAAACTTGTAAAATTTATAAAAATAATATATATTTTTTTAAAATCTGTAAATGTAACATGATAAAACTGTAATGTATTATGTGCCAATAATATATACAAATTTATGTAGATGTAAGGGTCAAAATTGATCAAAAGACTTAATTAATACAATTTTTTAGTTTAATTTGATTTAATTTTTTTTGCCCTTTCAATTTTCAAGGCTTCGTCCTGACTAATTTGGATTAACTTACGTCGCGCACATGACTTTGGCAAATTTGATTTAATTTTTTGGTTGAAGGATTAATTTTTAAAATATATATATTAACCAACATAACCAGATTCGGGTACAATTAAGAGAGGACAATTACCGTAATAAAAAGATATTAGGGTCCGTTTGTTTCACTAAAATCTGTTTCCGAAAAATAAACTACATTTTCTAGAAAACAAACTATAGAAAGTATTTTCTGGTGTTTGGATGATGTTGTGTAATTCATTTTTTGCTGTTTGGTAGAGTTTCCTGATAATTTCATGAACAGTTCACAAATAAGCATCGATAATGCTAAAAACAAGTTCCAACCCAAATATGGTTTAGGGTTTAGGTTAGCGTTAAGGATTTATGGTAGCATTTAGGGTTTAGGGTTTAGTGTTTAGGGTAGCATTTAAAGTTTAGGGTTTATATTTAGTGTTTAGGTTAGTGTTTAGGGTTCATGGTTTATGGTAGCATTTAGTGTTTAGGGTTTAAGTTAGTGTTTAGGATTTAGGGTAGCATTTAAGCTTTATGGTTTAGTGTTTATGGTAGCATTTAGAGTTTAGGGTTAGTGTTTAGGGTTTAGGTTAGTGTTTAGGGTTCATAGTTTATGGTTTATGGTAGCATTTAATGTTTATGGTTTAAGTTAGTGTTTAAGGTTTAAGGTTTATGTTATTGTTAGGGTTTAGGGTTTATGTTATTGTTAGGGTTTAGGGTTTAGAGTTAGTGTTTATGGTTTAACATTTAGGGTTTAGTGTTTAGGATTTAGGTTAGTTTTTAGTGTTTATAGTTTTAGGGTTTATGTTAGAATTTAGGGTTTAGGGGTTAGTGTTTAGGGTTTTGTTAGTGTCTAGGGTTTAACATTTAGGGTTTATGGTTTAGGTTATGGTTTAGGGTTTTATGGTTTAGATTAGTGTTTAGGGTTCATAGTTCAAGTTTAGGGTATTATTTAGGGGTTAGGGTTTATGATTTAGGCTAGTGTTTAGGGTTTAGTTTTTAAGGTTTAGGGTTTAGGTTAGTGGTTATGGTTTAGATTTTAGGATTTATGGTAGCATTTAGGGTTTAGAATTTATGGTAGTATTTAAGGTTTAGGATTTAGTGTTTTTATGGTAGCATTTAGAGTTTAAGGTTTAGCATTTAGGGTTTAGCATTTAGGGTTTAAGGTTTATAATTTATGTTAATATTTTAGCGTTTAGAGTTTAGAGTTTGAGAGGATGTAATTTATTTTACGAAAAAATATAATAAAACAAGATGCAAAAAGATGTAAAGAAAAAATAGTACTGTAAGAACCAAACACAGTAAATTAATGAAATTGAATTCTGAAATTTAAACTTACACACCCTTAGTATAATAAACAATCGGGAAGATCCACTGGTTCAGTCTCCGCTCTGGTTTTCGCCCCAATTACTCAATAACAGAAGAAGAAGAAGAAGAAGAAGAAGAAGAAGAAGAGGCGGAGGTATATATATACATATCTAGGGTTTATCTGGATCTAGCAATCAATGGCGTGCGTGTATATACCGGTTCAGAACTCCGAGGAGGAAGTGCGGGTGGCTCTGGATCAGCTTCCCCGAGATGCTTCTGATATTCTCGATATCCTCAAAGCAGAGCAAGCTCCTCTCCATCTTTGGCTCATCATCGCGGTTGGCCTCTTTATTTCCTTCTGAATTCCTGTATTTACCTTGTGGAATCCTCTCAATCGTGTTACGGTGATGCTTTAGGATTTCCTTTTTCTTTGTTTCGTATCTTTCCGTTGACGTGATTGCAAACAAATATTAGCTGAAATTTGAAACGGTAGATGTTTCGTTAAACTTGTCTTTGGAATTTTCTTTATATTCATTAATTTTGTTCTTAATGCTGTAGAGGGAATACTTTAAACAAGGGAAGGTTGAACAATTTCGACAAATTCTGGAAGAAGGATCCAGTCCTGGTATTATGCGTTTTCTTATTCTTGCTCTTTTGCTTGCTTTGGTATTATACTATTATGCTACCGGTTTTACTGAATTTGTGGTAACTTGCTGATTGCTATCTGCGTTGTACGGATTGTTGTTGTTGTTTTTTCTATTGTAGAAATCGATGAATATTACGGTGATGTTAGATATGAGAGGATTGCTATCCTAAATGCTTTAGGGGCTTATTACAGCTACCTTGGGAAAATTGAGACAAGACAAAGAGAAAAGGAGGAACACTTTATTTTGGCTACACAGTATTACAATAAAGCATCAAGAATTGATATGCACGAGCCTTCAACTTGGGTTGGCAAAGGTGAATATTCTTGGGCTTTTTTTATGTTGTACTTGTTGCATATCTAATTAAAGTTCCAATTACAAGTGTAAATGCGGGATTGGGTTATCAGCCTTGGACTTGGTTTTAGTATGAAGTATATTTCTGTGACTTTTCCTATTGATTAGAGCTTATACTCGGTGTCTAGTCTAGTTCACGATGAACTTGTGATTCTCTTGCGGATGACCCGTATTGCTATCATTCTTGGCATTTCCTAGTTTGTCATAAAGTGTTTCATATTGTTTGGTTAACACATGTTGTTTGAAATGTTTTTAACTTCAATCAATGTCTACTATTTGCAGGTCAGCTTCTCCTGGCAAAAGGTGAAGTAGAACAGGCATTTGCTGCGTTTAAGATTGTCTTGGAAGGAGATCGTGATAATGTTCCTGCTCTTCTTGGTCAGGTGTATTTAATTATTCCTTTTTCCTATCTAATGTAATATGATTGTCGTAGATTTGTTGATATCATTGAAAATTTTTATGATATTGTTGTATTAGTGACCATACTTGTGGTACATTATATGATTAATAAACAGTGCATTATAATTTTTTGAGGAAACTCATTGTCTTATGTAAAGATGTAAAGTTCTGGCAGGAATGGTCCAGGGAACCCGATTTGTGTCATGGCTTAAAACTTTCATGCTGCCTTTTTTGTGTAAATAACTTGTTCTGGATATCTTCAGGCATGTGTTGAGTTCAATCGTGGTCGTTATGCTGATTCATTGGAGTTATACAAGGTCAGCAGTTCATGCTTTTTTAACTTGAGTATTTAAAATCATGACAAGTTTGTTAACTCACATAACACATTACTTTTATAAGAGGGCCTTGCAAGTGTATCCTAATTGTCCTGGAGCTGTCAGACTTGGGATTGGTCTCTGTCGATATAAATTGGGTCAATTTCAAAAGGCTAGACAGGCATTTCAGCGAGTTTTAGAGGTGATTTGGTTCAATCAATTACATTACATTACATTACATTACATTTCTTTTTTATTTCTTTCAGTTTATGTTTCTAAATGCAATAATTTATGGCATGCTGATTGTTCTCTGTCATCAAAAATTAATATTTGCAGTTAGACTCAGAAAATGTTGAAGCTCTTGTTGCATTGGCAATCATGGATTTACAAGCAAATGATGGTATATTGGGAGATACGATTGTTCAGCTAATGATAAATATCTATGTGGTTTGTTGTTGTTCTATTTTCTGATTCCAATGTAGGTGATGATGCTTTAATATGTCTTTACAGCTTCTGGGATTCAGAAAGGCATGGACAAAATGCGTAGAGCTTTTGAGATATATCCCTATTGTGCAATGGCACTAAATTATCTAGCAAATCACTTTTTCTTCACTGGACAACACTTTTTAGTTGAGCAACTGACTGAAACGGCTCTTGCTGTCACCAATCATGGACCGACAAAATCACATTCTTTCTACAATCTAGCACGCTCTTATCATAGCAAGGTCCAAATACTATTACTTTATGTCTATGTTTCTTGTAGGCCCTTACTATTATAATTATTACTGTTATATTACTGCATACTTTACAGTGAACGATGTGGAAATGCCAGGATATCATATCTTGCCTTTTGTTCATAGTAAAACAGATAATGCATTAGCTGACTCTCTTTTCCCCTTTTGATCATGATTTGTCTTACAAGGAACTAGATAGGGTTATCCGATAAATAAAATAAGCTATCCTAGTAATTCCTTTATATGGATGATGGTTCCTACTAACAGTTACCATCCATGGTTACTCTTATATAGTGATTGTGTGGCTGTTCAGTGTGATTAATAAGATTGTTTCTTCTTTTATATACCATTGAAGTTCTGCTAGACTGATAATTTGCCTGCTTGGAATAACTAAAATGCTATTTTCATTTGCGACTTCTCAGAATTGCAACTTGGTGAATTTATGTTTGCATTCTAAAACGACTGAATTAGTCATGCTTGACAAACCATGATGATTTTGATTCTTTAAATTACTGATGGGAGCAATATTATTTCTTCTTAGTGTAGGGGGACTTTGAGAAAGCTGGGTACTATTACATGGCATCTATCAAGGAAATCAATAAGCCTCTTGAATTTGTATTTCCTTACTTTGGTAAGAAACACGTTTAATATACTTTTGAGTTCAAATATTCGACTAATTTTGTGCATTATGCACTGGATGGTTTTAGGTTTTAGTCTAGTTTTATTTTGAACTCAATTATCTCAGGCTTGGATTAACCAGTAAAGTAATACCTCTTTCCCTATTAATATCGTCAGATTGAATGTGACAATTTTTACTCTTGGAAATGACAAATCAACAACGATTAATGACGAATGAGATAGGTTTGAAAAAAATGATTGATATGAAATATTGGAATTTCAAAGTATGATAATTATAAGCTAGTTTAGTGTTGTCGTTGCCGTTGAAAAAGTACTTCTGAAAAATGCAGTTGAAATGTGCTTTTAGAAAGCACCTAACAGTCAGCTTCTTGGTTTGGTTCCAATATCATTTCCGAAAAATATGTTTGATGGAAAACCCTTTGTTTAACATTCTTTTGCAATACAAAATGCTTCTGGACAGCCAAAAGCAATGTTAGACACACCCTATGTCAATTTTACTCCTGACATGCCATTTGTCCATTAAAATTATTTTGTTGCAACAGGTTTGGGACAAGTGAAACTTAAGTCCGGAGATTTTAGGAGTGCACTTTCAAACTTTGAAAAAGTTTTAGAGGTTTACCCTGATAATTGCGAGACATTGAAGGTGAGTAGAAATGACATTGTTGATTTTTCGCCTGTTATAGCGTTTTGGTGTTTAAGGTTTTTCCTTTTGAATTTTACTGATTTTTATTGTTTCCTACAGGCTCTTGGGCACATATATGTTCAGCTTGGTCAGGTTGAAAAGGCCCAAGAATTTATGAGAAAGGCTGCGAAAATTGATCCCCGGGATGCTCAGGTAATTTATATTCTTCAAAAAGGTTGTATGTCAGTGGATTATGTTTCAGACTATGGTGTCTACTGTTGTATTCAAATGCTTCAGCATGAAACTTTCATGAAAGATTGACCTCAATGTTCAGAGATTAGATGGTGGATTTTAGGTAGACAATTTTGGCATTCTTTTAACTTGCCATTGAACTAAAGTAGTTTCATCACTGCAAGATTGAATTTGTCTTAGTTAAACTCAAGAAATGTTCAGTGTTTTTTGGTAATGCAGTTTCTAATCTAGCTTTTGCACAGGCATTTCTTGATCTAGGGGAGTTGTTAATTTCATCTGACACAGGGGCTGCCCTTGATGCCTTCAAAACGGTAGGGGATTCCTTCTTGTGAATTGTAACCTAATCTTGATAGTCCTTGCTTCATGATAAATTTCAATAAAGCTACAGTGTTATCTTATCTATCTACTATCTCTTTTCTTAAAAAAACTCAAAATGTTTGTAAAGGCACGTAATCTTCTGGAAAAGGGAGGTCAAGCTGTCCCAGTAGAAGTGCTCAACAATATTGGCGTTCTGCATTTTGAAAGGGAAGAGCTCGAGGTTTGTGCAAATTTCTTATGGCTGAATCAATGTTATTTAGTTTTACTGTGCATATTTGTTGATATTGCTATTACACAATTATATATTGTTTTGCAAATTAAAGTATTGCTACACACAGAAAGTAACATTTTCACAATCTTCAACTTGCCTACTCTTTCTTTACTTATGGCAACTGATGTTTCATATTTACAGCTTGCCCTGGAAAGTTTCAACAAGGCTCTGGGAGATGGTGTATGGGTTGCTTTAACAGGAAATAAGCCAAAATCCTATGTTATTGAAGCTAGTGCATCTATCCTGGACTACAAGGATATGCAAGTATTTCATAGGCTTGAGGAGGACGGTATTCCTCTGGAACTACCCTGGAATAAAGTAACAGTTGTGTTTAACCTTGCCAGATTACATGAGCAGCTGCATAACACAGGAATTGCAAACATATTGTATCGCTTGATATTGTTCAAGGTATGATCAGCAAATGTGCATTTCCCTTATGTTCTACTTAAACTCCTTCCCACAACAGTGGTTAAAGTGGGAGATGGAAACAGTTTTTGGAAAACAGACATTTGTTTGACTAGATGTACAGGGACCATTGAACTAGATGGAAATCTCATTTTTGGTCATGTTTGTTAAGTGGTATTATCCCACTTCTATCAAGTACTGGGTGTCCTGTAGCCTTGTATTAAAATTGGGCCCCTCTACCTGCTACTTTCAATTGGTTTTAGAATGGAAGCTTTAATACAGTCCAAATTCCCACTGTTGCAGGCATGGTTTAAAACTTTACATATTATGTTGCATGTTATATGAGACCTACCTTGACGTGTTGTTGATCTACTTTCCCCCTCATTCCTGGTGTATTTGTTTTTCTCAATGTTTGCTGACTCAAAATATATCCCATTAATATAATGAGCCTGTCATTATCCTTTTTCTTTGGTATATCTCCAAATCTTTTAAAGATTTTTCACATTCTTGATTATTTAAATTACCTCATGGTTGAACAAATGCCATATTTTGGCTATAAACTGAAAAATGATCAGATATCATCTATTTCCTTTTCTTTCCCCCTCTTTATTGGTTTGCACGCACTCTCAATTTTGCTTAACAAGTTTGTTCCTTTACTTCTTGACAGTATCCAGACTACATTGATGCTTATCTGAGGCTAGCTGCCATTGCAAAATTTCGAAATAATCTTCAATTAAGCATTGAACTGGTAGTTATCAACACAAAAAACCCAGTTGTTATTTTCTTATATTATTTTATGCATGTTTGTTTGATCATAATTCCAACTTTATATGCATAGGTTAATGAGGCACTGAAAGTGAATGACAAATGCCCCAATGCATTATCCATGCTTGGTGACTTAGAGCTCAAGAATGATGACTGGGTAAAAGCAAAGGAAACATTGCGTTCTGCTAGTGATGCAACCGATGGGAAGGATTCTTATGCTATTCTTTCTCTGGTGTGTAGGCATTCATTTTTGGATAATGAAATTCTTCTATTAACTCGCCATCATTTTACTCAATTCTCAACAGTGACGTATTTCTGTGATAACTTCTGTCAATGCTCTTTCAAGTTTTAGATTCACTAGTTTGCATCTCATTCTTATGTTTTGTTTTGTTTATTTGATATTTTGTAGGGGAACTGGAACTACTTTGCAGCAATTCGCAATGAGAAAAGAAATCCTAAGTTGGAAGCTACCCATTTGGAAAAAGCCAAGGAACTGTATACAAGGGTAGGCTTTTATTTTTCAAGTTTCCCTTTTAGGCGCCATTTTGCTGTAGTTTTCATTAATATGTTAATTCTACTAGGGATTTTGATCTATGTTGCTTGGACTAATCTTATTTTTTAAAGGACACATGTCGGATACATGCGCGTATTTGACACACCTGAATCCACATAACCTAAGTTCTGATGGTGTTCCTCTGTAATACTGTTTTTCTTCTTTAAACTGATTAATCATTTTGAATCAAGGAGGAAGAGATCCACTTGATCTGACTTCTGATGTCCTTGTGCTGGCATAGATTCATCGTTGAACTCCGTAATATTTTCTGTTTGCGTTGTGCTAATGGTTATGCTTTGACAACTTCAATGAATAAATTTGGCTGCTACTGGTGTATCCACATACATTGCAGGTCCTTGTTCAGCATACAGATAATTTATATGCTGCTAATGGTGCTGGAGTAGTATTGGCAGAAAAGGGCCAGTTCGATGTTTCAAAAGATATTTTTACGCAGGTTTGCGTTTGTAACTATCTTATCTTATACGCATGTAACATAAAATTGAAAAGTTTGTAATATAGTTATGGTTATTGTAGGTCCAAGAAGGTGCAAGTGGGAATGTTTTTGTCCAAATGCCTGATGTGTGGATAAACTTGGCTCATATCTTCTTTGCTCAAGGAAATTTTGCTTTAGCTGTAAAAATGGTAACTGATTTAAAATGTTGTCTTTTTTTTAACATTAATCTTCTGCACCCCTGCAATTGATCAATTTTGCTATCTTGCAGTATCAAAATTGCCTGCGGAAGTTCTATAATAATACGGACTCTCAAATTCTTCTCTACCTAGCAAGGACTCATTATGAAGCTGAACAATGGCAAGAATGCAAGAAAATTTTGTTGAGAGCCATCCACTTAGCTCCTTCAAATTACACACTAAGGTTTGATGCAGGAGTAGCAATGCAGAAGTTCTCGACATCAACACTACAGAAGGACAAAAGGACTGCGGATGAGGTTGTTTCATCGAAATCATATCAACTTTCTTTTTTCCTCTCTCCAATACTCTTCTTGTGGGGAAAGGTTTCTTATGAAATGATATTGTAGTTGAAATTTTCTTCACTTGTCCCAGTGTAGTTGAAATGAGGCTAATTTGTGATCCATTTCATTCATGAGTTGACGTCTATTGAAACGAAATTGTTTACAACTGGATGCAGTGAATGAAAAGAGATCGACATGGGTTTAATCATCTTCCATTTTTCCATGTTATAGGTTCGTTCAACGGTTGCAGAGCTAGAGAATGCCGTTCGCATATTTAGTCAATTATCCGCTGCATCAAACCTTCATCTTCATGGGTTTGATGAAAAGAAGATTAACACCCATGTTGAGTATTGCAAACACTTGCTCGAAGCCGCAAAAGTTCACCGTGAAGCCGCTGAACGAGAAGAGCAGCAGAACAGGCAGAAACAAGATGCAGCTCGTCAGCTTGCATTGGCTGAGGAAGCCCGTCGTAAGGCCGAAGAGCAAAGGAAATATCTGGTCTGCATGTGTAAACTTGATTTATTCTTTTGTACATCAACGATTATAATAATGCGAATGTTTTCTCTGTTTGCTTAATCTCTTTTGTGGCAAAACAGTTGGAGAGAAGAAAACAAGAAGATGAACAGAAAAGGCTCCAACAGGCAGAGGAACATTTCAAGCTTGTGCAGGCAAGATTTTATCTACCATTGTTTAAACAGTTCTAGATTTTGAACGATTGCAGATGTTGGATTGGACATTTTATTGCACCAATACCATATAGGGTTCACTTAGTTTATCTAGTATTCGGCTTTATGATTTAGAATATGATTTGTTTCTTGGCTACTGTTCTCCAGGAGCATTGGAAGAGTAGCAACCCTTCCAGGAGAAGGGACAGGTCTGAAATCGATGATGAAGAGGGTGGGCATAGTGAGAAGAGGAGAAGAAAAGGTGGAAAGAGGAGAAAGAAGGATAAGAGCAGATCGCATTATGAGAGAGATGATGAGGAACCCGGCATGATGGATGATCGGGAAGAAATGGAGGATGAAGATGCCAACAGGAATGATCAGTACGATGACAATGGGGAAAATCCTCAGGATCTTCTTGCTGCGGCCGGATTAGAAGATTCTGATATGGAGGATGATGAGGTGGTAACATTTTTGTTCTTTAACATCACATTCTAAAATTTAATATTGCCAATGCTTGTCTTTTTAAACTGAATTTTTAGGTAAATTTACTGCCATGATCGTTTATCGAGATGAACCAACTGACAGTAGTTAAACTTGCTGTAGTTTTAGGTGAATTGCTTTAGTATCTCTGTAGGTGGTTAAAAGAGATTTCACAGAAATGGTTCTTTTAGCATGCTCTGCATATCCACTGTGTTATGTAGCCCGAGACTTGATGGTTTTTTTTTTTTTTTTTGAAGACCGCTGCGCCCTCATCAGCTTCAGGAAGACGGAGGCAGGCATGGTCAGAATCTGATGACGATGAACCATCACAAAAGAGACCAGAGTCGAGTCCTGTAAGAGAGAATTCGGCCGAGCAACAAGAGAGTGAAGGAGAAATTGGAGAAGATAACCGTAAGCCAAATGGAGGTGATGCGCTCGATGAGGAGGAGGATTGAGAGATTGAACGGACACGGATTCGAAGTTCATTTCAATTGTATTGTGGAAATGTTGTTTATAGACGATGTATCTGTAACATTTTATTTAAGATTCAATCTCCTTGTTAGAACACATTTAATTGATGTTTATGAACCCCATTCATCAAATTTCTTGCAGTAAGTAGGGCTGTTTTAATATATAACCCAAACCCGAAATGATTTTTACGAGCAACTTCAACCACATAAACTTTAGGGTTTAAATCCAAATGATCTTTGAAACAACATTTTATGTTACAGTCTCTCAGTTTGATAATGGACATATATGATAATAACTTAATGAACACAATTATTTCATTATTAGACAATACAATGCTTGATAATCAACGTATATGATAACTTAATAAAAACAATTATTTTATTACTAGATAATTGATATACTAATGAAATCGATAATTATGATCTTGATGCCGCATGTTAGTAGATAATTTGAATTTTTTAATATGTACTTATGATATAATTTTTCTTTTATGATATATGATACGGATCAACTTACATACCATAAAATTATTTAAAGTTTGGGTAATTATTCTATACACAAGCGTTTGTAGAAGTTTTGTTTACAAAAGCGCCTTAGTTTTAGGGTCTAGAGATTTCGTTTAGGATTTAGGGGTTAAGTGTAGTAGTTTTGAATTTAAGGGGTGTTCATAAAATTTTGGGTTTAGGGTTAAAATTTAGGGTTTATAGGTTAAAACTTAAATCCATAACCATATTACCCTAAATTCTAACTATGAACCCTTAAATTCTAAACCCCTACATCAAAACCCTTAAATTATAAACCTCAAAATTTTATATGTTTTTTGAATCATTGAATTAATGAAAATCAACTATTGAGATTATTTTGTTTGATAATATGCATTATTGTTCGTCTTGCGGTTTATGTTCGGGGTGCGAGATTGCCCCTCCTAACAATCTTCTCCAAAGATTAAACTCCTATCCTCCCCTTGGGGGTGCAATGTGCCTTACCAATGCACCCAACACTTAATTTTTTATGTAAAAATATTTTTATTACCTACGATTAATCTCAATCATTGATTCTCATTAATATAATAGATCCTAATCCTTAGTGATGTCCGGCAAGAAGGAGCAACATAAGCAATCGCTCATGAGCTCTATCTTTTACCTTCATAACTTCACAAATGTTCAATGACAATATGGTAAATTAATGGTTGCTTTTTATTTTTTTAGTTGTATTTATGGTGTTTTCTTAACAAAAACAATAAAAAAATAATGTATTTGATAAATTTTAATCACGTCTCTATGTTTATTATTGAAATATTAAATTAATTGTTTAAAGTAACGGAACATATTTTCGTTCTATAAGAATCCATTTTTAGTTTTTGTTCAAGACCCGAAAATATTTGGAAGGACTATGTTAATCCTATATATAGCGCGTATATATATATATATTCAAAACTGAAAGAGTGTTATAGTTGTGGTATGATGAAATATTTACATGTAATTCACATGCATAACTACTGAAAATCCGTCATTTCTGATATGAGGAATCAATCTCATCCCATCATCCGCACGAGTAGAGTGTGCACGTGAATATGTAACACCTCGACATGTCTATATGAAGAGCAACACATTCCCTTCAATCCTCAAAAATAACAATGCCAAACATTAATCTCCCAATCCTTTTCATCTTGCCTTTCCTATTATCATCCTCCGCTGCATCGGACTTCTGCGTCGTAGACCTACAGGCGTCTCAGGGGCTTGCATGTTACTCTTGCAAGAAGTCCGAACTAGTCACCGTAAACGACTTCGTTTTCTCCGGCCTACGCAAGGAAGGCAACACCTCAAACCTCATAGAAGTTGTCGTAGCATCAGCGTTTTCCGCTCAGTTCCTCGGTGTTAATGGGCTCGGTGTTTCCGTAGCTCGTCTCGATTTGGCCGTCGGTGGAGTGGTATCAATGCATATGCACCCTGGGGGCTCCGAAATCATCGTTGTTGTCTGAGGAACAATTACTGCCGGATTTATATCATCGGCCAACAAAGTTTACTACAAAGCTCTTAGAAGTGGGGATGTTATGGTTTTCCCTTAAGGTTTGTTGCACTTTCAAATCAATGCAGGTAAAACTCCAGCGTCCGCGTATTTATCGTTTGGTAGTCCGAGCCCTGGTCTCCAAGTCCTCGACTTTGCCCTGTTTGCAAACGATTTGCCATCCGATATTGTACAAGCGACAAATTTCCTCGATGGCGTGCAGGTCAAGAAATTGAAGGGTGTCTTTGGAGGAACTGGTTAAACATGGAATATTGTATTGATAGAGGTTTCTAATGATCATATTTCAGCAGGAATGTGATTAGTTGGCTTAATCGACCAATTTTATACTTTAACCGACCGACTAACATTAATCGGTTCGATCAATTAAATCAATTAAACCATGTAACCGATTTGTCTAAATCGACTCTTAAGCCATAGATAATTCCCATCACTATCTCAAATCAATGCATGAAGAGATAACAACCGTCTCCGATACCGATCATCGTAATTTCGAAAACTTCAGTACATTCGACGGATATTGTTGTCGTTAATGCGACGACGAACAGCAAAACCAGCAATGCTAGGACTTGCAGCAGCCAAACCATTAAAATAATATTTGCAAAAAATAAATAATAATGGCCGTAGTAGTTTAAAATAATAAAACATGAATGGCAATAATAATATTGTAAAAATATAATAATAACCAAAGAAAAAATAGTGACAATAATAGAAATTTAAAAAAAGTTAATTTTAAAAAATTTTATGTCGAGCGGTAACTACTTATTTTGTTTAAATATAATATTATTATCTAAAAAAGTAAAAAAAAAAATGATAACACAAAACGGTGGACGCCATGCATGCGTCCACCTCACCAATCAAGCCACCTCACCCCTCCCCAATTGCCTATAAAAGGCAGGGGAGGCAAGGCAATTCAGGCAAGCAGAAACGGCCATAAAATTGGCCAAGGCAATTGCCAAATACAAATGGCCATGGAAATGGCTCGGGGCAGTGCCCCATTGAGGTTCGACAGTAGTACTCTCGTCGGGGATTTTTCCAGATCGGTTGATCGAATGCCCTGTTGAGATTCGTTAGTATCGATTTTTAGGTTATGGCGAGATGATGCGAAGATCTTGTTAGGGGTCGGTCAAAGTTTTTTATTCGGGCACCTTATAGGATAACTTCTGATCTTTATTTTTTAATGTTGCCTTAAATATAGGGTGATATATATATAATTATTGGCATGTTTTTGTAATAAATATATTTTATATGCCATGTTAATTCGTGTATTTTAAGATGTAGAAGTTATTTATAATTTTTTTTATTATTGGCATGTTTTTTGTATTTTACAAGTTTTGATTGTGTTGTTTGTATCATTTACATGAATAAAATATATTTATATATATTTTTAATTAAATTTTAAACTAAAACCTTTTATTAGGAATTATCGTGAAAAATATGCCTCATACGTAAAAGGTGCCGCTTTTTATTAGTCCTTATCATAAAACATCGTCTCTTGATTATAATTATAATTTTTAAAATATATTTCTTTATTTCGGGAATCTAACGAGAATTAAGCCTCGAGTGTTGGGGTGTAAATTCTTTTCATACAAAGAAACATTCTTCTAAGATATTTAAGGGATCATAAATTTTAAATTAAATTCAAATTATTAATTTTGTAAGTTCAGTGACTGTATTGTAAGTTTTAAAAGTATGGTGACCAAACTAAAAGTTTCATAAATGTTTAGTGACCATTTTTTAGTTTACCCAAATATTATGTCATCATCGTTAGTACATATTTCATCTTATTTTCCCCCTTAAATTTAAGTTCTTCCTTTGCGGTTTTCAATCCCCATCATGGCTACTCTTGACTCCGATGTGCCCATGCTCCCGGCCGGAGAATCTTCAAACAGCTCCGCCGCTTCCTCCTCCACCAAGAAGCCCAAGCGCTTTGAGATCAAAAAGTGGAGCGCCGTTGCCCTCTGGGCTTGGGGTACCAATCCCTAACCCTAACCCTAATTTACTCCCTCTTTTTGCTTTTTTTTTCGTAGTATTTTAAAATTAATTCGTCTTTTTATTGTTGATTTGGTTGATGGATGCAGATATTGTTGTGGATAATTGTGCGATTTGCAGGAATCACATCATGGATCTCTGTGGGTATTTCTATCTTGATTTTTTTTCGGGGTTTCGATGAATTCTGATTGGTTACGTTAATTTGGTTTTCCAGGTATTGAATGCCAAGCAAACCAAGCCAGCGCCACCAGTGAGGAATGCACTGTTGCTTGGGGTATGTTTATCTTTTTCCACTCGAATTACACCGTATTATAATGTTTGGGCATGTTCCGATCTTGCGGCGCGTCTGTGTGATCCAATATCTTGATGTTCGATTCAGGAATTGTTTAGAGTTCTGTTCGGGATACTAAAGTAATCGTAAAACATATATAACTTGTTTATTTTTGGACTATTTCTGCATTATTTACTCGGGGATAAGTGATACCATTGTTTGATGCGATTATATATTATACCAATCATAAGGATTGAGATTTTGCAACTCGTATTAATAACTTGTAGTAGTTGCTAATTTCGCAACATACTGCGGTGTTCTTGTCTTTGGGTGGAAAGGGACAAACTAGTTGATGAAACTGTGGTGATTTCATCCTTTAAAGGAGAGGATATTCTTGTCGAGTGTAGAAGAGAATAAATTAATTGTAATTTGGAAGAAATTATGCTCGTACTCTTTTTGTTTTATTAGAGCATATTAGTAACCGTATTTTTTAATTGCTAATGGCGATGAATCAATTAAGTTGATAGGGAGCTATTCGGTTTTGTGTTGCAATGCTTTGTCATTAGTAATTTACCCCTAGTGGCATGAAATACATTATTTTGTAGGTTCTGTTGCTTTACTGAATTGCATTTCTGTGTTTATGCACTTCTAAGTTCGAAGTAAAATGCCAGATTATTTTGTATCCTAAAGCTATTTGAATATTTTCTTTGTTTTGTTCTGGAGTAAGTAACATGAACTGATTCGGTTGCTCTTCCTTTGATGGTTATATATTGTTCACCTAAATGGTTGATCCCTACACTTTATTTGTTTCGAATGTGGTTAAAATTCCATGACCAAACTAATTAGAGTGATGAATACGGTATTTGTTAAGGTGCAGCTTTACTTGTTCCATGAATTCTTTTTTAAGATTCATATGAAGTTTGGGGAAACTATTAAAGCATGCGGTTGATAACATAAAGAAGAGGAAGCCTTCTTTAACAGGGTTAAAATATATGTGCTTGTCGATTAACGTTTTGGTCTCGGGATTTTCATGGTTTTACCTATATTAGTTGTGTTGAATATAAATGAACGCTGAAACTTTTCGTTTGTAGGGGTCTGCAACCATGCATTTCACTTCCACTGTATCAGCCGATGGTTGAAGACTCGTCAAGTGTGTCCACTGGGTATGATTTTTGCCTCCCAGTGCCTTATTTTGCTTCGATATTGTCTCATCCCATTTTTGTTAACTGCATATCAATGCTATCTTTGTGGTTTTGATTTTGCAGATAATAGTGAGTGGGAGTTCCAAAAGTACGGTCACTAAATCTTTCAGACGGTTACCGGTTGAATCCGCTTATCTTTCTCGCATGTCGTGGATGAAGATCATATATTTCTTCAGCTTTCTCTTTATTTCTACTGTATTTTCTTTTAACTTTTTAGGAAAACATTTGGATCTTTGAATTAGGGATTGTAATTTGCCATGCAATGAGTATAATATGCTTAAGTTTTATTTAGAATTATTATTCTTCTGTTAATATTTCCCCTTTCTCTCTTTGGACGTGGGTGCTAACTGCTAAATGCTAATGAATGCCTTTTCATGGGAAAGGCTTTTGATTGTTTTAGGTAGGGTGATTGTGCGATCGAGTCGACTCAAAATCTTCGGGTTAATAGGGTTGAAATGTCATATTTTATAACTCAAATTTTATTTAAATATTTTTTAGTCGAGTTTATGAAATTCGAGTTAAGTTGAGTTATTCAAGTTTTTGTTTAAATTTAATTGTAAATATTTATAACATTTTTAGTGTTGATTAGTTCTAATTTAAACGTCTTCCTATAATAACATATGATATGTTTATTCATATTTTTTTCATGTAATATAC
This sequence comes from Hibiscus mutabilis, assembly GCA_019671005.1. NCBI lineage: Eukaryota > Viridiplantae > Streptophyta > Magnoliopsida > Malvales > Malvaceae > Hibiscus > Hibiscus mutabilis. The sequence goes on from CM033745.1 coordinate 54,290,929, forward strand.
ATATATCAAGCAAAATTGAGGGATTCAACTTATATGTAAAATTGATCAAAATAATTACTAATAATTTTGAGTTATTCGGAAAAAAATTATAACATAAATTTTATTTAAATTTTTTAAAGTTGACTCAAGTCAAACTTTTTTCGTACCGAGTTGACATTTTTTTGTTTTTCTAGTCTAATTTTGCATTAACCCTAGTTTTAGGTTATTTCCAATCAGGTTTGAAACTTGGACTATTTTAGATCATTTCTACTTTAGTTGTTTTGTGTTCGACACAGATTTGGGTTTTAGATTGTTTACTTTATATGATCAAATTAAATTAAGTCAAATTTAGATTTGGTTTGATTAAATCAAATTTTTAGATTCGAGTCGAAATCGACAGGTAATAGGATCAAACATCAAACATTCCACCCAAAAATTGCATTTAGTATATTAGAACAATAAGTAGCATGGGTTACAACAGTTTTTTGTACAATTGCAGCAAAGGCCTACCTTCGGATATTTAGGACAGCAGCATTTCCATCTGCAACAACAATCCGTACACGAAGGAAAGCGAAAAACACAATAGTTCCGGCGGCACGAGATCTTCCGACAGCAATGCAATTTAGGACAAGAGCAACACTGCCATTTTGGAACCGTGCAACAGCTTAAAAACGAATTACAGTCACACAGGCAGCAGTTACATGAGCTGCACTTACACAAACCGCAATCGCACGGATTTTTACAGTCACAGCAAGGTGTGCATTTCAGATGACAAGAGCACTCGGAATAAAAGCAACAGCAGATCCACGACAAGTTAAAGCACAGCATTCCGCTGCAAAAAAAAAGAATGGAATCCATGTCATAAAGCGATTCCAAGTAAGACTGAAGTTCACAGTAGGCAATGTGTAAAAACAAGCTATTCAGATTCTACACAAACAAGAAACTGGTACCATAGCCACTTCCAAAAGCGACATGATTTCTGATTCTTCCGATTTCTGCTTCAAAGGGACAAAAAGTAAAACGTAAGGCTTCTTACATCCTCTTCTAAACATTAGAGAAAATTGTGAGAAATCTTGACAGAGTTCAGCTCTTACACAGGTATAAGGGGATCCGAATTTGCCATCACAAAGTCCGTAACCCTGAGAGGAATGTACAACTTCAACAACACATAAATCAACACAATCAAATGCAAAGATGAACTATCCTCTAAAACCAACGAGATGCAATTCGAAGAAATTACAAAATTAGGCATACTCTTTGCAGCATTTCCAAGCTTGTTGGAGACCGTCAACTGACTTTAACTCGACCTGCTCAAAGAATGAGATTGTCATCAACATTTGAGCATGCAACTATAAGATCTAACAACAAGGAAATGGTCTACACAATGGGATGATTTCTTCCGCAATTAGACTACACTCGAATCATATTCGATCCGTAACCGGACACTTTCTGGAACCATTTACTCAAATGTGAAAGATTAACCTAAATAAATCAACAACAATTGATAGATTTGAGTGTTTGAAGAACCAAATTATCCAGATTTCAAACAGAGAAAACCGCTGTTAAACAATACCAATCTCTACAATGGTGTGCAGCTAACAACCAAATTATCCAGATTTCAAACAGAGAAAACCGCTGTTAAACAATACCAATCTCTACAATGGTGTGCAGCTAACAACATTCTGTAAACAATTTACTTTCCTAGAGGGAAAAAGAAAACATTTTCCCAGATTGTTTTTCTAGCCAAACAAACACAACTACAGTATGTGAAGAGGTGGAGACATTAAAACACAAAGAAGACAGTTCTTGGGATATATAAATGGCGGCGCTCCACGTCTCATAAATTGTAATGGCCCGTCACAAATGGTATCAGACCGAACGCATTTAATGCCTCTCTCTAAAGGAGGGTAATAGCACCGTGACAATATATATAATCAGTTTAGAAATTTTGAAGCATACCTCAAAGAAACTAATCTCTCTTTCCAGCATTTGAACCTTAGCCGTTTCCCTTCTCTTCCCATACAAATCCGGATACTCTTGCGGCGACTTTGGACATGGCGGAGGAAACGACGAAGAACCACCGTACACGGCGGCCATTGATGATTTCTCCGGCCACTTCCAGAGAACAGAAAGCAAAACACAAGAAGAGAAGGTTTGAAAGGCAGTAATTAAAGTATTTTTGGGGGGTGTGACAGTGACAGAGGCAGTAATTAAAGCTTTCTGGCAAGGATAATTACGACCCAGAACTAAAAAGATTCAGCAGCAGCAGAGTTCGTAAATGAAAATGGTGAGTTGAAGTTAAAATTGAAGACTTTGCTCTATACTCTAGTTATGAAGTTGCAGGAGAAGAGATTAAATGGTTTACTTCTGTTTTTAGTCCCTAAACTATGTTAAATAATGATATTTGATCCTTCTATTTCTAAGAGTTAATTACACCATACATCCTCCAAACTATAATTTTCATTTTAAATTGGTCCCTAAACTTTTAAATATTTCAATTTAATCCCCAAATTATGGTTTTCATTCTAAATTGGTCCTCAAACTTTCTAAATATTCTATCATCCTCAAATTATCGTTTATATCACATCATATTATTACATAATATACATCAATGTTTCATGACCATTAACAATTTTTATAGCGTTTTTATTGACATAAGATATAATTAGCATATATTGATAATTTAGGGATAAAATTAGAACGTTCAAAAAATTTGAGGACCAATTTAGAACGAGGTTCATAGTTTGAGGATAAAGTTAAAATATTTTAAAGTTTTGGGACTAATTTAAAATGAGTGTCATAGTTTGAGGATGAAATTGAAATACTTTAAAGTTGGAGGACTAATTTAGAATGTGTCTCATAGTTTGGGAACACGTGATTCAATTAATTATTTTTTAATTACATTATTAGGTCAACTTGATAGTGTCTTTTGGTTATTGCAATTAAAATGCAAGACATCGAATTATTTTGAAAACATATTTTGCTATTCGATTGACATACATAAAAATTTATCGTGGCTTGAATGTAGGTTTCGAGTTCAAGGCTTTGTGTGTGTAGAAAATTTTTGCTAATAGAGTCACTTACCAAAGTAAGGTGTGTGATGCGGTCGGTCCAAATTAATTAGAGGAACGCCCTAATAAACCGGGAAAGTAACCAACAAAATTCTTATTGAATTAGTGTCACGAGTGAACTCTACACCAACTCAGTAAAAAATAATTAGAATAATTTTATTTATTAGTTGTAATAAATAGTAACTTAATAGCATTATTGTCTTTTTCACATATATATATATATATATATATATATTCAAATGTTCAAGTAAGACATTTAGAGCCTGTTATTTGATATTTGAACATACAATCAAAATCTTCTAAATATAATTCCTTTTTCACTCCACCTATGACTGTTATATTAATTTTTTTAAATATATGTTTATATAAAATATTTTTATTTTTATTTTTAATGAACATATATTTATATTATTGAATAAATCTCTTATCTAATTGCACCATTAAAAAAAGTTAGGCACCTAAATTCACAAAAAAGTATTACATTGCATGTAAATGCCAAATTTAGCTATCACAATTATATTTACCAAAAGTTATATGCACCAAAAACTTTTGTTGTGTTTTATAATTCGTAGGTAAAGTAGTTACTAAATTATGAAAAATAATGATCATTTTTGTCACGACCTTCAAAGTTATAAAATGACTTTTTATTGAATTGTTACAAATTTGTCATTAAATTAATCGATTTATTACACTATTTTATAATATTCAATGATCATTTTATAACAATTTCATAAATTCAATCATCATTTTGTAACTTTTAAAAAACCAGTAGTCAAAACGATTACTTTATAATAGTTTAGTGACTTTCAGTGTACTTTATCCTTTATTATCAAAACAATCATTTTAGAACAGCTTAATGCTATGATAAGCTCTTAAACTTTTTAAGAAAATCGATTAAGTCGCTGGATAAATTTTTGCACCCAATTAACTTTTATATTAAAAAAATTCGCCAACCCACCTTTTTGACCAACGTTAATTGTTAAATTTAATACTAATTATTTTTGAATAAGTTGTTGTAACATGTCGTATTACATTGTTGTCACTTGGCATTTGTCAAAAAAATTATTTTATTTAAAAAATTCTTTAAAAGTTTCAAAAATTCTTAAAAAAAATTATAAAAATTATATAAAACAAATTTCTAAAACAATCTATAAATGTCGCACGAAAAAACTGTAGTGTGTCATATGACAGTAATATCTCGAGAAAAAACTCGTAAAAATTGATGGTAAAAATAAGCCAAAAGACTTAATTGATTTACGATTTAGGGGTTTTATTGATTGCAAAAAAAAAAATAGAGACTTAAATGATTTTTTTCAAAGATTCAAGAGTTTCGAACACCCTTAAACTTTTTAGAATTGTTTGTACGAACCTATCTTAAGCGGACAAAAATCTTCTGCCCCTCATTGATGCCTCTCTCTATGCCCAACGCTAAAAAACACTAAAAAATAAATTACAAGCTTTAATCCTGAATTTTAAATCTTAAACTCTACATCCTAAAAAATACATTATATCCCAAATTCTTTAAACCTTAAAAAATACATCATACCTTAAATTCTTTAAACCCTAACTATAAACCTCGAACCATAAATCTAATTTTTAATATAAGACATAAATAAAACAATAAAAAAGTAGGGAATTTCTATTCATCTGCTAAAGTTTTCAATCTTTCCGGGAAGAGATATACATGGTTTGATTTCTGTAAATCTATGGTGAAAGTTGTGTTTATATGAAGAAAATAGACAAAGAAAACAACAGTGTTTGTTTTGAACACATAAAAGAACAGTCTTTTCAGCTGTATGAATTGGATGTATTGCTTTGGGGTTGCAGATTTGCAGAATTTGTTGCAGAAACGCAACGAAAGCCAAAAACCACGCCTCTGTTCCTTAGACCGCACGTGACAGAATCAGGGTTGAACAATTCAACTCGAAAAAATTATTTTTATTCGATTTAATATGAAAATTTTGAAGCGACACAAATCGTAATTTAATAAATTCAACTTAAAAACTTTTAAATTATAAAATAAGACTTGAATGGCTCAAAATTTTCAGTAATTTGTAGATTAGTTTTTAAATTTGATTCTAGTTTCTTAACTTTGTTTAATATTTGTATATCGCATATGAAAAAATATATGCCTGTGTATAAATTGTATATGGCTACAAAGAAGTTTAAATTTAAACCAACTAATACTATAACATTACAAATATTTACAATTAAAGTTAAACAAAAATTCAAACAATTTGACTCAACTTGACTCGACTAAAAAAATATCAAATAAAGTTTGAGTTTAAAATAGGAATATTCAACTCAACCACTCATTTTTTTACTCGAATTAACTAAACTCGATAATATACTCACGCCTCAAGGCATAGTGCCAAAATATGCTCATAACGTTTGATTGAATAGTCACTTTGACCTATATTCTTTTTTGAAGCAATTTAACTATAAACGTTTCATTTTAGGTCAAAATAGTCTCTTCGTTAATAAAAATTGTTAGTCAAATGACGATAAACAACTTGAAATGACTTGATAGGATGACACGTAAGAAGAAAAAATATTTTATATTTTATATAATTTTATAAAATTATTTTTTGATTGATAGGTCATTTTATAAAATAACATATTTGTCTATATGACATTGCTATCCCGACCTCCAATGTCATATAAGTTTGTCATGTCATTTAAAGTTATTTATCATCAATTGACTAACGGATTTCATTTACAAATGAACTATTTTGACACAAAATAAAACGTTAGTGGTTAAATTACTTTAAAAAATATGGACTAAAATAACTATTTATTCAAATGTTAGAAGCATTTTGTTGACATTGTTCCACCCTGGATTTAACCACTAGTTTGGACTTTAAATTATAACACAGATTTAACATAAAGTATATGGGTCAAATTTAAACGTGTATATCTTTTGTATAAATAGCAGGGATCTAAGGTGTTAAAAATTGAAAATAATTACAACTTTTTAAGGACGTTGTCTTTGTTTTTAGGTCAAAATTTGTTATTAGGGAAAAAAACAATTCTTCATTCCATTCATTAATGTCCGTATGTATTAACTCCGAAACCCATGTAATTGAGTTCGATTAGGGAGACTTAATTTTCCTTGGAAAAGGACCTGGCAGCCAAAAGTCATTTCAGATGTTAATGGAAGTTTCTGTCCCCACTTTCCATCTAATCATAGACACCAATAACCCTCTTGCACTCCATATACTCCTCCACATCAAAGAAGGTTGAGAGCCCAAACAAGCATAAAGGAAATATGGTCCAGGGAAATACTTAGCTTTTAAAAGGCGACCCGCCAAAGAGTCATGTCTTGTTACAAGTCTCCAGCCTTGTTTTGCTAATAAGGCGACGTGAAACTTCATCAAGTCCTGAAAGCCTAAACCCTTGTTGTAACACCCCTCGCCCGGATTAGGAGCGAGGAGTGTCGATGCTCGTTACACACAATGACATAAATTTTAGGGCTAATTTGAACTTTTCTTTACAATTACTTATTGAACAACTTACCAAGAAGATTAGTTAAAGTTATCAATTCAATTTATTCTAACATTAACAACTCCTTACCCGAATAACTTACTTGGCATTGAAGAAATTATAGAATATTTCTCTAGTCTTATTTTATTCGATCACTATAGTTAAGTATCCTTCAAGATTAATTCATTTTACATCTTAAGAACCCTAAACATTTCGAATATCAACCTCAACTATTGTCCTAACTCTAATTCGAATTGGACCATTATTAATCCAATACAACAAGTAAATTCCAATTAACCAAACTCATCTTAACCTTAAGCTTAATCGAATAACTACCTAATACGCAAGTTACCATGTAATCAATCACATTCATCTTAACATAATTAATAATAACCTTGATTCAATATAACATTCTATTCAAACTTTTACTCAAAACATCATTCATATATGCATATTATAAAGGCTATTAAGTCATTCAAGTCTTACAACTATTTCCGATATATTTACATAACCAAGTACCATAAAACATTACATTCTAGACCTTACACTTCATTTCCAATATTTACATATCAAAACACATAAGTCAACCATTTGTTTAGTTATTTACAAACATTTCATATACATCTTCAAGATAAGCCAAATGCATGAAACTTGTACAACTAGACACAAAACTAAGCCACAAACTAGGAATGCAACAAGACAAAAACAAGGCATACTTTCAATCTTCACTTGTGTAATGCTCGGCTCAAGATCGGGAAGCTTTGATCACTTTAGGATCTGTGGTTTGGGAAGAAGGAAACAAGAGTGATAAGTACACATGGTACTTTGTGAGGTAGTTCGTAAAACTAGGTTAATTACTTTAGGGTTATTAGTTCATTCATTCAAGTTCATCCTAGCTAAGCTTCAATCCAAGATAAGTATGACCTAGTTTATTTTTAGTCATTCGATTACAATAATCCAATTGCCAAACTCAAACTCAAGCAACCAAATAAACAAGATCATATTTGACAATGAATACATTAATCACAAATCCACCATTCGAATAGTTCAATATAGTTTATCTTTCAAACAATGAGTCAATTATGCTAACATTTACCTCATTTATTCATTCATTCTCATTTCACTAATGGCTCATTTGCATATTTCAATTTGATCATTCATTTTCCATGTATCATGTCTTATTACAAGTTTTAGCAATTTGTTTTGCCTTGGTAAGTAGTAGGACTAGGTAATCGAGTCACATATTAACAGTAGGGTGTTCACAACACCAATCAGTAGGGTACACAACGTACCAAATCAATATGATACTCAAGGTATCTAACAGTATGGTGTCTTCAACACCAATTATTAGGGTACACTAACGTACCAAAATAATCGAGCTCTAGACTCTAAGGTATGCCCTTCTACCTATGAACCACTAGAAACCAAGGACTTATTGTTTGATCCATTATCAAGCAATCACACAAGTTACTTAGTTATCAAGTAATTCAAGATCAATTCATTTTAGACCCTTAGGCCAATTGTACTTTAGTTCATTACACATTAGATCAAACTTAACAAGCATCATTCAATACCACAATATTACCAATTTCATTCGGCATTTTCATTCCGAGCGAGTAAATCCATCAAACATTTCACTAATTCACAATCAATCCACAATACAATCAAACAAGCAAATTGAATTACTTAATCATTATCAGTTATTTCTTCCCATTTGATCAATTACCAAGTATGATTTAATTTCATTTCATAGCATGGAATTCAAACAAGTATTTAGACATGTAAGGTTGGTTAGGACCTAAGTCCCAACCCTAAAATAAACTACACTCACAATACTCCAAGCTAATCACTTGTCTTGTATCCAAATCCCTTTGCCTTTTGCTTTGAGATGTCCACTCTTATCTTCCTTTTCCACAACTTGCTGCCCTTGGTCTAGCAAGCATAACACATACAATTCATCAAAACAAGCACATAATGTCACACATATATAGTAGCAATGTTTCTACATTTGTATCTAACATTTAGCTACTGTTTTTATGCTTTCTTTTAAACATTACTTACTAGTTCATCTTTATTTTGTTATTAAATCATTTTAATACATAACTAGAAATGTCACAATGTCCCAAAATTGTTTTGGAAACAATTTGTTTCTAGGTGCAAAAACAGTCCCAAACTGCCCAGGACACTACTGCTTGGCAGTTTGCACACTATCCCTTTAAATTGTCATATCTTTTAATCCGTACGTCAGAATTTCGATTACTATACACCGTTGGAAATCTAAAAAAATTGTCTATATGATCATATAAGGCTTGCATTTTAGTTCTTAGCTAATTAATACAGTTTATTGTTCAAAGACAGGGCATTTACATTGTCTGGACAATTTGCACTATCCAACAATTTCTATTTACAGTTTCCAGCATAGGACCCACTTTTCAGTTCTGTTTTTACCTAATGAAAGTAGACATACTAAGGATCATGTCGCTAAAATTTCAGCCCTGAATTTGATCTATACAAATTTTGGTGTATTTTCAAAGTTACTGTCCAAAACAGAGAAATTCTGGGCAGATTGCGCCTATTCACATTTTAATTCCTTAAATTCATTTTAACCAATGTTTTGGCCCTATAATTCATTTCATATGACATCCTAAACATGTTTAGTCAATGTTAATTCATTATTAAAGGCAGCAAAAACAAAGTAAGTTGGTTAAATTGCTTAATTTTGCATGTTTACACAATAGGTTCTTACTAAAATAGTTTTCTATTTTATATGACTGTTCATACTTTTATCTTTCATTTCCAGCATTGGTTACTAACAATTCAGCTTGTTTAACACTTCAATTACATTATATAATCATGATCATATTCAATTCATTAGTTCCGTAGCTCAACTACATGTTCTATCAATTCAATTTTTATAACATCTCCATTCAAATTTCCAGCAACCTAACTTTGTTACACTATCACTTACACATAATTTTCAGCATCTATCACAACCATTTGAGAATGCATTTCAACCTAATCATGTCATCCAACAATTTTAAGATTAATTCTAGCAATTTCACAAGAGTCGATTACATATTCATAAAATTTCCAGCATTTATCTACTCAAATCACAATTCCATTTCAAATCAAACAACTCAAACATAAAATTCACAAGAGAATCAAGTAATTACCTTACTTACTAAGCTATCTAGACTTAAATTGAAGCTAAATTAAGTTGAATGGCCATGGATATCAAGTTTTCCCCTTCACTTATTTTTCTCTCTTTTCTCCTAGTTAGAATCGGTAAAATGGGAATATGAGAAAGGTTTGGTTGATTCATCCTCAATTTCCCTTAATGAATGGACCAAATTATCCCTTATTTATCCACTAATCAAAGATAAATCAAGAGCATTTGTAGGATATTAAGAATTTAGCATGCATTCCCCATCTTTATCATTTAATTCAATGTAGTCACTTTAAATTGGTCACTTATTTTATTCATTCATTCAATTAGACCCTTGACTAATCAATTTAGCTTAAATTTTAGGTTCAATTAAGCTATCAACTTATGCAATTGGTTTTAATACTTATAAGCTAGGATTTAGGGTGTTACAATCTCCCCTCCTTAAAAAGGAAAATTCGCACTCGAATTTTTACCTGAATTGAATAATTGAGGATATTGCTTTCTCATTGTATCCTCAGGCTCCCAGGTTGCTTCTTCCATCTTATGGTTTCTCCACAAGACTTTCACTAGGGAGATATTCTTATTTCGAAGTCTCTTGGCTTCTTTATCAAGGATTTGGATTGGTTATTTTTTTGTAGGAAAGATCATGATTCAATTATACTTCTTCAGGTTCTAGAATGTGAGATGGATCCGATCGATACTTCCGGAGCATTGAGACATGGAAGGCATTATAGATTTTATTGAATTCACTAGGAAGTTCTAATCGATAAGCCACTGGATCAATTCTTTCAACAACTTCGAAGGGTTTGATGAATCAGGGATTGAGCTTTTCATTTCTTCCGAATATGAAGATTTTTTTCCAAGGTGACACTTTCAGAAAAACCTTATCTCCAACTTGATGTTGAATATCTCTACGTTTCAAATTTGCGTATGTTTTTTGTCTATCAAAAGCTTGCTTCAATCTATCGTGTATGATCCGAAATTGTTCTTCAGTTTCTCGAAGCATTTGTAGTCCTAACACCTTGTTCTCACCGAGTTCAGACCAACACAAGGGAGTTCGATATCTTCTACCATACAAGGATCCGAATGGTGCCATTTGAATCAAAGATTAATAGCTGTTGTTGTAGGCAAATTCTACAAGAGGTATGGATTTCTCCCAATTTTTATCGAAGTCAATAACACAAGTTCTCAACATGTCTTCGAGGACTTGAATTACTCTTTCGGATTGGCCACCAATTTGAGGATGGAAGGCTGTGCTTAGATTTAGTTTAGTTCTGAGAGCTCGTTGCAAAGTTCTCCAGGATCGAGCTGTGAATCTGGGATCTCTATCGGAGATTATCGAGGTAGGCACTCCGTGTAGACGAACTACTTCACGAATGTATAGTTCAACAAAGGCATCCAAACTTAGGTTCATTCGAACAGGGATGAAATGAGCTGATTTAGAGAACCTATCAACTATAATCCATACAACATCACTCTATCTTGTAGTGCAAGGAAGACCAATTACGAAGTTCATTGTGATTCGATCCTACTTCCACTGAGGGAATTCAATAGGTTGGAGCAATCTAGTAGGAATTCGGTGCTCGACTTTAACCTTTTGACAGGTTAAACACTTTGATATGTAATCATTGATGGCTACTTTCATTCTTGGCCACCAATACAAGGGTTTGAGATCCTTGTACATCTTAACTGATCCAGGGTAGATCGAAAAAGAACTCTGAAGAGCTTCTTGCAAGATGTCTTTCTTTAATTCTTCATTATTAGGGACACAAATATTATTCTTGAAGTATAACATCCTATTCGAATGGACAAGGAAATCTTGGTTAGCTTTCGAGTCAAGCTTCAAGATAATAGCTTGTAGATCAGGGTCGGTTTGCTAAAGATTTTTAATTTTCGAAATCAGGTTGGATTGGACTTGTAGTTTGGACAAAAATCCTCGCTTTTGATACATTCGAAGGTGAGCATTAATAGCATTCGAAGCTACAAGATGAACAAGATAGTTTAGGTGGTAATCGAATAGTTTCTTGTAGATCAATGAAAGTGTTCGAATGGTTACTTGCATAACAAGAAAGACTAATTTCAATTCAAAATTTTTAAGGATTTAAATTTTAAAGGATTTATATTGACTTACCCAATGTCAGTTTACGACTAAGAGCATCCACAACCATGTTGGCTTTTTCGAGATAATAGTCGATGATTAAATCATAATCTTTCAAGAATTTCGTCCATCTTCTTTGTCTCAAATTGAGATCTTTTTGGGATAGGAAATATTTGATGCTTTTATGATCAGTGAACATGTGGCATTTTTCACCATACAAGTAGTGTCTCCAAATTTTGAGAGCGAAGACAATGGCAGCAAGTTCGAGATCGTGAGTTGGATAGTTTAGCTCATGAGGTTTCAATTGCCATGATGCATACGCTACCACATTATCTCCTTGCATCAAAACACAACCTAGCCCCGAATGTGAAGCATTACTATAAATAGTGAATTCTTTGCTCGATTCTGGTTGGATCAGAACTTGGGGATGAGTCAAGGCTTGCTTGAGTTGATCAAAGCTTCGCTGCTGATTCTCGGACCACTCGAATGGTTGATCCTTTCGAAGGAACTTAGTTAGGGGCAAGGCAATAGTAAAAAGCCTTTAATAAATTTTTGATAGTACCCGGCTAAACCGAGAAAACTTTGGACCTCACCAACATTCCTCGGAGGTCGCCAATCAAAAATAGCTTTAATTTTCTTTGGATCCACCTTGATCCCTTCGGCTGAGATTACATGGCCAAGAAATGAAAGATTGTATCTAAGGGGTTTAGGTAAAGAATTTATCTTGCTTATTGATAAAAAGCCTACCTCAATCTTTGCTGCTATGGTCTTACAAGATGAATATGACTTTGGTTTGCCATCTATACCTGTTGTATCTGAATTCATCGATGTTTTTCCCGAGGAACTCCTTGGTCTCCCTCTGACTAGAGAAGTGGAATTCGGGGTTGAAGTTTAACCTGGAATGAACCCGGTGTCCATCACACCTTATAGGATGGCACCAGTTGAATTGAAAGAGCTTCAGGAACAACTTCAAGAACTCCAAGACAAAGATTTCATTCAGCCTAGCACATCTCCCTGGGGTGCACTTGTCTTGTTTGTAAAGAAGAAAAATGGTACGATGCGTCTTTGCATTGACTATCGGCAATTGAACAAGCTCACTATCAAGAATTGATATCCTCTTCCGAGGATAGAAGATCTCTTTGATCAACTCAAGGGCACTGTCATGTTTTCTAAGATCGATCTTTGATCGGGCTATTATCAAATAAAGGTGAAAGATGAAGACGTGCCTAAAATAGCCTTCGAACTCGTTACGGCCATTACGAATTCCTTGTAAAGCCATTTGGGTTAACTATTGCCCCGGTTGCATTCATGGATCTTATGAATCGAGTATTCAAGCATTTTCTTGATAAATTTGTGGTCGTCTTTATCGAATACATCTTGGTCTACTCTCGTAACAAGGAGGAACATGCTGAACACCTCCAAATTATCTTACAAACACTCCGAGAACGTCAGTTGTTTGCCAAATTCTCCAAGTGCGAGTTTTGCCAAATTCTCTGAGAACATCAAGGCAATTGAAACCTCATGAGCTAAACTATCCAACTCACGATCTCGAACTTGCTGCCAGTGTCTTTGCTCTCAAAATCTGGAGACACTACCTGTACGGTAAAAAATGCCACCTGTTCACTGATCATAAAAGCCTCAAATATTTCCTAACCCAAAAAGATCTCAATTTGAGACAAAGAAGATGGATGGAACTCTTGAAAGATTATGATTTGATCATCGACTATTATCCCGAAAAAGCCAACGTGGTTGCGGATGCTCTTAGTCGTAAACCGACCTTGGGTAAGTCAATCTAAATCCTTTAAAATCTAAATCCTTAAAATTTTCAAATTGAAATTAGTCTTTCTTGCTATGCAAGTAGCCATTCGAACACTTGCCTTGATCTGCAAGTAACTATTCGATTTCCACCTAAACTATCTTGAGCTTCAAATGTATCAAAAGCGAGTATTTTTGTCTGAACTACAAGTCCAATCCAACATGATCTCGATAATTAAAAATCTTCAGCAAACCAACCCTGATCTTCAAGCTATTATCTTGAAGCTTGACTCGAAAGCTAACCAAGATTTCCTTGTCCATTAGAATGGGATGGATCGAATCACAATGAACTTCATAACCGATCTTCCTTGCACTTCAAGAAAGAGTGATGATGTATGGATTATAGTTGATAGGTTCTCTAAATCAGCTTATATCATCCATGTTCGAATGAACCTAAGTTTCGATGCTTTAGCTAAACTGTACATTCGGGAAGTAGTTCATCTATACGGAGTGCCTATCTCGATAATCTCCGATAGAGATCCCATATTCACAGCTCGATTCTGGAGAACTTTGCAACGAGCTCTCGGAACTAAACTAAATATAAGCACAACCTTCCATCCTAAAAGTGATGGTCAATCCGAAAGAGTAATTCAAGTCCTTGAAGACATGTTGAGAACTTGTGTTATTGACTTCGGGAAAAATTGGGAGAAATCCATACCTCTTGTAGAATTTGCCTACAACAACAGCTATCAATCTTTGATTCAAATGGCACCATTTGAAACCTTGTATGGTAGAAGATGTCGAACTCCCATGTGTTGGTCTGAACTTGGTGAGAACAAGGTGTTAGGACCACAAATGCTTCGAGAAACTGATGAACAAGTTCGGATCATACATGATAGATTGAAGCATGCTTTTGATAGACAAAAAGCTTACGCAGATTTGAAACGTAGAGATATTCAACATCAAGTTGGAGACAAGGTTTTTCTGAAAGTGTCACATTGGAAGAAAATCTTCAAATTCGGAAGAAAGGGAAAGCTCAGTCCCTGATTCATCAGACCCTTCGAAGTTGTTGAAAGAATTGGTCCAGTGGTTTATCGATTAGCACTTCCTAGTGAATTTGATAAAATTCACAATGTCTTCCATGTCTTAATGCTCTAGAAGTATCGATCGGATCCATCTCACATTTTAGAACCTGAAGAAGTAGAATTGAATCCTGATCTTTCCTACGAAGAAGAACCAATCCAAATCCTTGATAAGGAAGTCAAGAGACTTCGAAACAATAATATCTCCCTAGTGAAACCATAAGATGGAAGAAGCAACCTGGGAGCCTGAGGATACAATGAGAAAGCAATATCCTCAATTATTCAATTCAGGTAAAAATTCGAGGGCGAATTTTCCTTTTTAAGGATGGGAGAATTGTAACACTCTAAATCCTAGCTTAGAAGTATTGAAACCAATTGCATAAGTTGATAGCTTAATTGAACCTAGAATTTAAGCTAAATTGATTAGTCAAGGGTCTAATAGAAAGAATGAATGAAATAAGTGACCAATTTAAAGTGACTACACTGAATTAAATGAGAAAGATGGGGAATGCATGCTAAATTCTTAATATCCTACAAATGCCCTTGATTTATCTTTTATTAGTGGATAAATAAGGGATAATTTGGTCCATTCATTAAGGGAAATTGAGGATGAATTAGCCAAACATTTCTCCTATTCCCATTTTACCGATTCTAACTAGGAGAAAAGAGAGAAAAAGAAGGTGAAGGGGAAAGCTTGATATCCATGGCCATTCAACTTGATTTAGCTTCAATTTAAGTCTAGATAGCTTAGTAAGTAAGGTAATTACTTGATTCTCTTGTGAATTTCATGTTTGAGTTGTTTGATTTGAAATGGAATTGTGATTTGAGTATATAGATGCTGGAAATCGTATGAACATGTAATCGACTCTTTTGAAATTGCTAGAATGGATCTTAAAATTGTTGGATGACATGATTAGGTTGAAATGCATGCTCAAATGATTGTGATAGATGCTGGAAATTATGTGTAAGTGATAGTGTAACAAAGTTTGGTTGCTGGAAATTTGAATGGAGATGTTGTTATAAGAATTGAATTGATAGAACATGTAATTGAGCTATGGAACTAATGAATTGATAATGTAATTCAGGTGTTAAACAAGCTGAATTGTTAGTAACCAATGCTGGAAATGAATGATAAAAGTATGAACATAGTCATATAATATAAAAACTGTTTTAGTGAGAACCTATTGCGTAAACATGCAAAATTAAGCAACTTAACCAACTTATTCTATTTTGGCTGCCTTGATTAATAGATTAACATTGACTAAACATGTTTAGGATGTCATATGAAATGAATTATAGGGCCAAAACATTGGTTAAAATGAATTTAAGGAAATAAAATGTGAATAGGTGCAATCTGCCCAGAATTGCATTGTTCTGTGCAGTAACTTTGAAAATTTACCAAAATTTGTATAGATCAAATTCAGGGCTGAAATTTTAATGACATGATCCTTAGTATGTCTATTTTCATTAGGTGAAAACAGAACTGAAAACTGGGTCCTATGTTGGAAATTGTAAATAGAAATTGTTGGACAGTGCAAACTGTCCAGACAGTGTAAATACCCTATTTTAAAACAATAAACTGTATTAATTGGCTAAGAACTAAAATGCAAGCCTTATATGATCATATATACAATTTTTTAGATTTTTAATGGTGTATAGTAATCGAAATTCCAACGTAAGGATTAAAAGTTATGAGCATTTAAAGGGATAATGTGCAAACTGCCAAACAACAGTGTCCTGGGCAGTTTGGGACTGTTTTTGCACCTAGAAGCAAACTATTTTTAAAACAGTTTTGGGACATTGTGACCTGTCTAGTTATGTCTTAAAATGAGGCAATAACAAAATAAAGATGAACTAGTAAGTAATGCTTAGAAGAAAGCATAAAAACATTAGCTAAATGTTAGGTACAAATGTGGAAACATTGCTACTATATATGTGTGACATTATGTGCTTGTTTTGATTAATTATATGTGTTATGCTTGCTAGACCAAGGGTAACCAGTTGTGGAAGAATAAGATAAGAGTGGACATCCCAAAGCAAGAGGTAAAGGGATTTGGATACAAGACAAATGATTAGCTTGGAGTATTGTGAGTGTAGTTTATTTTAGGGTTGGGACTTAGGTCCTAACTAACTTTACATGTATAAATACTTGTTTGAATTTCACGCTATGAAATGAAATTAAATCATACTTGATAATTGATTAAATGGGAAGAAAATGACTGATAATGATTAAGTAATTCAATTTGCTTGTTTGATTGTATTGTGGATTGATTGTGATTTAGTGAAATGTTTGATGGATTTACTTGCTCAGAATGAAAATGCCGAATGGAATTGGTAATATTGTGGTATTGAATGATGCTTGTTAAGTTTGATCTAATTTGTAATAAACTAAAGTACAATTGGCCTAAGGGTCTAAAATGAATTGATCTTGAATTACTTGATAACTAAGTAACTTGTGTGATTGCTTGATAATGGATCAAACAATAAGTCCTTGGTTTCTAGTGATTATTTTGGTACGTTAGTGTACCCTACTGATTGGTGTTGAAGACACCCTAGTGTTAGATACTTTGAGTATCAGATTGATTTGGTACGTTGTGTACCCTACTGATTGGTGTTGTGAACACCCTACTATTAATATGTGACTCGATTACCTAGTCCTACTACCTACCAAGGCAAAACAAATTGCTAAAACTTGTAATAAGACATGATACATGGAAAATGAATGATCAAATTGAAATATGCAAACGAGCCATTAGTGAAATGAGATTGAATGAATAAATGAGGTAAATGTTAGCATAATTGACTCATTGTTTGAAAGATAAACTATATTGGTATTGATCCTATTCGAATGGTGGATTTGTGATTAATGTATTCATTATAAAGTTCTTGATATGATCTTGTTTATTTGGTTGCTTGAGTTTGAGTTTGGCAATTGGATTATTGTAATCGAATGATGACTAAAATAAACTAGGTCTTACTTATCTTGGATGAACTTGAATAAATGAACTAATGACCCCTAAAGTAATTAACTTGATAAAATGCTAGTTTTAGGAACTACCTCACTAAGTACCATGTGTACTTATCACTCTTGTTTCCTTCTTCCCAAACCACAGATCCTAATGTGATTAAAGCTTCCCGATATTGAGCCGAGCATTATACAAGTGAAGATTGAAAATATGCCTTGTTTTTGTCTTGTTGCACTTCTAGTTGGTGGCTTAGTTTTGTGTCTAGTTGTACAAGTTTCATGCATTTGGCTTATCTTGAAGATGTATATGATTTTTTTGTAAATAACTAAACAAATGGTTAACTTATGTGTTTTGATATGTAAATATTGGAAATGAAGTCTAAGGTCTAGAATGTAACGTTTTATGGTACTTGGTTATGTAAATATATCAAAAATAGTTGTAAGACTTGAATGGCTTAATAACCCTTATGATATGCATATATGAGTGATGTTTTGAGTAAAAGTTTGAATATAATGTTATATTGAATCAAGGTTATTAATTATGTTAAGATGAATGTGATTGATTACATGGTAACTTGCTTATTAGGTAGTTATTCGGTTGAGCTTAAGGTTAAGACGAGTTTGGTTAATTGGAATTTACTTGTTGTATTGGATTAATAATGATACAATTCGAATTAGAGTTAGGAAAATTGTTGAGGTTGATATTCGAAATGTTTAGGTTTTTTAAGATGTAAAACGAATTAATCTTGAAAGATACTTAACCATAGTGATCGAATAAAATAAGACTAGAGAAAATTCTATAATTTCTTCAATGCCAAGTAAGTTATTCGAGTAAAGAGTTGTTAATGTTAGAATAAATTGAATTGGTAACTTTAACAAATCTTCTTGATAAGTTGTTCAATAAGTAATTGTAAAGAAAAGTTCAAATTGGCCCTAAAATTTATATGCCATTGTGTGTAACGAGCATCAACACTCTTCGCTCCTAATCCGAGCGAGGGGTGTTACACAGCTGACCTTATCCCCCCCACATATAGGCCGTAGCCTTGGACCGTAGTCCTCCCTTACTTAACCGATCTCAATAATCTTATAACATGCCAGTTGTATCCAATGTCCATAATTACATAAGTTCACATAATCCATATCTTTTAAGTCATATCATATCAAATGAGTCTTAGCTCCATACTGGGTAACATTTCATATCATTTCATATGTCACATACATGCATCATATCATAGTCATATTTGCACATATCAAAGTAAAGCGAGGCACTTTCTGGATTTGCCAATCGAATTCGACATAGTTGCTCTACGTGAGCTTTAAACAAATACAAACATAATCACAAAATAATGCAACGGGATGTCACCTAGCCTATCCCCTAACACAACTACACTCACCTTGACAACCCGATGCGTTTAAGGCTCCCAGACAACAACGCCTTTATCCTTGGCTTTCGGAAGAGATGACAGTTGCTCTTTATCCAACTCGAGCTTACCACTTTATCACTGAATCGTTTCTTTGTTCCTTACTTTCCTATATTTCTTGATCACACCCCCTATTTATACTCAAATGGTCGGCCCCCAATTGTTTTCTGAATGCTCCACGATTGTGGGAGCTGTGGCAATTTTAAGGGCACGGCCCCCATGCTTTGGCCACGTGGTGGACAAGGCTTGCCACCTTATGTCGCATCATTCCAAACGTGGGAAATCCATGATGATTTCCTTCAATTTGAAGGAATCAGCCGTGGGTTCCCCCACTCACGTCACTTTTATCATTATTTTTTAATATTAATAATAATAGACTGTTACAGTTAGCCCGAATAACCTTTATTGCTTCAAATTAGGTATAAGATCGGGTAAATTACGTAACCGGTACAAAATATTCAATCATCAGAACCTAATTCCTACTACACTAGTTTTTGGGGTGTGACAACTCTCTTCCCTTAAGAAAATTCATCTTCGAAGTTTTGCTTCAGGCGAACAGATGAGGATACTGTTTCTGCATAGTCTCCTCGGGTTCCCACGTTGCCTCTTCAACAGAATGGCTTCTCCACAGGATCTTGACTAAGGGCACGGACTTGTTACAAAGCCGTTTAACTTCTCGTGCGAGAATCTGAACATGTCTTTCCTCGTGTGTCATGTTGGATTGGATCTTTACAGATTTCGGTTCAATCACATGGAAAAGATCTGACAGGTACTTACGTAGCATAGATACATGGAAGACATTGTGAATCTGACTTAACTCCTCGGCTTAACTCCTCGAGAAGGGCTAATCGGTAAGCAACGAGTCCAACTCTTTCGATTACTTTCAAACAGACCAATGAAATGGGGACTTAACTTTCTTTTCTTTCCTAAACGAAGAATCTTCTTCCACTGAGATACTTTGAGGAATGCCTTCTCACCAACCTCGTACTGAATATATTTCCTGCCCAGATCGACATAGGATTTGTGTCGGTCGAAGGCAGCCTTAAGTCGATCACGGATAATGGTTGTCTTTTCTTCGGTTTCCTAAAGTAAGTCGGGACCTAGTATCTTGCCTTCACCGAGTTCAGTCCAACAAAGAGGAGTTCTACACCTCCTTCCATAGAGAGCTTCATACGGAGCCATTTGAATTGAAGCATGGTAATTGTTGTTGTAAGCAAACTCGACCAAGGGTAGAGATTTCTCCCACGTATTCCCAAAGTCAATGACACAAGCTCGAAGCATATTTTCCAAAATCTACAAGGAAGAATCAAAATTGGTACAAAAATGATTATACACACAGATCAAGGAAAATATAAAGTTACCTGAATAACACTTTCAGATTGACCATCGGTTTGAGGGTGGAAAGCAGTGCTTAAGTGCACTCAAGTTCCCAACGCCTCATGTAGGGTTCTCTAAAATCGAGATGCGTATCGCGGATCACGATCAGAAATGATGGATATAGGAACTCTATGCAAACAAATAACTTCACGGATGTACAATTCTGCGAGCTTAAGCAGACTGAAATCCATTCTCAATGGAAGGAAGTGAGCTGACTTGGTGAATCGATCCACAATGACCCAAATAGCATCATTTTTCTTTGGTGTCATTGGTAGACCACTTACAAAATCCATCGTGATGCGCTCTCACTTCCAGTGTGGAAGCTTGATAGGTTGCAGAAGACCGGTAGGCACTTTGTGCTCGGTTTTGACCCGTTGGCAAGTTAAACACCTAGCCACAAAGTCGGTAATCTTCTTCTTCATTCTAGACCACCAATATAGTTCCTTGAGATCCTTGTACATTTTAATAACTCTAGGGTGAACAAAAAAGGGCTCGAATGAGCTTCACTCAAAATTTGATTCCAAAGATCTTCATCATCGGGAACACATATGCGGTTACAAAAATACAATAGGCCTTTGGAATTCATAGAAAATTGAGATCCGGATTATCTTTTATCTTGGCAATGATAAGTCACATTTCCTCATCAGATTCTTGGAGTGCTTTGATTTGAGACACAATGGTCGAATGAATTCTTAACTCGGCTAGCAATTTACCATGCTTCTTGAGCCGAAAGTGAACATTCAAGCATTTCAAGGAAGAAGTGAGTTTCTGGCTAAAAGCATCAGCCACCACATTGGCTTTACTGGGGTGATAGTCAATAACTAGATCATAATCCTTCAACAATTTCATCCATTGGCGCTGACAAAGATTTAACTCTTTCTGAGTTAGGAGGTACTTCAAACTTTTGTGGTCAGTGTATAGGTAATACCTCTCACCATAAAGATAATGCCGCCAAATCTTCAAAGCGAACACAACTATGGCGAGTTCTAGATCATGAGTCGGATAGTTCAACTCGTGAGGCTTGAGTTGACGTGAGGCATAAGCTATGACTTTGCCTTTTTGCATCAGAACACAGCCTAATCCAGGTGGGATGCATCACTGTACACTATGAAGGCTTTACCTAACTCGAATTGCACCAAGACATGAACATGAGTAATGACTTGCTTGAGCTGATCGAAACTTCTTTGTTGATCCGCGGTCCACACAAAAGGAGTGTCTTTATGGAGGAGCTTCGTCAAGGGTGCAGCAATCAAAGAGAATCCCTTAACGAAATGCGGTGGCAGCCTGCAAGGCCCATAAAACTACGAACTTCTCCCACATTTTTTGAAGAAATCCAATCAAGAATTGCTTGGATCTTCTTTGGGTCCACTTGAATTCCCGCAGAAGAGATCACATGACCAAGAAAAGATACTTCAGATAATCAGAATTCACATTTACTGAACTTAGCATAGAGTTGTTTCTCCCAGAGAGTCTGAAGCACAATCCGGAGATGTTCTTTATGAGAAACAGAGTCTTTGAAATAGATCAGAATGTCGTCTATAAAGACAACCACAAACTTATCAAGATGGGGCCGGGATACATGATTCATCAGATCCATAAATGCTCTAGGTACATTCGTGAACCCAAAAGGCATCACCAAAAATTAATAGTGACCATACCTAGTCCGAAAGGCAATCTTTGGAATATCAGACTCCTTTACCAGCATTTGGTAGTATTCGGATCGAAGATCTATTTTGGAGAAGACAAAGCATCTTTCAACTGATCAAAGAGGTCATTGATCCTTGGAAGTGGGTACTTGTTCTTGATCGTCACTTTATTTAATTGACAATAATCAATGCATAGACGTATTGATCCATCATTCCTCTTGACAAACAAAATTGGTGCTCCCCAAGGTGAGGAACTCGGTCGAACGAATCCCTTATCTTGAGGTTTTAGATTTGAATTTTTAGTTCCTTTAACTCTATCGGAGCCATTCTGTATTGAGTAATAGAGACTGGAGTAGTCCCAGATTGCACTTCTATCCCGGATTTTACTTCATGGGTGGGAGGGAGTCCCGGAAGTTTATCGGGAAAACATCAGGAAATTTCTTCACAACTGATAGTTATGGTAATTAATTGCTGCGGCAACTCAATTGTCATAGCAACTACTTATGCCATGGCAACTAGAACTGGTTCGATTGTCGTAGCAACTGGGTTCCTTCCTTCAAAGCTCGGCGAAGCATTCTTCAATGTCTTCTTGTTATCCCTAATCAAGAACTGGTTGATTGTACATGTCTTGGTGATACATCCTGCATTAACCTTGGGTGAACAACAACCGATCTATGCTCTTTTTAGCCGTTGAAATCCAACTCTTATTCTTAAGATGGATTAACCTTCATCGACAATTTGTTGAATGAAGATCATGCTCATTAATTTCTTGAATCTAACTCTCCTAAGTCTAGATAAATAGATAACTCTCGAGATCCTCTCCCAATTCATTCAAAATCAAAAGTAAGAACCAAGAATGAACAAACTTTGAATTTAATTGCAATCAAAATCCTAAACAATCCAATCATTTTTCACAACCATAAAAACCCAATAACCCAAACCAATAAAAATCAGTTCATGGTTGGGTTCAAAAGAAATACAAAAGAGTAATCCTCTAACAAGAATCACATGAAAATGAAATGAAAAAAAAGATAGAGTTGTGTGATCAGCCTTTTTTTTCTCTCTCGTCGAACCCCCAAAATTTGCATTTTTATCTCTATTTAAGGAGATGATGCGATCAACTTTATTGTTGATGAGGATAGGGATAATCTTGAATTAATTTGAATAAGAGATAATTAATCTCTCTTATCTTTATCTCCAAGAAAACTCTTCTAAATCTGAGCATTTATCTCAATCCTATTCTGCGTGTAAATCCAAATCTGGGATTTATCCATTGCTTTTCGTATTCATCCTGAAATTGGGAAGACTTATCCAGATATCGTCGGCAATTAGCTCTGGCAACTGCTTCAGTATTTTCCTTAATTGCCACGGTAATCCCTTTAGTATTCTCCTTAATTGTCATGGCAATTCCTGCTTGTCACGACAATTCTATCCTACACAAAATAACGCACACCAACAATAATTTTTCCACAAAAAACAACCAAAATGCTATACCAAGCTCAATAACAAAGGAAACTAGGAAATTATACCCAATTTTTAAATAACCTAAGTTCACTAAGTCTCCCTTAATCAACAAGTCACAACAGTGTCAATCAATAATTAACATCATAGTAAAATTCCAAGTACTCTCCATGCTTGTCTTAAGATCAAAGGTTATATCATGTAAGTGTAGTGGCAAAAGTTCATTATAGGATATCACAATAGGTCTAAACAGTTTAATCCAGTAAAAGACATGACAAGTAACATATGCAAACTATATGAGAAAATCAAATGAATGCGACTATCTATGAAACAAAATTAAAACAAGCCCCCCAAAACTCGAGAGAAACATTGTCCTCAATGCATGCAATAACACAAAAAAGCTAAAAAGGAATGAAATGGCATGTAAATGAGTTAGTTGGAGAGGTAATCACCTTGCATGATGAGTTTTCTTTGAGCCATTTGCTTGGTCCGTTTTTCGGTTGGTGGTGCATTTTGAACCATTATTTTCGCAACCTCTTTGCCTGGTTTATTCTTTTTGTGGCCTCTTCTATGTCAGAAGCTTTACGCTCTGATTGCAATTTTGATGGCACGGTCGGCAGGGACTTCATCGATGTAGAAATAGAGTCGTCCGAATCTAAAAAACCATGAAAAGATTTAGTACGAGTAGGTTCAGTAATAGGTTCTTTACCTTTTCATGGGGTAGCAGTTGCCGCGGCATCTTCAGTTGTGGGGGCAAGTAGTTCATCAAGGAAGACTGGGAAAGGAACGGTACTTTCGGGATAATTTTCCAAAATAACTCTTGTGATGGCTACATCTCGATCCTTTATGTAACACATGAACAACAGTTGTTGTGCCTCCATTTGATCCAATCGTTGTGCCAGCGAGCAGAGGATTTCGACAATCCTTTCTATGCTGGCTATGGTATGTTCACTTGCCGTAGCATGTTTAATTGCCCTGGCAATCCCTGGAGCAGAGGATTTTTTCACAGTTGTTAGTCCTCTTGTTGGTTCCTCACCCATCATTCTCATGTATTGGCTCCGACTCCACCTAGTTCTCTCAGGCAGTTTCTTGTCCATAACATCAATGGGCACGTGTTCTTTCTTGCACAATAGTGATATCAAATTGGGGAAGAAGAGTACCCTACATCTTTTTGGCTACAAGCATATATTTCATCAAAAATAAAATTTCCAATATTTATAGAATGCTTGTGCAAAATAGAATGAATTGATAATAAACGAGAATAAGAAACTGTAGTATTATGGGTAGTAGGCATCAAACAAGTTTTAAGAAAATTATTCCATAATTTTGTCGTGGGCTTCAACATGATGCGGTTCACCGTACCCTTCAGGGCTCCTCCTTTCCGCTCGGCTCCCTCAATCGTAAGATCTTTGAACACCTCCTCCACTTCATCGGATGTGATGTTTTCAACAAATTTCAAAGTGCCCATCCTTCGCAATATATAACCTGTAGTATGCGTTGATTGCATCAAAATCAACGAGAATCGCCCTACCACGAACATAAACACAAGGGTTATCCGGATTAGAAAGATGTGAATAAAATTCCCTTACCCAAGATATGTTTTTAGGCTTTGGTTTTTCGCAGAAAATTAGCCATTTATGGTGCTCAATGATCTTGAATATTGAAGCTTCGAGGCCATAGTTCTTGAGGGAAACATCATATTCAAGCTCATTATCCTCTTCAAGGGATAGATTTCATTTAAATGAAAATCTATCTTTAGTCCAACTTCTCATTCTCTTGAACTCTTATCCTAATCAAAACAAATAGATAAATATTTAATAAAGATAAAAATTAAATAAGTAAATAAAATAACAAAAATAAAGATAAAATAAAAACAAAGATAAATATAAAAGATGAATATCCTAAAAATAATAACAAAAATAAAGATAAAGATAAAAACTAAATAAAAAGATTAAAAACAAATATCCAAATAAAAATAAAAATAAGTCTAAAAATTAAATAAATCGAAAAAAATAAAATTATTAAAGAAGAGCATGTTCATGCATCTTCTAAAATGACTACTTCCTTGTCACGCTCAATATGGGTACCGACATAGTGCTTCAACTGTTGTCCGTTAACTTTAACCCTATGTTCGTCGACAGTGGACTTGATCACAACAGCACTATGGGAAAAAGGTTTTACTACCTCGAACGGCCCGAAACATCTCGACTTCAGTTTTCTCGGAAAAGTTTCAACCGAGAATTAAAGAGAAGCACTAGTTGCCCTGGCAAGAATTGTCGCGGCAATAGCTTTTTGTCATGCCAACGCTTTGCTCTTTCTTTGTAAATCTTAGCATTGTCGTAAGCTAAGGCACGAAACTCTTCTATCTTGTTTAGTTCTAGTAGGCATTTTTGCCCTGCACTTTCCCAATCCATATTCATGTTCTTGATGGACCAATAGGCCTTATGCTCGATCTCCACCGGTAGGTGGCAAGTCTTGTCGTAGACAAGTCTATAAGGAGACATACCTCAGGACGTCTTGAATGTTGTACGATAGGCCCAAAATGCATCATCAATTCTTAAAGACCAATCTTTTTTAGAGGGATTGACAACCTTCTCAAGGATAACCTTCAGTTCACGGTTGGAAATTGTGGCCTACCCGTTCGTCTGCGGGTGATATGCCGTGGCAATTTTGTGTGTCACTCCAAAGCGCTCTAACATCTTGGCAATTAGCTTATTGTCAAAATGTGTGCCCCCATCAGTTATAATTTCCCTCGGTGTCCCGAACCGCATAAAGATATTCCTCTGTAAGAATCGTTGCACGGTCTTTGAATCGTTCTTGGGAACTGCAATTGCCTCCACCCACTTAGACACATGGTCCACAGCTAGTAGAATGTACAAATTGTTAAATGAGGATGTGAAGGGTCATATAAAGTCGATGCCACACACATTGAACAACTCTACCTCAAGGATATTCCACAATGGCATTTCATGTCGTCTTGACATATTTCCCGTTCATTGACAACGATCACACCTCTTGTAGAATTCTTGGGCATCTTTATAAATAGTAGGCTAGTATAGGTCGAATTGTAAGACTTTGACCACTGTCCGAGTACCTCCAAAATGGCCTTCATAGGGTGAGGAATGACATTGTTGAAGCACATTTTTCTGCTCCTCCTCAGGAACACATCAACGTATGAATTGATCTGCATATTGTTTAAACAAAAGAGGCTCGTCCCAATAATGCTTAGCATCATGTCGGAACCGCTTCTTTCTTATATGAGTAAGGTCATAAGGTAATATACCACTAACCAGAAAATTAACTACATTTTCATACCATGGTGTTACCATGGCAATTAATATCTGCTCATCCGAAAATGCATCGTGGATCTCCAAAGAGTCATCATCTTCATCACCTCCTTCCAGCCTTGACAAGTGATCAACAATATGATTCTTCGATTCTTTCTTGTCCTTAATTTCAATGTCAAACTCTTGTAAAAGTAATATCCAACGAATTAAACGAGGTTTGGCATCTTTTTTAGCAAATAATTACTTAATTGCTAAATGGTCAGTATGTTACCTTTGTACCAATCAAATAAGAACAGAACTTGTCAAATGCGAAGACTACTGCTAGTAATTATTTTTCCGTCGTGGTATAATTCAATTGAGCACCATTAAAGGTTTTACTAGCGTAATATATCACATGGAAAATTTTACCTTTTTGCTAGCCTAAAATAGCTCATACCGCAAAATCGCTCGCATCACACATGAGTTCGAAGCGTAGGGGACCAATAAGGTGGAACGACAATGGGTGTCGTGGCAAGTTGCTTCTTTAGGGCTTTAAATGTCGTGGCACAAGAATCGTTAAAATTGAAGGCTTTGTCATGTTCAAGAAGATTACACAAGGGTTTAGAAATCTTAGAAAAATTATGAATAAACCTTTTATAAAAACTTGCGTGTCCGAGAAAACTTCAGATCCCTTTAACTGAATTCGGTGGCGGTAATTTCTCAATCAGGTCCACCTTGGCTCTATCTACTTCGGTTCCGTTGGATGAGATCTTATGACCGAGCATGATACTTTCATCCACCATAAAATAGCACTTTTCCCAGTTTAAAACTAAGTCGGATTTTTTTACAATGTGCTAACACCTTTCCAAATTGCCGAGGCAATAATCAAAGCTATCTTCGAATATCGAGAAATCGTCCATAAAGATTTCAAGGAAAATTTTCACCATATCAGAGAAAATCTCCATCATACATCTTTGGAAGGTTTTCGGGGCATTACATAATCCAAACGACATCCTTTGAAATGCATATGTTACATAAGGGCATGTGAAGGTGGTCTTTTCGTGATCCTCCAGTGATATGGCGATTTGGTTATAACCTGAGTAACCATCAAGAGAACAATAAAAAGAACCTGCAAGATGGTCAAGCATTTGGTCAATAAAGGGTAAAAGAAAATAATATTTCCTAGTAGCTTTATTTAACTTATGGTAATCCATACAAACTCTTCAACCAGTAATAGTCTTAGTTGGAATGATCTCGTTGTTTTTGTTACTTACCACATTTATACCTTCTTTTTTTGGTGCACATTATACCGGACTTACTCATTTACTGTAGAAGATAGGATATATGATACCAGTGTCAAGCCACTTGATGATTTCTTTTATCACAACCTCTTTCATGGCAGAGTTAAGTCTCCTTTGCACCTCAATTGAAGTTTTATGACCATCCTCTAATAGGATCTTGTGCATACACACTGCGGGACTGATTACCTTCAGGTCTACGATTGTCCAACTTATTACATTTTTGTGCTTTTCCAACATGTCAAACAACCTCTTTTCCTGCTCATACTGCAACTTAGAAGAAATGATTACAGGCAACATGTTATCATTTCCCAAATAAGCATATTTAATTGCCCTGGCAATGGTTTCAATCTAGAATGAGAGGTTGCTCAATAGAGGTTTTTTGAGTTTACCTTTCTTACCTGAGTAATCCAAAGATTCAAAATTTTTACCCGATCGACTTACAATCCAATTTGCTTCATTCTGTTCCTCATCGTTTGGCTCTTCAAGTTTCTTAGGCTCGGCAATGTAATTACCGTGGCAATAATCCTCCATATCAAAATTGAATTCGGGGGTGGCCAGAATGACTTGGCATTCTTCTGGATTGTCAGCATGCTTTAGGGTTTAGAAAAAATTTAACTTGACTTACTGGTCATTCACCCGCATAGTGAGCTCTCATCTCTCGACATCAATCAAGTTCCTTCTCGTTGCTAAGAACGACTCTCTTAAGAATAATAGGCGCGAACTCATATGCTTCACAATCCAAAACAATGAAATTAGCGGGAAAAATAAATTTATCAACTGTTACCAAAATATCCTCAATTTTTCCTTCTAGATGCACATAAGATCTATCCGCAAGCTATAACATAACTATCGTGGGTCTTCCCTATGCCTAACCTTTAGAAGACAGATTTTGGCATAAGGTTTATGCTTGCTCCAAGATCGCATAACGCCTTTCTGATATAGTGATTTTCGATTGCACAATGTATTGTAAAATTGTAGGGATCTTTCAGTTTGGGTGACATTCGGTTATGCAACATTGACATACATCACTCCGTCACAACAATTGTCTCAAACTCTCCTAGCCTAGTCCACTTAGAGACAATGTCTTTAAGGAACTTAGCATAGTTCGACATTTGTTCTATTACTTCAACCAACAAAAAGTTGACGTGGACTTGCTTCAAGATGTCAAGGAATTTCTTGAATTGGTATTCATGTTTCTGCCTCTTCGGCCTCTGTGAGAATGGTGGTGGCAATCTGATCTCCTCGTCCTTGCTCGTCTCATCTGGCTTGGGACGATTGGATAAGCTTGTTGCGGTAAGTGGACTTGTCGTGGAAACTGCTGAAGGCTCATCATTAATGATTTTTATGGCATTATTGTTCGATACATCTTTCTGAGCATGATTATTATCCGCAGATTGGATAGATCCATCACTCGCTTTTGTTCCACTTCGGGTGGTGACCACCTTACATTGTTCATGGCCCATTCCTCGTGCATACTCAGTGTCGCTGGGCAGACTGCCTTGTGGTCTTGTATTTAGGATCTAGGCAATTTTCTCGACTTGCATCTTCAATGCTTTCAAAGCCGCTCCTTGAATCTGAGTTTTCACCCCAGTCCTGTTAATAAAATATTTAGTATCTTCCATGAAATTACTAGTCTCGGCCATATAAGATTTAGTTTTAGACATGAAAGCATTTAAAGAATTTTCCAAATAACTAGCTAGTGTTGACTGTTGCTGAGGCAGCTGTTGTCATGGCATGTTCTGTTGGAATCATGCTGCCTCTGCATTCTGATGGGTCTGATTAATAGAATTACTTTGGTTACTCCATAAAAATTTGGGGTACTTCTGCCATGCTAAATTTTACGTGTTGGAGTATGCATTGTTTCTCCGGTTGTAGTTTCCAACATAAAAACTTGACTCTGGGTTCTATGGACACTCTAAAGAATCATGGTTATTATTTCATAAATCACAAAATGCATCTACTACCTTGATTTCCTCTATGTTGTTGGGTCGTTGCATATTCTTAACCAAATTGGTTAATGTGGCCAACTGTGCTAAAATAGTATTTGACGAATCAAGCTCAATTGCCGAGGAATTTTTCCTAACTATTCCCCTTCTAGTGGTTGGGAACTGATAATCATTATTGGCAAGTCAGTCCAAAATCTCTCTAGTTTCCTCTACTGATTTGTCTAGAAGCGTGCCATTCACTGAGGCATTCAACATTAATCTCGTTGGTTCATTGACTGAATTGTAAAACATTGTTACTTGTGTCCAATCTCTGAATCCATGCATGGGACATTTGCGTAAAAGCTCCTTATACCGCTCCCAAGCCTCGTACATTGACTCATCATTCGCCTGGCGAAAAGAAGTGATGCCATTATGTAGTTATCAGTCATATTTGTAAAACTAAATCTAAAAAGAAAACACCAGCTTAGATTTGTCCAAGATTCTAAAGATTCGGATGGGATACTATTTAACCATATTTTCGCCCTATCCCTCAGTGAATAAGGGAATAATTTCAGCCTTAGGACATCCTCAGTGACTTCTTGTTGCTTGAATGAATCACAGATTTCTAAGAACTATTTGAGATGTTGTCTGGCATCCTCAGTCGACGATCCGCCAAACTGACCAACTGTATTGATCATATTAAACATTACTAGCTTCAACTCAAAGTTTGCGGCTTGGATCTCAAGTGTGACAACTCCTGGAGTGAGACTGTCAAGATCTTGCTCTAAGTAGTCCCAAATAGGTCTATTCCGTACGATAACAGGTTGATCTGGTAGAGCTACCACGCCTCCTACTACGACATTCTAATTGTCATTGGCATTCAGATTGCCAACTGGATCATTAGGTGGATTTGCCATCTCTTCTCTCAACTCTCTTCTCCGTCTACAAAAAACACGTTCGATCTCTGGTTCAAATGGATAACCTGGTCCTATCGGTCTTGCCCTGGTCATACACCAATGCAAAACAAAGTTATTAGCCTCTTGAAACCAAACAAAAAAATAAAATAAATAAACAAAGGTACAAGAAAATAAAACAAAGTTGCTATTGCAAATCCCCGATAACGGCGCCAAAAACATTTTGCGTGTTTTGAGTGCTTCGCAATTGCTGCAAGTATACACGTTGTAAGTTATAGTATAGTAAGATGTCGTCTCCACAGGGATTGGTGAAACTCTGAGTTCTAACTTCTTGCACTAAAAAGATAAATGAGTAGTAATGATAGGAGTTTGGAAATAACAAGTAAAATAAATACACAAGTAAATAAATGAGGAATATGATCGAATAAGAGAGTAGGTCGGGTTATCGCGAGTAGTGGTGCGATGGCTAAATAGATTGTCGTGCCAATTATTTACTGCAGAAAATCAATTGTTGTGGCAACTAAGACCGGCTGAATTATCGTGGCAACTACTTATGTCGTGGCAACTGGGACTGGTTCGATTGCGGTAGCAAATAGGTTCCTTTCTTCAAAGCTCAGCGAAGCGTTCTTCAATGTCTTCTTGTTATCCCTAACCGAGAACTAGTTTATTGTACATGCTTTGGTGATACATCTCTACGTTAACCTTGGGTGAACAACAACCGATCTATGCTACTCTTAGCCGTTGAAATTCAACTCTTATTCCTAAGGTGGATTAACCTTCATTGACGATTTGTTGAATGAAGATCATGCTCATTTGTTTCTTGAATCTAACTCTCCCGAGTCTATATAAATGGATAACTCTCGAGTTCCTCTCCCAATTCACTCGAAATCAAAAGTAAGAATCAAGAATGAACAAACTTTGGATTTAATTGCAATCAAAATCCTAAACAATCTAATCGTTTTTCACAACCATAAAAACTCGATAACCCGAGCCAATAAAAATTAGTTCATGGCTGGGTTCAAAAGAAATACAAAAGAGTAATCCTCCAACATGAATCGCATGAAAATACAATGAAGAAGAAGATGGAGTTGTGCGATCATCCCTCTCTTTTTTCTCTCGTATAACCCCCAAAATTTGCGTCTTTATCTCTATTTAAAGAGATGATGCAATCAGCTTTGTTGTTGATAAGGATAGGGATAAGTTTGAATTAATTTGAATAAGATATAATTAATCTCTTTTATCTTTATCTCCAAGAAAACTCTTCAAAATTTGAGCATTTATCCCTATCCCATTCTGCGTGTAAATCAAAATCTGGGATGAGTAAAAAGGGTAAAAAAATAAGGTACTTTTACACACTTAATAGTCCCCATGTTGGGTGAAGACGATGTCTCATTTCCTCATTGATCACAACTAAGATAAACATCTAGAGATAATTGAGAGCCAGCTAGAAGCAAAACCCATTTTTTTCATTACCACAATCACAAAATTCCATTCCACCCTGTCGTATACTTTGCTCATATCGAGCTTTAAAGCAAAATGACCAGTATGTCCTACTCTGTTTTTCTGAAAAGAATGTAAAACCTTATAGGTTGCATTGACATTATCTGTAATAGAGCGATTTGGGACGAAAGCACTGTTAGGAAATGCCGGTACACCCTATAGAGCAGCGAAAAAATTATCCAGCATAATCCACCAGTGATCCATGTACAAGGGATGAATTCGGGGCGATAAAGGATAAAAACATTACGTAAAGTAATCTGGAATTCAGCAGCGAGTATATGAGAATCCAAATTAAATCCGAGTCGTCACAACAGTGTTCGTACCTCTACGCAGTCCATCCGAATAAAACGAACAATTTTTCTCTTCTCTTACTGTTAGAGAGGATTTTCGAAAAAACATATGTTGGCTACTGGACCTTATGCCTTTATATAGTATTTAAAAACCTAATTCTAAATAAATTTAGATTCTTTAAATATACAATATATTTAACCGAATATAATTAAATATGTAGAATCTAATTCTATTTTAATTAGGTTTCTTTTAGATATATATATATATTTAATAGTATTTGATAATTACAATAATTTATCAAATATTAACATATATATAAAAACGAAATCATCCATAATTACAATAATTATAACAATTTCGGTTTCTCACTAATTACGTGTACAACAAGTTTGTACACATGCTATCTAGTCGATATTTGTTCGTTTCAATCATAGGGTGTGACCCTTGTAGGTTCATGTAACATTAGCAGTAATATCCAGAATAATTCTAATATTACAAGCAATGAGTGACATCTAGCAATACATCATTGCTACCTAAGTTACATGAAATCGTGGTTTGATTTAACTTTTTTCGTGATTAATTTCTTTTATGTATTTCATCCTTTTGTCCTCACATCTAGATCAGACACAAGTCATGGATTAGTCACACTTGTATAGTCCATCTAATGTTTCTTGATATCTTGAGTAGACTTATAAACGAATAACTGTGATATCACATATCAATTTATTCGAGCATGACCATGCATTTTTTAGTCTCACTCAATCAAGTGGCCTATGATATTAATCTTATTATGTAGGAGGGACAAATCCTATCTTTATCAACCATATTTCGCTACATGGATTGTGACATATTCAATATTAGTCTTTATAGTGTAGTCAGTTACGACACACGTTTGACCGTATCAAAATATGTCACTCACGATGTTGAAATAATGATGATCTCAAATCTGAGGATCATACATATAGTTATCACCATGAGCAATATTGTGACTGTCGCATAATAATCCAAGAAACATGCTCATAGCGGGTCAGTCCAGTATGTCGTTCCCTAACACGTACTTATGTAATGATTTTTGACATCTCCATGTCAATGACAACACTTTGTCATCAATCAACTACATATTAGTCTTAATACATTATTATTGTCCAAGCCCACAATAATTCTCGATTAAGGATATTCAAGAATAACTATATTATTCTAAGGACTTTATTATAATTCAGTTTATTTATATATACACAGAATAAGACTGAAATAATAATAATGGCTTCTTATTAATAAACAAGATAAATAAGTATTTCTTTTACAACCATCTCATAATTGGTCTTTGGGCATACTCCAACAAGCACTATTTGCTTCATCGATACAATGGTCCATAACTCCCTGCAGACGATTAGCAAGCATTTTGGAGACAATTTTGAAAATAAAATTGCAAAGGCTTATAGGGCGATAATGGCTCATATTCGAAGGGGAATTAATCTTGGGCATTAGAACAATGTGTGTGTAATTTACCTCATGCACTTGATCAATCCGATACAGAAACCGGAAATATCATATCCTAGAATATGCCAAAAACGTTGGTAGAAAAGTGCTCCCAAACCATCCTCACCGGCTGCTTTTAAAGGCCCCATGAATTGTATAGCCCTAAAAACCTCTTCCTTTGTGAAATCGCGAGCAAGACAACCATTCATTTCGATAGTAACGTTTGATATATGAATTTCACTTTTTACAAATGTTGTGCATGTGTTTTAAATTAAATATGTAATGTTTGCAAATATAGGTACTAAATTGATTAAGAAGAAAGAATAAGTACCACATTTGTAAAAGTAAAAAAAAAATCATGTACCAAATGGTTTCATTTGAACAGATACTACCATGTAATCACATTAGTATATTCAAAAAATGGTAATACTAATATTGCAAATATATTCTGCATTTTTATTTCAATTCAAGCCGAAGAAATCACCCAATGGTCATTGCTAACCGCTGTTGGTCTCAATTCTTTGGAGTTATTTTTTCCCATAAGCGTCGGTTACATTTCTTTATGTTATGTGTGCCGGTGGTCAGTTTATGGATGAGTGCTCTTGGAGTAGTTGGTCTGGTTCTAAACCTACGTGCCTATAACCGTTTCCCATAAAGTTGTGCGGTAGAAAATCTTGAATTTGAGATTTTTTTAGCTTAGTGAGATGAGGCGTTGGATCCCTTAAACAATGTCAAAAATTTAAATATTAACATTATAAATGAAGCAAACTGAATTGAGAGAACTAGAGGTTGGGTTCTAATTGCAGCCTATTTTCTCTATGTGATCCATAGCTTTTATTGTTTAGGGTATAGTTCGTTGGTCCTAGGCTATAAAGGCCTAACCTACCATTCCTTTTAACACTACAAATGTACAATTGGGCATGGAAATGTGATTTGGGAAATTTTAAAATGAGGCGGACTTAAAGTGGAGCTAAAATGAGGCGCTATATTAATTTTTATTATTTTTATAAGAATTTGTGTAGAACTTGGTAAGAATTTGTATAACTACATAAATTATTATCAAATTGGTAAGAATTTGTGTACTATATAAATTTTTATAAACTTAGTAAGAATTTGTGTAACACAAATTCTTATATTATAACCTAAATTCATATGAAAGTTAGATTCTTTTCCATCATTTGTTCAGTTAAAATTAAATGTACGAACATGAATATACCATCATTCATATTCGTTCGGTTTATTTACATGCCTTGTTTCACTCTTATATAAGAAAAAATTATAACATTGACAATTTAATAATTTTTCTTTTATATAATCGTACATTACATCAGTCAAACAATAAAATCTTATATTACAATTAAAGAAATCAAACCTTAACGTAACATATCTAGTAATACGTTAAATGATCTTATATTTCAGTAATTTTATTTTTAAATTTCACGACCTAAACCCCGTTTATAATTTATGTTTACATTACATAAATCCATGTAGGTTTTGTAAATAATAAGTTCAAAAATAATATATATATATATATATATATTGACATATTAACAAATTAATTAAGATTGGACAACCGTAAACGTTTACTATGAGCAGGGGCGGATGTAGCTGGCTCTCTAAGGGAGAAAATGCATCCTATTAAAAAAAAAAAAACAAATTTCAAATTAAAAATAAATTATTCTTTAAAATTTAACATAATGCATAAAGTATTGTCTGCAATTAGTGATCGAAAAAAAACAATTATGTTCAACGTAAGATATCTAAGTTTAAGTAGCATTGTTTGCAAGATGTGCGTTACCAAAACCTTAAGAAAAGATATAAATATATACTGTCAATAATATGTTGTCTTATAATTATCATAAGATTATTAAAAAATCAATTTAAATTTATTGAAATGTTATAAAATGATTGCTAAATATTATTTTTTTATTTTTTATTTTATAATTGATCACTAAATATTACAAAATAATGTAAATACAAATAATTTTAATAATCATTCCGTAACAAATTAATAAATTTTAATGAACATTTTAACTTTTGGAAGACCAATAATCAAAACTATTAACCCCAAGTATTCAGCCTGCTTCTTGCTTGGGCCATGCGTATGCCCATTCCCCTGGCCTGGCTTTGAATCTGATCATTTCATTTGGGCCAGGATGGTTTTAGATTGATACAATTTCGAGTCAAGCAAATTTAAAATTTTAGATTATTTATTTGATTAAGAAGAAATATTACATTTCAAAAGCAAATGGTAAATGTCATGATTCGAACCCATATATGAATATTCTTGGCCACTAAACCCAATAGTGAATCTCATTTTTAGATTATTTTGAGTTCAAATTCGACTCCGAACTCTATGTTAATCTTCATTTTGGGGTACTCTCAGACTTCGAATTTTCTCGTTTATGTACGGTGTAAGAACATTATCCATTACAGCAAATCGACCGACGAGCTGAGTTTGCCACCAAACGGTTTTGACACCACCGTAAAACGACTCATTTATGTCGGGAAAGCCAGTAGTACAACAACTGGACATCAATAAACAAAACCGATTCCAACAATACAGAGCAATGGTGAGATCACAGTTTGTACTTACAAATCAATCACCTTGGTTTTGTGGTTGGAACCTTTTACAGCCAGAGAAGCCGATTTCACACGGTGGACTCGCCGGCTGCCTTCTCCACGAAATCTTTAATGTCAAAAGCATCATTGTTCTTAGTAATGACACCCTGCTCGAATGGTAATTAATCATCAGAGTCCGACACAACAAGTAAAATATCTAAAATTACAAGGCATAACCATTAAGCTAGTGTGATGTGCATGTCTACATGCATACAAACAAAGAGCGAGAGTGGAAGAGACCTTTTCTGTTATAATACCAGCTATTAAACAGGCAGGCGAAACATCGAAAGCAGGGTTCCAAACTGAGATCCCAGATGCAGCAACTTGCTGCCCAAGTCCTCCCCGTGAGTGCGATAACTCCTTTGCAGATCTTTCCTCGATAACAATATCTTCGCCGGAGGAAAGAGATAAATCAATGGAAGTAAGTGGTGCATCAACGTAAAATGGAATGCGATGATACGTTGCACATAAGGCAAGGGTATAGGTCCCGATCTTGTTGGCAGTATCACCTGCAATTCAAAGAAAGGCATTGGTTAAATTACTTCGTTAAGGAATTAAATCGAAATGCATCATTTAAATATCCACATAATACCATTCGCTGCCACACGGTCTGCTCCAACAATAACAGCACTAACGCGGCCTTCTTTCATTAAAGCCGCTGCTGCAGAATCGGCTATTAGAGTAGCAGGTATTTTGTCATGCACCAGCTCGAAAGCCGTAAGTCGGGATCCCTTTGACCAGAATCAAATGAACAACAGAAAATATCAATCACAGATAACAGCTAGTTCATAAATCATAAATAACATACGACGACTTAGCCATTTTTCATACTTCATTTGATTGCAGCACCATGCATACCTGATTGAAGGGTCGGGTTTCTGTACAATAAGCCCTTTCCAACACTCCCTCAGCATGAAGTGCACGGATTACACCGAGGGCAGTACCATATCCGGCTGTCGCAAGACTGCAAAGCAGAGTAAAACACTATCACATGCCAACATTACTGTCACTAGAAGGAAACGAACAACAGGTGAAGATTATCAAACCTTCCAGTGTTGCAGTGGGTCAAAATGGAAAATCTCTGCGTGTTTTCCTGTTGGTTCTGGAGAAACCTTGCTCCGTAAGACCCGATCGCTTTGTTTGAAGCAACATCATCATCGAGCATAATTTCAGCAGCTTCTATATAAGCCTGTAAAGAATGATGTTACGGGCTTCATATGTCATGTATGTCGAAAGAAGTCTAAGTAGACAAATTCATACAATTGAATCTCAAAGCAAACCATGAATACCCCCACCTGGAAAACACTTTCGGGCCCTTTCATAATGGAAGCCGCATTGGATGTAATTTGTTTAAGTTTCGTAGCAGCATCGGAAAGATTCACGGCTGTCGGTTGACTGAAAAAGGACACACAAGACAATCATCTAATCATCCACACATCGAAAGGAACAAGGAAGCAATTAATTTCAGTACAGGGTTCTGCAATTTTACATACAGGAGAGCTAAAATCTACTATGATAACAGCTGCTACGATCGAACCAAAACCATTAACAAGTAAAACGAAGAAAATGAAGCGAACCTCGAGACAAGATATTCCAATTTCAGTTCAATGAAAGAAACAGCATCCTCGGACGTGCCATCAAAGTCCTTCAAGTTGGCAACTTCAACAGCAAGGGAAAGGGCTGCTGCAATGGCAATAGCAGGCGCCCCTCGAACCGCCATATCCCGGATTGCATTCCTGGAAATCATGAAACGAGATAAACCCAAAATTTCTTGCATTGTTTCAATCCAATTCAAGAACAAAAATTACTCATTACCATCCATCTGTTGCATCTTGAACATCAAAGTACACTGTTTCCAGAGGGAGTTTTCTCTGTTTAAACAAATTACTA
The DNA here is from genome assembly GCA_019671005.1 of Hibiscus mutabilis. Taxonomy (NCBI): domain Eukaryota; kingdom Viridiplantae; phylum Streptophyta; class Magnoliopsida; order Malvales; family Malvaceae; genus Hibiscus; species Hibiscus mutabilis. Next base: position 54,329,621 of record CM033745.1, read on the forward strand.
TAGTTAAATTGAAAGAATTAAAACAATTGTACAAAGTTAAAAAAATGAATGAAAATCTAGACCTGGTCGAGCAGCTGGAGGGATCCACGTTTATAGCAGATAGCCTGGAGAGAATTGTCAACAAAAAGCTTGGAATCAAGCGCCATTGATGGGGTTTTCGAGGTTTATGGAATGATTTACAGAAGGGTTGCCTTTTGAGGAGTTTTGCTCGGTGCGGGTGCGCCACGAGACCGTAGCTATGAATCTTAAATGTAATTGGTCTTTTTGGTCCCTTGATTTCATGTTTTTTTCTCAAAATGCTCCTAGTATTTTTCTCCTATTATATCTGGAGTGAACAAAATCATATTTTTTTTTTTTTATTCTTCAAATAAAATTTAAATTATAAAAAAAGACTTAAATAATTCAAAATTTTAATAATTAGTGGGTCGATTTTTAAGTTTGAATCAAATATTTTAATTACATATGATATATGTATATCATATATTAAAAATATATGAAAAAATATGAACAATTATTCCATGCACTAGGGTGGAACCTAAAATTTTCTACAAGCGTTTTAGTTTTAGAACTTAAAAATTTAATTTATGGCCTAGAATCTAAGAATAATTATAATTTATGGTTTATAAGTTAAAATCTAAATCTTTATTTATTTAGAACAAATAAATTTATTTATTTTAATAAGAGTTTAACTTAAAAAAATCTTTTTCATATATTTAATATGATTGTTTTACTGAGTTCAAACATTTTGACATTTCGTTTCTAACATCATTTGACTTATTGAGGTAAGGAATGGCTTTCAATATGATAATTATTTTAATTGAAATATATTAATTTTATTTAACTAAGACGTATAACAAAGAGAGTTCGAAGCAAAAAAAATATTCAAAAAAACGACATCTTGATAACTCATAGTCATAACAACATCAAATCAATGCTGATAAAAGATTAAATAAAAATAATTAAACGATTAATAAAAATGTGTCAAAAAATAAAAAAATTAAAAAATATATAATCAAAGTTCATATATAACATCGATCGGATAAAACATTATTTATTTATTTTTATCCCTTTTTAATTCTTATTCTTATTCTCTCCTTCCTTCGTTATAGAATAAAAGAAAGACAAGTTGCAATTTTCTTCACATATTTGATGCGCCTCAGGTACTTCTCTCCTTACTTACGTCTTTAATCTAAGTTTCTTCTTTTTTCTAATTTCAAGATTTCGTTCAATAGATCGGAGCCGTTGGGTTTTGTGATTGGATCTGAATCTAGCGGCCGTTATCGTATGTTCCAGTTTTTCTTCACGACTTCATCGTTTTTTTATTGTTTAATTTCGTTTTTCTCGTGTTTTGATTTAGCTGATGATTGTGACTTTAATGATTGTTATTACTCTCCTTTTTTAAAAGAAAATTGTCTTTCATTGTCATTGATTTGATCTAATGGCATGAAGATTGTCAATTCTCGATTTGAGTAGAGATTAATTGTTTTTGAAATTACGGCTAGAAAAATTAGTAATTCTGTGGATAAGTAGGTTACTGTAACTTAATTGTTGATTCTTCCAACTGTGGTGGCTGTGTTTAGTAGTGTCGGTTCTGAGTTTCGATAGGATCTGTTTCGGTTTCTAACAATGCCATGGAATCGAGCTTGTTTAGCTTAGCTATGTTGGATTTCTGCAATAAAAATGGAGTCAAAATATCTGGTTTTCGTAAGTTTGATGGTTTGTTTTCGGAATGTTTGCGTTTGAATGCTTTAGATGAGGGAGTATTGCTATCCCCTAAGAACGGTACAGAACGTTTCCGGTAATTTGATGTGGATCTTTGATGCTCTGCAACATTAGTTCAGAGCATCCTTTTGTGACTTTTATGACCCATTCTATGTGTCTAGCACTTAGGTTAGCTGCATAAGTTTGCAGCAATAGAATGTATGAAGCACAATTGGATAGTTTGTAGTTTTTTTCTGTCTTTTGGCCTTAATTGTTTATACCTTTATCTTATACTTACTCAAAGAATCTGTAGATGGATCTGCAACTCTGTTTCTTTTTGGTTTTCCTTGAGGTGTCGGCCTTTATTGCTTTCTTATTCTAGGAATTGCTTTCTGCTGTTGGTGACATTTTGACAAATATAGCTTTTCGTGTCCTTATAGGATGAAGGGAGGCCCTTACAAACTGAGGTGGAGGGCTAAAGAACTCTCTCTGGCTCTCATTGTTCTTGTATGTACAACTATTCTTATTTGGACATGGGACAGAAGTCCAACGCTTACTTCAACGTTAACATCAAAAAATCAGTTGCAGCTCCCTCCAGGTTTGTTTGAAGCTATCTTATTTCTTCACTGTGCTATTTTATTAATTTTTCTCTCTCTTAATTGGATAACCCGAGTTTCTTTTTCCAACTAATATTTTAGTCCTCCTTTGCTTCATATGCTTGCCCATCTATGTCCAATATGAAGTTATTTGTCTCTTTCTCATGCTATATATATGTTCTGCATTCTGTTAGGTTATTGCCACATATGTGCATTTCTATCAATAAAGGCGTTAGTTATTTTTATGTTATAAAAAGTGCTTTGTCAAGTCTAGTAGCTTTCTGCATAGGGATTAGCGCCTACTGCACCGTAAGACTGTTTTTAACAGCATACATTAATGCCCAATTGTCAATTTGTTGATATTTGCTGTACTCTGATTTTTAAGTATTCTAGCAAAAAGGGATATTTGGTAATCATTTGAATTAGAAACTTGGGAAGCATATTCTGGATAAGAGTGCTTCTACTTAAACGCTCACAATAGCTTCCCTTACCCTCATTATATCTGGTGCAGATATTAAAACAGTGCCATTAGACTCCAAAAGACATGTGAAAGAAGATATTTTTACATTGACACCGAGTGAAGCCGTAAATAAGGAAGCGGAATATCATGTAGATAAGACACATTCTACTGATATTGCCAAAAGTTCTTCAGACTTCGAAACAGTTCCTATACAGAAGAAAGGTGATCTGCTTCTCTATCTGTCTCAAGAATGAAGATCAAATTTTTGAATATCTTTGTGGCTAATCTTGTAGAATAAGTTGTTATGATAAAACTTGTTTTTGGTTGGTATCCATTACTTTCATCGACATGATTATAAGTTTTTGCTGCAAGATGATGTTTGAGGCCTCTAATTGCCGATGTCAATGATATATAGTTCCCATATCTCTTATTTTGATGTGCATTTGCATGGTTAGGTTAAACATTTTCATTGCCTTGAAGATCTGTTGATTTTCTGCTTCATATTTGTCTGGTTGTAAAGTCATCAATGATTAGAGCTAGAATTTCTATTCTATTTTCTTATTATCTTGAGTTCTAATGCTTGCACTATGCTGACTGGTTTTGCGCTCTCCAGCACACTTTTCCTTGTTTTACTATGAATATTATTTGGATTTATCTGCAGCTATTTTCTTCAGTTTGCACTTGTAAGTCATTGTATTTTTGGGGGTTTCCATTTTAATTTGTTATGATGGTGCAGAAGAAGCAATAAAACACAAACACGTTCCCAAAAGAGAGAAAACTGGTGTTATTGAAAGTGGATCAAGCTCAACACAGATAGAGGAATCAAATAACGTAATTTTAGGAGGAAAACTTTCAGAACAAGAAGAAAAAAGGGTGGAGCATCAAGGTAGAATATTGCCTATGCGTGACATGAATTCTTCTGGTTTTCCAGATTTCTATGATTTCATCCCTGTATACAAGTTTACATTTGGAAATTGCAGAGAAGAAATTCTGCTGATAGTTCTGTTGTTATATACATTATGCTTGGGGAGGAAATGCATTCAACATGATTGATAAGAATGTCTGATCAATCTTTGTTGATCTAGGTCTTTTAAGCTAATGATGGATATCTCAGCAAATAGTTATTCAAACTGCTTTTACTGCCTCTTCCAAACCTCACACATAGGTTTTGCATGCTAGTACACGGACGCAACATCAATCATTCGGCACACCAACTTGTATTACACGCTTCATCATTTAGTCATTTTCCTAGTGGGGTAGTTGGTGACATGTAAGCTGCCTTTGGTTATGATGTCAATGCTCCCTCTCTATTTGAATTGTATATTTTTGAACCTGTTAGTTCAATGTTGTGATAATATAACTGGTTAGTAAGTGATTACCTCTCATTTTGTATTTATCTTTTTTTTCCAGCTTGTGATTACACAAAAGGGAAATGGGTTATAGATGATAGGCAGCCTCTGTATTCCGGGCTTGGTTGTAAACAGTGGCTAGCACCAATGTGGGCTTGTCGTATGATGCAGCGTCAAGATTTTGCCTTTGAGAATCTAAGATGGCAACCAAAAGATTGTGAATTGGAAGAATTTGAAGGGTCAAAGTTCTTAGAAAGGTAATAATATCCTTTTCCTCTAATATTTTTCATTTGTTTTGTTTGAAATAGAATCAATATCTATTGGACATTTACATGTGCTTATGATGCATTACAGGATGCAAAACAGAACTCTAGCTTTTGTTGGAGATTCATTGGGTAGGCAGCAGTTCCAGTCTCTAATGTGCATGATCACAGCTGGTAAGGAAAGCCCGGATGTTCTCAACGTTGGCCCAGAGTTTGGACTCGTAATACCGCCCGGTGGTAAACGTCCTAATGGTTGGGCTTATCGATTTCCCAGCACCAATACTACTGTCCTTTACTATTGGTCTTCAACTCTCTGTGATTTGGAGCCTCTTAACCCCGAGGACCCACAAACAGAATATGCAATGCATCTTGATCGACCTCCGGCATTTTTGTGTGATTTTTTCCATAGAATCGATGTCTTGGTCCTAAACTCGGGGCATCATTGGAATCGAGGGAAACTTAGGGCTAACAAGTGGATCATGTACGTTGGGGGTGCGCCTACTACCAACAGGAAGATAGCCGATATGGGAAGTGCCAAGAACTTCACAATCCACAGTACGATAAAATGGCTAAACTCTCAACTCCCGAAACATCCTCATCTGAAAGCCTTTTATCGGAGCCTCTCCCCGAGGCACTTTGTAAATGGGGACTGGAACACAGGAGGGAGCTGTAACAATACTACTCCAATGTCTATAGGCAAAGAAATATTACAAGAAGAGTCTAGTGATCTTGGCGCCGCCAGCGCTGTGAGGGGGACAGGGATTAAACTTCTTGACATAACAACATTGTCTCAGGTCAGAGACGAGGGTCACATATCTCGGTTCAGCATTACGGCAACTCCCGGCGTCCAGGACTGCTTGCATTGGTGTTTGCCCGGTGTTCCCGACACATGGAATGAAATCCTCTTTGCATTAATTTAGTCCTCCATTGCCTAACAAAGAAACTCTTGTACCATGCTCCGAGACATAACATACAAACGTGTTAGCTTCTTCCATCATGGTTTGGGCATGCTCTCGACAGCACCGCGCTGATCAAATCATCGGCTCATTCTTAATGTTATTGAAACCACGTAAATTATGGCAGTTAGGATAGTTAAACATAAATGTAGCCTCTAGACTCTAGAGCTTTAGCTTAGTGTGTTCCATGACATCTTATATTTTTACACTTTCAGAACATTGCCGGAGGAGGAAAATGAGTGCATCCGCAACCTCGACGGAAAAAAAAGCTTAAGAGGGAGGGAAAAAGCCGGGGAAAACGATGGAAAAATGCAATGCAAGAGAGAATATAGTGAAGGAATGAAGAGTGAAAAATATATATGCGTCTTTAACGTCCGTTTATAGGCCGCAACTTCAAACGACCACTGGTTTCAGAATCAAATTGCGTTTACCCACCTATTTTAACGCCCAAACCGGTGTTTAGTGGCAGCTGCATTTTCCAACTTTTAACCAATGGGCGTTGAGGACAGCAACTCCAAAGAAGCCTAAATCTACTTGATCCTTGTAATAAATGATATCACCATACATTGTAACCTAAGGGTAAATTACATATAAGGTCCCTTATAGGTTTTATAACAAAAATGTCTTACAAACATGTCATTCAATTAACATAGGTAAAATGACAAAAAAAGCCCTCAACGTTTGTATATTTTGTCATTTGGCCTCTTATTCTTTTTTTTGAGCAAACAACCCTTGATGTTTTAATTTGGTCCAAATATGCCCCAGTTGGATGCAAATCGTTAGTCAACTAACGGTCAGCGGCTGATGTTGACTGGACTTATCACATGTTAAGTTCTACTGACGTGTCAACATCATATTTGTTATGTGTCACTGTCATGTTCAGCCACGTGTCAACAGTTGATTCTGACGTCGGCAACTCTTAACACGTGTCAAGTTCAGTCAACATCAGTCGCTGACCGTTAGTTGACTAGCGGTTTCCATCCAACTGGGGCATATTTAGACCAAATTGAAACGTTAGGTTGTTTGCTCCAAAATAAGAATAGGGGGTCAAATGACAAAATATGCAAACGTTGGGGGATTGTTTACTCAAAAAAAAGAATATGGGGCTAAATGACAAAACATGCAAACGTTGAGGGCATCTTTTGTCATTTTGCCATTAACATATTATTACAAATGTATCACTAAATTAATATATTGTTACATACAAACAAGTCACTTTTCTTTGGTTTAATAATATTTTGTGTCCCAAAACTTATACATTTTATTAATTTTATTTATAAATATGCCACTCAATTAGCGTGTTGTTATAAATGTCACTCAAGTAACATATTGTTACAGACATATCATTTTACATACAAACAAGTCACTTTCCTTTGGTATAATAATATTTTGTGTCCCAAAACTTATACAATTTATTAGTTTTATCTTAATTTGAAACAATTCAATAAATTTAATCATTTCATATTTAAAAACTCCATCAATTTAGTCCTTTTTAGGATAATATCAAAGCAAGTGTGCCTATCAGATCAAATCGGTTATTCGGTAACAACAAATCATTGTTTAACTACTATTATATCATAAAAGCAATATAGTAACATTTGTGGGATGAAAAAATAATTTAGGAGAAGAATAAAGATTAAAATTATGAATTTTTTAATATCAAAATTAAATTTATTGGATTATTTTGAATTATGATCAAATTGTTCGCTTGTATAAGTTTAAAGGACTAAAAAGTTATTGTACCATGCCGCATTAGAGAAAAATGACATGTTTGCAACAATTTTTCAATTGAGTGACTTGTTTTTAACAAATTTTTAATTAAAATGACTTGTTTGTAACTTTTAAAGGGCGTTTGGTTCATAGAATGTAAGATTACATTGGAAATAAGATTCCCGAAATGTAGCATTAATTGAAATATTACTGAGAACGTTACATTATCTGTTTGGTTTATTTGGTTGGAATGTAAGGTTACAATATTTGGATGGGGGAATATAAGATTAACTAGAATATAAGATTAACTAGAAGCAAATTTGTAAATTTTATACTTATGATATTTATAATATAATCAATATATTAAATTTTAAAAAATATATACTTTATATTTACATTCCGTCATCTCTTTTTTAAAATATTTTTTTGAATCGTAAAACACTAAACATTTAATATGTTTTGTAACACCCCTTTCTGGCCTGGTAGAGAATCGAGTCGGAATATGTTGCTGATGAACAATATAGTGATTGATGCAGTATATTTAATCAATAATCGATGACGCAATAAAATATCATAGTCATATAAGGAGGTCGGTAACTTACCGCAATGAAATTTAACCCATAACTAAAGAGCATGAAAATTTTCATCCTAATCAGAATTCGTTTACTCATTCAATTTAGGTCAATTAACAATCAGCGACCAATATGCAACTTTTCAGAATTATCATCAAGCTATTAACAAAAATACTTGTCACCGTACCGATACTCGAAGTGGTCGTATCGCTACGCCATGCACATTATATAAATTATCATATTCTAGTGACCAAAACCCGTATCGATACAGCCTTGGTTGTATCAGTATGAGTTCATCAGTTTCGATATACCTATGAGCCGTATCGATGCAATTTTTACAACCAAATTCTAGAGTTGACTTTTTGTACCGATACGCTAAAGTTCGTATCGATACGCCCTGCTGACCAATGTTGACTTGGTCTCAACATGCTTACCCGTATCGATAAGCCATGTCCCATATCAATACGACATGCATTGTAATGACAGATTTTTCTAGTTTTTATCCAATTTGACCTATCATGCAATGTCCAAATTCAATGAAATTTTACAAGCAAGTTTATAACACCAAAATCTACTAGCATGCCAAATTTCACAGCCAAACAAATCCGTTTACTATGTTTTTACCTTTTTAGGCCAAATATTCATATTTCATCACTTTTATCCAAAACTAAAACCTTATTTAGGGCCTTTAAGACTATTACAAGCCATATACAATATTTACACATTAAAACGGGCTAAAAGTAACTAGTTCAACTACTTTGCCACCATATTAGGAGTTTATAAGGATGATATACATTACTTTAGCCTCGTAGTGACTTGTCAAAACTTCCAACAAGCTTCGATCTCGAACCAATATCCCTTTTAACCTAAAATGCATTAGGCATACTTTACCTAGCGAGATAGTCATAAACAATAATGAAACAATAAAATGCATTCCAAATCATGTTTATCAATGACAATATTAACGGTGATGCTCAAAGACAATAATGATCATATTTCAACATTATTCTTTGGATCAAATCAAGATAGTAGATACACGAATTCCTACTCCTCGCCAAATCAATGAATGGTCTAGTCCTTCCGCCTCGCCAAATGACCAATATCACAACATCTCTCCGCCTCGCCACAATAAAGGTCGTAGCCAAGGACCGTAGTCCACCTATACTAATGAGCTCATGAATTCTATTGCATGCCAATTGTATCCAATGTCCTTTCAAATCCAAGGTTCAATAGTAATATAAATATCAATGTTTCGATGACAATATCGATGATCAATGCTTCCAATATCGATGATAAATGGTCGATATTTCAATGTAAATGTTTCGATGCCAATAACATCATTAACAATGCTTGATGATAATAGCAATGACAACATCAATGTCTATATTCAATGGCAATAGTAATAGCAATGTCCGATGCTTAATACCCATATACAATTCAATGCTTCAATGAGACCAACGTCAATAACAATATTCCTATGATCAATAAATCAATTCAATGACTCACCGGTGCTTATCGATATAATCTCTTATGAGATTCGATGCGATATCCTTAGACACAATGTTAGCTATGCAAAAATCAATATTAATGAAATCGAGAAAAGACACATAGCTTATTCCCGAGACTTCGACTACACTCACCTTGTTTTTCGAAGCTTTTTACGGCTCTCAGATGACAACTCTTATGTTCCTAGCTTTAGATGGAGATGGTGGCCCTCCTTTCTTCAATTCTTGAACTAGGTAAAACAATAGAAAATGTTAAGGTCGATTATACGATATCGAAATCAATATAACGATATCAAAATTAATATCTATGCTCGAAATAGCTATTAGCTATTAGATTTAACATAGGTACTCAATAACTTTAACTTGAAATTAAGCATCCACAACTCATGAAATTTAACAATTAATGAGGGTTTTCTCTTACCCAACCAATGGCTATTCAATGATGCCAATGGATCAAAGGAAGTTTATATTTTGGATCCTTAATAAGAAAGGTGGTAACTTAAGCTTAAGGAAAAAGACAACAATGGTGGTGTGTGCTTGTCTTAAAGCAAAAGATGAATATTGAAAGAGATTTGTTTCGGTGGGTGTTGTAATCAAAAGAGGGAAAACATTAAGTGTTGTAAAACACTTTATTTCCTAGGAATATAACCGGTGAAGCTTTCCTTCCTAAAAGGGTAAGCTTAAAATAGCATTTCCATATTTTCTTTCCTTTATCTCAAATAAAGTTGACCAATCAAATTATCATCTTTTCTTTAGAAAAAAGAAGACCAGTATCACGTTGGGCGGAGGCAAGCAAGGAGGTGAATCATCCCCAAAATGGGATAATCCCTAAGGTAGTCCATCAACTACTCAAACCTTACTCCTTAGCTCCCAAACTTTCTATTTTCACAATTTGATCACTAATCAATATTTCGATAAATTCAATGAGGTCCTTAACAAAACAATTGACTCAATTTGAGTCCAATATCAATATAATTGACCATACGGTCAATGTCAATGCAATATTTAGACATTTTCGTTGTAGGGTTTCTGATCATCGGAACCCAATTTCGACTAAGCCCGTTTTCAAGGTGTTACATGTTTTCTTTTTTTAATTTTTATTTGTTTCAATTTATCAAATAAATTAAACTAAATAATAAAACAAATCTAAAAGTAGTAAAATAGAGATAAAAAGAAATTAACCTACTATTATATTGTGTAAGATGAGACACATTTTATAGATTAAATAATAAAATTAATAACATCAACTCCTAACTCATTCACTCTCAAACAACATGTAATCTCATCCTATAATCCTATAAGCATCTTCAATACAATATTAATAAAAATGTATTAAATATTATAATTTATTTAAATATATGTAACATCATTTAAATATTGAACTAATAATTAAATAAATATATTTAATAAAGTTACACCACAAATAATTAAGCACCTATAATTAAAAATGCAACAAATGGTCTATATCAACAAAACTCATCATTTTAAGGGCGTTTGATTTGCGGAAATTATCATTATCAGAGGAATAATCTTTTTCTGAAATCACATACTCACGTTTGGTTTGAGAATATTTCATCTAAGGGGTAATATTGTTTTCCCAACAATAGCGCTTTTTTCATTAAATGACGAGAATGTGATTCCCTTGAATTTCTTAAGTATTTGTCAATTCCCACCTCATTAGACGATATTGCCCTTAGTTAATGAATTTTATTCATATGAATCTTTTTGTTGAATTTAATCAGATGATTAAATATTTGTGGTGTAAATTAAATAAATATTTTTATTTAATATTTAAATGGTGTTACACATACTTAAATATTGTTTTAATATTTTAATATATTTTTATTAATATCATATATATGATTTCTATATGTTATATGTTGGGATTGCATATTGATTGAGAATTAATACGTTATGAGTTTGTTTTTAATTTTATTTTTTATAATAAGATGTTTAGCGTCTTATAAAACATTTTAGTACGTTAAACTTATGATGTAAAATTCTTATCAGTATTATACAATTTTTAGATTTATTTTTATTATTTACTTTAATTTATTTCGTAATTTGAACATATTAAATGTTTAACATTTAAAAATTCATAAAAATATTATAATAGAGAGTAACATGATATGTAAATATAAAATATACATATTTAAAAATATTTAATATAATAATTATATTAATAATACGATAAATAATAGTATAATTTTATGACTTTTTGTGAAGATATTTTAATTTAATATTGAAAGTTTAACATGTTAAAAAGAAACTATAATACATGGACAATTTAGTAAATTTTATTTCTAAGTAACTTATATTCCTCCAACTAAACATAGTGATTTTACATTCCTAACAAATAAACCAAGCAAGGTAATGTAGCATTCCCAGTAATGTGTCGAGTAATATTACATTCCAGAAATCTTATTCCCAGAGATAATCTTACATTTCGTGAACCAAACGCACACTGAAAAGTACCACTGTTGGAAAAAAAATTATTGCCCTTTAAGAAGAATCCTCCTAAACCAAACATGAGAATGCAATTCTAGAAAAAAATATTACCTACGATAATCATCTTTTTTACGAACCAAACGCGAAGAATAGTGACTTAGGACAAACTTAAGTCTCTTCACTTAATCCCCTTTCCTCTCAAATAACCTTTATTTCTCTTTTATTTTGTAAGCCTAAAGTTATCGTTTTTCACGGCCTAGACTTTGTGGGGGTGTTGTTTGACTCTTATATTTTTTTCCTCTATGTTTAATTGATTTTTTTTCTCCCGTTTTATTGTCATTTTTTTGTTCTTGATTTGTTCGATGGGAAATTTTTTCTTTGATTTTATTTTTTTTCAAAACGTCGTCTGGTGTTCAGATAAGGCGTCTTTCTTCGACAAAAGTGGTACCGGCGAAAACGATGGTGGCTCTCCTTTTCTTCATTTCTGCTAACGAAAAAAAGTTGGTTGATTTTTCAACTCAATTTCTTCCTTTTTGGCTTTTGCTCACCCAGCCGCCAATAATTCTTGAATCTTGACGCGGTATAGTATTTGGTTCCTCTTTGCATTTCTTCTAATGTGCCTACTCTTTTGTGACCCAAAAGTGGCATGTAGTGAACATTTGAATTTGTTAGCTTGTTCTTGTCTCGGTTTCTCTTGTTAGTAATGGTGGCTAAGGGTGTATATTTCGGATATCTGAAATTTTTGTATAGGCATTTTAGTGATTCGTATTCGTTTCGAAAAAATCGAATACTCGAAAATTGGATATCCGAAATTTCGGATCGGATATTCGAATATCTAAATATCCGAAATTATGAGTTAGTTTAATTATTTTTTAAATTTAGCGATCTTATCCATGAATATTTTAGGTTTTCGAATATAAAAATCAACAAATTATTGAATATAACAAGATTTGTATCCATAAAAAATTTAATTTTTAATATATAACAAGTAAAAGTATCAAATATAACAAGATTCATATCTATAAAAAATGAAATTTTCAGATATCAATAACAAATAAAAGTATCAAATATAACAAATTATTGAGTATAACAAGATTTGTATCCATAAAAAATTTAATTTTTCATATATAACAAGTAAAAGTATCAAATATAACAAGATTTATATCTATAACAAGCCCCTAACGGTGGCTTGACGAGTCTCCCTCATTTATGATGTTTTATGCTATGTGTTTCCTCTTTTATTTTATGTTCTATTTTTTGTGTTTCTGTTTCCCCTGAGATACATTTGTGACCTTTGTGCTTCTTTTATATTTTAATTTGTGTTGTATTTTTTTTGTATCTTGTTTCTTTTCAATGAAAGTCGATTTATCTTGTTCAAAGAAGAAGAAAATTAATTAATTTATTATTAAATTTATAATTAAACAACTTTAGATGTAATTTAATTATTAAAACATAAATATTTTTTAAAAGGAAATCTTGTATGATTTTATTAATGATACTCATACAAAAACAAAATAAAAATATGTGTCTCATTAAAAAACATTCTAATCCTAAATAAAGAAAAAAATAGTGCACCATATCGATGTTATTACAAAAACCGAACCTTTAAAATCTCAAACCAATACATCAATCGCACCCTCCACTCACTTATACACAAAAAAACATTCTCATGCTTCTGCTTTTTACATTACACACTCCCTACAACCCAATAACATAAGGAGACTTACGTATAGCCAATAATATCAAGAAACGAGTCCACCATCACCAGAAATATCAACGTAAACCATTTTCCACTTGCCAACCAATCACATCCCGCCACGTACACTCATCTCCTTCGTTTCCAACGCGCACAGGCTGTTAATTTACTGCTTTGCTTCTTATTAACAGAGAGAAGCTCACAGTACAGCGAAACGAATCCATTTGCTGCCAAAGATCTCATCTTTGAAGTAAACCCGTTTCCCCAAATTCAATTTCCGCCTTAATTTTGGTGTTGAGAATGGCGGAAGACTTTGCAAAGGCGGTGGAAGAAGGGCTACACCTAGCGAAACGGGTATACTTAGGTAAAGACAGAGCATCCATGGAGGCGCCGAAACCGCCGCCCGTGCAGGCGTTGGCCGATTGGTACTTGCCGTCGGCTCCGTTGGTGTACGCGGTTATATCTGACCCCAGGATGGTTGACAACCCGGATATGCCTAGTTACCAGCCTCACGTGTACGGCAGGTGCGATCCGCCCGCTTTGATTCCTCTCCAGATGAGCGGAGTTGATCTCGAAGTTGATTGTTATGGGGATACTGCTTTTGTTCAAGTTTCGGGTAAATGGAGGGTCCATTGCGTTATGGGTAGCCGTTCTTGTGATTGTCGGATTGCTTTCCCCATGGGAAACCAGGTTTGTTCTTTAATATTTGCTCAAAAATGGAAATTTGGGGAAAAAATTCATTGGTTGACTTACAGTCACCATTTAAATTACAGTTGCAGCTGCAGTGCCGTTGCAGACATAACATATGTTATTGTGAGGTCCTAAATTATTTTTATAACTGATGCTATCGCAAACATTACAGTGTTTGATATCGTTACAATTTAGTTACAAACTGCATCAATAAAGCATTGACTTTTAACTAAGAAGCATTGGGAAAAAATGGATGTTTTGCTGTCATTTTGAAGGAAAAGGATATGGTTTTGATGTCCTTTTTAAAGTCTTTGGTTTAACTTGATTTCGTGTTTGAATGATTCGAATTGTGTTTATTAATCAGGGTTCAATTCTAGGTGTGGAGGTTGATCTTCCCGGGAAATTGTGTTCTACTGAACTGATTGGAGCAGAAGAAAGTAAGGTTATCGAAAAGTTAGCAAGACCACAAGATGGAGGCTTTTTGGAGCCACATATATTTACTTTAACAGTACCTCAGGTGCGGCTGTTTCGAAGTTATAATGATTTTAAATTGATGACGTTTAAGTCCATTGTTGTTGATGAATGATTTTGTTTTATGTTTCCAGGTTGATGGTGGTACTAATATCGGAATTAAGCTTCGTTGGTCTCAGAAATTGTCATACAACGAGGGGGAGTTTTCTTTAACTGTGCCCTTTAGTTTTCCCGAATATGTTACGCCCGCCTTGAAGAAAATTTCGAAGAAAGAAAAGATATAGTTGAATGTTAACTCTGGTATTGCAACTGGAATCTTGTGCAAGGCAACTAGTCATCCTTTGAAGGTGCATATTTTGATTAACGAATCATTGTTCTTGTGTTTTGATTCCGGTTACTTTCAATGATAGTTTTGTTCTTGTGCTATCCTATTTATTGTCCTTTCCGAATCCCAAAATTTGCAGGAAACAAGACGCCAGGCCGAGAAGTTTTCTTTCTTGTATGAAGCAGAAATTCTCACTTGGTCTAATACCGACTTCAGTTTCTCTTACAGTGTAAGAATTAAACTAGAGCTTCGTTTGTCTTTCGGGAGAAATACCTCAATTCTCCATGATCGGGACTTCAGGATACTTATTTGCACATTGTCCACATGTCTTTATAGGTGTCTTCCGGTAACATATTTGGAGGCCTCCTTCTGCAATCCCCGCCTTCATATGATTGTGACCAAAGGGATATGTTTTGTGTATATATATTACCCGGAAGTCAGAAGAGTAGGAAGGTTGGTCTAGCATTTGCTCAATCGGTTATGTTATTTTCATTTGGTTATTTGTTTTGATATCAATCCTCATTTCATTGAATTCGATAGGTGTTCAAAAAGGAGGTCGTGTTTGTCGTTGATATAAGTGACAGCATGCAAGGGAAGCCACTTGAGGCTACCAAGGCTTCAATATCTTCTGCCCTGTCTAAACTTGGTCCGGAAGATTCATTCAACATTATAGCTTTTAGTAGTGAAACTTTTCTATTTTCAACAGCCATGGAGTTGGCTTCTGAGGAAGCAATTGAGAGGGCCACTACTTGGATGAGCGCGAAATCTACCATGGCTGGCGGTACAAATATGTCAAATCCACTGGAAAAGGCGTGTCCTCATTTCTTTGTTTTTGGTTAAACGTCCGATCTGAAATTTCACGTGTTTCTTAATTGTTTTCACTTCTAGTAAAAAGATAGTATTAACTTTTGGTTATCTGTTCCAGGCATCTGAGATGCTATCAAACACTATTGGTTCGATTCCTATGATTTTTCTTATCACAGATGGGGCTGTTGAAGATGAGAGAAACATTTGTGACCAGATGAAAAAGCTTTTGACAAATGAAGGATCGCTCTCTCCACGCATATATACTTTTGGCATAGGTAATGTTTTCGGCGTTTGATTCTCCTATATTAATTGCTTTAAATCCGCTCGGCTGGTTGGGGACTTAGATCGTGTAAGTTGCAAATGCTGAAATCATATAACATAAGCTATGCTTGCAGGTTCATTCTGTAATCATTATTTCCTGCGCATGCTTGCCATGATTGGCCGGGGAGATTTTGATGCCGCTCGTGATCTAGGTCTGTACGTATTTCGACTTTATGTCCATACCTAAAGCTAAAGAATTGTGTTTTATGCGAACAAATGCGTCCTGTATCATTAGTCTTACTGATTTTCTCTTTCCTTCCTGATCTTTTGTCAGGCTTAATTGAGGTTCAGATGCAAAAATTATTCAGTAAAGCTTTGTCTACTGTTCTTGCCGATATAATCATTGATGCATTCACTGATAACGGACAAATAAAGGTATGTTTGTAAAGTCCGTATCGTCTTATTTTCCTCATAATTCACATCTAGCATTGTGTGTTTTATTTTGCAATGTTAGTTATCTTCTTCTGATGTTTAAGATCACAATTTATGATGCATGTTCTATGTATAATACGTAGAGAATCAATTGAAATCACATGAATATCACAACAAACACCTTACCGTGATGTATGTTGTGATTCATTCATGTTTCCATCTAAATATAGGTGTACTCTTCATGCATTCCCGACCTTTCCTTCGAAAGTCCATTGACGATATGCGGGAGGTACCAAGGAAGGTTTCCCGACGCCCTTAAAGCTAATGGTGTATTAGGAGATATGAGTAACTTTGTCATGGACTTGAAGGTAGTAAGGACTAAGGACATACCTCTTGACAGAGTAAACCACCTACTACTCGGCTGATTCTTTTTAGCTCGGTTTTTCTGCGTTAGAAGTCCGAGTTATTGCTCTGCTTAAATTCGCATAATTTACCTTGTTACTACAGGTTCTTGCAAGACAGCAGATTGATCTACTCACGGCTCAGGCATGGTTCTCGGAAAATAAACAGCTCAAGCAACAGGTTTGTTTTGGAATCACCAATCTCGTCACGTTTCATATCTGTAAAAACCGTGGCTTGTGCTATAGTTTTGTTAATGGCAGGTTGCACGATTGAGCATAGAGACTTGCAATATCTCCGAGTACACTCGAATGGTCCTACTCGAGAAAAACAAACTAGACAAAGCAAACAAATCGTCTGGAGCTCTAAAGGTATATACTTTTCCCCTAATAACTAGCATGCATGTCCAACCAAATCATATAATGAAAGTTATGGTTTTCGAATACAGAAAGGCGATCCCGGAGTGCCCAAAAGGGTATTGCTTCAAAGCCTCTCGGTTGGCTTCGGTGACCTGATCGCAACAGCCGAAAACACCCGTCCAGGAGCCATAGAACAAAAGCTGCCCAGCGCAGCGGAAGCTTTCGTGAAGGCGACATCGGATTGCTGCGGGCGGATGTGTCATCACTGCTGCTGCATGTGCTGCATCGAGTGTTGTTCGCAGATGAACAATCAGTGTGCCATTTTGTTGACACAGATGTTCACTGCATTGGCAATCATCGGTTGCCTCGAATGTTGCACGCTGTGCTGTTGCGGACAAAACGGGCCATGAAGATGAGCAGTCTTCACAGATTCGAATGTGTTGTTGTTGTATATTGGTGTTTATAGTATGCATATAAAGAAATTATATTAATTTTTATTGCCCTGACTATACAGTTACAGTGTCTGTATTTGTTCCATCCAATAACTGGTTTTTCCAGTTTCAGAGTATGATATTTGTCCAATAATTTGGGTTTTGTAGATTTAAATATTATTCAGATTATTATCTCTACATGCAAATATTAATCCTCTTATATTCATTATTCAAATCCATTATATTTTGATTTAGATGGTTTCCTTGTTCGGATATTCTTAATGACAAAAAACGGTTTAAATGAATGTAAAACTAATTATTTGCTCGTGTTTCTACGTTACTAAATGTATATATTGGTGAATTTAAATAAGAAAATTTTGATAATTAAATTTAGGGTTTATGGGTTAGTTTAAGTTTTAGGGTTAACATTTAGGTATTAGAGTTTTAAGGTTAGGATTTATGATTTTTAGGTTAGAGATTTAAATGAAAGGTTTAAAGATTTTTTTACACATTGTGTATCAAAATATAACACGAATCAAAATAGGATTATGTTTTAAAATACTATGTATATAAAAAATTACACAACCTCCCTATCTGAGCTATATCTATTCATAAATTAAATTATGCAATCTAAATCTTAAATCTCTAATCCTAAACTTAGATTTTAAATCATGTACTATTACAACATTCTAAAAAGATATTGCGTTGTTTAAAGAAAAATTATTTCAAACTGGACGAAGAAATTTACAAGCCCACATAAAGTCTGACCGATCCGAACATTCATATTATATACGTGCACACCCAACCTCGACGGGCTTGGATTCACACCTCTACATTTGCACGCGAGGCACAATCTCAAACCAAGTTATTTAATACTACCAAGTGATTGGTTATATAAACACATCTCAACCCTAGTATCCCACTCATATAAAATATATGCTTCCATTTTTTTAAGACAATTCACAAGTAACATTCTTTGAACATCCATTCATTACTTAACATTTTAAGTTGTAAAATTCTAATAAAATACCATATAAAATTATAATTTTATTATTTAAATCTCTAATTTTACCTAAAATAAAATATACTTTAAAGTTTCTCATTTATCATATATTTTCAACAAGTTTATATAATGATTAAATTACTTCTCATTTGTCAATAACATCTAAAACAAGTAGTTAAACCTCTCAGTTGCCATTATCTTCTTTTTTAGATTGTAAATTTAAGGCCCGATAAAAAAAATTCTCCTTAACTAAAAGTTGTTAAAAAGGAAAATGCCCCTCGTTTAAATAACTGAAAAATAGTTTAATTGATTTGAATTCATTTATTATTTTTGCTCGAAAGAAAACAGACTTCTTATTTATGTCTCAAATATCTCGATAATCACATGATCACGTGTTACTACAAGTTATCAAATTTGGAAATGTTGGCTTCTTGCCATATTTGGTAACTTTCACGAAATCTATCCAAATACGGCGATCAACTCAACGCATCTTTAAAAAAAATCTTATTAATATTATGAGCTATATTTTGATACACAAATTGTGTAAAATTTATATAATTTTTTATATTTAAACTATACAATCTAAAGCCTAAATTTCTAACTTTAACACCCTAAAACCTAAACTTTAAACTATAAACTCTGAACTCTAAATTTAACCATAAATCTTAAATTATACACCATAAACCTAAACCCCTAAACCACAACTTAAATTCATAAACCCTAAAATTAAAAAGTTTGTGCAAATTTTAGTTTACACACGATTGTTTATCAAAGTATTTTTCTAATGTTATTTATTAAATAGAACTATTTATCTTTTCAAAGTAAATATCGAGACTTGAACTCATATGAGATAAGATAATATAAATATAATTGTGCACTTGATCAATTAATGAATATCTTACTGATATTATTAAAGGAAAATATATGATGTACCGGCGGTGAAAACATTTTGTTTCCACAAGCGCCATAATTTTAGGAATTAGAGATTCAGTTTAGGGTTTATAGTTTAAGAGTTTAGGTTTAGGGGTTTAAAATTTAAAGTTTGTGGTTAGACTTTAAGGTTTAATGTTAGGGTTTAGAGGTCAAGGTTTATGTTTTAGGGTAATATGGTAGGGTTTAGAGTTTAGAGGCCATGGTTTAGGTTTTAGAGTAATATGGTAGAGATTTAGGTTTTTACCTATAACCTTAAACTCTAAATTCAAACTACAGTTCTTAAATTCTAAACACATAGACCTAAACCCCTAAACTATGAACCCTAAATTAAATCTCTAACCCCTAAAATTAGAACGTTTATGAAAACAAAATATTTCTACTATCCAGTGCATTACCCTATTATTAATTATAAATAAAACAAACTACGTCAACAATCACTAAGATCTGGATAAATTTCTATTTTTAGCACTGAAAATTATATTTTTATTCATAAAATTAGTATATGATATTTTGAAGTGTTGTACGAGATGTCACTAGAACTGTTATAAGAGTTCGTATAACATTGAGAAATATCAAGTGTTGTAGAGTGGTCGCTTTGGAAAAGAGGATGATATTCATTTTAAGAGACCCATATTTAATTAGTTTTGTTTGTAAGGTATATATGTTATTAAAAAATTAAGAAAATATATGAACACATACTATCTTATAATCATAAACGAACTTTATTTTTGTAATTCGATAATATTTACAGGACCTTGTTCATAAATTGAATCCATTGACAAATCATCAACACAACCGTTAATTATAACTTCTATTAGACAATGAGCGTTAATAATAATAAAATAAAATAAAATAATAATTAAATAAAATTAAAATATTTACATTATTATTAAAGCAAATATGATTTAATATAAGCAAATCGAATAATACATAATCGAATAAAATGAACATTCGGATCATCCATTTGTTGCTGCTATACTTGAATATGTTTGTACGACTTTTCCCACGTGATCCCATAAATACCAACACACAGCTTCTCCCATATTTTCTTTACTGCAAGTAATAATAAATTGCCAATGAACTAAAAATAATAGAATCAAAGAAAGTAATTTAAAGCTAAACCGTAATTCGATCGAGGAGAAACAAGTTGAGGCTTGTGAGAACACAGTTTCCTTAAGACAGATTTTCGGTCACTCTTGTGGTGCTTGAGATACGTTGATCGCCTGTCTCTCAAGATATAACAACTAGATGATCAACTGTAGTAGTATGTCTACAGAGATCACGAACTGTAACCTTGTCCTCCTCTATCACCGAAAACACTTTAGAAAATCACAGAGTAAAAATAGTAAAAAATCTCTATACTTTTGTTATTGTAGTCGTTAAATCTAGTAGGTTTGCATGCTATTTATAAGGGTAAAAGTTTCATTAAAAATAAGATTTGTGAATTATCTAAATTTTATTTGAAATAAAATTCATTAATTAAATAACATTATCACAATAATATCTGAAATAAAAGATAATATTTTATCCTTTTAATTTTGGAATATTAAAAAAATAATATCCAAATTTAAAGATAATATCTTAGCATCTATCCTTTTATTTGAGATATTAAAAATGCTACATTTAAGGAAAATTATCTCTAATGGGTTAAAATATCCGCAAGCTCACAAAAGGCCCGACCGGTCTGGACATTCACGTCACTCATATCATATCAACTTAAGTTATTCAATAACCACCAAGTAGAGTCTTGTATATAAATATATCCCACGCTTGGTAACCCATCAATAGGAATATAAGCTTTTCCTTTTTCCTTAACTCAATTCACAATTGACCTACTTTGAGCATTAATTTCTCATTCACCACTCACCCATTTTGAGCGTATAAAATATCATTGTAAAGGTCTCATGGAGTAGAATATGCAGCTGTAATTTTATTATTCGAATCTCCACCTTTACCCATAGAAAATATGCCTCAAACTTTCCACTTTATCATATTTTTTCTAACAATCCTCCATATGAATGAAATTGATTTAATCAAAAGCATCTTGACTCGATGTGGTGATAGAATCTACGATCGATAGCTGCATAAGATAGATAGGTGTCCAACCTTGAACATTCTCTTGTGAAAGTATATTTACTTCACTAGCTAACCAGTAGACATAATGTCCTTGAACTATTCTACCGTTTGTGTAAACGATGATATACTTCACACAGCTATTTTCCTGGAAAGAATATTAGTTTTCATGGGTATGTCCATATAGTAGTGGACATCTCTTGGTTCTGCAAGAGTTTGAGAGAACTATGCCCAATAGTCTCCTTGAAGCGGCCCCACTTCACTCTCACATAGGTGACTGATTTTGTTTCGCTCACCGAAACACACAATAGTCATTAAAAGATTTACTTAGCTTATTCCACTTTTTATCACTATTAACTTCATAGGAACAGACTTGGGAGAAGAACCCTTACAGTGATCGCACAAGGCCTAGGCAAGTAGGTTGACCCTTTGAACCTAGATCTTTGGATCTCCAGTCAACTAGGTAGGATTTTCCTTCACATATCACCTGAAATTTTCCTAGGCTTTAGTCACATTCCTTTTGATATTTTCTCAACCTAATCTCGATTTAACCCTTTTGGTTAGTGGATCTGCAATGTTATCCTTTGATATTACAAAATCAATAGAGATAACTCCATTTGAGATTAGTTCTCTAACAATATTATTTTGATGACGCATATGCCTCGACTTACCATTATACATAAAAGATTTACTTAGCTTATTCCACTTTTTATCACTATTAACACCATAGGAACATACTTGGGAGAAGAACCCTTATAGTGATCGCATAAGGCCTAGGCAAGTAGGTTGACCCTTTGAACCTAGATCTTTGGATCTCCAGTCAACTAGGTAAGATTTTCCTTCACATAGCACCTTAAATTTTCCTAGGCTTTAGTCACATTTCTTTTGATATTTTCTCAACCTAATCTCGATTTAACCCTTTTGGTTAGTGGATCTGCAATGTTATCCTTTGATATTACAAAATCAATAGAGATAACTCTATTTGAGATCAGTTCTCTAACAATATTATTTTGACGACGCATATGTCTCGATTTACCATTATACATAAAGCTTTGTGCTCTACCAATTTTCGCATGGTCATCACAATATATACATATTGTAGTCACATGCTTAGAAATATCCTCAAAGAAATTCTGAAGTCATTCGGCTTCTTCTCTAGACTTGTCTACAACTACAAACTTAGATTTCATTATGGATCTGGTTATAACCATTTGTCTTGAGGATTTCCATCCACTTGTGCCTTTGATATCTTGAATATCAGATATTCAACTAGCATATGAGTATCCTTCTAAATAGTAGGATATCTGGAATAATGCAATCCATAATCTTGAGTATATCTAAGATATCTCAATACCCTCATAATCGTTTTCTAGTTATTTTCACTTGAATTGCTTGTGAATCTACTTAAACGGCTCACAGTAAAAGTAATATCTAGTCTAGTCTGCACCCTTATGAACAAAGTACTACAACCCTTCCTTGATCAATTCGTTGTGGTTTACCTTGACGATATCGTAATTTATAGCAAGACCCTTGGGGAGCATGTTAAACACTTGCGTAAGGTGTTTGAAATTTTGCGACAAAATAAGCTCTATGTCAAAGAAGAGAAGTGCTCATTTGCCCAAAAGGAGGTATCATTCCTCGACCACATTGTCGGAAATAGCAAGATCTGAATGGATAGGGCCAAAGTTCAAGCAATCCTAGATTGGGAGCCACCAACCAAGGTGAAAGAGTTAAGATCCTTCTTGGGGCTAGCCAATTACTATCGAAGGTTCGTCAAATGTTACTCCAAAATCGCCACCCCTTTGACAGAATTGTTGAAAAGGACAAGGCATGGGATTGGAACCAAAATTGCCAACAAGCCTTTGAAGACCTAAAATAAGCCATGGCAATTGAGTCGGTGTTAGTATTTCCGGATCACGCCAAACCCTTTGAGATTTACACCGATGCGTCCGATACATCCATTGGAAGGGTCCTTATGCAAGAAGGACATCCAGTTGCATATGAAAGTCGAAAGCTCAATGAGACCGAGAGAAGATACACAATCCATGAGAAAAAGATGACCGTGGTGGTGCACTATTTGCGCACTTGGTGACACCACATACTTGGGTCCAAGTTTGTCGTCTATACCGATAACGTTACCAATAGTTACTTTCTTACCCAAAAGAAGTTATCTCCAAAGCAAGCCCGATGGCAGGAATTCCTTGCCGAGTTTGATTTTACCATGAAATACAAGCCAGGAAAAGTCAACTCAATTGCCGATGCTTTAAGCCGAAGGAACAATATAGAGTTTGTTATCTTGCCAAAGGGACAACTATCAAAACACATCAAGGAGGGGCTGTCACATGACCCGACGGCCAAAATGCTCACCAATTATGCCAAGGAAAACAAAACATGAAGGTTTTGGCTCGAGGAGGATTTGCTATATACTCGAGGACACCGCCTCTATGTGCCTCAATTTGGGGAGTTACACAAGAAAATCATAAAGGAGTGTCATGATTCCCAGTGGGCAGGACATCTGGGGATGAACCAGACCCTAGCCTTGATCACCAAACACTACTATTGGTCACGTATGGGTGAAGATGTGGAAGCCTATGTGAAAATTTGCCTTATGTGCTAACAAGACAAGATCGAGATGAAGAAACCTGCATGACTGCTGCAGCCATTGCCCATTCCCGAGCGGCTATGGGAGAGTGTTTTCATGGACTTTATAGTCAGCTTACCCCCACACCGACGGCCTATCCAGTATCATGGTTGTTGTTCAGAGGTTTTCCAAGTATGGGACGTTCATCCTAGCATCAAAAGTGTGCCCCACAGAGGAGGTAGCCCGTATTTTCCTCAAACATGTAGTGAAGTATTGGGGAGTGTCAAAGATGATCATTAGCAGCTGGAATACACGATTCATGGGCAAGTTCTGGACCGAGTTGTTCAAGCTTATGGATCAAGTTTGAACTTCTCAACTAGCGTCCACACCCAAATTGACTGGCAAACTGAACGAGTGAATACCTTATTAGAGATCTACTTAAGGCACTATGTGAGTGCCACTCAGCGCAACTGGCTAAAGCTGTTGAACGCGACCCAATTTTCCTACAACTTGCAACGGAGTGAACTGACTAACCAAAGTCCATTTGAGATTGTGACTGGACAGTAACCGCTCACACCCAACGCGGTTGCCACCAAATATGAGGGGCCCAATCTAGCAGCACACAAGTTCTCCACATAGTGGCAAGAGCATCACGACTTAGCCCGAGCTTGTTTATACAAGGCAGGAAAATAGACCAATAAGTGGGTCGACACAAAGTATAGGGACGTGAACTTCCAAGTAGGATACCTAGTCCTTGCCAAGCTGACCGGGATCTTGCGTAACCCAATCATGCACAAAGGGCTTGTGCGAAGATACGAGGGTCTGTTTAAAGTTGTGAATCAGGTAGGCACCATGGCCTATCGATTAGAGTTGCCATTGACCATTTGAGCTCATCCGGTGTTCTATGTTAGTTTACTCAAGCCCTACCATCAAGATGAGTCAGATCCGGAATGAGGCAAGTCACACCGAGCACCAGTCGGAGTAAAGGTCTCCTATGAGAATGAAGTTCGAGACATCAAAGCAGAAAGAACCATTTGATAACTAGGACATCAGCCGCGACACGAGTATTTTGTTCAGTAGAAAGGACTTCCCGACAGTGAAGGGAGTTAAGAACCAGCCGATGGACTATGGAAATTCAAGGACCATGTAAGCCGATACCATCAGAGTTGAGTGACGAGGGCGTCACCAGAACCAGTCGGGAAGAATGTCACGGACCGACCTAAGGGTCCAAGCTCGACGGACACCAAGAGGTCGAGGCCCAGGACCAAGGGGCCGAGCACTAGCACCAAAGGGCCTAGGACGCGCACCAATGGGCTGGACAAGCCTTCCATGCCAACTTGGGCCTAGCACCCATCCGACTTTCCTTTGGGGTTAAGGAATCATATTCCTTGAAGGACTCCAATAGGAAAAGTCTTAGTTAGAGTAGGACTCAAATATGTAGGGGACTTATATAAGGAGGCTTACCCCACCTCATTAGGTACTTCATCAATATTTTTTTTAGATTTCAGATTTCTTTCCATTAGACACCAGTTTTGTTTTCAGTTAAGCATCAATAAAACTTTGAGTATTCACTCGAGACTTTCCCTCATTCTCTTTTTCTTGTCGATATCCTTTTATTGCTCTTACGTTTCCCTGTGGAACCAAGCATACTTGCTTAGTTCAGCTAGGCTCACTTAGGCGCCACACCATCCCAGAGGCACCTAAGGCCGCATGTCTCGGTTTGAAGAATCTAGGGACGTGACAAGTGGTACGGTACTATGCTGTTGGGGTTTTTCTCCAGGATTACTTATGTGATGCCAATGTTGTGGTCCTTCATATACCTCATAAACATCATTTTTTATGCTTCGATTTGCTCCAATCGGTGCGCTAAGTGGCAGAGCATGGCTGTAAGTTGATCTGCGTTTGCTGGCCTATTCGCTTGGGCATCAGTGATGGCCGAGGCATCTAGCATTGCCAAGGCAATAGGAATTTCTCGGGCAACCCTCAGTGCAGGGGATTTTTCTGCCGCTTCACCCATGATTTTCCAGTACTGTGCGCGACTCCATCCGAGCTTGGCAGGTGCCTTCTCATCTGTTGGGTCAGTGGAGACTTTCTCTTGCTCGCAAAGATGGGATATGAGGCTCGAAAAGAAAAGAGAGCCATTATCTTTTTGACTAGACACAAAAATCTCGTCACAAATAACTTTGCCAATATTTATAATGCGGTTGTGCAAAATAGAGTGAATGAGGAGAAGGCGAGGTGTATCAACAGTAGTGTTATGTGTGGTGGGCATTAAACAAGTTTTGATGAATTTGTTCCAAAGTTTTGCCTGGGTTTAAGCCGAAGGTAATTTACCGTACCCTTGTTTGAGCCTTCATTCCACTGGTGTTTGGAATAGTGAGGTCTTGGAGCACCTTATCGAGCCCCTTGGGGTGTGATTTTGTCCACAAATTCTTGGTGCTCGTCCGTCTTGACGTATACACCATAGAAGGTGTTAATGTGGTCAGCGTCAATAGGGATTACTCTGCCACAGATGAAAACATAGGGGTTGTCGGGATTAGGAGAATAAGCATAGAACTCTCTTACCCATGTTCTGTTGCCCAGGTTTGGTTGGCAGCAAAAGATTTGCCATTTTTGATGCTCTATTACTCGAAAAATGGCTGGGTCAAGATGAAATCCTTGTGGGAGTCAGAGTAGGCAAAGCCTTGTTCTTGCCAAATCATGTGGCTGGCGAACTTGGAAAGGTACCGTTCCTCGGTGGCCAGAGTTGTGTAATGTTTGAAAGGTGGTTCGATGGAAGAGCTTGGATGGATGAGGGTTTTGAGTTTCAAGGCCATTGGTATGCTTGGTGAATGGTTGAATCGAGTGAAAAGGAAACAAAATAAAATACAAGAATCTTAAGAGTTGCAAAAGGGAAAGAAGGAAATGAAAAGGAATTGGAAGTTTTAATTGTGATGGGATTGTGAAGGGATGGGTAGTAAAGATGGGTAGGTGAGATGGATATGAAAGAAAGTAAAAAAAAAATTGATTGGGTGTAGTGGGCGGCACAAAGTAATTGGGGAGGGGTATAGTCTTGGTTATGGTAAAAATTTAGGGTAAATTTAGGCTTTTTATAAGCCCATACATTCCCTTGTTGAAGGAACTTCCATATTGGTTCCAATTCTTCTTGATCTTGAACTTTTATCCTAAAGAAGATTCAAACAAGAAATAAAATATTAATTAAGTAAAAGATAAAGATAAATAGCAATTAAAAAAATGATCTATCCTAAAAATATAGGAAAAGAAAACAAATTAAAATAAAATAACGTAAAGTACAAAATAATAATAATAATGCCAAAAATTAAAACTTGAGTCCAAAAAGAAAATAATGAAAAAGAAGTCTAAAAATAAAAATAAAAATATAATAGAAGAGCATGATTATGCATATCTTAAAGTGATCACTGCTTTGTCTCGATCAACGTGGTTGCCAGCGTAGTGCTTCAATCTTTGTCCATTAACTTTGAATTCATGTCCGTCGAGGGTATACTTGATTATCACGACACCATGTGAGAAAGGTTTTACGACTTCGAAGGGCCTGAACCATCTCAATCTCAATTTTCCTGGGAAGAGTTTCAGCCGAGAGTTGAAGAGGAGTACTAATTGCCCGGGCAAGTATTGCCTCGGTAATAACTTCTTGTCATGCCAACGCTTCACTTTCTCTTTGTAGATTCTTGCGTTGTCGTAAGCTAAGGCACGAAATTCCTCTGTCTCGTTAAGGTCCAGTAGACGATTTTGTCCCATATTCTCTCAGTCCATGTTCACCATTTTGATAGCCCAATATGCTTTGTACTCAATTTCCACCGGTAAGTGGCAAGTTTTGCCATAGACAAGTCGAAAGAGAGACATACCTAGGGGTTTTTTGAATGCGGTTCAGTAGGCCCAAAGTGCATTGTCTAACCTCAATGACCAATCATTTCGAAAGGGATTGACAACCTTCTCAAGGATACCCTTTAATTCTCGGTTGGAGATTTTAGCTTGCCCGTTTGTTTGTGGGTGATATGCCGCGAAAATTTTGTGTGATAGTCCAAAATGTTGCAAGATTTTGGCAATAAGTTTGTTTTCAAAGTGCTTGTCTTCATCACTGATGATTGCCCTTGGTATTCCAAATCGTGTGAATATATTTTTCTGTAAGAATTTCTGCACGATTTTGGAGTCGTTTCTGGGATTTGCGATTGCTTCGACCCATTTGGAAATTTAATCGACGGCTAGAAGGATGTAAAGATTTCCATATGAAGAAGGGAAGGGTCCCATGAAATCGATCCCCTATACATCGAATAGCTTCACTTCGAGGATGTTTTGAAGTGGCATCTCATGTCGCCTAGAGATATTGCCCGTCCTTTGACAACGATCACATTGCTTATAAAATTCTTGGGCATCTTTATGGAGCGTAGGCCAATATAAACCGGATTGCAAGACTTTTGCTACAGTGCGAGTGCCTCCAAAATGGCCTCCAAATGGTGAATCATAGCATTGCCGGAGCATATTTTGCTGCTATTCCTCCAGGACACATCGCTTATAATCTGATCTGCATATTGTTTAAATAAAAGAGGCTCATCCCAATAATAATGCTTAGCATCATGTCGAAACCGATTTTTCCCTCATGAGTATGGCCATAAGGTAAAATGCCACTAACAAGGAAATTAACTAAATCTGCATACCATGGTATTGCTGAGGCAACTAACATTTGCTCATCCAGGAATGTATCGCATATCTCCATATCTGCGTCCTCATTGTTGCCGATTTCTAGGTGTGACAAATGATCGGCAACTTGATTCTTTGTTCCTTTCTTGTTCTCAATTTCAATGTAAAACTCTTGTAAAAGTAAAATCCAACGAATCAAACGAGGTTTGGCATCTTTCTTAGCGAAAAGGTATTTAATTGCCGAGTGGTCAGTATGAACAATTACCTTGGTCCCGATGAAGTAGGAGCAAAATTTGTCAAAAGCAAAAACCACGGCTAGTAACTCTTTTTTCGTAGTGGTGTAGTTCACTTGAGCACCATTAAGAGTTTTACTAGCGTAGTATATCACATGGGAAATTTTACCTGTTCATTGACCGAGAACTGCTCCTACTGTAAAGTCACTCGCATTGCACATAAGCTCAAAAGGTAAGGTCCAATATGGTGGAACGACAATAGGTGCAGAGGCGAGTTTCTTCTTCAAGGTTTCAAAGACCTGAATGCACGAGTCATCGAAGTTGAAGACTTTGTCCTTTTCAAGCAAGTTACATAAGGGTTTAGTAATTTTAAAAAATTATGAATAAACCTTCTGTAAAAACTTGCATGCCCAAGAAAACTTCGGATCCCCTTGACTGAATTTGGTGGTGGCAATTTTTCGATCACTTCTACCTTGGCTCTATCAACTTCAATTCCTTTAGAGGAAATCTTGTGACCGAGCACTATTCTTTCATCTACCATAAAGTGGTATTTCTTCCAATTGAGCACTAAATCTGATTCTTCACTTGTTAGCACTTTCTCCAAATTGCTGAGGCAATTGTCGAAGTTGTCTCCGAATATCGAAAAATCATCCATGAAGATTTCCAAGAAATATTCCACCATGTCGGAAAAATTGCCATCATACATCTCTGGAAAGTTGTCGGAGCATTGCATAATCCAAACGGTATCTTTCGGAAAGTATAGGTACCATACGAGCATGTGAAAGTGGTCTTTGCCTGATCATCCGCTGCTATGGCAATTTGGTTATAACCTGAGTAGCCATCAATAAAACAGTAAAAAGATTTACCTGCAAGTTGGTCAAGCATTTGGTTAATAAATGGCAAATGAAAGTGATCTTTCCTAGTAGCTTTATTTAACTTGTTGTAATCCATACAAACCCTCCAACCGGTCATAGTCCTAGTTGGGATTAGTTCATTGCTCTTGTTGCTTACCACGGTTATACCTTCTTTTTCGGTACACATTGAACCGGGCTTACCCATGTACTATCAGAGATAGGATATATGATACCAGCGTTAAGCCATTTGATGATTTCCTTCCTCACGACTTCCTTCATATCAGGGTTAAGCCCCCTTTGTGCCTCAATTGTTGGTTTATGATCATCCTCCAATAGGATTTTGTGCATACACACTATCGGGCTAATTCCCTTCAAGTCAGCAATTGTCCATCCTATTGCCTTCTTATAAAATGCCAACATGTCGATCAACATCTTTTCCTGTTCAGGCTGCATCTTAGAAGAGATTATCACATGCAAAGTGTTATTGTTTCCCAAATAAGTATATTTCAATTGCCCTGACAATAGTTTCAATTCAAGAATAGGAGGTTGCTCAATAGAAGGTTTTTAGTCTTACCTTCCTTACCTGAGTAGTCCAATGGTTTAAAATACTTACCTCGACGACTTGCTATCCAATTGGCTTCATCTTGCTCTTCATCGTCCGGCTCTTCAAGTTATTCAGGTTCGGCAACACAATTGTCGTGGCAATTGTTAAGGCAATCTTCCTTCATGTCAAAATTGAATTCAGTTGTGGCTCGAATGACTTGGCACTCTTCTAGATCGTCGGCATGCTTAAGGGTTTAGAAAACATTAAGCTTCACTTGATGGTCGTTTACCCTCATGGTGAGTTCTCCTTTCTCGATATTGATCAAGGTCCTTCTCGTTGCTAAAAATGGTCTCCCAAGAATAATAGGTGTGAACTCATCTACTTCACAATCCAGAATAATAAAATCATGGGGAAAATAAATTTATCAACTCTTACCAGTATATCCTCGATTTTTCCCTCTAGATGCACGCAGGATCTGTCAACAAGTTGTAGCATAACTGTTGTAGGCCTTGCTTTCCCGATTCCCAATTTCTGGAAAACTAATTTGGGCATCAAATTTATGCTTTCTCCAAGATCGCACAATGTTTTCCTGACATAGTGGTTTCCGATTGAACACGGTATTGTGAAACTGTCAGGATCTTTAAGTTTGGGTGCCATGTGATTATGTAGCATGTCTATGCATCCTTCTGTCACAGCAACTGTTTCAAATTTTCTTAGCCTAGTCCTCTTAGAGACGATGTCTTTGAGAAACTTGGCATAGTTTGGAATTTGTTCTATTGCTTCAACCAAGGGCAAGTTGATGTGGACTTGCTTCAAGATGTCAAGGAACTTCTTGAACTGGTATTCTTGCTTTTTCCGTTTCAACCTCTGTGGGAATGATGGTGGCAATCAGATGTCTTCAATATTTACATTGGTTTGAAACTTGATGGAAGGAGTTACCGAGGCATGTGGCATTGCCAAAGCATGTGGCACTGTCGTGGCATTCTCCGATTCATCAGTTTTGGCAGAGGTTTTGTTGCTTGACTCGTCTTTTTGGACAATGGCTGCTTCTTTGGTTGAGTGCTCTCTGTTGAGTGAGCTTGGGTTTCCTTAAGTTGTCGGCCACTCTGAGTGGTGATTGCTTTGCACTGCTCGTGGTTTGTTCCTTTTGCGACTTCAGTATCGCTAGGTAGATCGCCCATTGGTCTAGTGTTCAAGTTTTGAGCAAATTGCCCGACTTGTGTCTCCAATGACTTTAGGGCCGCCTCTTGGTTTTGCAATCTCATCTCAGTCTTGTTGATAAAAGCATCAGTCCTTTTCATGAAATTACTATTCTCAGCCATATAAGATTCAGTTTTTAACATGAAAGCATTAAGAGAATTTTCCAAAGAACTAGATAGTGTCGCTTGTTGCTGCGGCATCTGTTGCTGCGGTATCTGTTGTCGTAAAAGTTCTGTTGAAATCCTGTTGCTTGTGCATTCTGACTGCTTTGGTTGAGAGCATTGTTGGGATTACTCCATGAGAAATTGGGGTGCTTCCTCCAGGCTGGATTGTAAGTGTTGGACATCACATTGTTGTTTCGATTGTAGTTTCCAACGTAAAAACTAGATTCTGGGTTCTGAGTGTCATGGTTACCATTACATAAATCACAAATTGAATTTACTACCTTGACCTCTTGTGTGTTGCTAGGTCGCTGCATATTTTTAACCATATTGGTTAAAGCGACCAAATATGTAGAAATAGATCCCGATAAATCAAGCTCATTTATTGTGACATTGCGTCTGACTATTCCCCTTCGGGTGGTTGGGAATTGATAATCGTTCTTGGTGAGATAGTTTAAAATCTTTATCGCTTCCTCATGTGACTTGTCTAGGAATATGCCATTTGCTGAGGCATCTAGCATCATCCTTGTCAGTATGTTCACTGAGTTGTAGAACATCATCACTTGCGTCCACAGTGGGAATCCGTGCATGGGACATTTGTGTAACAGCTCTCTGTATCGCTCTCAAGCCTCGTACATGGATTCATCATCTGCCTGCCAAAAAGAAGTAATATTGTGACGCAAATTATCAGTCATATTTGTAGAACAAAACCTAGCAATAAAATCATGACACAAATCCGTCCAAGATCCTATAGATTCGGATGGAATACTATTCAGCCACGTTTTTTCCATATCCCTCAGTGAATAGGGAAATAATTTCAACCTTAGGATATCTTCATAGACTCCTTGTAGCTTGAATGAATTGCAAATCTCCAGGAATGATTTGAGATGTTGTCTAGCATCTTCAGTTGTCGAGCCGTCAAATTGACCAATTGTGTTGATCATGTTGAACATCACAAGTTTTAATTTAAAGTGGGCGGCTTCTATCTCAGGTGCGACAACTCTTGGATTGAGACCGTTGAGATCTTCCTCTAAGTAGTCTCGAATGGGTCTATTACGAACATGTTGTACTACTTGTTCTCCTCCTCCTCTTACTACGATGTTCTGGTTATCATTGGTATTCAGATTGCCGACTGGGTTACCTTGTTGTTCTGCCATTGCTGCTCGTTGTTCTCGTCTTCTTCTATGAAGAACATGTTCTATCTCAGGTTCGAATGGGTAGTCTTGTGCTGTTGGTCTCGCCTTGGTCATAAACAGATGCAAAGCCAAAGTTGTAAGTCCCTTGAAATCGATTAGAAATAAAACAAAAATAAAAAGAAACAAAGGTGCAAGAAGTTAAAAACAAGGTCGCTATTGCCAATCCCCAGCAACGGCGCCAAAAACTTGTTGCACGTATTAAGTGCTTCGCAATTGGTACAAGTGTACACGTTGCAAGTTATAGTATAGTATAGTTTAGATATCGTCTCCACAGGGATTGGTGCTACTTCAAGAATCTAATTCCTCGCACTGAAAAGAAAAACACAAAATGGTGATTGTAGGAGTTCTAATTAACAAGTAAATAAAAGAGCAATGAAATAAAAAGAAGATGTAATCAAATGAGAGAGATAGTAGGTCGGATTATTGCAGGTCGTGGTATGATAATTGAATGAATCGTTTAGGTATTGAGTGCAAGAGCAACTCAATTGCCTTGGCAACTAGCAACAATCATATTGCTTGGGCAAGTGTAATTGCCTGGGCAACTGGGAATGGTGTGGCTGCCTGGGCAACTGAGCGACTTCCTTCAAGGTTTGGCGGAGCGTTCTTCAATGGTTCCTCCTTATCCCTAATTCGAAACATTGGTTAATTGAGTATGCCTTGGTGATACATTCCTGTGTTAACCATGGGTGAACATCAATTATTACAAATTAAGATTTTGGTAACTAAGAATTTGGAATCAATTATTACAAATTAAGATTTTGGCAACTAAGAATTTTCTTAGCACTGACATCTTTCATTTGTATTTATGGTCCAACAATCCTCACAATTCTTTAACCAATTTTTATACATTATACACTTCATAACGTGCATTAGACTAGTCTTTAAGAATGTAATTTTGACATAGAAAACAAAGTTCTTCTATGCTTTGATTCAAGACCTCGGTCGGAATCAACACTCTAGATTATGTTGAACAGAATAGTAACCAATGTTACATTTGATGACAGTTTCTGTTAAAATAAATTTGTCCACAACAAAATTTGAACCAAACGATTTATTCAGATTGCCTCTTGCTTTGAAAAGGAGATCAAGTAAACCCGTTAAAACAACATGAATTAAATCTTGAAACGAATTGTTTACGATATCTTAATTTACAAACCGATAAAGACTTCGTTGATTCTTGTTTGAAAAAGAAGATTCGGTAAACTCGTTGAAACGACATGAATTAAATCCCGAAACAAATTTGTTTACGAGATCTTAGTTTCCAAACAGATCAAGATTTCGTCTGAAAATCATGTTTGTCTCTATAAATTTTTTTAAAAAAATTATTAGTATGAAGGAAAAATATATATGAACTTCAATATTCCATATTTAATGGAGCACAATATATTACCATTTCCTTCGATCAATTTCATTATATGAAAACATATATAAAACTAATATTCCATAAAACATATAAGAGCCTATTAAACAAAAAGGTTTATTGTGGGAAATTATGCCCATTAAACGTCTCTGGAAGACATGGCAAATGCGGCAATAGCTATAAGCTTTCACTATCCTTCTGATTGATGCCCATATGAATTTGATTTCATGGCCGACGAGATTTTTTGGAAGAGATTCACAGTGATACAAGAACCATAGTAAGACATATTCATCAATTATCCTTAATCACGATAATTTATTCGTCTTGGATTAAAACTCAAATCTGTCTTAAAATTGTTAGATAATGGGTGTTACTAATCCAAGAAAATAAAATAATAATTAAATAAAATCAAAATATTTAGATTATTATTAAAGCGAACATGATTTAATATAAGTAAATCGAATAATACATAATCGAATGAAACTGAACATTCAGATCATCCATTCGCTGCTGTTATACTTGAATACGTTTGTACAACTTCTCTCACGTGATCCCCTAAAATACCAACACGCAATTTCTCTCATATTTCCTTTATTGAGAGTAATAATAAATTGTCAAGGAATTAAAAATAATAGAATCAAATAAAGTAATTTAAAGACAAACTTTAATTCTATTGAGAAAAAACGAGTTGAGGTATGTGAGAACACATTTTCCTTAAGAAAAATTTGCGGTCACTCTTGTGGTGCTTGAGATACATTGGTTGTCTGTCTCTCAGGATACAACAACTAGATGATCAACTGTAGTAGATCGTCTGCAGAGATCACGAACTGTAACCTTGCCTTCCTCTATCACGAAAAACACTTTAGAGAATCACATAGTAAAAATAGTAGAAAATCTCTGCGTTTTTGTTATTGATGTCGTTAAACCTAGTAGGTTTGCATGATATGTATAGGGGTAGGAGTTTCATTGAAAATAAAATTTGTGAATTATCTGAATTTTATTTGAAATAAAATTCATTAATTAAATAGCATTATCACAATAATATCTAAATTAAAAGATAATATTTTATCCTTTTATTTGAGATATTAGAAATGATACATTTACAAATTGAAATAAGCAAACACTTGCCTAAAAAATAAGCAATATTTTGGTCACCCTCCCGAACAAATTGAATTCAAGACTTTTGCCTTAAAAACTACTCATCAGCTCGAAGAGGAGCACTTAATTCCAAAGCAACACTTCTTTCCCTTTCAACACTCGCAGGGGTGGGAGCTTAAACAATTGAAGGGTCCGTTAAAGATGCTTGTTAAGTGTTCAAAAGTACTATTTTTATAACCCTTTTTACTCATATTATTGTTAGACTTAAGCTCATTTTAGTTGCATTATTAGGCACTCATGCATGTTTTCATGATTTCATTCACCGTCGTGCTTGATTTCATAATTTAGTTGATTTTGTGGAAAAAGGTACCGCTGATGTGTATTTTTGTGTGTGCATGATCTAATTGCCCAAGCAAGTTGGAGATTGCTGTGGAAACTAAGGAAGGAAACTGAAGGATCTGCCAAGGTAAGCGAAGTTGTCTTCTAAATGCCATGCTGAGTAGATTGTCGAGGCATGTCAGGACAAATTCACCTCATTAGGGATAAGCACGAAAGGCAAGGGATAAATCCCAAAGATTTGGATTTTCAAGCAGCATTTAATGAAGATCAAAAGAAGATTAAATTCCAAGAGTTTTAGGAGAAGTTTTTAGAGAAATAAATATATAGTAAAAGAGATCTATTTCTTTTATTCTATTTAATTCAACTTAACTTCCTCCTCAAGAAAGACTTTGACCTAGCCATCTTCTATAAATAGAAGACCTAGCCGCCTACCTAGGGATGTGCGATTAGAGAGAGCAAATTGGGGCTATTTCGATTTCTTCTTTTTTTTTTTTTATTGGATTCATGCTAGGGAATTTTTATCTTGTGTTTATTTTGCACCTAACCATGAACTAATTTTATTTGACTTGGGTTATTGTGTTTTTGTGGTTGTGAAAACGATTGGATTTGTTTAGGTATTTTAGTTTGCAATTTTAATTCAAAGTTTGTTCATTATTGGTTCTTAAATTCTTCGAGTGAATTGGAAGAAGATCTCGTGAATTCATCCATTTATCTAATATTGGGAGAGTTAGATTCAAGAAACGAATGAGCATGTTCTTTATTCAATCAATCGATAGTGAAGACTAATTCGACTTAGGGATAAGTTGCAAATTTCAACGGCTAAAAGGAGCACAAGATAGGTTGTTGTCCACCCTTGGTTCAGCAGGGATGTATTATCAAGGCATGCAAAATTAACAGTGTTTCGAGTTAGGGATAACAAGAAACCATTGAAGAACGCTTCGCCGAACTTTGAAGGTTGTCGCCCAATTGCCCAGACAATCGCTCCATTCCTAATTGCCCAGGCAATCGCAGAATTGCCCAGGCAATCCGATTGGATTCAATTGTTGAAGCAATTGAGCCACTCTAGCACTCAATTACCACAACGGTCCATTCAACTATCACACCTCAATTCACAATAACCCGACCTACTCTCTCTTATTCAATTACCTTTTTCTTTTATTTAATTGTTCTTTTATTTAGTCATTAATTAGAACTCCTATAATCACCAAATTGTGTGTTTTACTTTCAGTGCGAGAAGTTAGATTCCCAAAGTAGCACCATTCCTTGTGGAGACGATATCTATACTATACTATAACTTGCGACGTGTACACTTGCACAATTGCGAAGCACTTAATACGCACAACAATGCTGAATAAGGAGAAGTTTGGGGACTCATCAAATAGAGTGTTCTCTAAGCATATTAAGCTGGAGAATCTTTAGAGGGTCTTGTTGGAAGCTCCCACCCTTGAGAGTGTTGAAAGGAAAAGAAGTGTTACTTTGGAATTGAGTGCTTTTCTTCGAGCAGAGGAGCAATTTTTAAGGCAAAAGTCTTGAATTCAATTTGTTAGAGAGGGTGACCAAAATACTTCTTATTTTTTTAGGCAAGTATCTGCTCAAAAAAGTCCAATACTATAAGGATGATTCAAAATAGTTTTGGGGATAGGCTTGCGGCTTTTGCTAGTATTTTGAAAGAATTTATCAATTTTTTTCGAACTCTTTGGGTCAGGTTGATCCTAATGTGCAGCCTGTGTATGATGCTTTATTAAAGGAAACTTTAGGGGTTGAATTGTATATTGAAACGAGGGATAGTTTGGTGGCCCCTGTGACTCCAAAAGAAATTCGAGATGTTATCTTTGCAATGAATGAAAATAAAGAACCTGACTCGGACAAATTTACTGCGAAGTTTTCTCAAGCAGCTTGGAAAGTTGTGGGAGCTGATTTTTTAAATGCTATTCAATTTTTCTTCTCGAATAGCTGCATGCCAGACTCATTTAATTTCACTATTATTACATTAGTGCCTAAAGTGGTTGCTCCTATTAGGGCAACTGACTTTCGACCGATCTCATGCTGCAGTACTGTTTACAAGTGTGTAACTAAAATCCTTACGAGTAGGCTCAAACAGTGGTTGTCTTCCATTATATTGCAAAATCAGAGCGCATTTTTGTCTGGTCGCGATCTTGTGGACAATGTCTTGTTGGCACAAGAGGTTATTAATGGCTATAGAAGGAGGCACATTTTCCTGAGGTGTGCACTAAAGATCGATTTGAGGAAAGCATTTGATTCAATTGATTAGAGATTTATATTGCAAGTTCTTCGTGCCTTAGGGGTTCTTGAGTTATTTTAGGGGTGGATAGAGGCTTGCATTACTCATCCCAAGTTCTCGATGAATTTGAATGGAGGCTTGGTTGGATATTTTGCAGGAGCAAAAAGGGTGAGACAAGGGACCCTTTGTCCCTTTATTTATTTTGGTAATGAATGTGCTTTCGGGCTTGCTTAACTTAGCTGCAAAATTGGAGGTTTTTAATTACCACCAAAAATGTAGGAGAATTCAGCTCACCCATCTTGCTTTTGCGGATGACCTTATTTTCACCAAGGGGAATGTATCCTCGGTGTTGGCTATAAAGGATGTTTTGTAGGAATTTTACAGCATGTTTGGTCTACAAATAAATGTCTCGAAAAGTGAATTGTTTTACGCAGGTATAGAAGAGGATGGGATCATTGCCATTGTAGCTCAATCTGAATTCCGTGTGGGGACGTTGCCTGTACATTATCTAGGAGTCCCCATGGTTAATAGGAACTTGTCAGCAACAGATTGTAAAGCCCTGGTGGAGAAGATGGTTGCTAAGATCCGAGGCTGGCCTTCTCGGAAATTGTCATTCGCTGGGAGGCTGCAATTAATCCAAGCTGTGTTGTTCAGTATTGAGAACTTTTGGTGCCAGATATTTTTATTACCATCAAAAGTGTTAAAGCAAGTCTCTCAACTATGTAGTGCCTTTCTTTGGAAAGGAACGAAGGGCTCAACTAGAGGAGCACGTATTAGCTGGGAATAGATTTGTCATCCGAAGAATGAAGGGGGACTTAGAATTAAAAACATGCTGCTAGAATAAGGCGTGCATGATGAAATCTCTTTGGCTCATCTTGTCTCAAGCTGGTTCTTTGTGGGTAGCATGGGTGAATCAATATCTCCTTAAAGGCTCCTCTATTTGGAGTGCCGGAGCTAAAATCCACCATAGCTGGACCTGAAAGAAATTGTTGAATTTGAGGGATGATTTGGCTCGTTTGGGAGGATTGTCGGTGGTGTACAAGCCAAGAAAGGTCTGGGAGACCCTCTGTCACGAGCAACAGAGGGTTACCTGGGTTTGACTTGTTTGGGGTGGATTTAATATCCTGCGTCACTCATTTATTTCGTGGCTAGTGGTGCTGGATAGGTTGCCAACGAAGGGGATAATGCTAAGTTGGGGATGCAATGTTGACCCGGTGTGTGTGTGTTATGTGGGGGCTGGGTTGGAGACTAAGGGTCACCTATTTGGGGAATGTTTTTTCCCAGTTGGTGATGCAAGCTTGTGCTATGATTGACTTATAATTGTTGGATTGGGTTATTTGATTGGGTGCAGGCGCATGGGAAGGGAAAGACCATGAGTGTTGCGGTTATTAGACTTGCTTGGTGTAGCTTCAACTATTTTATTTGGCGGGAAAGGAATGGTAGACTGCATGGAGAAAGAGCGAAGACTGCGGCTGTCATTTTCACTCAAATTAAGCATGTTGTAAGAATTTCTTTGTTCCATTGTCCTAGGTTTGATTTTTTTCAATTCTTGTTTTGCCTTTGGATGGGGGTTTCTTGAATGATTTTGGGGGTTATGATTGTATAGTTTGAGTAGCTGCTAGGTTTGTACAACTTGGTTGATAGCTTTTTTTGTGTACAGAAATAGTTACTTTGGATGAATAAAAATCATTTATCCAAAAATAATAATGCTACATTTAAGAAAAATTATCTTGTAATGGGTTAAAATATCCGCAAGCTCGCAAAAAATTCAACCAATTTAGATATTCACATAACCCATATTATATCAGCTTAAATTATTAAATAATCATCAAGTAGAGTCTTGTATATAAACATATCCCACACTTGGTAACCCATTAATATGAGATATAAGTTTTTTTCTTTTCCTTAACTCAATTCACAATTAGCCTACTTTGAGCATCAATTTCTTATTCACCGTTTACTCGTTTTGAGCGTATAAAATATCGTTGTAAAGGTCTAATGGAGTAGATGAAGCTGTAATTTCATTATTCAAATCTCCACCTTTATCCATAAAAAATATGTCTCAAAGTTTTCACTTTATCATATTTTTTCCAACAACTTTATCAACCCTAAGATTGTTTACTTAAACACCTAAGAGGACTAAATTAAATAATCACTTTTTTAAAAGGATTGAAAATTCAATTTGAGCCCATAATATCACTTGTCATAAGATCATTACCCTCTTATAAAAAATATGTATAATAGAATGTAGGATGACACTGTTCTTATTGCTCATAACCTTATTTTTTCGATGTGAGATTAACGTTCTCATCTCTCTATGACGTGACATTGAGAGTTTGTTTTCCTATTTCGATGAAACACATTTGCATCTAATGGATATTTCCCACAAATAGAATCCACTAACAAATCATCAGTACAACCATTAATTATAACTTCATCGGTACTAAGATTACTTAATTGAACAGCAAAAAGGACTAAATTAAATAATCAAAAGTTTAGGAGGATTAAACTGAAATTATACCGTTAAACAAAGGGATTGGATCCTTGTTGACAGACAACTTGATCGATGAAAGACCAAGCACTTAGAGACACGTGTTGGTCGGAACAGCCGAAGCTGCAGTGGACCAAGAATATTGGTGGCCGGTCCGGCTCACTTGGTTTGTCTCGTTTGTTTTCTGATGTTGGGCAATGGCCCGACCGGCTGAGCTGACGGTGGCATGGGCATGTACTCCCACGTGATCAACAGGGACAACATCACGTGACACCGATGTTTTGTTTTCTGTTTTCGATTTCCACTCATAAAAATGGAACACATTTGATAAGTTATTTATAGTTTTGGTGAGCATACGCGATCAACGGATTAATAGTTTTTGTTTTGTATTTAAGTGGGGTTGTTTAAGAGTTAGTGAGTTTAGGATACGGCGTTTTAA
Source organism: Hibiscus mutabilis (assembly GCA_019671005.1). Classification (NCBI taxonomy): domain Eukaryota; kingdom Viridiplantae; phylum Streptophyta; class Magnoliopsida; order Malvales; family Malvaceae; genus Hibiscus; species Hibiscus mutabilis. The sequence continues at coordinate 54,370,458 of CM033745.1, forward strand.
ATTTAAGGATAAAAATAATATAATCGAAATGCTAAAAAATATAAAACTTAAAATATTATTATATAATCTAAATATTATTAAAAATAAAATATTTTATGACAATTTTTTAACAAATTTCGAAATTTAATTTATAATTTATGACAGGTTTTGAAACTTATTGCGGAATATTAAATTGTTATACTTTAACATACATAGAATGACGGAATGATTGACAATTCAGGGATTTGCTTTGCAAACAAAATCTATGCGATGCAACACATTTCCATGACAGGATATCTTCTTGTTCCAAACTTTCCTTTCCTTGATCCTCTTCGTAATACTCAGGAACAGAGCTATCAAGGGAATGTGAATGAGAAGGACTCGTGCTCTTCATTTTTTTTGTCTAATTAATCCCTGATAATTTAAATGCTTGTCGAAATAAGCTTCGTCCTTCTTAAATTTGAATTAAATATTTAGTAGATTCTTGTTAATTTTAAAATTAAATAACTTAACCTCAAACTGCATATTGGCATAGGTCTCTCCCAGGATTCAGTTACATAGTGTAAAACTTTTTAAATTTTATACGTTTTTTGAATAGTTAGATGGGTGAAACGGATGGATAAGATTAACAGTAGAATATATGAGGATCATCACTTAAGGAAAAAAAAAGTAAGGAGTTAATCTCAGTCATCCATTTTCCCCATCCAACGATCCAGAAACCGTATAAAACTTAAAAGAGTTTTACACTGTATAAGTGGATCTTAATCCTATATATATATATATATATCCACTTATACTGTGTAAAACTCAATTACTTTTACACAGTTTTTGAACCATTAGATGAGGGTAATAAATGACTAAGATTATTTTCTTATTTTTCCTATAATAATCTTCACATTTTCTATTGTTAATCTCATCCATCTGTTTACCTTCATCTAATGGTCCAAAAAAATGTAAAACCTTTAAGTTTTATATAGTATAAGAGATTTTATCCTATATATGGGATCCAATTATACTATGTAAAACTCAATTAGTTTATACTAATCTATGATTATTGAATGAGTGAAATTGATGGATAAGATTGAAAGTAGGATATGTAAAAATTATCACTTAAAAAAAAGTAAAGAGTTAATATCATCTATCAATTTCACTCATTCAATGACCATAAATTATTGTAAAACTAATTAAATTTTACATAATTTAAATGTATCGTAACTTATATATATAAGTATTCAAAACATCGGTAGAAACAAATGTTTCCTTTTATGCATGCCATTGACCTCTGAAACGAAGAAACATGACAGTTTGAAAATAAGGCGACAAAGTCAGCGTTTGGAACTTGAACCATTTAGCAACTAGCCCCTACTTACAATGTAAAACTTAATTATTTTTATACCTTTTTTGAATTATTGGATGATGGTAATAAATGGCTAAGATTATTTCTTTATTTTTTTAAGTAATAATCTTTACATTTTCTACTGTTAATCTCATCCATCTATTTAATTCATCTAACGGTCTAAAAAAAGTGTAAAACTTTTAAGTTTTACGTAATGTAAGAGGATCCTATCTCATATATAATTATATATGTATATATATATGGTAGTAGCTAGTTGCTATATGGTATATATATACACACTTTGATTTCTTGGTATATATTAACACATTTACCATCCGTATTTTGCAAACCGTCTCTTCATTATTTCACCAAATGAAGGTGAGAACTGAGAAATTACCATAAGAATTGTTAGTTTTGTTTCATTTTAGGTATCTTTAATGAATGACATTTTGTTTGGTTTCAGATATTCAATTGGGTGCAAAACAAGCTCACTAGCAAGAAATCCGACCCGGTTCCGTCGAACAGTAAGCGTTACCTTTTCGATCTAATTTTTCATTAAACAATGTTCAAGAAGACGGTTCGATTAATCTCGTAATCATCCATCTTCGTTCTTTTTTTAGGTAACATCCAACATTCTTGCAATGAAGAACTTTGGGACTGGCCTCATGGATTGTTAGCAATTGGAACTTTAGGAAGTTATGTACAAGGAGTTGACACAAGCAACAACGAGGCCAAAGATTGAAGGGATTGTCGCGGTGCATGCTACGATGAGTCGAACGACAAACACGATAGCACCGTTTTAGTTCATAGCAAAAGGAAAGACATCAGCAAGAAATCGTTATCGTTTCTTCTAAAGAAGATGTTTGTTTGCACAAGTGGATTCTCGTCGTCTCCTGCCCCAAGTTTAAGGGATCCGATACCACCAGAGTCACCCATGGAGAAGGTACTTGATAGCAATATATATAGGGTAAATTAATTTTTAGTCCCTGAACTTTCTTCTTATTCCAATTAATCCTTGAACTTAGATTTTTTTTGTCATAATCTCAAAGTGTCACATTCACCAGAATGACTAAAAGTTCAAGTTTTGAGACTAATGTAAATAAAAAAAAAATAGGGGTCAAGTTGGAAAACATGTCAAATTGATGGACTAAAGGTTGATTTATTCCTAATATATACATGCAAAAAGTTAAAAGTTAAATCTATTGTTCTTATTAGACATAAAACAAATCGGCCCTAGTTGGATTAGACAATAATCAAGTAAATTCATTATTGTAATATTGTCTCATCTGAACTCTTAATTAAAAATTCGTGATCAAATAAGCACATGGAACTTGATTATAGAATTTTCAAGTAATTGTTCAATTGAGATAATATTTCATTCAGAAATTTACTCGACAATCGCATAATTCGATATGGGACAACCTGTTATATAAGCCTGCTTATTCTTTTAAAGTTATTTGAAAGTTTTGATTACGTTGAGTTTCAGATATCGAGGACTATACTCCAAAAGACAATACATCCACAAAGTTCGAACCCGAGATTGTCTACCAAGAGATCCTTGGAGAGCAGCCGTACAACCAAGATTGCCAATGGAGATGAAAAGGCAGATGATGGGAGTAAATGGGTAAAAACAGATTCCGAATGTAAGTTCATATGGTACCATATATAGTAGACAGGATAGACCGAGGGGGCAGTCATCTCCTGAAAATTTGAAATTTTTATATGATGTAGAATTTTTTAAATTTTTTTTATTAAAAGTATATTTTCGACCCCTATAATTTTATAGATTCTCCCCTTTCATAAAGTTCAGTGTTCGTTCCTGATGGTAGAGGTAAATCATGAATGGTTTCATTATTAATGTTTGACTTGATTTGTTCTTCTTCATTGCAGACATTGTTTTGGAAATATAAGTGTGTTGTTGTTGTTTTGCTTCGACCGGACAAGATTCAAGGTAGAACTATGGAGTTTAGTGCCATGGCTGAGCTTTGTTTTCATGGGAACCCTAAAGTTAATCCCATAGGTTTATGAATGTAACATTGGTTGATAATATATAGGCTTTGTGCTGAGGTTTTAATTATGTTTTCTGCCGAAATCTACAAGCAATGCAAATGATCATAGTCATATGATGCCCACCCTGAGATTTTGGTGGAGAACCGAAATATTAGGCCCCTAATAATAAGTAATGAAGAAAATATTTTTTTTTTATAAATCTTAATTCTAATATTAATTCTATCTAAAGGGGAGGGAATAGAGTTTCTAGGGGAAGGAATGAGGGCTCCTAGTGAGTCTAAAACTCATAACCTAAGAGAATATGAGAGAACAAAGATGAGCAGCCAACCGGCCAAATGTGCTTGCTCTGAAAAAAATGAATTTTAAGAGTATGGTGATCCTAATAACAAATAGGGTAAACTATATAAATAGTCACCGAACTTTTAAGGCAGATTCATTTTGGTCACCATACTTTTAAGTTATTCGATAAGGTCACCCAACTTTTATTTCATTTTTGATACGGTCCCTCTCGTTAGCAGCTCCATTAGTTTTCATTTTCCTTAATAAAAATAATGGGTAAACAACACCATTCATAACTCAACTTTCTTCTCACTCCTATTTTGGTCACTAGAGTTTAAATTTTTCAATTTAATAACTTAACTTTCAAATTATTCATATTTTGGTCACTCTTGAATGACATTGTTATACAAATAGAAAATTTTGATTAATCCTTAAAAAATATTTTAGTTAATTGGTAAATTTAGTTATTCAATTCTCGATCTTATATTGTATCAATTAAATCCGATAATCGATTAACCAATTAACCAGAATATTTGATTCGGGCAATGATATTTTTTACTTTGCTTATTAAAATATAAAATATGATAATGTGACAAATTTAATAATTGTTCGGTTGTGATGAAAGTTTAAAAACAACTAAAAATGAGCAAAGTAAAAATGATCTTTGCCTGAATCAAATATTCTGGTTAACTAGTTAATCGATTATCAGATTTAATTGGTACAATATAAGATCGAGAATTGAATAATCTGAATTTACCAATTAACCAAAATTTTCTATTTGTATAACCATGCCATTCAAGAGTGACCAAAATATTAATAATTTGAAAGTTAAGCTATTAAATTGAAAATTTTAAACTCCAGTGACCAAAATAGGAGTGAGAAGAAATTTGAGTGATGAATGGTGTTGTTTACCCATTATTTTTATTAAAGAAAATAAAAACTAACAGAGCTGCTAACGGGAGGGACCGTATCGAAAACGAAACAAAAGTTAGGTGACCTTATGAATATCTTAAAAGTACAGTTACCAAAATGAATCTGCCCTAAAAGTTCGGTGACCATTCATGTAGTTTACCCTAACAAATATTGAAAAAATAAATTTTAAGAATATTCCTTAATAACAAATATTGGAGAAAAAATAAGCTTCTAATAATAAGTACCGAAGAAAATTGGTCACAAATAACAAGTATTGAAAAAAAATGAATTTTTAAGAATAGGCCCTAATAACAAATATTAGGCAAAATTGAGCCTCTAATAACAAGTAGTTAAAAAATTGAATTTTTAAGAATATGTCATTAATAACAAATATTGGGAAAAATTGAGCCTCTAATAACAAGTATTTAAAAAATTAGCCTAAAAACAATTATTAAAAAAATGGCTCAAATGACAAGTATCAGAAAAAATTGAACTTCTAATAACAAATATTAAAATATTAAACTATAATTAAAATCTTAATTACATCCTTAAGACCCATTAATGTCTAGACTATGTAAATTTTAACTGTTCTTTATATTTATTTAGGGATGGTGGGACTCATTAATGAATAATTAAATTTTAAAAAATTATTTATATATTTTTAATTATGGATGGTGGTCATGGGCAGTGACAGTTTAAAGATTCAGGGGATATGTTCAATTTATTGAAATAGATATGAAAGAACTTTAATATATGTTTTTCAAATAAACTTTTCTTAATAAAAAATATTAGACTACTCTATTGATCAATATAAAAATAACTTACAAACGTCTAAAAATCTCACTTAAAAAACGTTATTCTTGTTGCATGTTTTGAAGCAAAATCATCTACGACGTTTTTAATATCAAATTCTTTCAAAAGATCGCTCTCAATTGCCATGAAAACAAGTTCTTTTAGTTTTTCTTTCGACATAGTTGTCCACAAGTATGACTTCAAAAACTTTAATTTTAAAAGTCTTCGTTCTGCAGAAGCAATAATAATAGGAATAGTCAATAATACTCTATATACAACTGTTGCATTTGAAAAAGTAATGGAATTGAGCGCCACTAATCACAATTAATGTTTGAATTAAGATTTTTTTTCTAAAATTATTACATATATTTTACAGTATTTTGAGAATATATAGAAGACAATTCATCTGAGGCCTATTTTTGAGTTCCTATTCGGTCAAACCTATTGAACATGCTCAGATCCAACCCTGATTCATATATGTATGTGTAACAACGAAGCTATGATTCAATAGCGGAAGGGCAAAGTGTCCTGGCATCAAATTTGCCAAATACCTATTAAATATTTAATTCGAAATTTGAAAGGGACAAAATTTAATCCGATAAATAGTCAAACTAACAAGGATTAAAGTAGTCATTAGACAACAAAAATTTGAAGGCATAAATTAGGGGTGAGCAAAACTCGATTCGACTTGAGGCGAAAAAACTCAAATCGTCTTGACTTAATTTGAAAAAATTTCAAATAAAATTTGAGTTGTAAAATAGAAATTCGAATAACTCAAAATTTTAGTAGTTAGTATATTTATTTTTAAATTCGAGTCGAGTTACTATACCGATATAAAAAAATATATGAAGAAATATATATCATATATGCAAAAATATGAAGAAATATATATGTATATTTTATATGATTAGAGAAGGTTATTTAATTTGGAATCAAATCGTACTATAACATGATAAATAATTACAATTAAATTTGTATAGGAATTCGAAAACTCGACTCAACTAGACTCGAATCGAGAAAATTTCAAATAAAGTTTGAATTGTAAAATATGATACGTTAACTTGAATGACTCAATTTTTTTTAGCTCAACTCGATTGACTAGATCGAACGCTCACCCCTAGCACGGACTATTTTTACTCCTAACAACTCCGTATGACAGGTATGAGGCGTGTGGATAAATTTTTTTACATGCTACAATAACCGAGAGAAACAACATCATCCAATTAGTATGTTTTGTATTGCCAACTGATCCATTTAACTCTAAATGTTTAATTTTGAGATCTATTATCCTCTCTATAGATGTTGGATATATTCATACCGCTCTCTTCAATTTGTTTTTTCATTCTTGATTTATAATTTTATTTTGAATGTATAAATTTTTTTATAGTATTATTTGTTTATATAAAATAATGATATTTAAATGATTATAAAATAAAAAACTAGAATTAAAATTAAACTAAAAAAATCGAATTATAAATATGAGAAGTATAATTCATATTTCAGTGTTTTTTTCAATTTTATTTATATTGATAAGAAACATTTGCACTCACGATAGATAATTTATATAATGAAAATATAAGGCTTAATCGTTAAATAGGTACCTAAACTATGTCTTTTTTTTAATTAGGTGTCCAAACTATTTTTCGGGTCAAATATGTGCTACAGTTTTATTTCGTGATCCATTTAAGGTTCTCCGTTAATTCCCACTGTTAAAGGACACGTGTCATCTCATGAAAATTCTAAAATTATATTAAAAATAAATAAAATGAATTAATTTTCAGAAATTCTCCAAATTTTCCAAATTTCACAAAACAACCCCCAAATTTCAAAATCCCTAACTCCCCAAAACTTAAATCTCGATTTGGGCTGATCTTGCCGCTGATTGCCACTCGGTGCCCATCACATCGATCGCCAGACCATCACGACCATTTCCCCCTATCCTGTCGTCGGAAATCGATTGACGTCGTGCGAATCGTCAAAATTGTCGAATGGTTCCTTTGAACGATTCACAACGAATGACGACATGAGGGGCGGCGAACATCATGTGGGTTGTTCGACGAGAGGAGAGCGCTTCATTCCATCGCCGACAACGCGCCCAACGCCGGCAGGAGTGATCGGATTTGAGAGGAGTTTAGGGACTATTTGAAAATTTTAAGATATATTTTTATTTTTATTTTGTTTTATTAATTTAATTTATTTTTAATATAATTTTAGAATTTTCGGGAGATGACACGTGTCCTTTAACAGTGAGAATTAACGGAGAACTTTAAATGGGTCGCAGAATGAAATGTTAGGTATCAATTTGATCCGAAAAATAATTTGGGCACCTAACTGAAAAAGGCATAATTTGGACACCTATTTGCCTATTAAGCTAAAATATAATACAAATACGTTTAAATATGATTAATGTGACTAAATTATGAAGATTTAAAATGGACTAATTGAAAAAATGAGACATAAATCTATAACTTACGCATATTATAAAAATTAAAAGTAGAATTTGGTTTTACAAATTTAATAAATGTTATTAAGAACATAAAAGTATAAAACAACTAAAGTAAAGTATAGAGACTGAATACACAATTTGCACATAGAGATGACAACGTGACGGGTGAGGAAAGTTTTTGGCCGCTTGATGTCGACTCGAAAATTAAAAGTATCAACTCGACCTTAATTCACCTCAAATTCAATATATTTTATTCTGACTATACATAATAAAAAGATAATTCAACCATGATTCAATCATAAATTTTAACAAAAGATCCGACTAAATCTTATTCATCTCGAAAAAATTAATATATATATATATATATATGAACATATAGATAGATAAATAGATAAATATATCATGTTGGTCAAGTCAAATCGAAAAATTTTCACCTTATACTTAAACTCGCCCTCGCCCGCTCAACTTAATCTTTTTCTAAAACCGTCATGCCCCTCCCAAATCCTATTTTTTAAAAAACTTACCAAATAATTTTGCCATCCCCACTTTCGCATATTTCATTACCCGTAAAAGGATTAGAGCATTATAAAAACCAATGATTAAATTAACCCAACAGTCCAAAACCAATAATTCAAGCACTAAATAATCATAATTAATAAACACCCAATATCCCATTTTTTATAAAGAAAAATAAATAAACAATCATTAATATATTATTTTATTTAGCTTTCCATAGTCAAAAGGGCAATTGAGCTGAGTTTAACCTTGTTTGTTCTCTGCCTCTCAGCTAAAATAATTCATAAAATAAATAAATTAATTAAACATTATTAGAGAAAAAGCAAAGGTGAATGATTGATCCCCCCAAAAGCTTCATGCTTTAAACCTAAACATAACTCTCTTTCTCTCTCTTTTCCCTAATAAAAGCTCAATAAATCTAGGGTTTTTATAGCTTTGGTGGTGATCTCTTCTGGGTGTATTCTTTTTGGGAGATTAATTTTGATAAAGATTTGATTTTCCCCCTTCTTTATGTTTTTTGGGTGACTTTAAAACTTTGGGGTTTGAGTGGTAAGCCAATGCCATTTGTTTAGAAATTGGGATTCAAAATTATTCAAAAAAAGACTGGTTTTCAATGTCTTGGGCTGGCCCTGATGATATCTTTCTCTCCACTTCTCTTGCCACCTATCTTGACAGTAATCTCTCCTTTTCTTCCTCTGTTTTATATGTAGTAAATAAGACAATGCAATTGCAATTCCTTTTGATGTTTGCAATCTTTTGAATTATCTTGTTTTTGGGTGTTTCCCCTTGTTTTGCTTTTGGGTCTTTTTTTAATGTTACTGTTTGATTCAGTTGATTCCTGTCTGTATTAAAAAGTCATTTCGATTTTATGTAAGAATTGGGAGCAACTGGTATGGTGTTGCATGCTTGGAACATAGGCAAAATTAGATGAAAAGAGAGAGACTCATTTTATGTTTAAAGTTACAACCTTTCAGCTTTGATATCATGGATAGGGATTTAGTTACTGTTGCGGCCGCAGTGCTTTTATCGCGGCTGCAATTATATTGCAATATACCGCATTATCGCGGTTTAGGACGGTGCCGCTGCTATGTCTTGTTACAATCCGAAATTTGTGCTGAATAGATTTGTGTAGTTGAATCATTATCGCCGTTTAGGACGGTGCCGCTACCGCTATATAGCAGCCGCTATTACGGTTGCAGACCTTACGGTTGCAGACCGCTATTTGAATCCCTAAAGATAATGGAATTTCATAATTGAAACATTGGATTAAAGTTACAATCTTGGTACTTGGCTGAAAATTTACGATGTCTTGTTACAATCCGAAATTTGTGCTGAATAGATTTGTGTAGTTGAATCATGATAATCTCTTGTATATGGTGTCTCCAAGAGAGTTTACTAGCATGAAATATGCATCTACTACTATTGTATTATGTTTCGGACTCGACTAAAGTTTTACTCTAGTTTTTTAGCTCCTGCATTCTGATTTTGTGTGTTAGATCATAGATGTTATCCTTTTATATTGTAACACTAAATCGTCCGATTTGATGGCCGAAAAAATTGTCCATTTGTCTTTAACGATTGTAGAATATGCCTAAGGACTTTTATTTATTTTGCAGAGAAACTCCTTGTCTTGCTGAGAGATGGCGGAAGCTCTTGGGATTACTACGTTCTTTCGATCAATTTGGTATTTTGTGCCGATCTTATTCCTTGCTTAAGTTCTTTCCACCTTTGTTTCTTTTGTTCTGAATTGTAACCATTGATGTGATGTTGTCCCGCATTCACAGCTAATGTTGTTCTAGAAGGAGCTCGCGAGCGAGTTATTGTTGGCAATTTGTACTGTGATATCCCCTTAGGTCTCTATGTAATCCGTGGAGAGAATGTCGTCTTAATAGGAGAGCTGGTATACTGTTATATGGATTCCTTTTTTCACCCTTTTTCTTTTATATGGTCGCGGAATTGTTTTGTCTTATGATGTTATTTCTTCTTATGAAACGGTACTTGCTACACAGGACTTGGAAAAGGAGGAGCTTCCGCCACATATGACTGCAGTGTCGACAGCCGAGATAAAAAGGGTAAAGAACTTGTCATAATTCTTATTTCATCGCATGTTTGTTTGTGCGTCTCCCATATCTATACGATTGAACCTAGATTTGGCAATGGAAGCTCTACTAATTTGCTATTCCAAGGATTAATAAAAGAATTCGAGGAAGATGCACAATACGAATAACTCGTCTCTTTACTCTTTTCCAGGCTCAGAAAGCAGAAAGGGAAGCAACAGATCTGAAGGGCTCCATGAGAAAAAGAATGGAGTTCCTTGATTTCGATTAATAGATCTGCCTGTTTGTTAGAGTTTCATGCTATGTTCGCAAATATTAGTGCGATTATGACCCAAAATGTGAGACGAGGGTGGGATAGCATGAAAGATTCTTACATTATCTCTGTTATCGGAGGAGGAAGAAGCTAAAAGAGGGAGTAAAAGTTCTCGACCATTCTGAAGACCTTATTATATCTGCTAAAAGCTGGGGGAGAGGAAGTTCATTTTTTTCCGTCTCTTCAGAGGCAAGTAAGATAATTTCCTCTATGTGCACCAAGAGTTTTAGATGTTCTGTTTATACTCGATATCGGCTTTCCGCTCATTTTTTCTCTACTTCCTTTTTAGGCTCTTACATTTCACTTGAGTAGAAAACTGTTCTGGTTTGTTGCTCTCGTGCCGCATTTTGTTATGGCACAATCACTTTCGATTATATCTGTAGTGTGTTTAGTTATGTTTAGTGATCATTAGGTATAAATTTCCTTTGCGTTGTTACGAGGACCGAGGGTACACAAAGAAAAACAGAAATTTTAAAATGTGTGTGAAATGTATTTGCTTTTGATCAAAAGCATTTCATGTAAACAATAGATGAACCAGATTCCTTGTACTCTTCCCTAGTAATCCACATCTGCAGAAAAAACAATCTCTTATAAGTTGATTTATTCTTCAAATGTCCGAGCCTTGATCGGTCCCAAATGCATTGTGTAAGAAATTACCTGTTCAAACGTGCTTAGAGAAGCCAAAATAGAGCCACCAATTCATGCACTATACTGGTTATGACTTGCCCGTCTGGTAATTCGTATTGCCTATTGAGCTCCGAGCTTTTCCTCGATATGTTGGGTTCCTTATTGATGTCCATTGATACATATGAAAGATGGTCTTTTATGTCTTGAACGATTTCTCGTTCTGCTGATGTCATGAAGACATAGCCCTCTTGAGTTAGGATCTTGGTGAGGTAGTCAGGTCCTTGACGGCTAGGTCAAGCCTATGGACGGCATGAGGCAGCGTGTAGCCTCGTAGACAGAGACTACATGGGTGACTCCACCTGAGTCCATTACAACTCCTGCATTGAATACAATAGCATTCGTTAGTTTACGTCTTCTATAAGGGTGAAGGTTTGATTTACCAGTGGCTCGGCCGCTGGCATAGTGCGATAAGACTGCTTGAATAGCTATATACATGGCCGGGGCATCGAAAGCTTCGAACATGATTTCCACCATTTTTTTCTGTTAATTCTAGGATTTAATTGGAGCCTCAGTTTAGAGGACCAGGTGTTCTTCGATGTTAATTCGAAGCTCCTTATCAAATGTATACTCCCAAACTCTCTCCATTGCTTCCCAATCTCTCACTATCCCATGCTCAACAGGGTAACTCAAACGAAGGATTCCTTGCCTTGCTTGTGCTTCATCTCCGAAGTATATATCTTTCTGGCCGATCCCGAACATAGCATGTCTTTTGCGGTTGATCCACGATGCTCAGAAAAAGCACACATGGGACATCATTGCCACCAAAATCAGCCTGCATTAAGCCCCCAAAAAGGTCAAACAAATGTGTCCTTTCTTAACTGATGAAAGATGGTTTCTTGATGCACACTAACCTTGACATAACCTGTTCCGTTATCGCAAACAACCGGCCGGTTTTCGACAAAATCCATGGCTGCAAAATGGGATAAAATTGTTGATGAAATGAAACGGAATATACACACACACACACACTCAGTTTTGGAATCCACTCAAATAAAATCATTCCGTTCAAGTTAAAAAGGATGAATCATCAATTGCTGATTAAAAATTATTCCGTCAACCATCGAGAACTATTATCCCTATATTGATACATCAATAACACTCGTAAAATAGACGGGAGTGGTTTAAAGATTTAAGGAATAATATATAATTTATTAAAATGAGATTATTAATTTATATTCGAAAGAGGAAGGTGAGACGGCTGCCACAAAATAATTGAAAGTTGTGTGTTGTAAGTTGATTTTTAAAAAGAAATGAGTCCAACGATATTCAAATTCATGAAATATATTAAGATTTTATTTTTTTCGTGTGTTTTAACAATTAAAAAAAACTAATACTTTAGTTTCTCCTTGAAAACATTTAGTTTACTTTATTTCGAGACTTTATTAAACTTTTGTACGGTTATTCTTATTACATCGGTCTTACACTATCTAAGTAAATAGATGAAAAGTATGATATGATAGTATATTTTGTTACGGTGAAACTTTATATATGGACTCAAATTATATGTATTACAAGTCCATATAATAATAATAATAATAATATGGACGGACGCATAATTTTATGTTAAGAGGGGCGAACTTATAAAATTTTAAGAGGGACAAACTTATAAAATTTTTCGGGGACGAAAATAGATTTTCAATAAAAAATATATAAAAAATTAAAAAAATTTAAATCATTTAGAAATTTTAAAATTTTAGAGGGACGACCGCCCCTCCTCCAACCCTTCTGGGTCCATCCCTAAATAATAAGATATTCACGATGGACTTGAGTTTAAATCTTTTTAATGGTAGAACACGTCGTTCTTAATGAAGGCGTTCAACCTTGTGCATAATCCCAATCAACCATGCACGTAGATTTTACGCACAAAGTATGGATGGGGTCTATTCCTGATGATATTCTACGGGCGGGTTGTTTGGAGCATCGACGACGGGCGGTCGGCAGATTTTTGAAAGAATGGTTGGTTGAGTGATATCCGCCCCTGAAAAATTTGGCGATGAACATGGATGGTGCCCCTAGCCTACCTTACGTAAGTGTTGCAGACAGGGTGGACAATAATAGGGTATGGACGTGGCATGAGTTTGAAAACATTTTGCCGCAAGAGATATTGCAGAGACCATCGACAACTATGACTCATCGACAGGTCCATACAATTGATAGATTGGGATGGAGATCGAACGTAAATTGACCCTTTACCGTGCATTTGGCTTATTACTTCCGAGCTAGGTATACCACTGGTTTGAGAGAAGGGATTTGGCGGATTGTTGCTCGTTATAGCGGCTACGACGAGTGAAAGTTCTCCTTTGGCTTGCGGTGTGTGGTAGGCTGCTTATCAATGCCGGGAGGGTGCGTCTCCATGTAAATACTAATTCGAAGTGTGGAGTCTATGGCATTGCTGTGGAGCACATAGATTACCACTTCCGAAGCTGTCCCATAGCAGTTTCGATTTGGGTGCACACTGTTCGTCCAGATAAGTTATTTAAGTTCTTTTCGATTGACATAAGTACTTGGGTTAGAATTAATCTTGCTAGTTCGAATTATTATGCTCGAGATATACAGAACTGGGATATGCTCTTCGGGGTGATCCTTTGGACCTTGTGGAAGCATTGTATTGCCAACCAAGTTTGGTATTCATCGTTCATCTTTTGCTAGCTTGACTTGGCCTTTCTCTTTGGGTTCCTTGCTCTACTCTACCAACTGCCCCTGCCATCCTACTCATGTCCTACCCTGCACACCAAAGCAAAGAAATATATGTATGAATATATACACAAAGTCAAGCAAAATCATAGCAATATATGTATGAAAAATAATATTTTTGAGGAGTTAACAAGAAGCTACTCATTCACTGTTTCCAAGACAACCTATCGGGGTATACAGCTCGATGGTATACATGATTGAGCCGGGACAACATAAGGACTTTAAGGGATTTGTCTGAGGCTTTTCTTGAGTAGTACAAACATGTGATAGTTATGGTTATGAAAAGAATTGTATTATAGGGTATGGAAAATAGGTCTAACAAGAATTTCCACCAATATGCCTAGAGGTGGCGAGATTTGGCAGCTCAAGTGCAACCCCACTGTTGGAAAGCGAGGTTATTCAAATTTTTGTGGAGACTTTAAATGATATTTTCTATAACCGTATGTTAGACCATGCTACCAAGGGTTTTGCAGACATGGTCATGAATGGAGAGTTGATACTTGTAGCCATCAAAAGTGGAAGACTTGAGGGAGGAGATACCAGGTGAATATGACGAGCACCTACAACCCAAACTACTCCAACAATGGAATCTTGTCGCAAAGTGGATGGGGCAAGCTACTAATGAGGTTGAGTCAAGCTAGCAAAATTCTTTGCTGGAATTCACCCACGCTTCATTGGAATGATGCTCAACAACTGGACAATGGAGGATTTTTCCTCTTATTTTTTGGACAATTGCGGGAGTTATACTCAAAACCCTCATTTTTGCTTTTGCCAAGTGAGCATTATTGATCTTTTGTAAGGAATTTTATGTTATTTTCTTGTTTTAAAGATACATTTCCTTTGTTTTCTCAAGTGGCAAATATTTCATTTTTATTTATTTTTTTCATTCCTTGCACACAAAACATCTATTTCTCTTTCAAAAACATCTTCTTTGCATAGCCCCTATTATTGATTGTATGAATGATTCTTGAATCTAATCCCGAGATAGAAGGGCAAAAAAGTGTGTTTAGGATTAATGGGAAGATCTTATATACAGATTTTGAGTGAATTTTCCTCTCAAACATTGTTATTTAAGGTCTTTGAACAAAGCGATAACTCTAAAACATCTACCAACTAAAGGCTGCTTTTCTTCGATGACAGTATATGAAATGACATTTTGCATTCATTCATTTCCCTTCACGAATAAGAAAAATGATAAAATATCCATTGTTGTCCCTTTGAGCTTGATATTTTTCTTTTAATTGAACCTTAATCAAGGATCACTCCCCACATTGGGGGTCGAAGATGATGAAAGTCTGTTTGCAAGATGAATGTCCTAAATTTAAAATAAAAAAGAGCAACAAAAAATAAAAGAGAAAAAGAAGAAGAAAAGAAAAAAAAAAAATGAAAGATGAAATATGAAAGAAAATTTGAAGCATGAAACATGTGTGGAATTCTTTAAATGAAACATGTGCTAGGAAAGGAAAGGAAAGGAACTCTATGGTGAAAACACGAAGACAAACAGTCTAGAGTGATTGAGAGAATAAAAGAAAGGATGATCTTTGGTTTAATCACCCTTAAACATTTATTTGGTCATATATATCCATTTTTTGTAACTTTGAGTCATAGCCTATGTTACAAGCCATAAAAGACCATTTGGATCCTACATGAATATATGAGAAAATGTGTGTTTTTTTCATAACACATTCCGCCTAATTGAGTTATTATTTTGATATAGCTTAATGAAAAATGTTTTTAGACTTAAACAAAATTGCAAAAATATTTCAAAGTCCAGAATACTTGAAAAAATATGTTCAAAATTGTTTTACAGTGTTTTTGACTCAAACAAATATTTTTAAGTGATTTAAAAGTTAAAAATAGGTCTTCGGTACATGTATGATACTTGAGAAATCCTTAGTGTCGATGTTAAGGTAGTGGATGTAAACCTTGGTTGAGAAGGTCAAACCACTGTAAAATTGAACGTGTTATATTGTCCATTATTTTCTTTCGATTTTTGGTTTCCAAATTCAAAAAGTCTTTTGATTTTTGGACTTAAAGAAATTTGAACAATTATTTCAAAAGTCCAACAACTTGAAAAATATATTTGAAAAGTTTTCAAAGTGTTTTTGACACGAACAAATGCTTTCAAAATGACTTGTGTCAAGAACAGTCTGCCCATACCGGTACCTTTTCATCGGTACTGATACTCAGAAAGCCGTACTGGTACACCTTTCTCTATCGTGATACTCTCTTTATTCCCCAAGGCTTCCAAATTTCGAGAAACAAATGCATGTACTGATATAGGCTTAGCCATATCGATACACAAGTATCACATACTGGTACCCCTTGCTTAAATGCTACAACAACTCTTTCTATTTAAAGTAAATATCGATACCGAAGCCCACCTACCGATACCGAGATGCCCAAAAGTACATTTAATGCTGGAAATAAAGTCTCTAATAGTTCTTAACAACCCCTAATGGCTAGAAATAGTCATGAAGCCATTAGAGGGTTTAAAAGACATCTTCAAGCATCCATGGAAAAGCAAGAAACCAACTACCGATATTCAATGTATAGAGAAAGTGTTTTTGAGCTTTAATTGTCATTTTATTTGTAGAACACACTTGTGAGCTTAATTGTTATATTTGCTCAAGTGTTATGTTCGGGGTGAGAGCTTAAAATTGCAAACACATTTGCTTTGTGAGGTTTTCCTTGTTTGCTAAATTTGTATTTGTAACACCCCAAGTCCTAGCCTAGAAGTATTGGAACCAAATTGCATAAGTTGATAGCTTAATTGAACCTAGAATTTAAGCTAAATTGATTAGTTAAGGGTCTAATTGAGAGAATGTATGAAATAAGTGATCAAATTACAAATGACCAATTTGAATTAAGTAAGAAAGATAAGGATTGCATGATAAATTCCATGATTCTCTTAATTGACCTTGACTAATTATATGATTAATAACTAACTAAGGTTAGTTTAGTAAAATCATAATTCCACTAATGTGGTTATCCACATTGTCATCATCTCTTTCATTTTCATTATACCAGCCGAAAAAAAGAGAAAAAAAAGTGAGAGAGAAACCTTGAGAAAATCACCCATTGAAGAATGAATTAAGCTTGCATGTGTAGAGATTTTCCATTGAAATTGAGTTAGGAAGAAAAGTAAGTATGATTCTACTTGTGTTCAATTGAATATGCAACTATATTTGTTGAATTGGACTATTTTGATGATGTTAGATGAAATTAGCTATTGAATATGTGATTAGATGATTAAATGGTTGTAGAATCATGCAAATTTGAAGAATGAACACTAGGTATTACGCTGGAAATTATGTGTTTATGATAGTGTAACAAAGCTAGGTTGCTGGAAAATTGAAATGTGATGTTGAAGTAAGAATTGAATGGTTAGAACTTGAAATTGAGCTATGGAATTAATGAATTGATTATGATCATGATTAGATATTGTAAAGAAGGTGTTAAACAAACTGAATTGTTAGCAAACAACGCTGGAAATGAAGGATAAAAGTATGAACATAGTCTCATAACATAGAAACTGTTTTGTTGAATTGAAATTGAGTAAACATGTAAAATTAAGCTTTGTAATCAACTTACTCTGTTTTGGCTGCCTTGAATAATGAATGAAAATTGACTAAACATGTTTAGAATTTCATATGAAATGAATTAAATGGCCAAAACATTGGTTAAAATGAATTTAAGGAATTAAAATGTGATTAGGTGCAATCTGCCCAGAATTGCTCTATTCTGGGCAGTCACTTTGAAAATTCACCAAAAATTGTGTAGATCAAATTCAGGTATGAAATTTTAATGACATGATCCTTAGTATGTCTATTTTAATTAGATGAAAATAGAATTGAAAACTGGGTCCTATGCTGGAGGCTGTAAATAGGAATTGTTGGACAGTGCAAACTGTCCAGGCAGTGTAAATGCCTTGTCTTAGAACAATAAACTGTATTAATTGGCTAAGAACTAAAATGCAAGTCTTACATGGTCTTATAAAAAATTTTGTTAGCTTTCCAATGGTGTAAAGGAATCGAAAATTAAAAGATATGTCCAATTAAAGGGACAATGTGCAAATTGCCAGACAACAATGTCTTGGGCAGTTTGGGACTGTTTTTGCACCTAGAAGCAAACTATTTCCAAAACAGTTTTGGGACATTATAATCTGTCCAGTTATATCTTAAAATGAGGTAATAACAATATGGAGATAAACTAGTAAGAAATGCTTAAAAGAAAACATAAAAACAGTAGCTAAATGTTAGGTACAATGTGGTAACATTGCTATTATGATTGTGTGATATTATGTGCTTGTTTTGATGAATTGTATGTGTTATTCTTGCTAGACCAAGGGCAGCAAGTTGGGGAAGAAGAAGATAGGAGTGGACATCCCAAATCTAGAGGCAAAGGGATTTGGATTCAAGACAATTGGATTGCTAGGAGTATTGTGAGTGTAACTATCCTTAGGGTTGGGACTAGGTCCTAACCAACCTTGTTATTGTCTTAATTCAATGTCATTGCCATGTAACATGACCTAATACATGTTTGGCTAATTAAGGGAAGAATGACATGTATGACACCTTGTTTGATGCCATGTTCTATGTGTTTACTTGAGTGTTAAGAAAATGAAATGAAATGCTTGACATGTTGCATTGCTTATGCCAAAGGTAAGAAATGGTATGCTTGCTTGGAGAATAAGGTACGCACATTGCATACATATGCATGTGTTTGTGATTGATATACATGGTTGGTTGAAATAAATTGAACAATGGTACCACTTTGTATTCATGCCATTCGAATGGCATGGATAGACTTGTCTTGGGAGTTAAGACTCCATAAGCCTAAGGGTTTGGCCTTTGAATGGCATAAACTTGCATTGAATAATGAGTTTTATAAAGCTTGAATGAAATGGATAATCAACAACATTGGTAGCTAGTTTGGATAGATAGGAGGGCATGCCTTAGAGTCTTGAGCTCATATTGGCACTACGATGCATGTTGGCACTATGATGCATATTGGTACTACGGTACATATTGGCACTACGATGCATATTGGCACTTCGGTGCATATTGTTGAAGTTTTGATTATCTAGTAAACTACTTACCAAGGGTGTTATAAGATGACTTAATAAATCAAATAAACATTGTTTGCTTATATGTGTGATATGAACATTGCTTGTATTGTAAGATACTTGAATGAACTTTCTTGCCTTGAAAGATGAGACATGAATGGTTATATAACTAGTTACTTCTCATGAAAGAAATGTATAAATGATGACTTTGTGTAAGAATGCCTTATTGGAAATTTGAGTATTGGTTGCTTTTCTTCTAAGCAAGATGTTCGAATGGTATGCTATGATTATGGTGGATGTTGCTATGTTGAAAATGTGATATGTGAAGTTGCCTAAGGTTATCTTATTCATTCGAATGGATTGTGTTATGTAGAGATGATCTCGATTCTTTGAAATACATGAAAACTTGACATATATGCTTTGAAATTGGCTAGACTTAGTGTTACCTCACTAAGTACATAACTTGTACTTACCACTCTACTTTTATTCTTCCCATAACAGATTAAAGGCATTACCAAGAAGATATCTTGAGTTTGAAGCAACATTTTGTATACTCCTAGTTTGGTGGCACTAGAACTTGTAATAGGTAGTCTTGATCAAGCTTGAAAGTATGATTTCATATTCTTTGTATATTTCTAGTTTGGTGGCACTAGAACTTGTAATAGATAGTCTTGATCATGCATTTTGTGGTGTTGTTAAGACTAGAATATGTAATGTTTTGATGGGCTTATCATGTAATCAACTTTGATGACTTTAAGCTATGTATATAACTTTGTTGGTATGTGTATATGAATATATGCTGCTCAAATTGTGAAAATTATACAATGATGGTTGAATCTTGTTTAATTCGAATGTTAGACCAATGTTGTATGATCATGCATTTGTTCCTATGGCCTTTGACATGATTCGACTATGTTGAGATTGGGCTAAGGTATGTTTAAGCATGCATTAACAATGTATTAACTAGGTATGCTATGAAATTGTATGACTTGATTGTAAAGAATCAAATGAACTATGATTAGGGATCATCATAGGGTTTGAATAGTGTATGAAAATGTGATAAGAATGTAGGTTGGATGCCTTGTATTGATCATGTTAATTGGTTGAATAAGTAGTTCTTGAAATGCAAGTAAGATAGTTGAAATATGTTTAGTGATCACCTAGTATCATTCGAATAAGGTTCATGGAATTGTAATAAGAATGGAAGTGAGATTATGTCTAATAATAACCTATTGTCAAATATGTCATACTTGAGATTGTTGTTTGAATGATGTATGTGAATTGAATGGATTGGTAACATGAATGGTAACTTAGGATAAGTATGAAATGGAACAAGTTGGTACCTAAATTAGCATGTTATGTATGTTCGGTTTGTTTTAATATGGATTGCTTGTATATATTGTATGACTTGTAATATTTGGTTTGGGTTACTTGTGTTGCAAGTTAAGTATACCGAGGTTACTTGTTCGACAAGTAACCTATCTATTGCTTTGTTTCTGCTTTGGTAACGTTCCTGAACTGGGTTATAGCTAACCCGAGGATGGGGTGTTACATTTATTATTCTCTCCCTTAAATTAAATTCGTCCTCGAATTTACCTGAATCGAATATGTGAGGATACTGCTTCCTCATGACTTCTTTAGATTCCCAGTTAGCTTCTTCCCCCTTATGATTTCTCCATAAGATCTTGACAAGGGGAACAATCTTGTTCCGAAGCTTTCTTACTTCCCGATCAAGAATCTGAATATGTTCTTCTTCGTAGGACAAATCAGGATTCAATTCTACTTCTTCGGGTTCGAGAATTTGTGAAGGATCAGATCGATACCTTCTGAGCATTGAAACGTGGATATTCTATCGAATTCTCTAGGAAGAGCTAGTCGATAGGCCACTGGACCAATTCTTTCAATAACTTCAAATAGTCCGATGTATCGGGGACTGAGCTTCCCTTTTCTTCTAAATCTGAGTACTTTCTTCCAAGGTGAGACCTTTAAGAAGACTTTGTCTCCAATAACATACTGGATATCTCTTCTTTTCAAGTCAGCATACGCTTTCTATCTATCGAAAGCTGCCTTTAATCGATCGTGAATGATCTTGATTTGTTCTTCAGTTTCCTGAAGCAATTGAGTTCCCAATACTTTGTTTTCTCCCAATTCAGACCAGCATAAGGGAGTTCTACATCTTCTACCATATAGAGCTTCAAATGGTGCCATTTGAATAGAAGATTGATAGCTATTGTTGTAGGCAAACTCTACAAGAGGTAGGAATTTCTCCCAATTCTTCCCAAAGTCAATAACACAAGCTCGTAGCATATCTTCTAACACTTGAATGATTCTCTCAGATTGGCCATCCGATTGAGGATGAAAGGCCGTACTAAGATGTACTTTAGCTCCTAGAGCTTTTGCAGAGAATTTTAGAATCGAGAAGCAAATTAAAGGTCACAATCGAAGATGATTGCTGTAGGTACACCGTGTAACCAAATCACTTCACGGATGTACAACTTGTCAAGGGTTTCCAAGCTCAAGTTCATACGAACATGGGTGAAGTGAGTAGATTTAGTGAATCTATCAACAATCGCTCATACAACATCATTCTTTCTTGGAGTAGGAGGAAGACTGGTGACAAAGTCCATTGTAATCCAATCCCATTTCCACTGGGGAAGTTCAATAGGTTGAAGCAATCCAGTAGGGACTTGATGCTCGGTTTTGACTCTTTGACATGTTAAGCACTTGGATACGAAGTTCGTGATTGCAGATTTCATGCCTGGCCACCAGTATAGTGACTTTAGGTCCTTATACATCTTAACCGATCCAGGGTGGATCGAGAAAGAACTTTGATGAGTTTCTTTCAACATTTCTTGTCTTAGTTCCTAGTTGTTAGGAACATAAACTCTATCTTTGAAATAGAGGAGTCCGTTTAACTTTAGGGAGAAGTCGGAACTAGACTCAGAAGTAAGCTTAGATATAATCTTCTGAAGATCTGGATCAACTTGTTGGAATTCTTTAATTCTCGAGATGAAATCGGATTGAACTTGAAGTTCAGACAAAAATTTCTGGCCCTTGGATAGTCAAAAATGAGCATTGATAGCCATAGTAGCTACGAAAGAATTAGCAAATTCATTAGAATGATTTTCAATAGATTTCTTGCAATGCAAGGCACTGTTTGAATTTTTTCTTGTATCACAAGGCATTGTTAGAATTCTTTCTTACAAGCTAAGAAAGACTCAATTTCAATGGTTACAAGTATTTTAGACACAATTCTTATTCGAATGGTTTACTTGTATTTCAAGGAATGTTCGAATAGTATCTTGTAGCTTAAGGAAACTCTAAATTCATTGTTTACAAAACAAGAGAAGGCATGACTCAAATGAATTTAATCAGAATTCTAGATTTAGGAGTTACCCGAGTATGGTCTGCGACTAAGGGCTTCAACAACTATGTTTGCTTTCTTTGGATGGTAGTTGATAACCAAATCGTAGTCCTTAAGTAATTCAAGCCATCTCATTTGCCTCAGATTCAAGTCCTTCTGAGTTAGGAGGTATTTGAGACTTTTGTGATCAGTAAATAGATTGCATTTCTCTCCGTATAGATAGTGTCTCCATAAATTGAGAGCAAACACGATAGCTACTAATTCTAGATCATGTGTTGGATAATTAGACTCGTGTGGCTTCAGTTGCCTTAAAGCATAAGCAATTACTTTTCCATCTTGCATCAGGACACAACCGAGTCCTAGATGAGAAGCATCACTATAAACAATGAATTGCTTGCCCGATTCTAGTTGGATGAGTACCGGGGCATGAGTCAAAGCTTGATTAAGTTGATCAAAGCTTCATTGTTGGCTCTCCGACCAAACAAAATGCGTATCTTTGCGAGTAAGCTTAGTAAGACTTGAGACAATAGAGAAAAAGCCTTTAACAAATCTTATGTAATACCCGGCTAAACCGAGAAAGCTTTGGACCTTGCTTACATTCTTCAGAGGTCTCCAATTTAGAATAGACTGAATCTTGCTCGGATCAACTTTAATTCCTTCATCCGAGATAACGTGGCCGAGGAAAGAAACTTCTGGTAACCAGAATTGACATTTGGAGAACTTGGCATACAATTGATGTTCTCGGAGTGTTTGCAAGACAATTCAGAGGTGTTCAACATGTTCCTCTTTATTCCAAGAGTACACTAGAATGTCGTCGATGAAGACAACTACAAATTTATCAAGATATGGCTTGAATACCCGATTCATGAGATTCATGAAAGTAGCCGGAGCATTCGTTAACCCAAATGGCATTACGAGGAATTCAAAGTGGCTATATCGAGTACGAAAGGCTGTCTTAGGCACGTCTTGTTCTTTCACTTTCATTTGATAGTACCCCGATCAAAGGTCGATCTTAAAGAATACAACATCATCCCTAAGTTGATCAAAAAGATCTTCAATTCTGGGCAAGGGATACCGATTCTTGATAGTGAGCTTGTTCAGCTAACGATAGTCAATACAAAGTGCTAGGCCGTATGAAACCTTTATCTTGCAACTCCTGAAGTTGCTTCTTTAATTCTTTCAACTCGACATGTACCATTCTATAGGGTGTAATGGACACCGAAGCTGTTCCAGGATGAACTTCTATCCCGAACTCTACTTTTCTGGTCGGAGGGACACTAGGGATTTCTGGGAAAAACATCAGTGAATTCAGAAACAACAGGCATGCTAGGAAAATCGAAGTCAATTTCATCTTGGAGAATCATCTTAGCAAAGATTAAAGTTGGTTTCTTGTCTATTAAGAGTTTGGATTTTTCCCTAAACCCGGAGATACAGTCTTGATTTTGAGAATCTACCCATGCCTCGTGTTTACTTAACCAATCTAACCCCAATATCAAGTTAAATTAACAAAATGGTAAGACATAAAGATCAATGGAAATGGGATATTTTGAATAGTCAAAGGAGCTTGCTTATGGCGCAAGTTAATGAGTGTTTTTCCCTTAATGGATTCGAAACTACAAGATTTGATTCAATAATTTTGGGTTTCAATTTTAACTTGTTGATCAAGGCAGAACAAACAAATAAATGGGTAGACCCCGAATCAATTAAAGCATAAGCAGGACTGGAATTTAACTCAACGGTACCTACGATAACAATGAGAGCTTCTTTATCATCTTTACCACGAATGTGGTACATACGAGCAGAGGCTCGAGATTCCTGATGAGTCTAAGCATTCAAATATGGGCCCTTCTATTTCCCCTGATTCTCGGACTGAGCTTATCTGGGTGCTTTGTTTTGGTTAGAAGGAGCTGAGGTAGCAATTGCAGAAGCTCGATTCGAAGCCTTGTTGGGATTCCGGGGACAATCCCGGATATAATGATCAGATGCTCCACATTAGAAGCATAAATTCTATTGAACTCTGCACTGGCCAATATGATGTTTATGATAGAACTTGCAAAGAGGGTATTGATTAGCTTTAGCCTGATTCCCGTGCTATCAACATAAATAACAAGGGCTGAAGTCTTTATAATCCTTTTGAGGTTTTAAAATGTAACTAGTCTTCTAATTAGGGGTATAGGTCGAAGAGTGTCCCTTGGAATGTTTGGACTTCTTTGATTGCCATTGTGGCTTATCATCGTTCCTGGGTCATTTGTCTTTCCAGGAGTGTCCGCTCTTACGTCTTTCCGAGGATTTCATCTTTGCCTCAGTAGCAATGAATTGGTTTACCAAATTTTGGAAGTCGGTAATACCCAAAGCAGTGAATATAGGGCTTAATTCATTATTTAACCCGTCGATGAACATTCGACAGTTGTCGGCCTCGGTTTTGATATATTCGGACCCATACTTCTAATACTTGCAAAAGTCGCTCACATATTGCTCGATAGGTCAACTAGCTTGTTTAAGATACAAGAATTGTTTTTGGCACTCGGCCAGATATTGTTCGCTGATATATTTCTTCCTGAACTCATCAATGAAGAACTTCCAAGTAATAGACTTTGCAGGAGCAGTCAGAGTTGTTGTTTCCCACCAGCTTAGTGCTTCGTCTGCCAACAGAGTGATGGCACACTCAAGTTTATCCTCGTCAAGACATGGCAATTGTTTCGTTAGAATAGGAGTAGCGGTCTCTAACCAGTACTTGGCTACTTCTGGATTAGCCTCATTGGTGCTAGTGAAGGTATATGCCCGATACTGAGCCAGCTTGTCAATAAGGGCTCGGTTTGGCATAGAGACAGTAGGAGCAATAGGGTGATCTTGTTTTAAGGCAGTTACGAGATGATTGAACATCTCCTTCATACTTGTAAGACATTCTTGCTACACAGGATTGATAGCAGGAACTTCCTATTGAGCAGCAGCTTGAGCTCGATGTTAAGGAGGATTCTGTTCCATGCTCACACTGTCTCCTTCGTTCGAGGAGCCTACGGGACTTTCATTATCCCGACCCAATCTTGTTGCTGACATTCTAGTTTAATCAGAACAATAAGAGTTTAGTTTACACATTTAAGCAACAACACAAGCTTATATCAAATCTCCTAGGTGGCACAATATCTTATATGATGCAAGTGAGCTTATAGAATCGATCAAAAAGCTCTGATTACCAATAAATGTAACACCCCATCCCTGGGTTAGCCGTAACTCAGTTCAGGAGCGTTACCAAAGCAGAAACAAAGCAATAGATAGGTTACTTGTCGAACAAGAAACCTCGATATACTTAACTTGCAACGCAAGTAACCCAAACCAAACATTATAAGTCATACAATACATACGAGCAATCTATACTAAAACAAACATAACATGCTAATTTAGGTACCAATTTGTTCTATTTCATACTTATCCTAAGTTACCATTCATGTTACCAATCCATTCAATTCACATACATCATTCAATCAACAATCTCAAGTATGACATATTTCACAATAGGTTACTATTAGACATAATCTCACTTCCAATCTTATTACAATTCCATGTACCTTATTCAAATGATACTAGGTGATCACTAAACATATTTCATTTAGCATACTTGCATTTCAAGAACTACTTATTCAACCAATTAACATGATCAATACAAGGCATCCAACCTACATTCTTATCACATTTTCATACACTATTCGAACCCTATGATGATCCCTAATCATAGTTAATTTGATTCTTTACAATCAAGTCATACAATTTCATAGCATACCTAGTTAATACATTGTTAATGCATGCTTAAACATACCTTAGCCTAATCTCAACATAGCCGAATCATCTCAAAGGCCATAAGAACAAATGCATGATTATAAAACATTGGTCTAACATTCGAATTAAACAAGATTCAACCATCATTGTATAATTTTCACAATTTGTGCAGCATATACTCATATACACATACCAACAAAGTTATATACATAGCTTAAAGTCATCAAAGTTGATTACATGATAGGCCCATCAAAACATTACATATTCTAGTCTTAACAACACCACGAAATGCATGATCAAGACTACCTATTACAAGTTCTAGTGCCACCAAACTAGGAGTATACAAAGAGTATGAAATCATACTTTCAAGCTTGATTAAGAATGTTGCTTCAAACTCAAGATATCTTCTTGATAATGCCTTTAATCTGTTATGGGAAGAATAAAAGTAGAGTGGTAAGTACAAGTTATGTACTTAGTGAGGTAACACTAAGTCTAGCCAATTTCAAAGCATATAAGTCCAAGTTTTCATGTATTTCAAAGAATCAAGATCATCTCTACATAACACAATCCATTCGAATGAATAAGATAACCTTAGGCAACTTCACATATCACATTTTCAACATAGCAACATCCACCATAATCATGGCATACCATTCGAACATCTTGCTTAGAAGACAAGCAACCAATACTCAAATTTCCAATTAGGCATTCTTACAAAAAGTCATCATTTATACATTTCTTTCATGAGAAGTAACTAGTTATACAACCATTCATGTCTCATCTTTCAAGGCAAGGAAGTTCATTCAAGTATCTTACAATACAAGCAATGTTCATATCACACATCTAAGCAAACAATGTTCATTTGATTTATTAAGTCATCTTATAACACCCTTGGTAAGTAGTTTACTAGATAATCAAATCTTCAACAATATGCACCGAAGTGCCAATATGCACCGTCTTGCCAATGTGCACCGTAGTGCCAATATGAGCTCAAGATTCTAAGGCATGCCCACCTATCTATCCAAACTAGCTACCAAGGTTGTTGATTATCCATTCCATTCAAGCTTTATACAACTCATTATTCAATACAAGTTTATGCCATTCAAAGGCCAAGCCCTTAGGCTTATGGAGTCTTAACTCCCAAGGCAAGTCTATCCATGCCATTCGAATGGAATGAATACAAAGTGGTACCATTGTTCAATTCATTTCAACCAGCCATGTATATCAATCACAAACACATGCATATGTATGCAATGTGCGTACCTTATTCTCCAAGCAAGCATGCCATTTATTACATTTGGCATAAGCAATGCAACATGTCAAGCATTTCATTTCATTTGCTTAAAACTCAAGTAAACACATAAAACATGGCATCAAACAAGTTGTCATACATGTCATTCTTCCCTTAATTAGCCAAATATGTGTTAGGTCATGTTACATGGCAATGACATTGAATTAAGACAATAACAAGGTTGGTTAGGACCTAGTCCCAACCCTAAGGATAGTTACACTCACAATAGTCCTAGCAATTCAATTGTCTTGAATCCAAATCCCTTTGCCTCTAGCTTTGGGATGTCCAACTCCTATCTTCTTCTTCCCCAACTTGCTGCCCTTGGTCTAGCAAGCATAACACATACAATTCATCAAAACAAGCACATAATATCACACAATCATAATAGCAATGTTACCACATTGTACCTAACATTTAGCTACTATTTTTATGCTTTCTTTTAAGCATTTCTTACTAGTTTATCTCCATATTGTTATTAAATCATTTTAAGACATAACTGGTCAGATTATAATGTCCCAAAACTATTTTGGAAACAGTTTGCTTCTAGGTGCAAAAACAGTCCTAAACTGCCCAGGGCTTGCCGCTTGGCAGTTTGCACAATGTTCCTTTAATTGGTCATATCTTTTAATCCGTACGTCGCAATTTCGATTACTATACACCGTTGGAAAGCTAAAAAAATTGTCTATAAGACCATGTAATACTTGCATTTTATTTATTATCCAATTAATACAGTTTATTGTTCAAATACCGGGCATTTACACTGCCTGGACAATTTGCACTGTCCAGCAATTCCTATTTACAGTTTCAGCATAGGACCCAATTTTCAATTATATTTTCACCTAATGAAAATAGACATACTAAGGATCATGTCATTAAAATTTCATCCCTGAATTTGATCTACACAATTTTTGGTGAATTTTCAAAGTGACTGCCCAGAACAGAGCAATTCTAGGTAGATTGCACCTAATCACATTTTAATTCCTTAAATTCATTTTAACCAATGTTTTGGCCCTTTAATTCATTTCATATGACATCCTAAACATGTTTAGTCAATGTTCATTCATTATTCAAGGCAGCCAAAACAGAGTAAGTTGATTACAAAGCTTAATTTTACATGTTTTCTCAATTTCAATTCAACAAAACAGTTTCTATGTTATGAGACTATGTTCATACTTTTATCCTTCATTTCCAGCATTGTTTGCTAACAATTCAATTTGTTTATCACCTTCTTTAAAATATCTAATCATGATCATAATCAATTCATTAATTCCATAGCTCAATTTCAAGTTCTAACCATTCAATTCTTACTTCAACATCACATTTCAATTTTCCAGCAACCTAGCTTTGTTACACTATCATAAACACATAATTTCCAACATAATACCTAGTGTTCATTCTTAAAATTTGCATGATTCTACAACCATTTAATCATCTAATCACATATTCAATAGCTAATTTCATCTAAAATCATCAAAACAGTCCAATTCAACAAATATAGTTGCCTATTCAATTGAACACATGTAGAATCATACTTACTTTGCTTCCTAACTTAATTTCAATGGAAAATCTCTACACATGCAAGCTTAATTCATGCTTCAATGGCTGATTTTCTCAAGGTTTCTCTCTCACTTTTCTTTCTCTCTTTTTCGGCTAGTATAATGAAAATGAAAGAGATGATGGCAATGTGGATATCCACATTAGTGGAATTATGATTTTACTAAACTAACCTTAGTTAGTTATTAATCTTATAATTAGTCAAGGGCAATTAAGAGAATCATGAAATTTATCATGCAAGCCTCATCTTTCTTACTTAATTCAAATTGGTCATTTGTAATTTGATCACTTATTTCGTACATTCTTTCAATTAGACCCTTAACTAATCAATTTAGCTTAAATTCTAGGTTCAATTAAGCTATCAACTTATGCAATTTGGTTCCAATACTTCTAGGCTAGGATTTGGGGTGTTACAATATTCTCTTGAGAATGTGTGTCTCAAAGCATTGGAGTATAAACTTTGAAGGTTTGTAAAGGTTATCTCATTAAGCCTTGAAAAGGGAAAGAAAAATTAGTGAATTTGTGGAAAATCCTTAGTGGGGAAGCTAAGTTAGTGCAGGTGGACTTGGTTTAGAAGTCGAATCACTATAAATCCTTGTGCAATCTTTTAATTTCCGTTTGCTTCCACCAATTTCACTCAAAGGCCAATTCACCCCTTATTGTCGTATTTGGTTGATCGAATCGAGCCCAACACCTTTCTTCAAAGACTTCCAAACTTCTAATGTTTGATTGAGATTAGAAAAGAAGGAATAATGAAATTTGGGGTGTTGGTGAGTCGAAGAGAGCCACCTAAAAATGGGTAGAAATTAGGATTGACATCTGGTAGATGAACTCATGAATCATTCATACTATGGATTTGGGGGTATCTGACTTTGTTCATTGATTTTAGCCTTTCCAAGTTTGCCACAACTTCCTAAATTCCTTTAAATTCTCATTTCTAGCCTTTCTTGTTTATTCACAAGCATCTTACAAGTAGATTGGCATAGATTCAGGAAAAATAAAAACATTTCTTGGTATTGATTTCAAATGTAGGGATCCATGAGCAATTGTTCACCATCGCATGAAAGAAGCATGGTCGAAAATGAGAAATTCATGAGTACATCTACTGATGAAAAGTAGCTGAATCCGTAAGAGATCCTGAAAAGATGTTGTCATCCTATGAGGTGACTCGTCAATGATGAAGATGATAGTTGAACCCAACATTGAAGGGGCATCACCTTGAATGAGAAAGGTAAAAACACATAGACTATGGATACACCTCATTATTCTAGAACTCATTTTTAAGTTAAATATTGTATGGTCGACAATGATGTCAAGTAGAACTTGTACATGAGACATAGTAAATCGAAAAATCCCTAAAAACGAGAAGAGGATAGAGTTTTGCCTAGAGAGCAAACCGTCAAATCGGGGAAATTTGGGGTGATAAGGGATTTAGGATTCGTAGCCCAGAAGAGATAGGAAATGAGGCTGAAGTAGACAACAATACAAACCTAGACAATAGGGAAAACCTGAATGAGTGCGAGATGGAAATATTAAGACGTCAATATCGTTCGAATAAATTTAAGTTGGAGATAAGTCTTGCTGAAAAGATTCCCTACAAGCAATCCAAAACGCTCAAGATAATAATTCGAGAACTCACAAGAAGCATTAAAGGTGCTTGATATCATTTTAAGGCAGCATCGCTCACTCAGTCGCTCCACGACAATCAGAACAAATTTACTTAAATTAGAGGAGGTGTTTAGAAATGTAAAGTTTTCATTCGAGTTTCAAATCCAATTAAGGAGACCTTTCACTCAATTTTGATGTATCAAATACAATGATGATTCAACATAGTCCAACAATGGATTTGTTTAATTTCCAATCAGAATGCCAAAGATCTATGCTACAAGAGTGCTTGAGAATCCGAGGATAAAAGATCTGTCTTTCCAATCAAGAGTACAAGATTACTGGATTGAGCGAGCAAATATGCAAAGATCAACTAAACCAAAAATTGGGAACTTTTGCCACCATAAAATGTTAGGCATCCCTAGGAGCATGCTAACCCATTATAATCTTAACATTTGTTAATTTTGATAGGTATATGAAGACCAGTTCGTAATCCTTGGATTCAAAGTATCAGAATTTTAGGCAAACTACCTCAGGTTTGAAGGTGTGGTATTCGATTTTTCTCCTTGCATATGAAGGAGAAGGTCATTTTTAGCTCAGCATCCTCGGGGTCGAAGGAATAGAGTTTATTGCACACTACATAAAGTTTGAAGGAGTTGGGTTTGGTTTGTTCTCCTCGGGTACGAATGAGCAAATCACTTTTCTCGGTATCCTCAGGTTCGAAGGATCAGAGTTCCTTGCACACTACCTTGAGTTTGAAGGAGTGGGGGTTTGGTTTGTTCTCCTTCGGTGCGAAGGAGCAAATCACTTTTCTTGGCATCCTTGGGTTTGAAGGATTAGAGTTCCTTGCAGACTACCTCATGTTTAAAGGAGTTAGGTTTGGTTTGTTCTCCTCGGGTATGAAGGAGCAAATCACTTTTCTCGGCATCCTCAGGTTTGAAGTGTCAGATTTTCTTTCTTCTACCTCTAGTATGAAGGAGAGGAACTCGATTGTAGATTGTGATTACTAATGTACAACTCAGCCGAATGAAATCAGAGTTTTTGGTTGGGTTCTTTGCCCTATTCCTATTTCACTGAAATGAGTAAAGAGGGGTAGTTGTACTCACCTAATTTTATCCTCCCTTTTATTTTTTATATATTATTATCATTATACATTAAAACCCATTAAATATATGACTAATTAAATATAAAATTCAAAAATTAAATAAAGAGATTCCATTTAGATTAGTGGACCATTTGGCCCAAACATAAAAAACCCCTGAAATTTTATTATTTTCTTTTCCATTGGGCAGCTGGCTCACAACTGTTGGATCCAATATGATCAAATGGTCCACAGCTAAGGAAGAGCACGGATCACCACACAGGCGTGGAATGCACCTCCCATGGAATTCGACTCTTCACTCACGTATGAATACCACACGCTTGACCCTTTAGCTTCCCTAACTTTCAAGATTCTTTGACTAAATTTGTTGGTTGACACTGATCACTGAGCTCTATCGTCTCAACTCCATTCAATCGTGTTCTTCAAGCAAAAACACATAAATGGAGAGGAATAAGTCAATTACACCGAATCAAGGCAAAATGGAAAGCAAATCAAGTCAAAATGAAAAGGAATTAGATCTCGTACCAAATCAGTTCTAACAAGGAAATCACATTGTAATCTAGGAAAATAATCAAAGATTTTTCCTTTTTTCTTTCTTTGTAAATCAGCTATAAAAGTCGAATCATCTTTGCAACAACCTAGATTTAAGAATCCGTGGATCGGTTTAACTTGACCACTGGGTCGTGTGTGTTGGGTTGAAGATTAGGGCCCTTGGTTGCTCATGAAAGCCTTAGTGGGCTTCTCTTATGTTGTTGGGCTTGGAGCCTTGTTTGGGTAAATGTTTATGAGGATGATGGAAGGCCAGTGGGCTAAATTCCTTAAAAGAGGGGGTTTTGGTTTAATGGCTGTAGAAATTGTAAGAGAATGAGATCATCCTTGTCTCCCTTCATCCTGCATTTTTTTCTTCTTCTTTACCTTTATTGTTCAAAGACAAAGATTCAAAATTTGTCTTTTTAGTGTGATTTTCGGATTTGTAGTTGAGAGTGTTGTAGTCTTCATCTAATGATCTACAAGTCAAGGTAATGATGGAAGGTTTTGTGGAGTTTGGAAAATATGAGTTTGGTGAGGGTTAAAGAGGAAAAACGGGAATAGAGGATTTAATTCCATATCTTGTTGTAGAGTTCTTTCTTCTGTATCTTCTGACCTTCCAATATTGTTGTAACCTATTTTACAACATCTCTTTATAGTGAAAGAGGTTGGAGAGCACTCTAAAGCTCAAGGCAAGGTGAAGGCTTGTGGAAAAAGTCTATTTTTCAGCCTTGGAGAAAGGTTAGTACACTTCCAACTCCTTTTGTTTCATGCACATCCTAAGGATGATGCCTTGTTTGCTTGATTTGATGATTTGGGTGTTAAATGCTTGGAAATGGGTGTAATGGTAAATTCGAGATTAAGTGTTAAGAAAACGTAAAAATGGTAGTAAATCACCCTAAATGACTTCCATAAAATGTAGGATCTAGTTAAAGGATTAAAGGTTACGTTTTGAGGTTTGGGAAATGATTTCTCGATCCTTGAAAGCCATTTTTAAGATTTAATACTTGTACACGGGGATCCCTTATCAGTACCCTAGTGTTATGGGTTTAAGAACATTGTTCCATTAGATGAATTTTGAAGGGGGTACATGTACGATGTTCAACCTGTACTGGTACACCATGTAAACTGGAATCGATATGGGTCAACTTGTACTGGTACTTAAGGGCTAGATAAAATTCTAGTGAGCTAAATTAGTATAGGTATGCTATGAGTATCGATAGCCAAGGGTATCGTATCAGAACCCACTAGGCATTCTGCCTGAAAATGTTGTTTTTTCCCCCAGTAGGCTAAAAATTTGTAATATTTGATCCAATAGACCCCTAATGACCTGAAATGAGTTGTCAAACTAAAAAATTGAGAAATCTTGTTATACTCGAGCATAAATCTTAAGAACTCAGTAAATGTCTTATGTGAATTATATGTTGATAACAAACATAGGACAATATGGTTATGTGATAATGTTGTATGCCATGTGGGAACTTGTTTGGTGGGATCCAGATACCTAGTGAAAGTTTTGCAACACCATGGTAAAATATTTCTGAATGTACGTTCCCGATGCTGTATGGCCCCGGGTCTTATTCCAAGGTACTCGATGTGGGATTCCAAGTATAGAGCATAAGTTCTCGATGTTGTGTGGCCCTGAGTCTTACTCCAAGTTTGAGGTTATGATTTTTATGAGATATTTTGATGTTGCCATGCCATATGTGCATGAATTGTGGTAATATCATACTTATTTTCAATGTCATGTCATCTTTTCTAGCTACTTGTTGTTGTTTATGATTTGCATAAAGCATGATAGAGTGTAGATGTATCCACTGAGCTTTATGACTTTAGCGTTTGGAATCTTTGTTTATGTTCATAGGTTTTTAGGTTGCACTGTGTATTGAATAAGCCCCATCGGAGTAAGACTTCAGCTCACTGATGTGATGTAGAGTACAATACTTAGATTTTTTGCACAATATATTCATAGGACCCTTGATTTTATGTCTGAACTCTGATTTTGAATTATTAATCACGTTAAAATTTTAATTAACTTATTTTTAAATTGGAGCTCCCATGTAAACGATTTAACTATATTTTCTACCATTCAATTTGAAATGTTGATGCTTTTTATTAAACAAAATTATGGATTGGGCTAAACTAGTATACTTTCATGAGTACATGGTTTGGGCTTGATGCCTAAATGTGACGTCGGGTTTAGGGCATTATAATCATTCCAATGTAACACAAATTTTAGAAGTAATAAAAAATAGTGGCATTTTTTGAGGTATCATTTCATTCCTTTCTTTATTTTTATTTTGAGTATAAAAGGAAAAGAGAATGGCCTTTAAGGTTAAGAGGCCGCCGTTCGTGGTTCGCCGAAAGCTGCAAGCACGACCGTTAGTGTTGTAGTAGGGGTTTAGTTCAAAATGAAAGAGTAAGAGAAGGTTGGTGTTGGCTGTTTGAAGCCAAAATGGAATACCAAAGGGAATTTTAGGCCTAAAAGAGGGAATTAAATACCCTACTCAATGGGTAAATGGTCGAGAAAGTGTCTCATGGTTCTTGCTTTGCACATCAGTCCTTGGTTTTATGATTTCAATCATTTTGGCCACCGATTTCAATTTAAATTCCATAAAAGTCTAGGTTTAGCTGGTTCTATGAAAGCCCCGAGGTAGTAGAAAGTCTAAAAAGGGTGTCTAGTGAATACGTGACCATAAGTCAAAGTCGTACTTAGTTTAAGTTGAATATTCAATGGTGTAACCTTATTTGTTTGCTTGTGCAGAAAGTAATCATGCCTAGAAGAGCATGTGACCAGGAGGAGAGTTGGGTCTTCCGTGAGGGGAGTTACGATGAAGACTACATTCCTGACACTAAAGAGATGTCAAAAGAAGAGCGGAGTCAAAGGGCCAATAATTTTCCCACCTACATCGGGCCCTTCACCGTATTGTGAGGCTCATTCCTAAGCCTTCGACTATCGCTCGTGATGTATCGATTGAGAGGTTTCATCATCATGGCATAACATATTTCCTTCATACATGACAAGACAATCTAGTTAAGGCAAATCAGTGGATGAGGGATACCCGCTCGATCATGCGACAGATACAGTTAGAACCCGAGGACAAGCTAACATTCTCTATTAAAGGATAATGCTAGGGAATGGTAAGAAACTATTGAGCTGGGGTGGCGAACTTCATGAGATGATTTCTTGAATGAGTTTGAGAGGAAATATGTAGGTGAACCCATATTGATAGCTTGAGAGATTAGTTTACTCACATTGTCCAAGGAAATCGGTCTACGTTCAAATATGAGCAAGAATTCCTACAGTTGAGTAGGTATGCCCTAAAATTGGTCACTAGGGAGAAGATGAGGTACAAGAGGTTCTAAAAGGGATTGAGGAAGGAAATCCATATGTTATTGACCACTGATCCACCAAAAGTATCGTTAGACTTGACCACTAGTG
Organism: Hibiscus mutabilis; assembly: GCA_019671005.1. Classification (NCBI taxonomy): domain Eukaryota; kingdom Viridiplantae; phylum Streptophyta; class Magnoliopsida; order Malvales; family Malvaceae; genus Hibiscus; species Hibiscus mutabilis. The sequence continues at coordinate 54,406,207 of CM033745.1, forward strand.
CTAAATCTCTCGAGCAAGTTCAAGGTTAACCTATAACATGTTGGTGGGCAATGAGGCTTGAGTGGAGGAAATCATACCCACTCTAACCAGTCACAGTCTCACTCTCGGAGGAATAGGTTCCATTGGAAGAAGAGTAGGGAGCACTGAATCAATCTACAAGATTGGAACAGATGTCAGATTCTGTTAACTGATAGAGGTTCAACTCATCTTCTTCGAAAATAAGTTTTAGAGGATCGAAAATGGGATCAAGAACACCTGTTTGTGATCAGTGTAGGCACAAGCACCATGAGGAGTGATATGGTAATATTAGAGTATGCTATGGTTTTGGATCACCAAATCACTTTTTGAGAGATTGCCCAGTAACAACTTATGTCACCCCTTCGTTTATGGCTCTAAGTGGTCAAGACTTCACTAGAGGAGGAGCAAGCCACATGACGGGACAACAGGTGTGGGCACTATCCAATCTACTGTAAGAGCACTAGCAAGGTAGTATAAGGTCAATGAACAATAGGACTGCAAGGTTACAAATGTCATCTCAGGTTCCTTTACCTTGTTCTCTATTCTTTTGTTGCTTTAGTAGACTCGGGGTCTACTAGTTATATTCGTAGTGGAATATCCCATCAGTAGGGTATTCTTACCGAGGATCTAGAGGTTGAGGTTGGAATATATTAGGTTCTTTTACATTGTTTTTTGTCTCTTGGGGTATGATGACTTAGTGGAAAAGGTGTATCAGAGGTGTCTTATAAAGGTTTAAGGTTTGATATTTCCTGTAGGTCTAATAGTTCTACCATTCCGAGAGTTTGATGCCATCTTGGGCATGAATCGGTTGTTCGAGCGTGATACGAGTTTGGGTTGTAAAGTAAAGAACCTTACGCTTCAAGGTTTGGATGGGCCAAGCTAGTAGTAAAAGGTGAGAGAAATCCTTGCCTTTCCAATACAGCATCAGCCTTGGCAGCACAAAAGATGATCCAACAAGGTTATGAGTCCTTCTTGGCTCATGTGGTTGATACAAGAGTTGAGAGTCTGATGCTTGAGAGCCTTCGAACCGTTAAAGAGATTGCTGATGTGTTTCAAGATAAGTTACCCAGATTACCTCCTGATCGTGAGTTAGAGTTTCGGATAGAGGTGATGCTAGGTAAGAAACCAGTGTCCATTGCACCATATCGCAAGGAACCAACATAATTGAGATAGTTAAAGAATTAAATTCAAGATTTGTTGGAAAGGGGATTCATTCGACTGAGCATCTCACCTTGGAGTACACCAGTCTTGTTTGTCAAGATGAAGAATGGTTCAATGGGTATGTGGATTGACTATCTTCAGCTCAAAAAGGTAACGATGTAGAACCTTTATCTACTACCAAGGATTGATGACTTGTATGACTAGTTAAGAGGTGCCCATGTGTTCTCAAAGATCAATTTGAGGTCGGGATATTACCAGTTAAAGGTGGTAGAAGAGGATATTTAGAAAACCTCATTTAGGATGTGGTACGAACATTATGACTTCTTGCTAATACATTTTGGGCTTACCAATGCACCTACAACATTTATGGACCTGATGAATCAGATTTTTCAGCCCTACCTAGATCAGTTTGTGGTGGTCTTCATTGATGACATCTTGGTTTACTCAAGATCAGAGGATGAGAATAACTATCACCTTCGTGTTTTCCTTCAAATCTTGAGAGATAGATAGGTTTATGCCAAGTTTAATAAGTGTGAGTTCTGGTTTTTCGATGTGGCATTCTTGGGCCACATTGTGGCGATGAAAAGAATTTTTGTTGATTTGCAAAAGATTCAGGCAGTGGTAGAGTGGAAACCACCTAAAAATATCTTGGAGTTTCTATAGTTTCCTTGGACTTGTTGGTTATTACCGTGATTTTGTCAAGGGTTTTCCATCGTAACAACAACTATACCAAGTTGTTAGAAAAATAAGTTCCTTTTGAATGGAACGAGAAGAGACTTTAAAGTTTTGAACAGTTAAAGGCTTATCTAATAGAAGCCCTAGTGTTGACGTAACATGAGCCGGCAAGGATTATGTGGTCTTTAATGATTCTTCATTGAACGAGCTTGGTTTTTTCTCATGCAAGATAGTGCTTCATTTAAGACAAAGACGATGGATCGACCTGCTTAAAGATTATGATTGTATCATAGAGTATCATCCCAGTAAAGCTAATGTTGTCGTTGACGCTTTGAGTCTGAATTCTATGTTAGAGTTGAGGGGTTGAGGGTGATGTTTTCCTATTTGAGGATGACCGAGGATGGCGGTTTGGTAGTTGAGATTTGTGTGGAGCCTATCCTAGTAAAAGAAATCAAGTGAACTCAAGTGTTGGATGAAGAGTTAGTGGCAAAATAGAGATAGTTCAGCAAGATGAGATAGCTAGTTTTGTGGTACGAGATGGAGGGATCTTGTACTTTATGGGCCGGTTGTGTGTTCCAGCATTGGAGGATTTATGAGACTATATTCTTTGTGAGGCGCACCGTAGTCCATTTTCTATGCATCAGTGTAGTAATAAGATGTACATAGGTCTTAACCTTTTAATTTTTGGCCTAGTATGAAAAGGGATGTGTCAGAATTCGTGACCAGATGCTTAGCTTGTCAACAAGTTAAATCGAACATCAAAGTTCATTCGGGTTTACTTTAGCCCATTCAAATTCCACAGTGGAAGTGGGATCGTGTGATTATGGATTTTTTGATGGGTTTACTGTTGACCCAAAGGAAGCATGATGTTGTTTAGGTGATAGTAGATCGCTTTAACAAGTCTGCTCATTTCTTGCTAGTGTGTATGGATTTTACTCTTGAGAGGTTGGCACGGTTGTACATCGAAGAGATTGTGAGATTGCATGGATTTCCATCATCAATTATTTTGGATAGAGATCCCTAGTTCACAGCGAGACTATGGAAGAAAATACATGAAGCTTTGAACACAAGATTGCATTTCAGCACTACTTTTCATCCTCAAACTGATAGTCAGTCCGAGCGAGTCATTCAGATATTGAAGGACATGCTTCGGGGTTGTGTTGTTGATTTCAAACGGAGTTGGGGAGAACAATTACCACTTTTTTGAATTTGCCTATAACAAAATGATAAACCTATTTGATTTTGATATAACTTAAAGAAAATGTTTTTGTACTTAAATTAATTTGCAAAAATATTTCAAAGTCCATAAACTCAAAAAATATGTTTGAAATGTTTTCAAAGGGTTTTTGTCATGCTTTAAATGTTTTTAAACAACCAAAGTGTCAAAAACTGGTCATGAGTACCGATACGGTTTGACTCGTACCAATACCCAAAGAGCCCCGAATCGATACAATTTTAAGAGTACCAATACAATTTTTTGTCCCCAACATTTTCCAAATTCCAATAGCCAATTTCCGTACTGATACAAGCCTAGCCGTATCAATAGGAGGGACCGTACTGATGTCATATATCACGTACCGATACCCATTGAATTTCTTGCCCAACGACTCTTTCTTCTTTAGGTAGCATATCGATACCAATACCCGTTTACCGACACGCCCTACTCTAGAAGTGCATTAAAGGCTAGAATTTATGTCTCCAGAGACTCTTAACAACCCCCAATGCCTACCAACGACCATGAAGTCATTAGAGGGTTTAAAAGACCACTCCAAGCATCCATGGAACAACAAGCCAACATTCTATGATCAAGAAAAGTGTTTTGTGCTTTTAATTGTTATTTTCTTTGTATAACACACTTGTAAGATTAAATGTCATAAATTCTCATGTGTTAGGTTTTGGGTGAGAGAGTTAATTGTGCAAACATTTTATCTTGAGAGGGTTTTCTTGTTTTCTATTTGTTTTTCTCTTGTAAGATAAAGTTTTCTCAAAGCTTTAGGGTATAAGCTTTGAGGTTAAAGGTTTCCTTTTAATCCTAGAAAAGGGAAGAAATTCATAGTAAATTTGGGAAAATCTTTAGTGGGAAGCTAAGGTAGTGGATGTAGAGCTTGGTTAGAAGCTTGAACCACTATAAATCCTTGTGTCCAAATTTTATTTTCCATAGCTTCCACTACAAACACCTAAAAGCCAATTCAGCCCCTCTTGGCTATCTCAGTTGATTGTTCAATCCTCCTAACAATTGGTATGAGAGCTTCGTCCCTACATTGGATTAGAATACTAGAGTCGATCCTCGAGATGCTCAATATTTCTACATCAATCGAAGTTCATGCCACAATCCATCGTTAGGCCTCTTTTTTTTGATGGGACCAACTACTCCTATTGGAAGAATAGGATGATGTAATTCATGAGAGCCAAAGATTATCATCTTTGGGACATTGTTCTTGATGGCCCATTCGTTCTTCAAGGAAGCAAGGTGTAATGGAGCGCAGATGACCGCAAGAAGATGGAGCTAAATGCGAAGGCCTTGTACATTATCTTTTGTGCACTTGGCCTGGAAGAATATGCGAAAGTATACTCTTGCAAAAGTGCCAATGAGATTTGGGAAAAGTTTGAAGCCGATTCATGAAGGAACAAATGAAGTAAAGATCATCAAAAGGAGTTGGATGATCTCAAGAAAGAAAAAGTTTTGATTTACAAGAGTTTTGAAAAGAAAAATGAAAATTTTGTGAAATCAAAATTTTATCAAAGACAATCTAATTCTCCTAGATTTTTGAATGAAAAATGTGTTAAAAAAATTTGGGTCCCAAAAGGACTCATTGTTTCAAAGGAAAATGGTGAAATTGAAAAATGGATTCCTTATGGGACTAAAATCTTTGAGGCTAACTCTATTGGAACCAAAACAATTTGGATATCGAAAATTACTTGATTTTCTTGTGTAGGTGTGCTTGAGCTATTGATGATCAAATTCAAATCTTGGAAGCTCATGACAAGCAAAGGAGGAAGGACACTTGGAGAAGGAAGGCTTAACATCCTACCTTGGTTCAAGTGGTAAATTTAATTTCATGCAATTTGCTTGATCATGTATTTTCCATGTCTAAATTTTCATGTTGATCTAAGCATGTTTGTATGACTCCATGTTGTGCATAATTGCATATATTTAAGGGGAGTCTCAAATTGCATGAGTTGCATGTTTTTGGCCTCTATGATTGATTAATTGGTTTCTATGTTTTTGGCCTTAAACTTATAATGTTTGGTTGATTTTGGTGAAATCATGCTTTCTATATGTTAAATGGTATGTTTTTTAGAAGTATGTGTTGCAAAATGTGCATAATGGATATCTTGGACTTAATAGAGACTTTGTATGAACTTAAAACTAAGTTGTAAGACATTTTAAGTTGTTTTTACTGCAGTTTCACCATTTTTGTGCCTTCGGTACTTATACCGTCCAATACCGTACCATATGGCCATCAACCAGTATCGGTACGGATTCACGCATAGACAAAAAAGGATAGTTTTGTCTCCTTTTTGGCATGCTTTGTATTCTTATTGATAAATCTTGTTATATAGCATGTTTTAATTGAATTTCTTGGTTTATTTGATTCATTTATTTAAAATTCAATATTTTTATCTTAAATTGTTGGACTAACAATTTCTTTGATGCTTGAGTAAGGGATGAGCCATTTTAAAATTCTTTTCATGATAAACTTTTTTTGGTCTCTTTTCTCCAAATGTTATCTTACACCAACAATTAATATTTCCTATCAATTGGTACTAATTTTTCCAAAAATTGGTGTTTTTGAACTAAAATGTGATTTCAAGCTTGTTTTTGAAACTATTTTTGATATAACAAAAAGGGAGAGAGATATGTTTGAAAAAAATCAATTTCAAAAATATAAGGGGAACTTTAAATATTTTCAAAATATATTCTCTTTTTATAAAAATATTTTTCAAAGTGTGAGTTTTCACAAAAACAATTTTTCAAGTGGTTTTGTTATATCAAAAAGGAGGAGATTGATAAACCTATTTGATTTTGATATAACTTAAAGAAAAATGTTTTTGGACTTAAACTAATTTGCAAAAATATTTCAAAGTCCATAATCTTGCAATATATGCTTGAAATGTTTTCAAAGGGTTTTTGACATGTTTTAGATATTTTTAAACAACCAAAGTTTAAAAAACTGGTCATGAGTACCGATATGGTTTGACTTGTTTCGATACCTAGAGGGCCCGTATCAATACAATTTTAAGAGTACATATACGATTTTCCGTCCCCAAAGTTTTCCAAATTCTAGTAGCCAATTTCCATACTAATACAGGCCTAGCTGTATCAATACGAGAGGGATCGCACCGATACCATATATTGCGTACCAGTACCTAGTGCATGTATTGCCCAATGACTCTTTCTTCTTTAGGTAGTGTACCGATACCAACACACGTGTACCGATACACCCTGCTCCATAAGTACATTAAAGGCTGGAATTTGTGTTTCCAACGGTTCTTAACAACCTCCAACGGCTACCAACAACCATGAAGTCATTAGAGGGTTTAAAAGACCACTCCAAGCATCCATGGAACAACAAGCCAACATTCTATGGTCAAGAAAATGTTTTGTGCTTTTAATTGTTATTTTCTTTGTAGAACACCCTTGTAAGCTTAACTGTCATATATGCTCAAGTGTTAGGTTTTGGGTGAGAGAGCTTAATTGTGCAAACATTGTACCTTGAGAGGGTTTTTTTGTTTGCTATTTGTTTTTCTCTTGTAAGAGAGGGTTTTCTCAAAGCTTTAAGGTATAAGCTTTGAGGTTGTAAAGGTTTCCTTTTGATCCTAGAAAAAGGGAAGAAATTCATAGTGAATTTGGGAAAATCCTTAGTGGGAAGCTAAGGTAGTGGATGTAGAGCTTGAACCACTATAAATCATTGTGTCCAAATTTTATTTTCCATAGCTTCCTCTATAAACACCTAAAAACAAATCCACCCCCTCTGGCTATCTCGGTTGATCGTTCGAGCTTCCTAACATAACAACTTCCAATGGAGCATTAAGATGGCTCCTTTTGAAGCCTTGTATTTGTGTAAGTGTAGGAAACCATTGTGTTGGCCGAGATCAACGAAAGAAGGATTGTGGGGTCAGATTTGATTAAGCAAACTGAAGAGAAGGTTCAAGTTATCAAAGAAAGGTTGCAAGTGGCCTTTGATCGCTAAAAAGCTTATGTGGACCGGAAGCATAAGCACATCGAGTATGAGGTTGGTGACAAAGTGATTCTTAAGGTGTCACTGTGGGAAAGAGTGATCTATTTTGGACGAAAAGGTAAGTTGAGCCAAAGGTTTATCGGGTCTTTTGAGGTGTTAGAGAGGGTTGGACCTGTGGCGTACCATTTAGCTTTTCCTCTAGAGATGGCACGCATTTATAATGTCTTCAATGTTTCCATGTTAAGGCATTACCATTTTGATCCATAGCATGTTATCTTGCTTGATGATATTGAGATCAATATCGACTTGACCTATGAGAAAGACCCAATAAGATTCCTTGATAAGGGAATTAGAAAGCTTCGCAATAACTGTATACCCTTGGCAAAGATGCTATGGAAGAACCCCGGGGTTGAGGGAGCCACGTGGGAAGTCGAGAAGGATATGAGGTTTTTTACTCGTATGTTTTTCATCAAGTAAATTTCGAGGATGAAATTTTCTTTAAGGAGAAGGGAGTTGTAATGACCCAAATTTCAAAATCCATGGGTTGGTTTAACCTGACTAGTGGGTCGTGTATGTTAGATTGAAGATTAGGGCCCTTTGTTTCTCATGAAAGCCTTGGTGGGTTTTCGTTGTGTTGTTGGGCTAGGAGCCTTAGTTGGGTAAGTGATTATGAGGATGATAAAGAGGTAATGGGGTTAATTCCCTCATTTTAAAAGGGGGAGTTTTGGTTTCATGTCTGCAGAAATTGTAAGGGAATGAGATCATCATTGTCCTCCTTCATCCTCCATCGATTTTCTTCTTCTTTACTTTGAAGGTCCAAAGACAAAGATTCAGCCTTTGTCTATTTTAGTGTGATTTTTGGATTTGTTGTTGAGAGTGTTGTAGTCTTCATCCAATGATCTACAAGTCAAGGTGAGGATGGAAGGTTTTGGTGGAGTTTGGAAAATATAAGTTTGGCGGGGCTTGAAGTGGAAGAATGGGAATGGAGGATTTAACTCCATTTCTTGTTGCAGAGTTCTTTCTTTTGTATCTTCTGACCTTTGGTTTCATGCACATCCTAAGGATGATGCTTTGTATGCTTGATTTGATGATTTGAGTGTTAAATGCTTTGAAATGGGTGTTAATGGTAAATCCGAGATTAAGTGTCAATAACACGTAAAAATGGTAGTAAATCACCCTAAATGAATTCCATAAGATGTAGGAATGAGTTAAAGGTTAAAAGGTTAAATTACATTTTGAGGGTTTGGGAAGGGATATCTTAAACCTTGGAAGCCATGTCTAGGCTCTAATATCCATATTGTTTTGGGTTTAAGAACACTATTCCATTAGATGAACATTGAAAAGGGTACTGGTACGGTGTTTAACTTGTACCAGTACGCCATGTAAAGCGGTATCGGTATGGGTTGACCCATACCGATACACGAGGGCCAAATAAAATTACAGTGAGCTAAATTCTTATCGGTACGCTATGAGTACTGATACCCAAGGGTACCTACCGGTATGCGAGAGCTAGTACCGGTACTTATTGGGCATTCTACCCAAAAATGCTGATTTTTGCCCAGAAGGCTGAAAAATTTTAACATTCGATCCAGTAGACCCCTAATGACCTGAAATGAGTTGTGAAGCTAAGAAACTGAGAAATCTCCTTATACTCGAGCATAAATCTTAAGAACTTAGTATATGTGTATGAATTGTGGTAATATCATACTTGTTTTCAATGTCATGTCATCTTTCTATCTACATGCTTATGTTTTTTATTTGCATAAAGCATGGTAGAGTAAAGTTGTATCCACTGAGCTTTATGAGCTTAGTGTTATGAATCGTGGTTTCTATTCGTAGGTTTTTAGGTTGTAGCGTTGAATTGAAGGAGCCTCATTAGAGTACAACTTCAGCTCATTGATGTGATCACGAGTAGAATACTTAGACTTGTCGGGCAATGTATTAATAGGATCTTTGATTTTATGTCTATAACTCTGATTTTGGATTATTGATCATGTCAAATGTTTAATTAATTTGTTTTTAAATTAGAACTCTCATGTAAACGATTTAACTATATTTTCTATCGTTTTATTTGAAATGTTGGTGGTTTTTATGAAACATAAATGTGGATTGTGCTAAACTATGTCATCTTTCATGAGTACATAGTTTGGGCTTGATGTCCAAATGTGACATTGCGTTTACGGCGTTACAATCTTCCCAATGTAACACACAAATTTTAGAAGTAATACAAAAACAATGGCATTTTTTGAGGTATCACTTCATTCATTTCTTTATTTTTATTTCGAATATAAAATGAAAATAGAATGACCTTTACAGTTCAAAGGCCGCCGTTCGCCGAAAGCTGCAAGCACGACCGTTAATGTTGTAGTAGGGGTTTAGTTCAAAATGAGAGAGTAAGAGAAGGTTGGTGTTGGCTGTTGAAGCCAAAAAGGAATACCAAAGGAAATTTTAGGGCTAAAAGAGGGAATCAAATACCCTACTCAATGGGTAAATTGTCGAGAAAGAGTCCCAAATTTAAGTTAGGGTTTTGAATAGTCGTGTTTTTTGGTGTTATAGATCTAACAGTCAACGTTGATCAACAGGGTGAATTTGTTTAATTTTAGAGTATAAGGACTTAATTGGGTTGAAAAGAATTTAGGGACTTAATTGATTTTTCTTTTCAAAAGTTCATGGGCTTATAATACCTTTACGCCATGATCTTAAGAATTCCATTAATCATCTGGAGAGATTATAACTCTAGCTATGAACTATTCATCAACTAAATCAACACTTTATGAAGAAATTCACAAAGATTTAACGTATTATCTAAACATGTTAGCAAAGTAAATAGATGATTTCAACTATGAATTTTCATCAGCAAACAACTAAGATCATCAACATTTCACTCAGAAAAAAAAACCCATCCGCGTTTTAAGCTCTTATCATTCGAAAAGATCCTTCTTTTACATGTCCAATTTGTTGAACCAAAACAACAATCGAAAATGTCGAGCCATTTCTGGTTGGACGATTTCAGTTGCAGTAGCAACAAAAAAGCTACAACTTAAAAGATGGGTTGCGACATTCTTTTCTTCACATCGAAATCTCTTTATAGTCATCTGGGTGGTTTTCTATTTGATTTTTATACAGGGATGGACCAAGAGAGGGGCTGGAGAGGGCGCTCGCCTCCCTTAAAATTTTCAAATCCCTATATGATTTAAATTTTATTTTAGAAATTTTCTATGTATTTTCTATTGAAAATATATTTTTGCCCTCTTAAAATTTTATAAGTTCGCCCCCTATAAAATTTTATAAGTTCTCCCCCTAACATAAAGTTCAATATCCGTCCCTTATATGACAACAAAATCTTAACCTCAAACGAGAACCGTGTCTCAAACAAGTTTAATTAACCTCTTGAATCTTACTAATAGCTTCGTTTTAGCTTAATCGTTGATCATGATTTCTTTTAGTGCCAGCGGCTCTGATTCGGATGATTGTGATCATCTGATTGGTCGAAGCTGGACCACTTACTAATATCTTGGGATCAATCAGCTCTTCATTGTCCCCAGTGCACGATATCGATCCCACCATCGCCATCGTTCATATATTGTGAAAGATACGTACTTGTCATGGTCTCGAGGATGACGATGCCGAGACAATAAACATCAGATTTGGCAGAGACATGTTGCTGGTTTTGGAGACATTCCGGTGACCTATAAGCGAACAGCCCCTGGACTACGCTGTTTACCATTGAAACTTGAGACATTTTAAAATTTTAGGTTTCTCCCTACTTGGCCGATTCTTCCACCCATGTTCATCCTCAAGGTGACATGTGGAATAGCCCTTAATTATTCATATCTTTGCATGCAATCTTCATAATTTCAAAGTATTCAATTTGACCCTTCATAGATTAGCTAGCTTTCTTTTCAAGCTTTCTATTTTAGTCCTTAGTTCATTCCATTCTATTCTAATTCAAAGGTGTTTAGAACAATTTAAGTCACACATGATTTGGTAACCTCCTTCCAAGACATGTTTTGGGTATTACAATTCTCTCTCCCTTAAAAGAAATTCTTCCTCAAATTTCTCTCGAACTAAGGGCCAAGACCATTGTTTATACAAAATTTCTACTGAGACAAAAAGATACAGGTGATGTGGGTTGCAAATCACCAATACTGGGCAAATCTTCGACTCAATTTAGACATCCAATTATGACTAATATCATTCAGGATTATGCGACCATTGATTAAGGATCATAAACTTACAAGTTGTATTAACATATTATTTATTCAAAACCATTACCAAAATATTGAACAATCTGCACAACATATCCACCCAAGCTTTGCCAACAAGAAATGAGCAATTTTCACATTACACATAAGTCACCAATCAAGTAGTCATACAACTTTAGAGGATATACTCAAGAGAGTAGAATAGAATATACATGTTTAAAATAAAAGCTCAAGGACCTTTCCAAAGTTGGCACCAATTACATTCTCCTTCAACTAACACTAACTTAACATAACCTTGCATGAGTTCATTAACTTACTTACGATTTATTTGGTTTAACTATTAACTCAATCCTTCAGCATACACCACGCAAGGCAGTTTATTCACACACATCTGGTCACCCAAAACTGTCCAATTAAACATACAAACACACCAAACAAGGAAGATCACATTTACACACATTAAACCATTCAAATCTAACCATTTTACCTTCAATTAAACAAATCTGCTCTAGCAACAATTATACTCACAATTAACCTTGAAAATAGTCCTTTTTGTGACCATTTTTAACTAAAGTAGTCTACTTAATTAGTACCCACAAGTTAACATTATAAAACAGTCCATAACTGCTCAAACTATTCGAAACAGTTTCTATTCACTCAATTTCTGATTTCAAAACAGCCCAAAACTATCCCAACTTCACATTCATATTCAAAACAGTTTATCATGCTTTCAATTCATTCATATATGCACAAAATTCTGGACAGCTTTCTCATATGTAAAAGTATTCATTCGAAACAGTCCTTATTTCAGTTTTACAGTTTGGACAGCCCAACTTTTCACTACCAAGTTAACTATCTTTAAACAGCCCCTAATTTTCACATATGTGCACAAATGTGAATCAATTAATTAAGCATATCTCAAGTGCTCAAAAACAGTCCCAATCATGCATTTTTACACATACTTACACATCAAAGATTATCCTCTAAGGCTCTTAAACATATCAATACAGTCCATTCCACTTATAACCTCATTCAATATATTCAAACAGTCTCAAAACAACTCATGGATATCAAAACCATGTAGTTTACTAACATCTTAATTTGGTTACATAAAACAATCGAATTTCCTGATTCAATTGAATGAGAGCTCATTACAGCCCTCAAATTAAGTTTTCAACAAGCCTAATTCTCTTAAACAATTTTAAACAATAAGGTATAACTACCAAGTGCATGATTGAATGTTAAAACAAGATTCTTTTCTTTTGATCAAAATCTTCAAACACTTCTTTTTATACTTTATAGATTTTCGGCTAAAACATCCAAAACATGTTCTCATGTTAGGTTAATCATAACAGTCCTTCTAATATATATATACTAACTATACTTTCATCATTCCTTATATAATTCCAACATTTTGTATATAGGTATATGCATGGAAATAGGCATTTAAATTCCTCTATAAATATACCTTCTTTATGTTTAACAACAACCCAACCAATATGAACAAGACCTTCAAAAATTTGTTAAATGAATCTATCATACAATGTTCTTTCTTATTTTCCAATCAATTCAAATAACCATCACATAATATAGAGCACTATTCAACTCAGATCACCAGTACTTATCAAATTTTAACTTCTAGGTGGCACAAAAGACATATGAGGATGTAGTGAGTCCATGTTTAGTATGAGAATTGACTAAAATATGCTTTGATACCAATTGTAACGTCCCTAGACCCGGTTTAGAAAATAAACCGAATTAAGGCACATTAAAGACAAACAAGCAATCAATCATGGTTGACTTAACCTTTTTCAATGAGGCAAAGAAAGAAAATTCAAAAATTTTAAAACTTTTGAGTTAACCACTTGAGGTTTAGGATTCACTCTAAGAATCTAAGACATGTGTATGCATATAAGAGCTCATTATAAAACAATCCAGAAGCTGCTAGAAACTAACATAACTTCCAATTCATTAGATTATTACAATTGTTATTATCTCTTTTAGTCTCTTATAGAAATATCCGATTTTTATATCTCTTGTTTCGATTTTCATCACCATGTGCAACAATCATTTAAACATATCACTAAGGCTAAGGTCACTTGAATTCACCTCATTATAAACTAATACCACTTGACCTATGACATTATCCATAGTACATTAACTCTTGTACATACTTCCATATTCTACCTAACTATTGAATATTAATAATTTTAACCAATTATCCATTATTTCAAAAGACATGGTCATATCTTATCTACTTCCCAAACATGCACAAACTCAAGATGATCTACGTTCCCATCCACAAGCAACAGTGATATCATTCAAGACATGCTAGTCATACTAGGCATGTATCAAGAGACATATAATCATGCTAACTATTCAATCAATGATGAGCAACCAGAAAATAATAATAAAGGGCCCTTAATACAACTTAATGCTCCTGAGAGCTTCATAAATAAATATACATGCTAGAAAGGATCAATATGCATATGCAAGTCTAACTAAGTGCCACCATCCTAGGTTTAAACAAGAGGTTGGTCCGAACCGAATGAGAATTTCCAACATTCATGATAAGCTCGGAAGCAACCTGAGGTCTCATCAAACCTGCAGGGGGTTAAAAGAATACAACGTAAGCATATGCTTAGTGAGGTAGTAATGATTTAACTCGAATATTGTTCCCTTAACCTAGATATCAAATTAGCTTTCTATAAAACAACTTGAACACGGGTATGTACTACTCTGATAATGTAATTTTTTAACTCGGGCAATAAGTAACAACCTTAACTTTGTTCTGGAATTAATTTTACTTATTCTACAAGTCACTACTTATCATAGTAGTGTACCAAGATATCCTATTAACAAAGAATTTGGATATGTTTCCATTCAAGTGAATTCCTAATTCATATTTTCTTAGTATAAAACTTCCATAGAGGCTTTCATCCAATTCATTATCATTCTTGACAAGCAATATAATTCTTTACACTACGTTTGTAAACTTTCTTTTAATACAAGCAAGTGATCGATCTAGCATGCAACATAACATTTAGCATAACTCTCATGACAAGAAGACATTCGAATCAATCTTACATCATACTCTTTCCTTAAATACAAGCAACCATTCTATCCATTGTATGTATTACAACATATCTTTCAATCTCCAGCATGTATTCGATCTAATCACATAACACCACCTTTCTTTAATTTCAAGCATGTATTTTAATGAGCATGTATCATATCGTGTCTTAATTTACAAGGAATTATTCGATCAAGCATTTATATTAACATGTCCACATAGCATCTAATCGAGTAAACAACTATAGAAGTTATAACTTCTTATATCCCAATCATAGCATTTTAACTTCTCGGCAATTTATTCCCGTTTATACTTCTTTTTAGTTCAGCCTTGAGACTCAAGCTACAGCCTAGATACACGAATCCTCTAAATTCAATATCAAATAGGCGGTATACCAAATACCAAAATAGGGGTACATCAAGTACCAATACAAGGGTATATAAATTATACCAAAATAGGGGTACACAAATAGTACCATACAGACCATTTGATCTTTAACAACAAGCGGACCGTAGTCTAGACTAGCGAGCTCGACGGACTTTGTGGCATGCCAACTGTACCTATGACTGACTCGTGACCAAGGCTTTCTCATTTACTTATCTGATTAAAAACATTTATCACATGGCTTATCATCATCATGACATCATATTACATTTTACATTCCAACACAAACATGATTCACTTTTTGTGAATTTTCCATTCAAAGTGAGCATTGCTCACATTCTTATTAACAAGGGCACCAAGGTTAATTGCTAGCTATCCATTCAATGAATCAAGGCATGCTACACATGCTCATTATCTAATAAAATCCATTCATTTCTTCCTTTCAGCTTATTCGAATGGATATAATTCATAACCATCAATTCTTTTCAAGCAATTGTATTGTTTGGTCTAACATGTGCCATATAGATAATTTCCTAAAAATAATCACATGAAGCTTTCAAAAGGAGGAAGGAATGTCTTAGTATTCAAATTTATTAAGTTTAGTCTCAAACCCTTATCTTTCAATAGCAAGTTTCTTTCAATTTATAGATGAGTTTATAATCTTTAATCATTAGCAATACTATCGAATCATTCACTCAATTGTTAGGTACTTTTCACAAAAGCGCATACCTTTGATCTCCAACTCATTTGCACGTTATACATAATTTATCCAGCCAGTAATTAAATTAAAGTAATTAGGAATACTCGGGATGGGTTTCTCCTATCCCGAGGCTCTAGACTACTCTCACCTCTTATCCCGATGTTACGGAATACCTGAATCCTCAACCAACTGGTTATATTCCCAATTCTGTCCTAATTCCTTCTCGATCTATCTTCAAACAAGAATATAATTACACATATATCAGAGTCAAGTCCATTCTGAAATTATATACCAATTAAGACAGTTTACTCAAGCACATTTGATCATTCAAATTCAGTTATTCTCTTTCAACTACTCAAAACAGTTTCCAAACAATTACCAACATGCTTTCTATAATCGGAATTGCCCCTAATTGTATTCTTACGCAAGTCAGCGCTTTTTTCATTATTTCAATATAAAACAGTCCTTTAAATAAACATAGATGCATACCAAACTGGACAGTTAAAAACATACAAACATTCACTCTCTCAAACTACCTAGACTTAAACAAGCACATGCTTAACAGGGTAGGTCATTTTTCTATACATTTGTACACATTTTAATTATCAAGAACAAGCCACAATTTCATATTTTCAAGTATGAACTCAGAACAATTTCCATACTTTCATATTTTCAATGATATATTCTAAAATCCTATACGACTGTTGCTGTCGGCAGACTGTACATCACTCCGTTAAAATCTCATATATTCCATTCCGTATATCGGAATTTCGAACCGTTTACACCGTTGGAAAGCTGACTCAACTAGCTTTCTAACCATATAGGCCTTTCATTTTTACTCCTTATGAATTAATATAGATTTTAATCTAAATATACACCCAATTCTGCCACCAGGCAGATTACACTGTCTTTGAACAATTATCTTTATAAACCGTTATAAAGCTCAAAATTCAATTTCGTTTGTTTTAAATGAAACTAGACATGAAAAGCTTTCCAACCACACAAATTATAGGTTCCAACTCTACTTGTACAATTTATGACAAATTTTCAAAGTTACTACTAATGCAGATTTTAAAACTGTTTATAAGGTACAAAGCAGGATAGTTTCTTTACAACTCATTTCCAGCCCTTAATTTCTTTCTAATAAGACTTCCAAATACCTTAATTGTTCCTACTATTATCCTACATATTACGACCTTGAAATCCAGCAAAACATTCATTCAAAATCAATCAAAAACATTCTCAGTTTTGCATACCGAACAGGGCAGTCCACAACTTGATCATTTACATTATATTTGACCACTAATTGATTTATTTTCCAATCTTACATTATAATCAGATTACAGCTTTATAAATTAGCTATATAACATCGCTTTAATCATCCATTTATCCCGTAAACAATCACTGAATTCATTCGAAACATACACTTATATCCCTACACATAAAAATTGTCCATGATTTTCTTTACCATTAAATCATTCCCAAATTCACTTATATCCTTGTTTATGATTGTTCAAACAATCCATTTAACATCAACATGTTCAGAACAAGGCAATTTAAGATCCCATACATCTTCTTTACATACAAAACAATACAATGAAGCCTTCAAACATACAAAACAGGGCAAACTTAACAAACAATACACTCGAATAGCTCTTATGATTTTATTATCTAACATGGATATTCAATAACGCATGATTCAAGAATGAGTTCTCAATTTCAATGGAATTAAAAGTGAAGGAGAGAACAAATCACCTTCTTTCACGAGCTAATCAAATTAAACCTCAAGAATGGGGCCAATTTTAAAGCTTCCTCAACCCGGTTCCTATGGCTATGAACTCAATTTTCCTTCCTCCTTCTATAATGGTGTTTTCGGCCAAATGAGGAAGATGAGAACAATTGCTCAATTGTTCTCCCTACTTGGCCGATTCTTCCTCCCATGTTCATCCTCAAGGTGACATGTGGAATATCCCTTAATTATTCATATCTTCGCATGCAATCTTCATAATTTCAAAGTATTCAATTTGACCCTTCATAGATTAGTTAGCTTTCTTTTCAATCTTTCTATTTTAGTCCTTAGTTCATTCCATTCTATTCTAATTCAAAGGTGTTTAGAACAATTTAAGTCACACATGATTTGGTAGCCTCCTTCCAAGACATGTTTTGGGGTATTACATAAGGGTATCTTAAGCTCTCGGACTTTTGAAAAAGATCAATTAAGTTTGTGAACATTTTTTTCCCAATTAAGCTCTCGAGCCAATAAATTGAATCAATTAAGCCATTTGAGCAAAATTTGACTATCAATTTTTGACGGGTTTTTCTTGAGATATTAATGCCATGTGACACACTGTAGTTTTGTCATATGACATTTACAGATTTTTTAGAAAATTATTTTTATAAATTTTATAAGTTTTTTTATAATTATTCAAACTTTTAAGGAATTTTTAAATGAATTTTTTAGAAATATCAAGTGACAATATTGTAACACGACACGTTTTACCAATTGATCCAAAAAATTGTTAGATTTTCTAACTACTAAACCTAGCCTATGCGATAAGACTAAATTTAGTAGGCCATAACTTAAATTCAAAGACCTCGAGAAACCTTAAACATAATCATAATTGAAGCCATATAATAAAAATACATATACATAATTGATATGACATAAGCATTTCAAAATCTTCAAAATAATTAGCAAAAAATAAGACTATATCCGAATATAAGAACATAATATATATTTGGTAAAATGCAATAGACCAAAAACATAATAAGCAATTAAAATACCAATTTCAGTTTACAAATCTATATGTAGCGACTGAAAACAATTTACGAGGGACCTGAATATTCAATTAAAATATATGTTGTTATAATAAAGTCCCAAAGTCCCTTAACAATTAAGTTCATTGTTTGAAATTCATAAATGCCAAATCCATTAATAAAACAGAGTACACGAAATTCGTAAGAGTCATACTTAAGAGTAATATGGTTCTTCTTTATTTGATCCTCCAAGTACCATGTCCAAAGAAGCCCATCCAAAAGTATCGGAAAGGAGAAAGTTTGAGGATGTGAGCTAAGGAGCTCAATGTGTTCCAATAAGTGCAGAACAAAACATACCATTAGTTTCAAACATTTGTAAACTATTTCAGTGAAGCATATTTTAAAGAGCCAACAATGTTTTTATTTAAAACATATAACTACCCTTCAACCGTACATAGATATGCAATTCTCCACAACTACATAAATAAGGACTTACCCTAGGTTCATTGGGCGTATGAGCCAACCTCAAGGGATGTCTTAGGTCCATAAGAAATTCCCCTAGCCGGAGCATCAAAGCCTAACTAAGGGGATACCTTATGTCCATAAGGAATTACCCTAAACGAAGCGTTAGAACCTACACAATGGGATACCTTAAGTCTATAAGGAATTACCGGCTTGATCAAGGCTAAACCTACAGAACTTCATATCATAACCCATATAGTATACCCTCTGTAACATACTCTAACCACCCTAGTAGGATTAGGTAAGTTACCACAATTACAATCAATAATCCATTCAATTAAAGTTAGTGAATTCAATTCGTTTTAAGTCTTTCTTGCACATTAAGTAACAATTCGAATAGGTGAAGATTCAATTGAAAATGCATGATACAACTACAAGATATATTAGGACCCATAATGCAATTAGTTATCATAATCAACACCAATTAGGACTTACTTGTTCTTCAAGCAACCATTCGACTAGATGGAAAACACAATAGAAAATTTTCAACATTCAACATAGCTATTATGCATACCAATACGTGATTTCATCATTTACTTAAGTGACCTTAATCAAACATACATGCTTTCAATGTTATATACATCATTCAGCTAATACCATAAGTGACCAAAGTGGTTCGAAACTAATTGCAAAATATTTGTGGAATAGTATCCAATATCAATTTAAAAGAAAATTGACCATCAATTGCCATCCTATAGACAATATAGATCAATTAAAAGTGAAATTGTTAACAATTTAAACTATAGGCTAATTGAATATTTGAATTTAAAATGAAAAATCCTTAGATCAAAGAAATTAAACTCAATTGAATAAATGAAAAAAGGCATAAATGAAAGGATGGAAATGTAAACATGCAAAATCTTATAGATTGCATGTAAAATAGAAATTAAATGGAGGCCTTGACACATGTCCTCTTCCAAGGAGAACATGTGCCAATTTGGATGATGACTCATGTTGGGAGGAATAATGAACAAAGAAATAGTGTCATCTTCTCCCCATTATCATCCTTTGCGAAAAATTGAGAGAAATAAAAAGGGAGAGAATTTTCATGCAAACCTTCAAAATTCAAGCTTCATAATTCATCCATTGATCAAATTAAGCTTGGAGAAGGTATAATGCTTAAACCTAACAAGTTATAGATTGATTGAATGATTGTTTGATGATGTTCTTGGTTGTATTGATGAATTGGATGATTTCTTTATGTGTTAAGGTCATGCTAGTTGCAATTAGAACCTGGAAATTGAATACTTGTAACCAAATTGCTAATGAAACACATGTGTAGTTGCTGGAAAATTTGGAAACATGAACATGATAGAAAATAGTCTAGATTAGGGGACTCTTTTCATTGAGAAATTGTGTAAGCATGCTAAATGAACTTAGAACTCTATTTTGAAAATGTTGCTAGGTAAAAAGAAGATTGAATTGAATAGGTAACTTTCTGGAAAATGTGACTACACCTAATTGAACTAGTTAAATTAGGTAATGGACTGCCTAGTTGATGAATTGATGTGTAATTGTGATCAAATGGATTAAACTAGATTCAACATGACTATGCCCTGTTTTGAGAACATTTTTAGGTGAATTATGATGGCCTAGACATGTATGAACATGATCATGAATGAAATTGTCATGTTAGGACCTTGCTAGAATGAAATAAGGAACTAGAAATACAACCTAGTGTAATCTGCCCAGAATGCTCTGTTCTGGGCAGTGACTTTGAAAAATCACTAAAAATTGTATATAGATGAAATTTTTATGGACAACACCTTGGAATGTATAAATTCATTAGGAGAAAACAGAGCTAAACTCTGGGTTGTGTACTGAAATTTAGAGTAGAAATGCTAGAGACAGTGCAAACTACCCAGTAAAGCAGGATGCCCTGTCTTTAAGTTAAAAACTGTATTAATTGGATAAGAACTAAAATGAAAGCTTTATATGGTCATAATTAAAATTTTTTTATGTTTCCAACGGTGTAAACCAATTGAAATTCCGACGTACGGAATGAAAGATATGCTTGATTTAGTGACTAGAGTGCAAGCTGCCTGGCAGCAGCTGCATAGGCAAATGTATACTGTTTTGTGGCATTTTGCAAACTGTCTTGAAAACAGTTTTAGGCCTTGAAATATGTCTTGTTTTACATAAACTAGAATGTAGAAAAGTATAGTTAAGTAAAAAGGAAAATGTACAAGAGCATGCTGCTCAATTTGTGTATGTGATATGCTTGTAATCTTGTCTTGAATTGTATAGCTTTGTGATCATGTCTTGACATGCTATTGCTTGTGTAATGTGATAGAACCAGGAGAGAACTTGGTGGGAGAGGAAAGATTGGAACAATCTAAAGCCAAGAACAAAGGAGCGTGGATCTGAGACTAGCTAGCTTGGAGTATAGTAAGTGTAGTTCGCTCTAGGGTTAGGACTAGGTCCTAACCAATGTATTTTGTTACATTCTTGACATGATAATGAATCTAAGCATGAACTTGACCTAATAAGGGAAGGATGACTAAAGAAGCACATGAAACTTGATCCTAGCCTTGAATGCATGTCTATTTCGAATGCTTATGCATGATTGGTGATAGCTTGAATGCTTGTATGTGCTATGATGCAACATGAATGAATGATTAAAGATTTGCTTGAGATTACATCTCATCTTGATGAAATGAAACATGAAACTACTTGTTATGTGAGCTAAGGCTCAATAGCCTAAGGGCTTAACATGAAATGATCTTGCTTGACATGAACATGATCTTGAACTTGATGATCTTGAATAAATGGTAAATCGAACAACCTTGGTAGCTAGTTGGACAAGGTAGATGGGCATGCCTTAGAGTCTATAGCTCATTGTGTACAGGTGGACTACAGTCCAGGGCTAAGGCCCTTATTTGGTGACAGACGGAGGGTACGTATGTGGTCTTTGGCGACAGTAGGAGGGTTGACCAGTACTACGGTGCATCTTGTGGCGACAGTTGGTTGAAGACTCGATTACCTATACAAACTAAGTACCAAGGGGGTTGTTTAATGAAATAACAAATGTAATAACAAACCAATTATACATGATACTTGTTTTGAATGGCATGAAATGTATGATACTTGACTTGAAAGCATGACTCCTTAGTTTCTTGTTTTACAAGCATGTTGCTTGATTCATGAATTATGACTTCTTGATGCTTATACTTGTTGGTCGAATACTTGACATCCTTAGATAGGATAATCTTGATGCTTGAAAGACTAGATAAGATCACTCTTGATGCTTGAAAGACTAGCTAAGATCACTCTTGATGCTTGAAAGCCTTAGCTAGGTCTACACTTGATTAAAAGACATGAAACTTGAAATAACAAAATGGATAGACTAGTTACTACCTCACTAAGTACAATCTTGTACTTATCACTCTTGTTTCATTCTTCCCAACCTACAGGATAAAGGATACGAGGTTGCTTGATCTTGAAGTATGTTACCTTGAACAAGAATCAAGAGACTCAAGTTTGTTAAAGTATGATTCCATACCTGTTTTGTATATCTCCTAGAATGGTGGAACTAGTTGTATATAGATAGCTTGATCATGCATTTTGAAACTTGTATGTATTGAAATTGATGGGCCTACCTATATTATGTATGTAATGAACCTAGATAACATGTAATGATTGAATGTTGTTGCGCCTTTGTTGATGAAATGGAATGATCATATGATGATCTAATTTGCTATGAAATAGTTTGATAACCATGTCATGCTCTTGTGTATGCTTGAAATGAATGTAGAATGAGATGAATCATGTTGAATGCTTCCATTCGAATGCTTGGACCTAAAGGGTTGCTTGTATGTAAATATACCTTGATGTATATGTTAGGTATGCGTGTATAGGGTGGTTGTCGAATGCTTAAGGCTAGAAGAAGCCTTGATTGATCTAGTTTCATGCCTTGTATGTGTTTGGTGTAATTGGCCGAATGGTTATCTATTGAAATAGGCTTGAATGGAACTAGATACATGCTATTAAAGGTTAGATAATTATGCTTAGTAAATGTAGGATTGAAATGACTAAATGTATACAAGATAAGGAACTTTGAATTGAATTAGAAGCATGTAACACTAAGGTAGTTTCAAATAGGATAAGCAATAAAGAATAAGTGTTGTAAATGAACCTTGAAAGTAGTAACTTGTATTACAAGCATGAAATGAATTAAGCATAGTGACCTATTTGAATAGTTAGTTTAGATTAAGATTAAATTTTGTGGTTACTTGCATGATAAGTAAAGTATGAATGGTTGCGTATGCCTTGTTCAAATGATTGTTTCTTCTTGCTTGCTTAATGAATGCATTTGATTTTTAAGAGTCAAATGTGTATTGCTTGTATGTTAAGTAAGCATGATTGTTCGATTGTTTGTATTGTTCGAATGCCTTGTTGCTTCGCATGCCTTGTATGTCCTTGCTTGCTTAGTAACGCTCCTGAACCGGGTTACTACTAGCCTAGGTTGGGGTGTTACATTTTAATTGGTATTAGATCTTTAGGTTTAGTTGATTCTAGGACTAAACTGGGCTATCATGCATCATATAGGATACTTGTGCCACATAGGAAACTTGTATTGAATGACTCATGTCTTGTTTATTAAACTGAACCCTTAATTGTTCTATTTGAACGTAGAATGTCTGAAACAAGACTTGGTCGGGATAATAAAAGTCCTTAAGGCTCCTTGAATGAAGGAGATAGTGTGAGGATGGAACAGAATCCTCTACAACAACAAGCTCAAACCCGAGCCCAAGCTGCTACTCAACATGAAGCTCCTGCTATCAATCCCGTGCAGCAAGAATGTCTCCTAAGTATGAAGGAGATGTTCAACCATCTTGTATCTGCTTTAAAACAAGACCATCCTATTGCTCCCCCTGTTGTTGTGCCAAACCGAGCCCCGATTGACAAGTTGGCTCAACACCGGGCCTATACTTTCACTGGCACCGATTGAGCTAATCCTGAAGTAGCCGAGTACTGGTTAGAGGCCACTAATCGAATCTTGAATAAGAAATTACCTTGTCCCAATGAACACAAGCTAGAATATGCCATAGCTTTGTTGGCTGATGAAGCTTTAAGCTGGTGGGAAACTACTACCCTGACTACCTCTGCAGAAGATGTGACGTGGAAATTCTTCCTTGATGAATTCAAGAAGAAGTATATCAATGAAAATTATTTGGCCGAGCACCGAAAGCGCTTCTTGTACCTCAAGCAAGGAGGCCAACCTATTGAGCAGTGCGTGAGTGACTTCTGCAAGTATTGCAAATACTGGTCAGAATATATCAAAATCGAAGAGATAAATGTCGGATGTTTATTGATGGACTGAATGATGAATTAAGTCCTATTTTCATAGCCCTGGGTATCACCGACTTCCAGAATTTGGTAAATCGGGTTATAGCAACCGAGGCAAAGATGAAGGCCTCATAGAAACGTAAGAGTGGTAACTCCTAGAAAGATAAACAATCCAGAAATGATGACAAGCCTCATTGGCAGTCAAAGAAAGCTAAACACTCTAAAGATCACTCTTCAAATTACACTCATGTTCAGAATAGCAATTATATACCGAAACTTCAATCGGTAATCAAATATTCAGTCTAGGTCATCTATGTTAATAGTACGAGGAATTCTGGTAAAGTTGTTCAGTATTCTACCTGTAAGTTCAGTTAGAAGCACGACACCGGGCAATGCAGAACTCAACAAAACTTGTGTTTCTTATGTGGAGCCTCAGATCACTATATCCAGGATTATCCTCAGAATCCTAACAAGGTTCCAACTCGAACTCCTAAAAATGCTAGTTCGCTCATTCTAACCAAAACAAAGGCCCGAGACAAGCTTAGTCCGGGAATCAAAGCAAAGATAGAGGCCAACATTCGGCACCTACACATCAAGAATCTCAAGCCCATGCTCAAATCTACCACATTCGTGAAAAAAGGAGGAAGAAGCACCCGATGTTATCGTAGGTACTGTTGAATTAAATTCAAGTCTTGCATATGCTTTGATTGATTCGGGATCTACCCACTCTTTTATATTTTCTTCCTTGATTGCCAAGTTAAACTTAAAACCCAAACTTGTTAAGACAAGCCTTGTAGTTTCGAACCCTATAGAGGGAATATGCCAATTAACTTCTTTTGCAAGCAATGTCCAATAAGCATTCAAAATGTACCTTTTCCAATGGATCTTTATGTCTTGCCTTCTTGTGAATTCGATCTAGTGTTAGGACTAGATTGGTTAAGTAAACATGAAGCTTGGATAGATTGTCAAAATAGGAGACTGTATCTCCGGGGTTTAGGAAAAGAATCAATCCTCCTAATTGATAGAAAACCAACCTCAATCTCCGCTTTTATGACTATGCAAGATGAATTTGAATTCAGCTTACCTAGTATGCCAAATGTGTCAGAATTCATTGATGTTTTTCCCAAGGAACTCCCTAATCTTCCTCCAACCAGAGAAATAGAGTTCGAGATTAAAGTTCAACCTGGAACAACTCCGGTGTCTATCACACCTTATCGAATGGCACCTGTTGAATTGAAAGAACTCAAGAAACAACTCTAAGAGCTACAAGATAAAGGCTTTATTCAGCCTAGCTCATCTCCCTCGGGTGCTCGGGTCTTGTAAGATGTACAAAGAAAAACCACAGGACTATGAGACGAGTATGAAATCAGCTATCAGACAATTGAACAAGTTACTATCAAGTCGTATCCTCTCCCAGCATCAAGAAGATCTCTTCGATCAACTCAAAGAAATCGGTATTCTCAAAGATCGAAATGGGATACTATCAAATGAGGGTAAAAGAAGAAGATGTACCCAAGACATTCTTTCCACTCCAAGAAAGAGTGATGTTGTTTGGGTGATTAATGCCATAGATTCACAAAGTCTACTCACTTCATCCTGGTTCGAATGAACATGTATTCAAGCCCTATCTTGACAAGTTTGTGGTCGTCTTCATTGATGACATCTTGGTGTATTCTCGAAATAAATCTCTTATTGTACACCTAAATTTGTATTGCTCGATTTTGAGAATTCAATTGTTCGCAAAGTTCTCTTAGTGTAAAGTGGTTCTCGAAGTCGTTCCTTCCATGGCCATGTCATCTCGATGGAGAAGGAATTAAAATAGACCAAGTGCTTGAAAAATTCGATCCATCTTGGATTGAGACTTCAAGGAATGTTGGTGAAATCTCTTACCCTAGTAGAGTTTTTCTTACAACAATAGCTATCAAATTTCTCAAAGGATTCTCATCCATTACCTCAAGATTGACTAAGCTAACCCATAAAGAACTCCCCTTTGTGTTCGAATTGAGAAAAACAAGGTTTTAGGATCAACTTAAACAAAGACACTCAAGAACAAGAGAAGATCAACATGATCGATAAAAATTCACCTTCTATAGTGAAAAAACTTATTTAGGACTTGAAAAGGAGAGACATCCAATACAATGCAATATGGTCTTCCTCAAAGTTTCTCCATGGAAGAAAGTCCTTCGGTTTGAAAAACAGGAAGCTCAACTATCAATTTATCAAACATTTGAAATTAGAAAAGAATTGGTAGTGGCTTTTGCTCTCAAAATATGGATACATTACTTCCACAAAAAATGTTTCCATGTTCCAAAGATACAAGAGTCTCAAATATCTCATATTCTTGACTCAAGAAAAAGATTTAATAGGAGATAAAGAAGATGAAGAAGAATTGTTAAAAAGATTTGATTTGGATATCGAGAAGACATCAAAAAAAGCAAATGTTCCTCTTGTCAAAGTCTTGTGGAGAAACCATAAGGTTAAACCTCTAAATCTAAATTCTAGAATATTTTATTCGAATTTGAACTCCTACCAAGATCACAAGTAAATTCCAGGACGAAAATTTATTTTGTCTTGTAATTGTAACTATTCAAAATTGGAGTCTAGTGTTTCTACCACAATTTAAACTATTTAGGATAATTGAATATTTAACAATGAGGAACTAAGACAAAATTAAAAGAAACTCACCAAAGCTCTTTTCCATCGATTCATCCGGGCTCTTTTAAGATGTACAAGGATCTTAAACCACTAATTGAAATGAAAACTAGTAGGCATAAATGAAAGGATGGAAATGTAAACATGCAATATCAAAGTGCTTGACTTGTCAAAATTCAAAATTGGAGCCTTGACACATGTCCTCATTGGATTGAACCAACCTTTCAAATTGACTCAGTGGAAATGGGAGAAAAAATTACAATGGATTTGGTCATCTGGTCCCCATTTCATCTCCAAGAAAGAACGATGATGTATGGGTGATTTTAGATAGATTCAAAAGTCTACTTTTGATTCATCCATTCAAATCAAATTGAGCTTGGAAACCTTAATAATGTTTAAACCTAACAAGTTATAGATTGATTGTGTACCTAAATTGTTTGATGATGATCCTAGATTTGTATTGATCGATTATAGAATTTCTTTATGTGTTAAGGCTCTAAGAGCTAAAGTGCATCTTAGTACAACCTTTCATCCTCAATCGGATGGACAATGAAACACATCATTCTGGAAAATTGAAGAATATGAACATGGATCAAAACGTTATAGACTTAGGGGACTGTTTTGATTGGAAAAATCTCATGCTAAATGAACTTATAAGTTTGCTTACAACAATAGTTTCTAGACATAAAATGGATGACTGAATTGAAAGCTCTAATATGCTGGAAGATGAGAACTACCCCTATGTTGAACTAGTTAAACAAAGTGTTGGGACCTCAATTGCTCAAAGAATTGAAAGAATTGTGAAAAATGGATTAAACATGATTGATTAAAGGCTAACCTTTGATAGGAAGAACATTTTTAGGTGGACTTAAAATGGACATCCAATACAATGTATGAGATATGGTCTTGAAAAAAGTTTCTCCATGGAAGACCTTCCTAAAATGAATTTGGAAGAAAAGGAAAGCTCCCCCCAATTTATCTGCCCAGAATGAAATCATTGAAAGAATTGGTCCTGAAAAATCACTAAAAAATTGTCCTAGTGAATTCGATATGATCCACAATGTCTTCCATTTCCATGCTCCAAAGATATGGGATGATCCATCTCACTATTCTTGAACCCGAAGAAGTTCAATTCTGGGTTAATCTATGAAATGAAGAATAACTTGTTCTAGAGACTTGATGCAAACTGAAGACTTTAAAACAAGAATGTTCTCTTGTTAAAGTCTTTATTAATTGGTTGAAGAGGCAACTTGGGAAGCAAGAATATGGTCATAAATAAAATTTCCTTATCCTATTCTACGGTGTAAATTTGAGGAAAATTTATTTTAAGGGGATGAGAATTATAGCACCCTGAATTTTGTGACTGGATGCAAGCTGCCTAATTGAATGCTTATGCAAATGCACACTGTTTTGTGGCATTTTGCAAACTGTCTTGAAAACAGTTTTAGGCCTTGAAATATGTCTTATTTTACATAAACTAGAATGTAGAAAAGTATAGTTAAGTAAAAAGGAAAATGCTACCCAGCATGTGAATGTTAAATGCTTGTGTGCAATGCTTGAATTAAGTGATCTTGTCTTGAATTGTATTGGCTTTGTGATCATGTTTTGACATTTTATGAATTGTGTAATGTGATAGAACCTAGGGAGAAGTTGTGGAAGAGGAAGAAAAGAGTGAACATCCTAAAGCCAAGAACAAAGGGTTTGGATCCAAGACTAGATTAGCTTGGAGTATTGTGAGTGTAGTTACCTCTAGGGTTAGGACTAGGTCCTAACCAATGTATTTTGTTACATTCTTGATATGATAATGAATCTAAGCATGAACTTGACCTAATAAGGGAAGGATGACTAAAGAAACACATGAAACTTGATCCTAGCCTTGAATGCATGTCTATTTCGAAATGCTTATGCATGATTAGTGATAGCTTGAATGTTTGTATATGCTATGATGCAACATGATTGAATGTTAAAGACTTGTTTGAGATATCATAACATCTCATCTTGATGAAATGAAACATGAAAATACATGTTATGTGAGCTAAGGCTCAATAGCCTAAGGGCTTAACATGAAATGATCTTGCTTGACATGAACATGATCTTGAACTTGATAATCTTGAATAAATGGTAAATCGAACAACCTTGGTAGCTAGTTGGACTAGGTAGAAGGGCATGCCTTAGAGTCTAGAGCTCATTGTGTACGGGTGGACTACGGTCCAGGGCTAAGGCCCCTATTTGGCGACAGACGGAGGGTACGTATGTGGTCTTTGGCGATAGTAGGAGGGATGACCAGCACTACGGTGCATCTTGTGGTGACAGTTGGTTGGAGACTCGATTACCTATAGAAACTAAGTACCAAGGGGGTTGTTTAATGAAATAACAAATGTAATAACAATCCAATTATACATGATTTTTGTCTTGAATGCCATGAAATGTATGATACTTGACTTGAAAGCATGACTCCTTGGTTTCTTGTTTTGCAAGCATGTTGCTTGATTTATGAATTATGACTTCTTGTTGCTTATACTTGTTGGCCGAATGCTTGCCATCCTTAGATAGGATAATCTTGATGCTTGAAAGACTAGCTAAGATCACTCTTGATGCTTGAAAGCCTTAGCTAGGTCTACACTTGATTAAAAGACATAAAACTTGAAATAACAAAATGGATAGACTAGTTACTACCTCACTAAGTACAATCTTGTACTTATCACTCTTGTTTCATTCTTCCCAACCTACAGGATAAAGGATACGAGGTTGCTTGATCTTGAAGCCTGTTACCTTGAACAAGAAGCAAGACACTCAAGTTTGTTAAAGTATGATTCTATACTTGTTTTTATATCTCCTAGAATGGTGGCACTAGATGTATATAGATAGCTTGATCATGCATTTTGAAACTTGTATGTTTTGAACTTGATAGGCCTACCTATGTTATGTATATAGTATCATGTATGTAATGAACCTAGATTACATGTAATGGTTGAATGTTGATGCGCCTTTGTTGATGAAATGGAATGATCATATGATGATTTAATTTGCTATGAAATAGTTTGATAACCTTGTCATGCTCTTGTGTATGCTTGAAATGAATGTAGAATGAGATGAATCATGTTGAATGCTTCCATTCGAATGCTTGGACCTAAAGGGTTGCTTGTATGTAAATATACCTTGATGTATATGTTAGGTATGCATGTATAGGGTGGTTGCTGAATGGTTAAGACTAGAATAAGCCTTGATTGATCTAGTTTCATGCCTTGTATGTGTTTGGTGTAATTGGCCGAATGGTTATCTATTGAAATAGGTATGAATGGAACTAGATACATGCTATTAAAGGTTAGAAAATTATGCTTAGTAAGTGTAGGATTGAAATGACTAAATGTATACAAGATAAGGAACTTTGAATTGAATTAGAAGAATGTAACACTAAGGTAGTTTCAAATAGGATAGGCAACAAAGAATATGTGTTGTAAAATGAACCTTGAAAGTAGTAACTTGTATTACAAGCATGAAATGAATTAAGTATAGTGACCTATTCGAATGGATAGTTTGGAATAAGTAAGAATCAAATTGTAAGGTTGCTTGCATGTAAAGAAATGTATGATAGGTTGCTTTTGTCTAGTTCGAATGGTATGGATGTTTAAGAGTCAAATGTGTATTGCTTGTATGTTAAGTATGCATGAATGTTTTATTGTTTGTATTGTTCGAATGCCTTGTTGCTTCTCATGTCTTGTATGTCCTTGCTTGCTTGCTAAGTAACGCTCCTGAACCGGGTTACTACTAGCCCGAGTTGGGGTGTTACATTTCAATCCAATAAAATACAAGGCTTGAAAGTTTAGAAATGCTCAATCATCCAATTCAAATAAAATTAGGCATAACATGTCATTTGAACACAATCAATGTCTCAACTCAAGCAATCTCATATAAGCAATGTTCAAGGAATGTCTCAATATCAATAGTTATTGGCATTCAATTTCCCTTTACTATCAATCAATGCAATTCAATGTAGCAATATATTCAATGTACATGAGGTATAAGTTCATTTTAAGTATAGCATTGAGAATTGATTACTCAGTCTAGAGTCGAGTCCCCAACAAAACTGTCGCCAATATCAATAGTCAATATGGTACAAAGTACCGGTCAAATCCCTCTTATTGTCGCCAATGACCAATAACAATAGTTCCATCCTACTGTCACCAATTAGGGACCAATGTCCCGGACCGTAGTCTACCCCGATAATGAGCTCTATAAAGTTTATGGCATGCCAACTATATCTAAGACCAACTCGAGACCAAGGATTACAATAGTTATCACTTTCATTCAATTAGAAGCATGATTTGATTCAATGTGCACATTTTGTGCCAATATCCCCTTTTAAACGAATAGGGTTCAAAGTCAATACCAATATCAATATTCCAATAGTCAATGAAGGTATGTTAATCAATATGTCATTAAAAATGAATTGAGTTACTTCTAACTATAACAAACATGCTTCATTTCAATATAGTTCAATTAAGAAAGAAGCAAATCATGACAATCAATTATAATTCAACCATGCTTCTCAATCAAGTAACCACTCAAAAGAGAACTTACTTATCTTGCTAATGCTCCATAGCAAGCTCATTACACAATTTATACTAAGAATCAATAAGAAATTCAAATCAGAAATGGACTTGGAGAGGTTACCGCCATCCCCAAACTTTAAACTACACTCACAGGAATTTTTCGAGCTATTATCGATCCCATATTGAAATCCCTTTCCCTCTACTAGCTTGTTGTTCTATGTGAGACCACTTTTCCTCAATTTCCACTTGATCTAACATTCATACAATGCATAGTGTATTAGATGAAATCCAGCAACCATTTGAGTCATTATGTGACTCCATACACTTAAGCATTCAATTCAAAACATCAAGACTGTCCTTAGAGATTACTATCTACAAACTGTTTTATAACTCAAAATTTGATTCTTTTTATTGCATACGAAACTAGACATAGACATGATTCTGTACATATAAGATTTACTCCCTATTTTGGTCTATGTGATTTTCTACAAAATTTTAAACTCGCTGCCCAAAACAAAGTATTTTAGACAACTTTCTTTTAACTAGATTCTAGCTTCATTAATCACTTAGACAAGGATCCTAACATGATTGTTCAACATATATACTCATTCATACATTTCTAAGTCAGTCCAATTATGTGTAAAACCTATAAAAACAGAGCAATTGAGCAATATTTTCAAATTGGTTCATTAAGACATCATCTCGCTAGAATTTCCAGCAACAAGAATTTCAATTCACATATCAATCATCCACTCTATCATCATCCAAAATTTTCCAGCAACTAGCATAACATTTCACCATCAATTTGGTTATTGACAACATCAATTTCTCCTATTCATTCAAATGGCACTACCAATTTCATGGATTGATCAATCAATTGAACTTCTTAACTAATTCATGGCATCAATTCACTAACTAATCATCCAATTCATGTAATTCAAGCAAGAACTTAAAATCTACATGCATCATTTAAATCTATAATGCATTAAGGAAGAGATTTTACCTTCATTTCAAGATAGTATGAATGCTAGCAACTCCAATTCCTCCAATTTCAAGCTTGAATCTATGAACATGGAGTTTTCTCACTCAATTTCTTTCTCCCCCATTTTGTTTCATCTAATCGGCCACTAGGGAGGAAGATGATAATGGATCATCAATTATCTCCTCCCAAAATGACTAATTTTCCCTTAATTACCCACTAATTAATGACATGTGTAGGGGCATTTAGGAATATAGGAATTTATCATGCATTCATCCATTTTGTTATTTGTTTCAGTTTGGTCACTCTTAATTTAGGTTACCACTTTTTCATTTATGGCATTCTAGTCCTTATTAACTATACCTATTACCTTACTTCTAATCAATTACGGATCAAATGAAGGTATTGTAGTAACTTCTTTTATACTAGTTTTGAGGATATTACAATTCCTTCCCTTTAAAGAAATTCATCCTCGAATTTACCTGAGGGGAATAGATGAGGGTACTGCTTTCTCTCCGTTGCTTCGGGTTCCCAAGTGGCTTCTTTTACATTATGGTTCTTCCATAGAACTCTCACCAATGACACAGTCTTATTGCGAAGTCTCTTGACTTCTTTATCAAGTATTTGAATTTGCTCTTCATCCTATGATAGATCATGATTAATTTCCACCTCATCAGGTTCTAAAACATGTGAGGGATCCGATCGATATTTTCTCAACATCCATACATGGAAGATGTTGTAGATTCTATTGAATTCAGCAAGGAGTGCTAGCTTATAGGCAATTGGATTGATCTTCTCTAAGACTTCGAAGGGTCTGATGAATTGAGGGCTTAGTTTACCATTATTCCCAAATCTGAGGATTTTCCTCCAAGGAGATACATTCAAGAATACGTTATCACCCACTTGATATTCAATGTTTCTTCTCTTGAGGTTGACATAAGCCATTTGCCTATCAAAGGCCTCTTTCAGTCTACTATGGATCACCGAATTTGATTTTTGGTTTCACGAACCAATTCAGGTCCTAAGACCTTGTTTTCTCCCAATTCAGACCAACAAAGGGAGTTTTACATCTCCTGCCATACAATGCTTCGAATAGGGCCATTTTGATAGAAGCTTGATGGCTGTTATTGTAGGCAAACTCGGCTAATGGTAGAGATTTCTCCCAATCTTTACCGAATTCGATAATGCAAGCTCGAAACATGTCTTCAAGCACTTGGATTACCCTTTCAGATTGTCCATCGGTTTATGGATGGAAGGCGGTGCTAAGGTTCAGCTTGGTTCCCTTAGCTTGTTGAAGTGCCCTCTAGAATCGAAAAGTAAAACGAGGTCCCAATTTGATATAATAGATCTAGGAACACCATGAAGTCTGATCACTTCTTTCAAGTACATTTCGGCTAGCTGTTTGAGGCTCATGTTATTTTGAACAGTTAGAAAGTGAGCTGATTTGGTGAACCTATCAACAATCACCCAAATAGCATCA
Organism: Hibiscus mutabilis; assembly: GCA_019671005.1. Classification (NCBI taxonomy): domain Eukaryota; kingdom Viridiplantae; phylum Streptophyta; class Magnoliopsida; order Malvales; family Malvaceae; genus Hibiscus; species Hibiscus mutabilis. The sequence goes on from CM033745.1 coordinate 54,439,838, forward strand.
ATTTTCCTCAGCAATAAATGCAATCCCAATACGAACTCCATTGTTATACACTCCCACTTCCATTGAGGCAATTCGATGGGTTGTAGGAGTCCAATAGTTAGTTGGTGTTCGACCTTCACCTTCTGGCAAGTGAGGCACTTCGATACAAAGTCAACAATATCGGCCTTCAATCCTGGCCACCAATAGACTTCCTTTAAGTTCTTATACATCTTGATCACTCCCGGATGTATTGATAAAGGACTACTATGTGCTTTTTGAAGCATTTCCCTTTTAAGGATTGGATTACTAGGTACACAAACCCGATTATTGAAGTAGAGCACATCATTCGATCGAAGTGAGAATTCGGTGCTTGGTTTGGAATCAATCTCTTTCAATGTCTTCTGAAGTTCAGGATCATTTTGTTGAAGCTCTTTGATCCTTAAATTCAAGTCGGGTTGAACTTGAATTTCTGCCACATATCTCCGGTTCTTTAGGAGCCTAAAATGGGCATTGAAGGTAGTTGAAGCTACAATTAAAGGATTTTGATTAGTGGATTTCATATCATCCATTCGAATAGAGGGATAAACACTGTTGGAAATTTGTATTCGATCTTACCAATTGAATGTTTGCGACTGAGCGCATCAGCCACAACATTTCCCTTGCCCGGGTGGTAATCAATGATTAGGTCATAGTCTTTTAGTAGTTCCACCCATCTTCATTGTCGAATATTTAACTCCTTCTGAGTTAGGATGTATTTTAAACTCTGATGATCTGTAAATAATCGACATTTCTCTCCATATAGATAATGTCTCCAGATCTTTAAAGCAAACACGACCGCAGCTAGCTCCAAGTCCTGTGTTGGATAGTTCAATTCATGTGGCTGGAGTTGCCGAGAAGCATAGGCAGTGACCTTGTCATCTTGCATCAATACACACCCTAAACTGAGGTGGGAAGCATCACTGAAGACTATAAAGTCTTTCCCCGGTTCAGGTTGGATTAGAATAGGAGCTTGAGTTAGGACTTGCATCAATTGATCGAAGCCCCTCTGCTGGTCCTCAGACCATTTAAATGGAGTATTCTTTCGAAGGAGTCGAGTTAATGGAGTAGCAAGAATCGAGAACCCTTTCACGAATCTTCAGTAATACCTGGCTAAACCGAGAAAACTCCTAACCTCGCTAACATTTCTTGGAGGTCTCCATTCGATGATGGTTTGAATCTTCTTAGGATTAACCTTTATCCCTTCGGCCAAGATAACATGGCCAAGGAAGGATACTTTTGAGAACCAGAATTTGCATTTGCTCAATTTGGCATATAGCCGACTCTCTCTCAGTGTTTGGAGTACAATTCGAAGGTGATTAGCATGTTCTTCCTTGTCCTTCGAGTAGACGAGAATATCATCGATAAAGACAACCACAAATTTGTCTAAATAAGGTTTGAACACTTGGTTCATTAAGTCCATGAAAGCCAGCTGGAGCATTGGTTAGCCCGAATGGCATAACTAGGAACTCGTAGTAACCATAATGAGTCCTAAAAGCCATTTTGGGTACATCTAAGTCTTGTATTCTCATCTGATAGTACCCCGATCGCAAATCGATATTGGAGAAGACTTTGGCATCCTTGAATTGATCGAACAAGTCCTCTATCCTTAGTAATGGATACTTGTTCTTGATAGTGAGTCGGTTTAGCTGACGATAATCGATACATAGCCTCATCGACCCATCCTTCTTCTTTACGAACAATACGGGAACCCCAAGGGTGAAGAGTTTGGTAGGATGAAGCCTTTGTTTTGAAGCTCTTGCAATTGTTGCTTAAGCTCTTTGAGTTCAATAGGGGCCATTCAATATGGAGCGATAGACACTGGATCACTCCCGGGTTGAACTTCAATCTTGAATTTGACTTCCCGAATAGGGGCAATCTCAGCAATTCCTCAGGAAAAACATCAGAGAAGTCAGAAACAACAGGGAATGAAATCACACCGAATTCAATTTCATCACTTTTAATCATAGAAGCAAAGATGCTAATAGGTTTCTTATCGATCAAGGTAATGGATTTTTTTCTCCTAGACCACGGAGAAACAATTTTTTTTTTTGGCAATCTACCCAAGCTTGATGCCTTCCTAACCAATCTAATCCCAGAATGAGATCAAATTCAACAAAAGGCAATAACAATAGGTTGGCTAAGAAAGGGATGCCCTGAATAAACAAAGGGCAATGCTTACATATTCGGTTCAATATTTCATTATCTCCTAAATGATTGGTAGCAATTAAGCTACAACTAACATATTCAGGCTTCAATTTAAGCTTTTCAATTAAAGGAGATCTTATGAATGAATGGGTTGATCATGTATCAAATAAAACATAAACAGGGTAAGTATCGAGGTAGATTGTACCTACTATTACATCAGCAGACTCCTTGTCCTCTCGCCCCCGGATGTGATAGACTCGAGCAGGTGCCCGAGACTCTTGATATGTAGCATCAGACCCTTGGCCTTTTCTCTTTCTGTAGTTGCCCAAGTTAGCTTGCTTTGAACCCTTTCCCCTGGGTGAAGGAGCATGATTCGACTTGTGAAAAACATGAGAAGGCAACTTATTTGGATTTTAGGGGCAATCTTTGACATAGTGTCGTCGTGTCCGTACAAGTAACAAGCATTAGTGACCTTTCTACAAACTTCGGTATGGTTCTTTTGACAAGTCTTGCAAGCAGGGATTTGGGTCTCCCTCCCGGTATTCCTGATGCTATCCAAGGACACCATAAGTGTTGAGGCTCTGGACATAGCTTGTGGCTTGGGTATATAGCTACCATTAGATAAATTTCCTTGATTGGAAGAATTTCCTCCTTGGTGCTTTTGTTTCTTATTGCGTCAATGAGACTTATGATCATCCCTCGATCTTTTGTTATCTCGGGATTGATTCTCCGATCATTTTGTCGAAGTCTTCATCTTGGCTTCTGTAGCTATGACTCGGTTGACCAGTTCTTAGAAGTCAGTAATCCCTAAAGTAGTGAACATGGGGCCTAACTCATCATTGAGTCCATCTATGAACATTCTACACTTGTCCTCTTATTTCTTTATGAATTTCGAGCCATATTTGCAGTATTTGAAAAACTCGCTAACATAATGCTCGATCGATTTCCCTCATTGCTTCAGGAACAAGAACTTATTTTTGCGATCAACAAGATACTGATCACTAATATACTTCTTTTTGAATTCTTTAAGGAAGAATTCCTAGGTGACAGCTTGTTCAGGTGCTACCAAGGTAGTAGTCTCCCACCAATTCAATGCCTCATCGGCCAACAAAGCTTGTCTTCACTTCTCCTAGATAAGATTCTTGTCGTATTCTCCAAACAATACTCCACTTCTCCTAGCTTGTCTTCACTTGTTCCAGTGAAAGTGTAAGCTCGGTGTTGAGTTAACTTGTCAATTGGAGCTCTTGTCGATTTTGCTATCGAAGGGTCAGGAAGAGATAGAGGATTCTGTCTCATAGAGACAATCATCTGATCAAACATCTCTTTCAAACTGGAGAAGCATTCTCGTTAATTAGGAAGAATCACGGGAACTTCCTGCTGAACTTGTTGAGGTTCGGTAGGCTTTTGGGGATCCTGGTTCATCTTTACGCTCCCTCCCTCATTGGAGGAGCTAGTTGGGCTTTCATTATCCTTGCCCAATCTTGTTTCAGAAATTCTATATATAAGGAATAAGAGAAGTCAAGCTCAAGTCACAATCCAATCAATATTCAAGTAACTCCTAGGTGGCACCTAAATGATCAATGACAATAGCCTATTCATGCAATAGACCCTAGAATCATGCAACCTTAAAGCTCTAATTACCATTCTGTAACATACTCTAACCACCCTAGTAGGATTAGGTAAGTTACCACAATTACAATCAATAATCCATTCAATTAAAGTTAGTGAATTCAATTCGTTTTAAGTCTTTCTTGCATCGAATAGGTGAAGATTCAATTGAAAATGCATGATACACCTACTAGATATATTAGGACCCATAATGCAATTAGTTATCATGATCAACACCAATTAGGGCTTACTTGTTCTTCAAGCAACCATTCGACTAGATGGAAAACACAATAGAAAATTTTCAACTTTCAACATAGCTATTATGCATACCAATAGGTGATTTCATCATTTACTTAAGTGACCTTAATCAAACATACATGCTTGCAATGTTATATACATCATTCGGCTAATACCATGAGTGACCAAAGTGGTTCTTGTGTAAACATGTAGATTACTACATTTACTTATTGTTAACTAGCCAACTTCAATAGATCTATTCAACCATTACATGCATAATCCAACCATGGAAATCTAACATTAGGCTAACAAGCATTCAAGCTCAATAAAGTGCATACATGCTCATATATAAATACAATACTCTTTATAGATCATAGATAAAGTTAATATATACAAACCATTACTAAGTGATCATGAATATACATGCCTTAGGTGCCACCATCCTAGGAGAACTATAACAAGATGGAAACATACTCTTTCAAGAAAAATGTGACTTGTACGAGCTTAGACTTCGGAATAGTATCCAATATCAACCTGTATCATAGTAAAAAGACTTGATTAAGCAAAACTTAGTGAGTGAGTTCAAGTTACAAGACAATCAATACAATAAGTCTCAACTACGAACCATCTAATAGATGGTATGGTTCCCCCATCAATAAGAACCATTTGAAACACTATAGACAATACTAGATGCATTTGCTTAATTTTCAATCCAATATCAATACAAGGCTTGAAAGTTTAGACATGCTCAATCATCAAATTCGAATAACATTAGGCATAACATGTCATTTGAACACAATCAATGTCTCAACTCAAGCAATCTCATATAAGCAATGTTCAAGCAATGTTTCAATATCAATAGTTTATGGCATTCAATTTCCCTTTATTATCAATCAATGCAATTCAATGTAGCAATAGATTCAATGTACATGAGGTATAAGTTCATTTTAAGTATAGCCTTGAGAATCGATTACTCAGTCTAGATACTCGAGTCCCCAACCAAATTGTCACCAATATCAATAGTCAATATGGTACAAAGTACCGGTCAAATCCCTCCTATTGTCTCCAATGACCAATAACAATACTTCCCTCCTACTGTCGCCAATTAGGAACCAATGTCCCAGACCATAGTTCACCCCGATAATGAGCTCTATAGACTCCATGGCATGCCAACTATATCTAAGATCAACTCGAGACCAAGGATTACAATAGTTATCACTTTCATTCAATTAGAAGCATGATTCGATTCAATGTGCACATTTTGTGCCAATATCCCCTTTCAAACGAATAGGGTTCAAAGCCAATACCAATATCAATATTCCAATAGTCAATGAAGGTATGTCAATCAATATGTCATTAAACAATGAATTGAGTTACTTCTAACTATAACAAACATGCTTCATTTCAGTATAGTTCAATTAAGCAAAAAGCATATCAAGGCAATCAATTGTAATTCAAGCATGCTTCTCAATCAAGTAACCACTCAAAAGAGCACTTACCTCGCTAATGCTCCAAAGCAAGCTCATTACACAATTTATACTAAGAATCAATAAGAAATTCAAATAAAAAATGGACTTGGAGAGGTTACCACCCTCTCCAAACTTTAAACTACGTTCACAAGAATTTTCTGAGCTATTGTCGATCTGGATTGAAATCCATTTCCCTCTACTAGCTTGTTGTTCTATGTGAGCCCCTTTTCCTCAATTTCCATTTGATCTAACATTCATACAATGCATAGTGTATTAGATGAAATCCAACAACCATTTGAGTTATTATGTGACTCCATACACTCAAGCATTTAATTCAAAACAATAAGACTGTTGCTACTGGCAGCATGTGCACTACTTGCTTAAATGTTCATATCTTCTATTTTGTACGTGAGAATTTCGAACTGTTTACACCGTTAGAAAGCTATAGGCCTTACATTTTTATTCATTGTGAATTAATACAGTATGAATGCTAGCAACTCCAATTCAAATTCCTCCAATTTCAAGCTTGAATCTATGAACATGGAGTTTTCTCACTCAATTTCTTTCTCCTCCATTTTGTTTCATCTAATCGGACACTATGGAGGATGATGATATTGGATCATCAATTATCTCATCCCAAAATGACTAATTTTCCCTTAATTATCCACTAATTAATGACATGTGTATGGGCATTTAGGAATATAGGAATTTATCATGCATTCATCCATTTTGTTGTTTGTTTCGGTTTGGTCACTCTTAATTTTGGTTACCACTTTTTCATTTATAGCATTCTATTCCTTATTAACTAGACCTAGTACCTTACTTCCAATCAATTAGGGATCAAATGAAGGTATTGTAGTAACTTCTTTTATACTAATTTTGAGGATATTACACCCTCAGAAAAAAAAAAAATTAGTTTAGAGCAGACAATGAGCAGTTGTAGCCACCCAATTTTATCCATCATTTTATTTTATTATTTTTATACATTATTTCATTGTACATTAAAACTGATTGAATATAAGACTAATTAAATATAAAACTCAATAAATTAAAAAAATAGTTTATTTACACTAGTGGACTGTTTGGCTCAAACTTAAAAACCCTAAAATTTTGATATATTTTTTTCTTTGGGAAACTTGCTCACGAACCGTTGGATCGAATCTAATCCAAAGGTCCATAAAGAAAGAAGAGAACGGATCACCACACGCGCGTGGAATGCACTGCCCAGGCCATTCGACTCCTCGCTCACGCTTGAAGATCACACGCTCAACCCTTTGGCTTCCCCGACTTTCTAGGTTCCTTGACTGCATTTGTTTATCGGCGTTGATCAATTTACTCTACCGTCTTCTTTGCTCCCATTCGACCGTGTTCCTCAAACAAAAACATAAAATAAATGGAAAGGAATTAGTCAGTTAAACATAATCAAGTCAAAAAGGAAAGCAAATCAAGTCAGAATGAAAAGGAAAGAGATTTCAGACCAAATTAGTTCGAATAAGGGAAATCACATTGTAATAAGGGAAAGAAATCGAAGATTCTTCCCTCTTTTTATTTCTTTCATTATAAATCGACTATAAAACTCGGATCATCTTCCTAATGTAACACACGAATTTTAGAAGCAATACAAAAATAATGCCATTTTTCTGAGGTATCATTTCATTCATTTTCTTTATTTTTATTTTGAATATAAAAAGAAAAGAGAAGGGCCTTAACCGTTCGGAGGTCATCATTCACCGTCGTCGGATACTACAGGTACGACCGTTAGCGTTGTAGATGGGGTTCGATCCTATAGAGGGTAGATAGGCTCGGGAGAAGTTGGGTTGGATTCGATTGAATATGGGGGTTTTAGGTGTTAGGTTATTTGAAGAACACCAAGTGTTTTGGTGGTGTTCTTGGGATTTTGGGAGTTTAGAGAAAAAAAACAAAAAATGGATGGTGTTTCTATGTTAGTAGGGATCAAAAGAGAGAGTTCTAGATGAACAAAAGATGAACTGGAGAAGAACATATGTGTTCAATCCAAAATAAAGTGATTTTCTAGGATTTGGGATGTTTGTGGAGAGAGAGCCGAGAGGAAGGAGTGAAACTAAAAATGAGGGAGAAAGGGAGAAAAAATCATAGAAGATGGGATTAAATACCAACCCAAGATTCGACCCGAATCTATTTCACGACCTGTGCCCTTTTCTCTTTCGGATCTCAGATTATGATACCCCAATTTGCAATCTATTCATTCTAGTCCCTATTTCATTTAAATTCAGCACTTTAGTTTCTGTTTATTTCAATTTCGCCCTTTTGCATGCAATTTGAGTTTTACAGTTTCAATTTATTTATCTCAGTCCTTTTCTTTCATTTTAATTTTTCATTTAATATTGATTCTCTGCAATTTAGTCCCTTTACATTTAATTTGATCCATGTGTTGACTAATTTAATTGTCAAATTAATTTTTTAGGGATAAGGCCTTTGATTTTAATGCCTTAATTAGATTTATAATTTAGGTAATTAAAACCTTTAGTGTATAACTCTTTTAATTTAATCCCAATATTAAAGTTATATGTAATAAACTTCTTCACCAAGTTATTTCCATAGTAAATAAACATGTAGGTTAGCTCTAATAAATTAACTCCATAATTCAAGAAATCTTTCCTTAGTTTCATAACTCAATCCTTTAATAATATAGTCTCATAGTTAATACTATAGAATTAGGTCCCTTTCAAAAATTTCAACTAATAAACCCATATTGTAAATAATTCATAAGTTTTTAAACTATGTATGCATGTATCTGAACTACAAAATAAAATATTAGTGACCAAGTAAGTGTCGATCTACGGCCATTGTGAGGGTGCTAATCCTTCCCCACACGTAACCATGACCCTGAACCCAAAATTTCAGAATCTCTAGTTTCTTTTAGGTTTTTGGTCTACCTAGTTTAAAATACCTGTGGTGACTCCAATGTGTTTTTAATTTTACGTTGGGAGTAACCCTCCGAATGGGCATAGTAAAATGCATCCCTTGAACTTTTTCGATCCACAGGCATGTAATGGGCTAGGATCGAATTTCTTATCCACCTTAGTAGGGGGTAAGGTCGGTCCAAGTACCCTTTTAGACCTAAACTCACATGAATGAGAATTTAGGAAGCCCACCCCACTAGAGCCATGCAGAAAGCCATAGAGAACTAGAATGCACGCGGTTAATGCTTTATCTTTTTTTAATATTCCTTGCTTTAATGTTTTATTATCATGTACTAACCCCTTTTTCTGTTTCATTTGCATATTCATTTTGTATGCATCGCGTCATACTCTATTGATATTCCAAAGCAAAGTTCAGTCATTGATCATAAGTCTTTGAGTAGCATTGTCTAACTTTGGGGCCCGTCGTTCAAGTGTAGATGTAACACCCCCTTCCCGGTTTGGTAGAGATCCGAGTCGGATAGTGTTATCGAAAGACTAATCGAAGGTTCAGAAAAAGTTCTAGAGTTCAAAACCTAATCTAAGTATCATATTGATTAATCTTAAGACTTATCCACTTTATTGGTTACTAAACCTAATCGGAGTTGGGGTCAATTTAAAACTTTTCTTAACCTTTGGAACTAAGTTGTAAAGTTTTACCAGTTATTTGATTTCGTATTACCAATTGAAATTAAACTCTCCAATTATTGATCTAAAAGTTTTATTATTAGAACCTATCGAATTACTACGTCAATTAAACCAACTTGAGACTTTTTACAAAAATCAGTTTTGTGACTTAACAAAATTTACCAAATTTCACCGGTGCACTTATAAACCATGTTTCTATTGGTATGTCAAATTTTAGGGCATTCGAAATCCATTTATCAATTTTTCACCTTAGGCTCATTTTAGGCACCGTTTAACCATTTTAACCTATCCAAATCTAAGCATACAACGAAACCATATTACCAAGTCATCATACAATCATAGAAAGGCTTATACAAAACAAGTTGGACCATATGCCACTTGACTAGGAGTTTATATCAAAAGATAACATACATATATGACAGGGATGTGACTTGCACCTACAACAACACGATCAAGGCTCGAAATTGCTCAAGGTCCTGAAAATGCATGTGACACACATGTTAGGCTTACATAGCCTAGTGAGGTAGTTATAACAATTAAAATGATTAATATCATGAAATACATGATAATCAAATATACAAGTATTCATATTATGTTATGCACAATTCATGCTTATTACACATATTCTCATGCTTTCATGTTCACATATTACATGTCACATAGTCATGTCATAATCATATGGTCATAGCACAATTCATAGTCATATATCACATTAGGTATCATTGGAACACGAATTCCCCTGTACACTTACACATATAACAGAGAGTGGGCTGTAGCCCATGAGCCGTAGCTCGAAGATATATCCCTTAGACAGATGACCTTATTTCCCCACATATAGGCCGTAGCCCTGGACCGTAGTCCTCCCTTACTTAACCGAGCTCAATAATCCTATGGCATGCCAATTGTATCCAATGTCCATAATTAAACAAATTCACAGAGTCCATATTTTTTTCAAATTATATCATATCAAATATCAAAATGAGCCTTAGCTCCATATCATGTCACATTTCATATTATTTGCATATATCATATACGTGTAGCATATCATAGTCATATTTGCACATATCAAGCAATGCAAGACACTTACTTGATTTGCCAATCGAATTCGACATAGTCGCTCTACGTGAGCCCTTAAACAAATACAAACATAATCACAAAATAATGCAACTGGATGGCACCAAGCCTATCCCTTGACACAACTACACTTACCTCGACAACCCGTTGTTTTTGAGGTTCTCGGATAACAACGCCTTTATCCTTGGCTTTCGAAAGAGATAATGGTTTTTCTTTATCAACCCCAATCGATAGCGAGGATTCAAATTGTCGAACCGAAAAACTTGGGCTTACCAACCTATCACTGAACATATTGTTTTTTTCCTTATTTTTTTCTTTCTCTTGTGCACATCCGACCCCTCTTATTTATACTCCAAAGGTCGACCCCCAAATGCCTTCTCCCTCCTTCAGGTTTATGGGGCTATGGCAATTTTTTAGGGTATAATACCCTTTGCTTGGGCCACGTGGTGGCAATTGATTCCACAAAGGGCCACGTTTATCCTAACGTGGGAAGGGCAAGGAAATTCCCTTCAATTGAAGGAATTTGTCGTGCCCCCCCACTCACGACATTTATCATCTCTTTTTTTACTAATAAATATAATAATAATAATAAATTGATATGGTTGGCCCGAATAACCTTTATTGCTTCAAATTAAGTACAAGATCAAGCTAATTATTTAACCGGTATAAAATATTCGATCATCAGAACTTAACCCTGACTAGACCAATTTTCGGGGTGTGACAACACTCCCCCTTAAGAAAATTCATCCTAGAATTTTCATTTCAGGAGAACATATGAGGATACTATTTTTGCATAGTCTCCTCGTGTTCCTATGTTGCCTCTTCAACGGAATGACTTTGCCACTAAACTTTCACTAAGGGCACAGTCTTGTTACGAAGCCGTTTAACCTATCGTGCGAGGATCTGAATAGGTTCTTCCTTGTATGTAAGATTAGATTGAATCTCCATAGATTATGGTTCAATCACATAGGAAGGATCTGACCGGTACTTGCGTAGCATAGATACATGGAAGACGTTGTGAATCGACTTAATTCCTCAGGGAGAGCTAATTGGTAGGCAATAGGTCCAATCTTTTCAATCACCTCGAATGGACCAATGAAGTGCGGGCTTAGCTTTCCTTTCTTTCCAAAACGAAGAATCTTCTTCCATAGAGATACTTTGAAGAATGCCTTCTCACCAACCTCGTACTAAATATATCTCATGCCTAGGTCGGCATAGGACTTGTATCGGTCGAAGATGGCTTTAAGCCGATCACTGATAATGGTTGTCCTTTCTTCGATTTCCCGAAGTAAGTCAGGACCTAGCATCAGGCCTTCACCGAGTTCAGTCCAACAAAGAGGAGTTCTTCACCTCCTTCCATAGAAAGCTTTATATGGAGCCATTTGAATCGAAGCCTGTTAACTGTTGTTGTAAGCAAACTCGACCAAGGGTAGGGATTTCTCCCACGTACTCCCAAAGTCAATGACACAGGCTCGGAGCATATCTTCCAGGATCTACAAGGAATAATCATGATTGGTACAAACACTTATTCACATAACTTAGAGGAGGGTTTAGAGTTACCTGAATAACTCTTTCAGATTGGCCGTCAGTTTGAGGATGGAAAGTAGTGCTAAGATGCACTCGCATTCCCAAGGCCTCGTGTAAGGTCCTCCAAAACCGAGACGTAAATTCTAGGTCACGATCAAAGATGATAGATACTAGAATTCCATGTAAACGAATAATTTCATAGATGTACAACTCTACGAGCTTAGGCAAGCTGAAATCCATTCTTACTGGAAGGAGGTGAGCAGACTTGGTGAATAGATCCACAATGACCCAAATGGCATCATTTTTTTGGAGTCAAAGGTAAACCACTTACGAAGTCCATCATGATACGCTCTCATTTCCATTTTGGAAGTTCAATGGGCTACAGAAGACCTATAGGTACCTTGTGCTCGACTTTGACCCGTTGGTAAGTCAAATACCTAGCTACGTAGTTTGTGATTTCATTCTTCATACTGGACCACCAATAGATCTCCTTCAGATCTTTGTACATTTTGATAGCTCTAGGGTTAGCAGAGAAAGGGCTAGAATGAGCTTCACTCAGAATTTGGTTCCGAAGATCATCATCATCGGGAACATAAATGCGGTTGCGAAAACACAATAACACTTCAAAATTCAAAGCAAAGTCAGGATCTAAGCTATCCTTGACCTTAGCAATAAGGGGTTGTAACTCCTCATCAATTTCTTGGAGTGCCTTGATTTGAGATACAATGGTTGAATGAACTCTTAAATCGGCTAGCAATTTACCATGCTTCTTGAGCCGGAAGTAAGCATTCAAGCATTTCAAGGAAAAAGTGGGTTTCGGCTAAGAGCATCAGCCACCACATTGGCTTTTCCGTGATGGTAGTCAATGACTAAATCATAATCTTTGAATAGCTTCATCCATCGGCGTTGACAAAGGTTTAAATCTTTCTGATTTAGGAGATATTTCAAGCTTTTGTGATCAGTGTAGAGATAACACTTCTCACCATAAAGATAATGCCGCCAAATCTTCAAAGCAAACACAACTACGGCAAGTTTCAGATCATGAGTCGGGTAATTTAGCTCATGAGGCTTGAGTTGACGTGAGGTATAAGGTATGACTTTGCCTTCTTGCATCAGAACACAACCTAATCCCAGGTGGGATGCATCACTGTACATGGTGAAATATTTGCCCGACTCGGGTTGCACTAACATAAGGGGCATGAGTGAGGACTTGCTTAAGCTGATCGAAACTTCTTTGTTGATCAATAGTCCATAAAAATGAGTGTCTTTGTGGAGAAGCTTCTTTAAGGGTGCTGCAAGCAATGAAAATCCCTTAATGAATCTACGGTAATAGCCTGCAAGACCCAAAAAACTACAAACTTCTCCTACATTCTTCGGAGGAGTCCAATCAAAGATTGCTTGAATCTTCTTTGGGTCCACTTGAATTCCCGAAAAAGAGATTACATGGCCAAGAAAGGATAATTCAGACAGCTAAAATTCACATTTACTGAACTTGGCATAGAGTTATTTTTCCCGAAGGGTCTGAAGCACGATCTAGAGATGTTCTTCAGGAGAAGTAGAGTCTTTAGAATAGATTAGAATGTCATCTATAAAGACAACAACAAACTTATCGAGATAGGGCTAGAATACACGATTCATCATATTCCATAAAGGTTGTAGGTGTATTCGTGAGCCCAAAAGGCATCACCAAAAATTCGTAGTGACCATATCTGGTCCGAAAGGCAGTCTTTGGAACATCAGACTCTTTCACCAACATTTAATAGTATCCAGATCGAAGATCTATCTTGGAAAAGACAGAATCATCCTTCAACTAATCAAAGAGGTCATCTATCCTCGAAAGTGGGTACTTTTCTTGATCGTCACTTTATTCAGTTGACGATAATCAAAGCATAGATGCATTGATCCATCTTTTTTCTTGACAAACAAAACCAATGCTTCTCAGGGTGAGGAACTTGGTCGGATGAATCCCTTATCTTGGAGGTCTTGGATTTGAACTTTTAGTTCCTTTAACTCTATCGGAGCTATTCTATATGGAATAATAGAGACCGGAGTAGTTCCATGTTGCAATTCTTTCCGAATTTTACTTCACGGGTGGGAGGGAGTCTTGAAAGTTCATTGGGGAAAACGTCAGGAAATTCTTTCACCACATGTATGTCTTCGATTTTCAAATCTTTCTTAAACTCCATGGCATACATAAGACTCTTTTTAGGCTCAGGTTCGGACTTCATCAAGGTTATGCTCTCCTTACCGAGTCCACGGAGATATAATTTATTCTTTGAACAATTTACCCAAGCTTGATGTTCAGCTAGCTAATCGAGGCCCAGAATGAGATCGAACTCATAGAAGGGCAAAGCCATCAAGTTGGTTGGAAATGGGACCCCTTGAATCCTTAGGGGACAAGCTCTATAGATTATTCGTATAGCCACACTATCTCCTAACGGATTTGAGACAAGTATCTCGGAAGCAACAGGTTCACATTCTAAAGCGTTCTTTTCAACCAAGGGGTTCACTAATAAAAGAGTGCGTGGAGCTTGGATCTATCAAAGTATAAACAAGTTCAGAATATAACTCCACCACCTATTTAATCATTTCGCCATGGACATCAGATATGACTGAGTGGGTGGCATTGATGGAGGGTGATGTGGGTCGTTCTGTCCCACATGCTCAGGTTGGATTTCAAGCCTCAAATTGTCCCCCTGAGTTGAGAAGGAGCCCGGATGAGGTTCATTCACTACCCTTCTATCAATAGGACTAGATATTTTAGGTCTAGGTTACACAGAATGATTAAATCGTGTAAGTTGCAAGTCACAGAATACATATTCAAATAACTCCTAAGTGGCATATGTAGACACGGACTCATAACGGATGCCTGGTTAGTCATAGAATCGACTAAACCTAGGATCTAATACCACAATTGTAACACCCATTCCCGTATGGTAAAGATCCGAGTCAGATAGTGTTATCGAAAGACTAATTGAAGGTTCAGAAAAAGTTCTAGAGTTCAAAACCTAATCTAAGTATCATATTGATTAATCTTAAGACTTATCCACTTTATTGGTTACAAACCTAATCGGAGTTGGGGTCAATTTAAAACTTTTCTTAACCTTAGGAACTAAGTTGTAAATTTTTACCGGTTATCTAATTTTGTATTACCAATCAAAATTAAACTCTCCAATTATTGATCTAAAGGTTTCATTATTAGAACCTATCGAATTACTCCGTTAATTAAACCAACTTGAGACTTTTTACGAAAATTAGTTTTGTGACTTAACTAAAATTACCAAATTTCACCGGTGCACTTATAAACCATGTTTCTATTGGTATGTCAAATTTTAGGGCATTCAAAATCCATTTACCAATTTTTCCTCTTAGGCTCATTTTAGGCACCTTTTAACCATTTTAACCTATCCAAATCTAAGCATACAACGAAACCATATTACCAAGTCATCATACAATCATAGAAAGGCTTATGAAAAACAAGTTGGACCATATGCCACTTTACTAGGAGTTTATATCAAAACATAACATACATATATGGCAGGGTTATGACTTGCAACTGCAACAACACGATCAAGGCTTGAAATTGCTCAAGGTCCTGAAAATGCATGTGACACACATGTTAGGCTTACATAGCCTAGTGATGTAGTTTTAACAATTACAATGAATGATTAATATCATGAAATACATGATAATCAAATATACAAGTAGTCATATTATGTTATGCACAATTCATGCTTATTGCACATATTCTCATACTTTCATGTTAATATATTACATGTCACATAGTCATATCATAATCGTATAGTCTGATACCACAATTGTAACACCCCTTCCCGGTATGGTAGGGATCCGAGTCGGATAGTGTTATCGAAAGACTAATCGAAGGTTCATGTTGTCACTTGATTTTCACCTTCTGTTTAGTATTGTTGTAGTGTTATACTGATAATATAGTATAGTGACATTGATAACATAGTTAATATGTTTTGTAGTTAAAATTAATGTTACTGATAATATAGTTAGGTGTCATATAGTATATAGTAATATAGTTGATGTATTAAAGTTGTAAATATTAATGTTAGTATTAGAGTTGTTTAGGTGACATATACTTAATGTGTTATAATTAGTATAATTGTTAGATAGAATTAACATAGGTTATGGTTAGTAGTTAATATAATAAGTTATCAAAACCAAAAAATAATAAAATAGATAGCCCATTCAAATAAAAAAATCCATTAGATTTAAAACACTAAATAGAGTCCATTAATTAAATAACATGCCCATTATTGTTATACATAGCAAGGACCAATCGACCCAACAAATTTAAACCCTAAATGCCCTAATGCCATCTTTATCATCTTGCGTAGTTGAAGCAAGACCGTTAGATCAAGGGGCAGATCCAATGGCACAGATCGTGCCAGCAAAGGAATGGTATAACACCGCACTCAATATAGTCGTTCGATCAGGATGCTATCCAACGGCCCAAATTGCTTCGAGGCATCCACGCGGATCACCACTCGCGCGTGGCAGCCACGCGCACGACGTTTCAACTCTGGCCGATCACTTCATCTTTTCTGACGCTTCACTCGCTCCGTTTATTCCTCACCGGCGTTGTCTGAATCATCAGAAACATGTAAACAAAGGAGAAAATTGATTAAATCCCTAAATTGGGGCATAAAAGTTTGAAAATCAACATGGATTAAATCCCTAATTCAAATCCCTAGCTGGAAAAATCAGAAGCAAAACGGGAAGGGATAATCCCTAATTCAAAGCCCTAGCGAGAATAAAGCTACAATTGGATATGCAAAAGGCAATTCAGAACCAAAGCAAAGGACCAGAATCGCCAAATTGGTGCCATGGAAAAAATCAAGCAATCAAGGAGAAGAAATCGGGGATTTAAGCTTAGGATTTAGGCAACTCTTGTACTATAAATAGCACTGTAAATCATTGTAACAGAACAAGAACAATTCCACAAGAATTACACACAACAATTACAATAAACATACTAGCATTCGAAAGTTGTAGGAGCAAATAGTTGTAATTTGCATTCAAGAGCAATAAAAGAAGCAAGTTTCTAGTAATATCTCTTATCTTTTTCCTTTCTGTTTCGATTTAAATAAAGAAAATGAGTTGTTTTTACCTTTGTTTTCGTTTGAAACGATGTTGTGATTCGATTTTGATGTAACTCCGGTGAAAAATACAAATTTGAAGTCGTCAAAATCTGGAAAATCTGGGTTTTTCTGGGAAATTCGCTGCCGGCAATGTTGGCCAGCGACTGGTGGAAAGCGGCCGGCATGGCAAACCACCACTGTGTTCTTCAATTTATGAAGAACAAGATGAATGTCTTTAGAGAATTATTAAGAGTTTGTTTTGATCTGTTTTTGGGAGGAAAAGAATAATGAAATCTGTTTGTTATAATTGACATATATACTAACCAGTTTGACCCGACCTGAACCGGTTATGACCGCACCCTTCTTTTCCAGTTCTTATACTATAGCTCCTTTGTTTTTAATTGTTTCAATTTCATCCTTTTTCCTTTCAATTCAACACCAAATTTTTAATTATTTTCAAATTAACCCTCAAATTTTGGTTTTCTTTTAATTTAGTCCATAATATAGTTTTTTTAAAATAAAATTAATTGCCTTTTCTTATTTTAATTGCTTTGATAATTAATTTAATTTAAGAAATTTGTTTCTTATTTCTTGTATGTATATGTTTGTGTGTTAAACCTTAGGATTAGGGACTTAAAACATAGATTAGAGACATGTATGTAAAACATCCTTCATTTTCAATAAAACACACTTAATTATATTATAACCTTAATAATTAAAAGGAATATATATAGATTATTCACTTCTTAGATTTTAATTAAAAGACTTTAACACATTTAATTTTCTTGTTGATTTACTAAAAAATTGAAAACTTAATTGATGCGGTGTATTATCAAACGGGAATGAAGGGTTAGCGCCAAGAGTGTTGGCGGTGATTAAAGTTCATTTCCCGGGCGATAAGACCGTTAAAATAGATTTACATGCATTTTGCAGATAAATAAATTGAAATTTTGTGAACTTGCATATTCCAGTTTTAAAATTTTTTTGAAATCAATTAGGTACCAATTTTTGGGCGTTGTGGGGGTGCAAACCCTTCGCCATACGTAACCGACCCCCGAACCTATTTTCTCTTATTTTCATGGACCAAAAATGTTATTTTGATAAATAAAATGTTTTATTAAAATAACCTTAAGTGATCCAATCACACTTTTTTCAAAAAAGATTGGTGGCGACTCTGTAATTTTATAAAGTTTTCCAAAATGTCAAAACCTTCCAAAAAATGTTTGCGATAGTTCAGAATAGGGTTTGAGAGTTTAAAACCTAATCTAAATATCATAATGATTATTCTTAAGACTTATCCACTTTGTTTGTTACTAAACTTAATTGGAGTTTGGGTCAATTTTAAACTTTTCTTAACCTTAGGAACTAAGTTGTAAATTTTTACCAGTTATCTAATTTCGTATTACCAATTGAAATTTAACTCTCTAATTATTGATCTAAAGGTTTCATTATTATAACTTATCGAATTACTACGTCAATTAAACCAACTTGAGACTTTTTACAAAAATCAGTTTTGTAACTTAACTAAATTTACCAAATTTCACTTGTGCACTTATAAACCATGTTTCTATTGGTATGTCAAATTTTAGGGCATTCGAAATCCATTTACCAAGTTTTCACCTTAGGCTCATTTTAGGCACCTTTTAACCATTTTAACCTATCCAAATCTAAGCATACAACGAAACCATATTACCAAGTCATCATACAATCATAGAAAGGCTTATACAAAACAAGTTGGACCATATGCCACTTTACTAGGAGTTTATAGCAAAAGATAACATACATATATGGCAGGGATGTGACTTGCAACTGCAACAACATGATCAAGGCTTGGAGTTGCTCAAGGTCCTGAAAATGCATGTGACACACATGTTAGGCTTACATAGCTTAGTGAGGTAGTTATAACAATTACAATGAATGATTAATATCATGAAATACATGATAATAAAATATACAAGTAGTCATATTATGCTATGCACAATTCATGCTTATTACACATATTCCTATGCTTTCATGTTCACATATTACATGTCACATAGTCATATCATAATCATATGGTCATAGCACAATTCACAGGCACATATCACATTAGGTACCATTGGATAAACGGATTCACCTGTACACCAACACATCTAACGGAGAGTGGGTGTATCCCATGAGTCGTAGCTCTAGAGATATATCCCTTACACAGCCGACATTATTTCCCCCACATATAGGTCGTAGCCCTGGACCGTAGTCCTTTCTTACTTAACCGAGCTCAATATTCATATGGCATGCCAATTGTATCCAATGTCCATAATTACACAAATTCACATAGTCCATATTTTTTTCAAGTCATATCATATCAAATATAAAAATGAGCCTTAGCTCCATATCATGTCACATTTCATATTATTTTCATATATCACATACATGTAGCATATCATAGTCATATTTGCACATATCAACCAATGCAAGGCACTTACCGGATTTGCCAATCGAATTCGACATAGTCGCTCTATGTGAGCCCTTAAACAAATACAAAAATAATCACAAAATAATGCAACGGGATGGCACCAAGCCTATCCCTTGACATAAATACACTCACCTTGACAACCCGTAGTTTTTGAGGTTCTCAGATAACAACGCCTTTATCATTGGCTTTCGGAAGAGATGATGGTTGTTCTTTATCAACCCCCAATCGATAACGAGGATTCGAATTGTCGAACCAGAAAACTCAGGCTTACCAACATATCACTGAACCGATTTTTTTTTCCTTATTTTTTTCTTTCCCTTGCGCACATCTGAGCCCTCCTATTTATACTCTAAAGGCCGACCCCAATATGCCTTCTCCCTCATCCACGTTTATGGGGTTGTGGCAATTTTTTGGGGTATAATATCCTTTTCTTGGGCCACGTAGTGAAATTGATGCCACAAAGGGCCTCATTTATCCTAACGTGGGAAGGGTACGGCTATTCCCTTCAATTGAAGGAATTTGTCGTGCCCCCCACTCACGACATTTATATTTTTTACAATAAATATAATAATAATAATAATAATAATAATAATAATAAACTGATACAGTTGGCCTGAATAACCTTTATTTCTTCAAATTAGGTACAATATTGAGCTAATTATTTAACCGGTACAAAATATTTGATCACTGGAACTTAACCCCGACTAGATCGGTTTTTAGGGTGTGACAGTAGATGTCTGGAATGACTCCTTAAATCTTCAACATCATCATGGTGATTATGTGTAGAAAAATCGGTCCTGAACTTGCCGGAGCGGATGGGTTTTCCTCAAAACAACTTGTCCAAGTTGATCATTATGTGGGAAAGCCAGGAGACTCAGGATCGACCTGTATTCACCAGAAAATATGAAGAAATCACCTTTTTACTCAGAGTAGAAGTGGATGAACCAATGATCTCAACGGCTGCCAAACTCTAGGACCTTGCGTACCGTTTCTTTATCTTTAATCAAGAAGACATGACCCCCACCGTCAAAGAATACATGGTCCTACTACATTTTGAGGGGAGGAGCAATCAGAGTGATGAGACTAATCATTTTTTAGCTTTCAATAAAATGTAATTCGTACCCAAACTTTATGATCAATGAAATGTACTTTTGATGTCAAAATATCAATAGTCATGTATTCTTTTCATCTACATTATCCATTTACATTACATCATATTAATTTGTATTAATAAAATTAACTAAAGGAAGTTCTATAGCAGCAGTCACAAATTTGTGGAAAAATTTCACGCACGTACGATACTCGCCCTCAAACCAAGAAGATGGAAGATATAATGACCACCCTAGAAATCAACTTGAAGAATACACGGGAAAGTCTCGACAAGATAGAGAAAGAGTTGAAAGATGAAATTATGCAAGCCCAAAAGATCATTGTTAGCCAGATAGATGATAAGTTGGGGTTCAAAGACCCAGAAAGAGGAAAGGCAGTTGAAGTTATTGATGTTTTGTCACCCCAACTCGGGATGACCTATAAGACAATTTAGAAGAGTTTAAGTCCACTTAGGAGGGACCTCAACAAGTGTTTCGGTGTAGTCCGAAATTAATCAAGGGAAATCTAGATGTTCCGACCTTGATGAAATGATAGATAAGGCTAAAGCAGACAAGAAGCTAAAAAACCCTTGTGACAATCTCGAAAAGATCATCTAAGCATTGCAAGAAGGATATATCCATGGTGGAGTAGATGCTAGGGATCTAAGCATGGTATTTGACCTAGTGATTCCAACAAAATTCAAGGTTATCGGCTTCAAAAAGTACGACATAACCACGTGTCCCTCGGCACACCTAACTATGTTCTACCATAAAATGTCTTTATACTTAGAAAATGAGAAGTGTCAACTGACTAACGCTTGACAAATAATTGATGAATAAGTGTAAATGTGCCAGTAAAAAATGCCAAGTATAGGTCTTTTGCATGCAAGTTTACACAGTCAGCAAGTAATACAACAATAAGCTGAGTATCGTATCCATAGAGATTGACTACAAATTAAATGCCATGATTTTACTTGTGAATGGGGTGAATGTGGTTGAATTGAATTTCAGACTTTGGTTTTATGAAAAACGACTAAGGAAAATATAATGAGAATTTAGGTAGATTGGCAAACAAATATATTCAAATGGTGATGAGCGTTGGCAGAGGATGCTTGGATATAACACTAGCTATGCAAATTCTTTTATAACATTAAACATTGATTTTATTGTTGAGAAGATTCTAAAGTGGAAATGCCTTTGTCGATGGTAATACCCTATGTTAATTATGATTAACTCTTATATGTCTATAGCGATTTTTTCATTAATTAACTTGAACAAATTATAATCTTTTACCTAAGGAAGTCAGCTCATCTACTTGAACATCTTATGTCAAAGTTTCTCACCTTAGTAACTGAAATTAATCATTATCTTCTAAATCTGTTAAGATATCAAGAGATAATGTGCATGTAATACCAATTGTTGTATGGCAAACAATTGAAGAAAATAAGTACTAGCAAGATAGACAAAAATGCCAAGGCAATAAATTATTAAAAACTGGAAAATAGCTGAGTGTTCTTCGCAAAAACATCCCCAACCAACTTAAGAAATTAGTTTATGGTGGGGTAACCCTCAACATCAAATTGTTTTTAAAAAACACCATCATAAAAATAGAATAAGCACGAAGAGAGAATGGATAAATGAAGGGGATCTGTCGATGCATCCCTTCACTAGATCCAGAACTCTCAGTCTTAGCCTAGTCGAACCACATTTTGCCCTTTTCACTATGGTGCAACCTCCTTGAGTCAGTTGATCGATCCCTTTGTTCATCGTTTGGACTCCTTTAAATAGGCACGCGTGAAAAGCCCTAGGTTTGGTTTGAATTTGAAAGTAGGTTATACGCTTGAGATAAGCACGTTATCATCTTTTGAATTTTAGGACTGGCTGGATCTTTGACCAATAGCTAACTAACTGGACATTGGCCATCCTTATTTTTCCAACCAAGTCTGTGTAGGTTATACGCTTGAGATAAAATCATTATCCTCTTTTAAATTTTAGGACTAACTAGATTTTTGACCAACGTCTAACTAACCAGACATCGGTCATCCTTCTTTTTCCAACCAAGTCTGGCATTCATCATTGGGACTCCCGTCATCGCTTGAATCAATAATGTCATATCGACAAAAACTGGCCCTTGTAGAGCATGAGGTACGCCACCAACCCCAACTCGAGCACCAACAAGAGGAATAGGTGGAGGAAGGGGTAATGGATTGCGAGGAACCAGACGATCCCTAACATTCTGCCCATCCCTAGCATTACTCGTAAAAGACCGAGTCTCACGAAGCGGGCCTATACTTAAAAAGGATCCAAAACAACCTGTAAAAATTATTTCAAAACCACAATAATAGACAATGTGTTCTCATATATATCCCAACATGGAAAATAACTTTATCATCACTCTTAAACATGTATACAATTAACAGAACATTGATCAAGAAATCAACAACACCCAAGAATCGGAAACTTAGCTCTGATACCACCAAATGTAACCCCCTAAACCCGGCCTAGACGCTAGACCGAATCGAGTGAGCTGCACTGGGTTTGTTGAAACAAACCTAAACGATTAACTAAGATTAGGTCTATTTTTTTCTTTTTATCTTTTCTAGATGCAATATTATGACCTGAGGTGTGATACCTGGCAGCGGGTGAAACCTCAACTAATTGGGCATCAAAATGACATCCAATTGCGCGTATTTGCAATTTAGGGACCAAATTACAAATCTAGAAAATTACAAAGACTTAGTTAAATTCAAATTTACCAATCCACGATTAGTCATGTTACATGCTTACTTGTTAAATTATAGTCCTACATGATCAACTAAACTCATTCAATTGCATACAAAACAATCAAGGGGCCATACCGGTATCAGTACACGAGCAACCATACCGATACTGATATGAGTATCTAAGGGGCCATACCGGTACAGCTCTTCGTGTATCGGTATGCATGCTTATTTTTCAAAATCTTCAATTCTAGTAGCTAAAACTCGTACCAACATGCTCTTTCGTGGACTAAAACCCTAAACAAAATATCACTTACCCGTACCAATACGATGGCCTATGTCTAATTTTGGTGGTTTTTCGTCCAATTGGCAACTCAAACATGCCTAATTCAACCATGCACATATACACCCGTAAACCAAAGACTAAGATAAGCCTTAAGCTCACGAAAACATGAATATAAAATGAATGATTGCATTGAATCGCAATACGAGAGGCATGCTTCTTAAAACCATTCAACTCATCATTCAAAAAGGAACTCAAGGTAAAATTCAACATAGGCATCACATAAATGGACTTAAACCATCATTTTAGATATGCTAGAACCACCCAAAGGCATAACCATAAACATTCCAACCTATATGCATATTATGATAGTCATTAAGCATAAACTCATAAAAGCATGTTATCATCAATCATGCATCAAATCCTTCAATGTAAAAGCCATCAAACTAGAACATATGAACCTCTAAAACACCACAAAATCCAAATTACAAATCCCCCAAAACATGGTAACACGTTGCCTTATTAGCCAATTTAAACTAGATTTACATACTCTAGTAAATGTCTTGTTCTTGGACTTTTCTTATCGAGATAACGCTGCCCCACAACTCTATTGCTTTGAATCAATGGGAAAAATAGAGCGTAAGCACACATGCTTAATGAGGTCACTCTCATAAACGTAGATGCAATACAAAGTTCATTTGAAACCACAAAATCATGTGAAGTGTAGGATATGCTTAAATAGACCAAAGGATTTTTCTCATTTGTTTCCAAAACAAAACATGCATAACAACAATATGCTTCAAAACCATTTCGTGTGTCTCGTAGGCCCATATATCACATAAATCTCATATATTGGCATTTATAGTGACTCGGATAGTCTAACCTCTATCCATACATTCAAGAGAATAGAATGTTACACCCACTCATCGGATACACGGATTTCCCGATGGTCTTATCTCCACCTAATCTCATACCTTGCCTAGTTAAACCTCAAGATACCATCAACTTGGGCTGCATAGTTAAACCGTATACCCCAAGTGATAACCCAACGGTCCGAGTAGCCTAGTTAAATCGCTTTTCCTCAATGACCGTTGTGCGATCGACTTTATATTATAATGCACTTTAAACCCTATGGCATGCCAACTATGCCTGATAGTTTCTCATTACGTCACATAGCCAATATATCATTTTCAAATACATTTACTTACTGTTTTCCAATGCATTTCTCAAAACCATTTCATATGCAAAACCACATTGCCAAAGGCAATAACACATTCCTTCTAGAAACGAATCTCAATGCTCATAGGCCTCCATATACTTTGATAAACATTCATATTAATCCAAAACGATGTATTTACAGTAAGTAAATCAAACCATGTTCAAAACCAACACATGAAATCCGCAAGCTCATATCAGAATCGATAACCAAGAGAAATAAAAAAAACTTATGCTTGAGCTTAGTTAAACTTTTAGGCTATAAATAAACCCTCGTGATCCACCGATCAAACCTTTTAAAGAGCTTTAACGCATTTATACACTCACCGATACACCTCACTACGCTCGTCAATATGAATCGAGCCTCTAAAAAACAACGTACACTACTAGGAAACCTTGCCTTGATTGTCCCCTATTTTAATCACATAAAACTAGAGGGAAAATGTATCATTATGCATTCTAAACACTGCCAAACAACAATCCCCTGCATCCGTAACAATACCCTTCCCAAAACTAGCTAAAACTATCGAAATCAACATTAATCTTCGTTCGAATAACACCTAACCACAAACCAATGATTGTAAAATTAAATCCATGTCAAAACACAACCAACAACACCACCTAAACCCCCTTACATATCCAACAACTCAAGCACACTCAAAACAGCCCCAGAAACCACCAAAAACTCATCTAAAAACTAACCAGTCAATTATTTTTGGGATTCATTTCAATATTATCATTTCACAATATGATTACCTTACCAAAAAATGAATTTAACCAACCAAAATATCTAGGTTTCATCAACTTAAACAAATCATCAAAATCTTCATAAATAACTCAATTCTTGAAATCAATTGCAAAACTAAGTTAAAATCAATCCAATATCAGCCAACTACTAGGGAATATCAATAAAGACCCTTTGTTTAAGAGATGGAATGAAATTCACCTTTGAAGAAGATTTCACCAAAATTGACGTAAAATTTTCCTTGAAATCGAACATACGAAATTGATAAAATCTTTGAGAAATTCTTGTGAGGTTTTATAAGGAATCAAAAATAGAATCAAATGATGGTTTCTCCATAGAAAATCAGCAAAGATTTTTGGAGAATCATGGTCGGTGATTGAAATAGAAAGTGAGGGAAAATTAGAAAGAATGGGAAAATGATTTAGAAACTAATTAACCATCTATTCCTTACTCAATTAAGGGGGTCATTTTTTGATTAAAACATTTTATAAATAATAGCTCTCTAAGGATTCTTAGTATTGGCCCATTTACAAAATAGTCATTTAAAATAATTTTGCAACCTTTACAATTTAGTCACTAAATTAAAATGTCAACTTAAACAATTTAATTTAACTCCCAAATTACTTACCAAAACACTCCATAATATACTTAGACATTTTTGGTAAATCAAACCAATTTTTATCTCCCCAATTCAAATTGATTAAAAATATTAATTTCCTTAAAACTCATTTAATCGGTTAATCCGGTTCGACCAGTTGAACCCAACTCGATCAAACCTCTAAACATATAGCCCTATTTTTGGGGTGTTACACATCATCCATCTTTTGCCAGCTTGACTTGACATTTCTCTTCGGGTTCCTTGCTTTGTTTTGCCAACTGCTCCTACCATCCTTCTCCTATCCTACCCTGCACACCCAAGCAAATAAATACACCTTTACTATAGTAAAAGAACCGTTTCCTGACTCCTTAATGCAAATGCAAGATTTTACTAACTAGATGCATGAATATATACCCAAAGTCAAGAAAAAACATAGCAATATATGTATGAAAAATACTACTTTTGAGGAGTTAACATACCCCCCAAACCTAGCTCATTGCTTGTCCCCAAGTAATGCAACTAAAAAATTAGAAAACTAGAAAATAAAATAAAGTACCTTGGCAAAATTTTCCTAACTCACAACACATGCTAGCAAGCATAATATTGTTCTAGTTCTGTCCTCAGATATCCCGGTGTAGTAATGCCAAGCAAATAATCAAATTCTAGTGCAGCAATATAACTCTAGTCTAAGGTCATGAAGTGTGCATGAAGTGCATGCAATAAGCATCAGGTATCTTTTAAATCCTTTATTCAAATTTACTTCCCAAACTCATAATTATATATTTATTCATTTTTAACTTTATTTACAAAGGGTTTCTACTGGCAATATTTTCAAGCTTTCTTTGTAATATTATTTGATGTGAGAAGTAAAACGGAGCATACCATGAACACCCACGTTAGTCCAGACAATAATAGGCTTTCTCATCATACTCATACCCTAAAGTTTTTGGTTTGAAAACTTAGAGGGAGCAAACCATGAAGTTACAAACTACTTATTATCTCTAAGTCATAGGAGAGTTCTATATTTTTCTTTGCCTTTGGCAAAACATTGTTGCCTTATTCTTTCTTTTTACCTAGCATCGTGTTTTTGAGCTTAGTTTCAAGAATTCTATGTTTGTCTTGGGAACTAGATACATACTACATGTTGGGTGAGACTTCGGTTTCCTAAACTACGGATCAATTGCCAAGCAGTCCTAGCATTACTAATCTGCTGGCTCATACAAACTAAAGATTTCAAATTCATCATCGGACATAGTATACTAGTAGAAATCCTAACTATGCTAGCAGGTATGTTTATTAGATCAATCAAGCCTTGGTGAAAATGATTATTTTTTTAGTTGTCTAGTATGCATGATTATACCTAGTCTACATGGCAACAGAATGCAAACAAAAACATAAACATGAATGCATGGCATGATAAAAGATTTGAGGCAACACACAACCCCAAACCTAAGGTGTGCATTTTCCTCAATGCATGAGATCATATATATACAAAATGAGATGCATGAAAACATATAAACTGGATGAAATGCACAATTAAAAGAGAAAACATGCAAGTAAAGGAGTTAAGGGGAAGAAGACTCCCTTTAGAACGTTCTAGGCTTGAGACGTGGGTCTTTCTCTTGATAAAGCTCCCTCGATTATGGGCCATGTGCTTCTTTCTCTTCAGCTTTGATGCGATAGTGTAGGCTCTCATGTCGTGGAGTACCTCCTCTATTATCCTCACCAACTTAGATACAACAGGGGCTATTAGAGCCTCAAATCAGGCAAGTGCATCAGGTGATATTGGAGCAATAGTAGGCACCTCGACCTTGGCATCGAAATCACCATCAGATTCATCGGAGTTGTTAGTCTTGGCAGATTCAAATTGAACAAGTGAAACAAGAACAATGGCATCAGATTGTTGCGTCGGAGTGTGAACAGATTGTAGGCTCGTGACATTCTTTCTGGTGCTCAGTCCTTTGAGCCAATGTATTGCTAGAGTAGTAGATGATTCTCCTTGCCTTCTCTAGTTTCTAGAGAATGAGTTCTTCTTGCTAGAAAATTTAGGAAAGTAATGCCAAGGCATCAACTGGCATTGTTGCTTCAATTTTTTCCTGGCATTTTGGCAGCAGTTTCCGACTTAGTAACCTTTACCTTGCCCTTCTCCATGGCAATTAATTGCTTTCACATTGTAGGAGTAATGATTCCCTTAGATTTCTGGGTGTTATCAGAGTTAAGCTTTGGCACATTATGGAGTTTGCAAATTTTAGAGATTAAAGAAGGAAAAACCAAACTACCACTTCCCTTCTCTGCACACTTGTAGGTTTTGTCTATAATTAGACATCCTACATTGATTTTCCTCCCCACAATTGTCGAATGCAGCAACACCATCCTTTCTTCTAAAATGGTCTCGTTGTGCGTTATTGGCATTAGGTTGGCCTTTAGAAAGTGGTTCAAACCCTTCAGTCGTGGCTTTAGTGCCAATCATTTCACAATATTGTGGCCTTTGGATGAAACAATCCATTTTGTGCCAAGTTCGCACAAGTCCATCAAAATCAGCTTCCTCTTGGCATCGTCCAAGGATTCAACAAATGCTAAATGTTCTTCTTCTGCACCATCTAACTCGAACAAACCATTAATATATCCCTCATCAAAATGAACACACGTACCTCTTATAAGCAACAAAGGTTAACCTTTTGTTGTGAAATGGGCATAGAACTCTTGGACGATGGTGGAATCGACCTCTCCAGGTAACTAGCAAAAGATCTCTCATTTGTGCATCTTGACAATGTCAACCACTTCTTGGGAGAACCCCAAATTAGGTTCACTCTTGAATTCAAAACCATTCTCATAATAGAAGGTACGAGCAATGAAGTTTTCTTCATATTTCTTCTTAATTTCTTTATTGAAGAAAATCTTGAAAGGTGTGGATGAATAAGCCATGAGAGAAAATTAGGAAAAGATAATGGTGATCAGAGAAAAAGAAAAGGAAAGCTTTGTTCTTGAAATTCTTGTTGTGTGAGAGAAAAGTGAGAGAGTAAAGATTCAACTATAGGGGAAATTGGAATTAAATATAGGGATGGAGAAACGGTTGAGTTTGTTTAATGGTGGGTTAGTGGAAGTGATGATGGTTGTGGCATTTATGCATATTTAGGGAAATGGGATGGTGATGGGTTTTGGGTTTAAGTGGGGTGATGGCGTGGGAAAGAAAAATGGGGTAAAAGGTTTTAGGTTAAAAATTCAAAGTTTAGGGATTTTAACCTAGGATGCATAAGGCTTTCCCGCTTCAACCTAAAATTTTTCTCCCTTGGGCCCATTATCGCATAAGGTCCATGTGGTATCTGATGGGTATTCAAATGTCGACCTATTATAGCATACACTCCTAGCAAAATTGCTTGGCAATATTTCCTGTACAAACACTCACAAAGAAAAACCTTTCAAATAGAAAAAGAAAAAGAAAATAAAATGAATAAATTGAAATAATAAAAAAACTACCAACGTTACTATTTACAATGTTCAAACAACGATGGTAAAACTACTCACTCTCTGCCAAGAGAATGGTCTCCTTGGCATTACCTTGACTTCCTTCCTAATAGTGCTTTAGTCTCTGGCCGTTTACCTTGAATGTGACTCATGTTTTCAAGTCCTTGGTATCAACGGCTCAATGGGCATAGGGGTAGACAACCTCAAAGGGTCCTAACCATCTAGATTTGAACATTCCTTGGAATAGCTTGAGCTTGGAATTGAACAACAACACTCTTTGCCCAATCTCAGACTGTCTTAGCAAAATTTTGCTGTCATGCCATCCTTTTGTCTTCTCTTTGTAGAGCTTAGCATTCTCATAGGCTTGAACTCGAAATTCCTCTAACTCATTCAAATCCAATAGTCTCTTCTCACCTGAAGCCCTTCATTCCATGTTCAGCTACTTAGTTGCCCAATAAGCTCGATGCTCCAACTCCACTAGCAAATGGCATGATTTCCCAAATACGTGCCTGTATGGGGAAGTTCCCAAAGGAGTTTTGAATGTTGTTCTATAGGCCCAAAATGAGTCATCTAGCCTCAAAGACCAGTCCTTCCTTGTTGGATTCAACGCCTTCTCCAAAAAGTTCTTGATCTGCTTGTTTGAGATCTCTACTTGGCCATCTGTTTGCAGATGGTAAGCAATGGAAATTTTCTGCTAGATTCCTTACCTCCACAAAGCTCTAATGATTAAATTGCATTTTAAATGAGTACCCTCATCATGAATAATTGCTCTAGGGGCACCGAATCTAGTAAAAATATGCTTGTGTAGGAACTTTGCAATAGTCTAAACCGACTTTAGAATATAGTCTATGACCACAAGTATATATACATTTCCAAATGATGGAGGAAAATGACCCATAAAGTCTATCCCTCATGCATCAAATATCTCTACTGAGATGATGTTATGTACTAGCAATTGATACATGCTGGAAATGTTTCCAGTACGCTGGCATCGATCTCATGCCTTGGCAAAATGATGGGCGTCTTTGAACAGTATGGGCCAGAAAAATCCTGACTGTAACACTTTGGCCGCTGTCTTTATCCCATCAAAGTGCCCTCTTTTGGTGCTGCATAACAAAGCTGGAGTAACTTTGTTGCCCCTCCTCTAGCCTACAACGACGAATAACTTAATCAGCACAATGATTGAACAAGAACGGCTCATCCCAATAATATTGCCAAACATCTCGCAGAAATCTCTTCTTGGCATTACTTGCCAAGTCTAGTGGCAAAATTTTGGCAACCTGGTAGTTGACTATGTCAGCATACCATGGCATATAATTGATTTTAAGCAATTGTTCATCATGAAAATTATCTCTTATATTATCAGGGTTGACATCATTATGGTGGTGCTCTAATCGAGAAAAAAATCAGCTACATGATTCTCACCTCCTTCTTGTCTCGAATCTCTAGGTCAAACTCTTGCAACAAGAGTGTCCATCTAATCAGTCTAGGCTTGGCATCCTTTTTGGCCAGAAGGTATTTCAGTGCTGAGTGATCTGTGTATACCACAACTTTTCTACCCACCAAATAAGATCTGAATTTTTCAAACGCAAAGGCAACTAGAAAGAACTCCTTCTCAGTTGTGGTTTAGTTAAGTTGAGCCTTATTGAATTTACAACTAGCATAGTAAATGGTATGGAAAATTTTGCCACGCCTCTGTCCTAACATAACTCTGATGGCATAGTTGTTGGCATCGCATATTAGCTCGAATGGCTCATTCTAATCTGGTGCCATGACTATAGGGACATCAATCAACCCATCTTTTAATTCCTTAAATGCTTTCAAACAAGATTCATAAAATGCAAAATTTGTATTCTAATTTAAAAGTAAGCATAAAGGTTTAGAAATTTTTGAGAAATCTTTAATGAAACAACAGTAAAATTCTGCATGTCCCAAGAAACTTATAATACCTTTTACACTTGTAGGTGGTGGCAATTTTTTGATTACCTTACTTTTTCTTTGTTAACTTCTAGTCCTCTATTGGTCACTTTGTGTCCAAGAACTATGTCTTCCTTCACCATAAAGTGGCATTTTTCTCAGCTCAAGACTAGGTTGTTGTCAATGCATCTTTATAAAACAAGCTCTAAACTCTAAAGACATTCCTTGAATGTTTTTCCAAACACCGAGAAGTCATCCATGAACACTTCCAAGTTGTTGTCTATCATGTCGAAGAAAATAGGCATCAAGTAACGCGGGAACGTTGCTCGGGCATTACACAATCCAAATGCAATCTTCTAAAAGCGAATGTCCCATATGGACAAGTGAATGTGGTTTTATCCTAATCTTCTAGATTGATGGCAATCTGGTTGTAACCCGAGTAGCCATCCAGGAAGCAATAAAATACCTTACATGCCAATTTGTCCAACATTTAATTGATGAAAGGCAGTGGAAAATGGTCATTCTGCGTGGCATTATTTAATCTCTTATAGTCCATGCACACTCTCCAGGCCATCATGGTTCTCGAAGAGATAAAATAACTTTTATTTTTCTAAACCACGATCATTCCTCCCTTCTTTAGCATACATTACACCGAGCTGACCCACAAACTATCAGAAATAGGATAAATTATCCCAGCATCCAGCCATTTCATGACTTCTTTCTTGACTACCTCTTTCATGCTCGGGTTCAGTCTTCTCTAAGCCTCAATTATTTTGCCATGTTACTCCTCTAGAATGATTTTATGCATATAGATTATGGGGCTTATTCCTTGAATATCAGCAAGGGTCTATCCCACAGCTTGCTTGTGATTGTTCAATGTCTCCAGCAATCTCGCCTCCTGGACACCAGTCAAATTGGTAAAAATAATCACTAGCAACGTTGAGTTGTCTCACAAGTAAGCATATTTGATATGGCTTGGCAAAGTTTTCAGCTCTTGTTCTGGTGGCTCCTCAATAAATGGTTTATTTGCCTTGATTTCTCTACCAGCCAACTCAAGTGGCTCGGGTTTATCGAAATAACTCACGACCTCATTTAGCATGGTCGGTTCCTCAAACTTTTCACGCATCATATCCTCATCATCTAGTTTTTTGGCATCATCTTCTGCATATTGGCAAAATTGTGTCATGTCTACATTGACAATAGACTCCATCATCTCAATAGCTTGGCATTCCTCAAGTTCATCTGCACACTTAAGAGCTTGAAACACATTAAACGTAACATGTTGGTCATTCATACGCATAGTAAGCTCACCTTTATGAACATCAATTAACATCCTGCCCGTAACAAGAAATGGCCTTCCCAAAAATAATTGGGATATTAACATCAGCTTCGTATTCTAAAATAATGAAATTAGTAGGAAATATAAATTTATCAACGCTTACCAACACATCTTCAATCCTACCATTGTGATGTGCAAAAGACCAATATGATAGATGAAGTGTTACTGTGGTAGATCTTACCTCAATGCCAAGTGTCCTGAAAACTGAGATTGGCATCAAATTGATGTTGGCTCCCAGATCACACAGTGCTTTGCCCATAAATCTATTGCCAATCGTGCAGGGAATAGTGAAACTCCCAAGATCCTTCAGTTTCGGTCACCAAACTTTATCTTTTTGGACAAAATGTCTTTCATGAATTTGACATAGCTGGTATCTGCTCGAGATCTTCTACCAATGGGATGTTGATCTGTAATTGTTTAATAACTTCTAAGAAGTGCTTAAATTACTGGTCTTGCTTATGTTTTTGGAGTCTTTAAGGAAAAGATGGTGGCAGATTAACAAATGCTGGCTCCACTAGCTTTACCAAGGTGGTGCTGGCATCAGATTGACGTCTGGCACAATCAGTTTTTGCCTCTTCTTTGGGTTCATCTGCTGGCATCATATTCTCGACTTGGACATTAGTTGACTGTTTGATAAGTGTCTTAGCCTCACATTGTTTTTCGCTCCGAAGAGTTACTACTTTACATTGTTCTCTACCTTTTTGCCGAGCATCCTCCGTATCACTTGGCAAATTGCCCTGGGTCTATTACTAAGTGCATTGGCAATTTGCCCTAGCTGAACCTCCAAGTTTCATATAGATACTACTAAACTTTGGACAATTGCATTATTTCCTCCATGTAATCAGTCAAATTGTTCCCCAGGTTAAATCTATGCCCTTGTAGGAAATTTTTTGTGTTCTTAGTGTCATCACATTCTTGTTAAAACCTAGCGGTGCATTGTTGTTTTGTCATTGGACATTAAATTGATTACCGCCTTGATTTGCCTATGAAAAGTTGGGATGTTGCTACCAACATGTATTATAAGTATTGGAATATGGGTTAAAATTTTGATTGAAATTACCAACAAAATTTACCAATTTAGGATTCGATGGGCATTTGTCCACATGATGATCCTCTCCACAAATAGTGCAGAATGGTTTTAGTGCCTTTACTTCTCGAACTTCAACAGGATTTTTACAATGTCTTCACTATATTAGTGAGTTTGGAAATTTGAGCATTGATTGATGATAATGCATCAAGCTTTAATTTTCCAGTAATTTTTGTTCAAATTCCCAGTCTAGCAGTAGGATATTGGAGATCATTGGTGGCAATCCTTTCCAGGATATCAAACGTCGTTGTATAATTTTTGTCTAACAATGAGCCATTTACCGAAGCATCAACCACAACCTTAGCGCGAGCATTGAGTCCATTATAAAAGGTCCTCATTGGGTCCAAGTAGGAAATCCATGCATGGGACACTTCCTCAATAGGTCCTTAAAACGATCTCAGGCATCATACAAAGTCTCATCATCAGCCTGCCTAAAGGTAATGATGTCACTCCATAACTTGGCATTAAGTTTAAGTGGCTGGAATCTCATAAGGAACTTCTGGTATAATTTCTCAAGGAAAATAAGAAGAGTCTCAATTTCACTGTCTCTTTAGCTACACCAGGTTGCTAAAATAATTGGCATACCTCCATGAATTGCTTCAAGTGTTGTCTTGGGTCTCTAGTAGGTGATCCATCAAATTGTCCTACATTCAATCAAGTCTGAATCATTATCAGTTTAAGTTCAAACTTAAATGTATTTATCTCAGGATCAATTAGTCCTGGCATCAAATTGTCCATGTTTGGTGCCAAGTGTTCTCTATCTCTAATAGGTATCTCTTCAGCATTATGAGAAATAACAGAAGGAGCATGAAAAATGTCTTCGTTTAATGGTGGATCCCCATGGTTATTTGGGACACCACCTACTCCATTTCCATTACGAGCTATCTCTCAAACTTTTCTATTTAATCTACGTAAGGTTCTTTTAATCTCAGGGTCGTATGGCCAATCATCCATCATAAGGAAGCTCTGGTCATACACCAAACAAAACAAAAATAAGTAAAATAAACAATCACATGAAAAATCAGAAAAATAATAAACTTTGTTGCAATACCCAGCCAAAAACTTATCGACTGACTAACGCTTGGCAAATTATTGATGAATAAGTGTAAATGTTCCAGTAAATAAAGCCAAGTATAGGCCTTTTGCAAGCAAGTATACATGGTCAGCAAGTAAAACAATAGTAACCTGAGTATCGTGTCCATGGAGATTGGCCAAGAATTAAATGCCACGATTTTACTTGTGAATGGGGTGAATATGGTTGAATTGAATTTTAGATTTTGGTTTTAAGAAAAATGACTAAGGAAAATATAATGAGAATTCAGGCAGATTAGTAAACAAATATATTCAAATGGTGATGAGTGTTGCGCGTAATAAGTGCTACGCAATTGTGCAAGTATACACATTACAAGTTATAGTATAAAAGATATCATCTTCACAGGGATTGGTGCCACTTCAAGAATCTAGTCTCTTGCACTGTAAAAAGTAAAAACACAAATAAAGGATTATGGGAGTTTTAACTAATAACTAATCTAGAAAGCAATAAAGTAAAAGAATAGATGAGATCAATTGAGAGAGAGATAGGCTAGGTTATCGTGAGTTGAGGTGTGATAACCGATTGGATCGTCTTGGTAAAAGAGTGCACGGGCAACTCAGTTGCCGTGGCAACTTGCACAACGGGGTTGCCTTGGCAACTAATCGATGGTTGCTTGGGCAACTACTTGGGAGTCTGGGCAGCAACCTTCAAGGTTCGGCAGAGCGTTCTTCAATGGTTTCTTCTTATCCCTAAGTCGAAATTCTAGCTACTTGTGCTTGCCTTGATAATACATCCCTGCGTGAATCAAGGGTGAACAACAACCAATCTTGCGCTCTTCTTAGCCGTTGAAATCCTTAACTTATTCCTAAGCCGGATTAATCTTCACCATCAATAGATTGAATAAAGATCATATTCATTCGTTTCTTGAATCTAACTCTCCTGATATTAGATAAATAGATGAAGTTACGAGATCCTCTCCCAATTCACTCGCAAACAAGAATAAGAACCAAGAATGAATAAACCTTGAATAGAAAAGTGCAAACTCTTATTACCTAAACAAAAACCAATAGTTTTTCACAACCACAAAACACAATAACCATAGCCAAATAGATTTAGTTCATAGCTAGGTTCCAAAGAAACACAAGATAAACAATCCTTAGCATGAACCCAATCGAACAAGAAAGAAAAGGATGAAGAAGGAGGCTTGTCGAAATACTCCTTGCCCTAGATGCTTGTCGAAAATTCTCTCCTCTTGCCCTCCTTGGACTTGTCGAAATTCCCCTCCTCTGCTCTTTCTGGATTGTCGAAATCTCCATCTTATTTATAGGGCTAGGCCAAAGTCCTTCTTTGAGGAGGAAGTTAAGTTGGAATTAAATTATCTTTAAAGAATATAATTCTTTATTATAATTATATTCCTACTAGAACTTCTCCTATCTTCTTGGAATTTAATTCTTCTTTAATCTCTGCATGGAAATCAAATTCCTTTGGGTTTGAGCTTTGCTCCACGTCATCTCGGGCTTGTCTAGTCATCAATTTCGACTACCATATCACCTTTGCTCTTGTCGACAATTGCCATGGCAACTGGCTCGGCGTCTCCTTCATGCATTGCCCTGGCAACTAGCTCGGCATCTCCTTCATGCATTGCCCTGGCAACTAGCTCTAGTCTTGCTTTGGCAAGTGATCCTGCACATACACACAAAACACACCAAAGTAGCATCTTTTCCCACAAAAACTACCAAGTTATGTAATCAAGCTCAACGATGGAAGGAAACATGGATTAATACATGAATGGCTAATTATGCAACTAATATGAGCCTAAGTCTAACAATAATATGAGTAAAAAGGGTAAGAAAAATAGTACTTTGAACACTTATCACACCCCTAAACTCGAACTATTGCTTGTCCTCAAGCAATGCAAACTCATAATTACCTGCCAAGACTTCAATTTTCACAAACTTAGCTTTGAACTTGATTTCAATTCTCTGAACAGGAGCACAAAGTATGATTGGCTTTTTTTCCTAAAACTTAGGAGTTACTTGGAATCAAACTATAATTCTTGTGAGTGTATGCGGAGTTGTGTGCAAGTTGATTTTTCGGATTCTATGCAAACAAGAGGTTTTCAAATTACTTCATTGGGTTCTTTTTTAACATGTTTTAACTAGAGCCAGTTTTGGGCACCTCTAGTGTTGTGTTTTTAGTTTTCATAAGTTAATTTATTCGACTAGAGCCGGTTTCGGGCACCTCTAGCGATCAATTTTTTTAGCACATACTAGAGCCAGTTTCGGGCACCTCTAGCATTCATCCAATTTTTATTCTAATCCCCCAATTTGTTAATTATCAACCTAAGTTCACTAGAATTCCTTAAATCAATCAAACCACAACAATGTTTCATCAAATTTAGCATCATAGTAAAATTCTAAGTTTTTCCATGGTTATCCTAGAATAAAAATTATATCAATTAAGTGCATTGGCAAAGTCATCATCGAATATTCATCAAATCTAAGCAATTCTTGTTTCAATTAAAGGCATGACAAGCAATTTATGTATCCTAAATGTAATACTTAAGTGAATGTAACTAAACATGGTAACTACTAATAACAATCCCCCCCAAACTCGAGTGAGGCATTGTCCTCAATGCATGCATAAAAATAACAAAAAATAAAAATGCATACGAGGACTTACTCCGAGAGTTCGTCATCGTAGATGATTAGTTTCCTTTTGGTTGGTGTCTTGATTCTCTTGCTTGAACGCGATGGTTGTTTTCTTATTGCCGGTGGTGGAATTGATCCTCGTACGGGGTTGTCCTCATCGTCCTCTTCATCAATGTCATTGGCTTTTCGCTTAGAGGATTCAATTGGTGCGGTCTTTGTTGGTTCAATGGAGGACTCGTCCGAATCTAAAAAATCAGAAAATGATTCCGTAGGAGTTGATTCGGGCATAGGTGCTTTACCTTTGGCTTTTGCAGTGGTTGTCGGGATGTCTTTAGCTTTGGTTGTCGTGGCATCTTCAGGGTTGGTTGTCGTGGCATCATCTATGTAGGTTGCCGTGGCGACTGCTTCATTGGTTGCCGGGGCAAGGATCTCGGCGGGAAAGATTGGGAATGGCACGCGATTGTCTGGGTACTTTTCTAGGATGACTTGGGTGATGGCATTGTTGTGCTCCTTCATGTACCGCATGAACATTAGTTGCCGGTCTTCAATTTGCCTTAGGTGGCTTGCCAATGGGTGCAAAAGTGCTTCAAAGTGTCCCGGGGTTAATGGCCAAGTTGTCCTGGCGTTAGGTGCTTGGGCATTATGGATTGCCGGGGCGGCAGGAGTTGCCGTAGCAATTGGAGGCCTTGAAGAATCTCCCGGTGCCTCTCCCATTAGCTTTCGGATTAGTGTTTGATTCCAACCAGACTTGGGTAGGGCCTTTTCATCGGTGGACTCACTTGGGACATGCATCTCCTTGCAAAGATTAGAAATTAAGCAAGGGAAGAAAAGAGAACCCTTATCTTTTGAGCTGCATACAAAAATCTCATCACAAATAATTTTTCCAATGTTAATGATGCGATTATGCAAAATAGAATGTATGAGCAAAAGACGTGGTATATCAACGGTAGTATTGTGTGTGGTGGGCATTAAAGAAGTTTTAACAAACTTATTCCATAGTTTTGCCTCGGGTTTAAGCCGAAGGCGATTTACCGTGCCCTTGTATTTATCGTCGTTCCAATGAGTTCCCGGTTGAGTGAGTTCTTGAAGCACCTTGTCGAGTTGCTTGGGAGTGATTTGATCAACGAAGGCTTGATGCTCGTCCTTCTCAATGTAAAGCCCGTAAAAGGTGTTGATGTTTTCGGGACTTATGAGTATGGCCTTGTCACGAACAAAAACATAAGGATTATCCGGGTTAGGTGAGTGAGCATAGAATTCTCTTACCCATGAGATGTTACCCGGTTTCGGTTGATGGCAAAAGATTTGCCACTTTTGATGTGCAATCCTCTCGAAGATGAATGGTTCAAGGCTGAAATCTTGATGAGAGTTGGAGTATTCAAAGCCTTGTTCTTCATTAATCTTCCGGTTTCAAACTTGGATTGAAATCTTTCTTGAACCACCGGTGTAGCAAACTTCTTGTATCTTGGTTCTTTGGAGGAACTTGGATGAACTAAAAATTTAATATTGGATGCCATGGATAATCTTGGTTGTGAGTTTTGTAAAAACAAAGAAAAGAAAAGAAAAGAAACTAAAAAGTTGCAAGATAGAAAGTAGGAATAGGTTAAGGGTGATGGGTTTTATAGAAAAGATAGGTGGGTGGGATTAGGGGAAAATGAAAAAGGGTTTAGGGGTGAGGAGAAGTTGTCGACAAGGGGTTGTGATTAGGGTGAATTGGAGGCTTTATATAAGCCTTAGATTCAGCCCATTAGTTTCCTTGTTGAAGATGTTTTCCTACTTGGATTAAAATTCCTCTTCATCTTGAACTTTTTTCCTACAATTCAAAGACAAATCAAATAAGGATTAAAATTAAAGATAAACTAATAAATAAAGATGTGTAATAGGATTCTTAAACTTAAATAATAAAAAATCTATCCTAAAGAAAATTACTAATAATCGAAAAAATAAAATAAAAATTGAAAAGAAAAAGAAAAAAAATAAAATAAATGATTAATCAAAAATAAAAATAAAAATAAATAAATAAAGATAAAAATAAAAATAAAAATATCAAAAGGGAGAGCATGTTCATGCATCTCCTAAGTTGACCACTTCCTTGTTACGTTCCACATGGGTACCATTGTAGTGCTTCAATCTTTGTCCATTAACTTTGAATTCATGGTTGTCAGAGATGGACTTGATTATCACGGCACCATGGGAGAATGGCTTGACAACTTCAAATGGTCCCGACCATCTTGATTTCAGCTTTCTCGGGAAAAGTTTTAGCCGAGAATTGAATAAGAGAACTAGTTGCCTTGGCATGAATTGTCGTGGCAATAGTTTCTTGTCGTGCCATCGCTTTGTTTTCTCCTTGTAGATTTGTGCATTGTTATAGGCAAGTGCAAAAAATTATTCTATCTCATTGATGTCCAACAAACGCTTTTGTCTGGCACTTTCCCAATCCATATTCACGGTCTTGATTGCCCAGTATGCCTTGTGTTCGATTTCCACCAGTAGATGGCATGTTTTGCCATAGACAAGACGGAAGGGGGACATACCTAAGGGTGTTTTGAATGCAGTGCGATATGCCCAAAGTGCGCCATCTAGTCTTAATGACCAATCCTTCCTAGAGGGATTTACAACTTTCTCGAGTATACCCTTCAATTCCCGGTTGGAAATTTCTGCTTACCCGTTGGTTTGTGGGTGATATGCCGTGGCGATCTTGTGTGATATGACGAAGCGTTGCAACATCTTGGCAATTAGTCTGTTGTCAAAATGCTTGCCTTCGTCGCTGATAATTGCTCTCGGCATCCCAAACCGTGTAAATATGTTTTTTTGCAAGAATCGTTGCACAGTCTTGGAATCGTTGTTGGGAA
This sequence comes from Hibiscus mutabilis, assembly GCA_019671005.1. Classification (NCBI taxonomy): domain Eukaryota; kingdom Viridiplantae; phylum Streptophyta; class Magnoliopsida; order Malvales; family Malvaceae; genus Hibiscus; species Hibiscus mutabilis. The sequence goes on from CM033745.1 coordinate 54,480,056, forward strand.
CTGCAGCTGCCTCAACCCATTTAGACACGTAGTCGACGGCAAGTAGAATGTAGAGGTTGCTGAATGAAGATGGGAAATGTCCCATAAAATCGATCCCCCATACATCGAACAATTCCACCTCGATGATGTTCTGGAGCGGCATCTCATATCGTCTAGAGATATTGCCCGTCCTCTGGCAATGATCACATTGCTTGTAAAAGTCTTGGGCATCTTTGTACAATGTTGGCCAATACAAACCGGATTGCAACACTTTGGCCGTGGTACGAGTTCCTCCAAAATGTCCTCCATAGGGTGAAGAATGGCATTGCTGGAGTACAATCTGTTGCTCTTCTTCAGGGACACATCGGCGTATAACCTGATCTGCACATTGTTTAAACAAAAGAGGCTCATCCCAAAAGTAATGCTTAGCATCATGGCGGAACCGCTTCTTCCCTTGGTGAGTAATGCCATAAGGAAAAATACCACAAACAAGGAAATTAAATAAATCTGCGTACCAGGGTATTGCCGAGGCATGTGCTGCCGTGGTGACTGCCCCCAGAATCACCGAGGCATGCGCGTCAAAGGCTGTTGCGGCATTGAGGGTGCCCGAGGTGTGCGTATCCATGGTTTCCGAGGCATGTGCGTCTATGGTTGCCGAGGCAACTAAAATTTCTTCATCCAGGAATGCATCGCATATCTCTAAATCCGCGTCCTCCTCCCTATTGCGTTCCAAACGTGATAAGTGATCGGCCACTTGATTTTCTGTTCCTTTCCTGTCCTTAATTTCAATATCAAATTCTTGTAAAAGTAATATCCAACGAATCAAACGAGGTTTAACATCCTTTTTAGCAAATAGGTATTTGATTGCCGAATGGTCCGTATGAACAATTACCTTTGTACCAATCAAATAGGATCAGAATTTGTCAAATGCGAAAACTACAGCTAGTAACTCTTTCTCCATTATTGTGTAATTCACTTGAGCACTATTAAGAGTTTTACTAGCGTAGTATATCACATGGAAGGTCTTACCTGCGCGTTGGCCTAGGACTGCTCCTACCGCGAAATCACTTGCATCACACATGAGCTCAAAAGGTAGCATCCAATCTGGTGGAACGACAATGGGTGCCGAGGCAAGCTTTTTCTTTAGGGTTTCGAATGCTTGGGTGCAAGAAACCTCAAAATCGAAGACTTTATCTTGTTCAAGCAGATTACACAAGGGTTTAGTGATTTTAGAAAAATTATGAATGAACCTCCTGTAAAAACCTGCATATCCAAGAAAGCTTCGAATTCCTTTAATCGAACTTGGTGGGGTAATCGCTCGATCACAACCACCTTGGCTTTGTCTACTTCAATTCCCTTGGACGAAATCTTGTGGCCGAGCACTATTCCTTCATCTAACATAAAATGGCATTTCTCCCAATTGAGGACTAAATCAGTTTCTTCACATCTTGCCAACACCTTCTCTAAATTTCTGAGACAACTGTCGAAGTCATTGCCAAAAACAGAAAAATCATCCATGAAGATCTCAAGGAAGTCTTCGACTATGTCTGAAAAGATTGCCATCATGCATCTTTGGAAGGTTGCCGGGGCGTTACACAATCCGAACGACATTCTTCGGAAGGCATAAGTACCGTATGGGCATGTGAAGGTTGTCTTTTCTTGATCTTCTGGTGCTATGGCAATTTGATTGTAACTTGAATAGCCATCAAGAAAACAATAAAAGGGTTTACCTGCAAGACGGTCAAGCATTTGATCAATAAAGGGTAATGGGAAGTGATCTTTCCTGGTGGCTTTGTTTAGCTTTCGATAATCCATACAAACCCTCCAACCGGTCACAGTTCTGGTTGGAATGAGTTCATTATTTTCATTACTTACCACTGTTATACCTCCCTTTTTTGGTACACATTGTACCGGACTTACCCACGTACTATCAGAGATAGGGTATATAATGCCGGCATCAAGCCACTTGATGATTTCTTTCATTACAACCCCTTTCATGGCATGATTCAGTCTCCTCTGGGCCTCAATTGAAAGTCTGTGATCATCTTCCAACAAAATCTTGTGCATGCACACTGTCGGGCTAATTTTCTTTAAGTCGGCAATTGTCCACCCTATTGCCTTTTGTGTAGCCTCAACATCTTGATCAGCTTCTTTTCCTGCTCAGGCTGTAACTTAGAAGAAATAATTACAGGCAATATATTATCGGTTCCTAAGTATGCATATTTTAGTTGCTCTGGCAACTGTTTCAACTCAAGAATCGGTGGTTGTTCAATAGAGGGTTTTTCGAGCTTACCTTCCTTACCTGAGTAATCCAGTGGTTCAAAGTATGTACCTGGTCGATTGACTAGCCAATTTGCCTCTTCTTGTTGTTCCTCATCGACCGGTTCTTCATACTCCTCAGGTTCCTCTTGATCGGCAATGTAGTTGCCGAGGCAACTAAATTCCTCATCGAAGTTAAACTCTGCCGTGGCATGAAAAAGTTGGCATTCTTCTGGATCATCGGCATGCCTTAGTGTTTGGAACACATTTATTTTAACTTGCTGGTCATTCACCCTCATTATGAGTTCTCCCTTTTCAACATCGATCAAGGTTCTCCCTGTTGCTAGGAATGGTCTCCCGAGAATAATGGGTGTATGCTCATCTGCTTCACAATCCAAGACAATAAAGTCAGCGGAAAAATAAATTTATCAACTTTTACCAGTATGTCCTCGATTTTTCCCTCTGGATGCACATAGGATCTGCCGGCTAGCTGTAGCATAACTGTTGTAGGTCTTGCCTTCCCGATTCCTAGTTTCTGGAAAACCGATTTAGGCATCAAGTTTATGCTAGCCCCAAGGTCGCATAGTGCTTTCCCGACATAGTGATTTCCAATAGAATAGGGTATTGTGAAACTTCCGGGATCCTTCAACTTAGGTGGCATACGATTGTGCAACATTGCCATGCATCCCTCTATTGCGGCAACTGTTTCAAACTCTCCTAGCCTTGTTCTCTTGGACACAATGTCTTTAAGAAACTTGGCATAGTTTGGCATTTGTTCAATTGCTTCCACCAATGGCAAGTTGATGTGGACTTGCTTTAGGATATCAAGAAACTTCTTGAATTGATACTCTTGCTTTTGTCGCTTCAACCTTTGTGGGAATGGTGGTGGAAGCCGGATATCTTCGATTCTTTCATTGGTTTGGAACCTGATTGACGGTATTGCCAGGACAACTGGAGTTGCCGAGGCGTTATCAACTGGGGTTGCCGAGGCATGCTTATCGCAAGTTGCCGAGGCGTCTTTATCGTCGATTGCCGAGGCATGCTTATTGCCGGTTGCCGCGGCAATTCCTGGTTCAGCATCTGAGGCTTTGCGGCTAGGTTCGTCTTGATCTTTTTGCGGAGTTTTGTTTGATGAGCGGGTTTGAGCCTCTCTAAGTTGTTGGCCACTTCTAGTGGTGATTGCCTTACATTGCTCATGGCCAGTTCCTCTTGCGACTTCAGTATCGCTAGGTAAACCTCTTTGCGGTCTAGTATTCAGATTTTGAGAAAACTGTCCGACTTGATTTGATTACCGCCTCTTGGTTTTGCAATCTCATCTCGGTCCTGTTAATAAAAGCATCAGTTCTTTTTATGAAATTACTATTCTCAGCCATATAAGATTCAGTTTTCATCATAAAAGCATTTAGAGAATTTTCCAAAGAACTAGATGTTGTCGGTTGTTCTTTGCGGCATCCATTGCCGTGGCATATTCTCTGGAATCCCGATGCTTGTGCATTCTGATTGTTTTGGTTTAGAGCATTGTTGGGATTAGTCCATGAAAAATTTGGATGCTTTTTCCAAGCTGGATTGTATGTATTGGACATCACATTGTTGTTCCGATTGTAATTCCCCACAGAGAATTCGGATTCGGATTCTCGCATACATTGAGAAGAATTATGGTTATCACCACATAACTCACAAAAAGAATCCATTACCTTGACTTCATGTGTGTTGTTTGGTTTTGCATGTTACGGACCATCTTGGTTAGAGTGGCCAATTGTGCGAAATTGAATCGATGATCGTAGTTCATGTATTGTGGCTTGGCGTCTAACTCCTCCTCTTCTAGTAGATGGGAATTGATAATCATTCTTGGCCACTGTTTAAAATTTGCATTGCTTCCTCCGTGACTTATCTAGGAGTATGTCGTTTGCCGAGGCATCTAGCATCATCCTTGTTAGTGTATTCACGGCGTTGTAAAACATTGTTACTTGAGTCCACATCGGGAATCCGTGTAGGGGGCATTTGTCTAGAAGTTCTCTATATCGCTCCCAAGCTTCATACATAGATTCATCATCTGCCTGCCGAAAAGAAGTAATGTCGTTATGAAGCTTATCAGTCAAATTTGTAGGATTAAATCTAGCAAGGAAATCACGACAAAGATCATTCCAAGATGCTATTGATCCGGCAGGAATGCTATTCAACCATGCTTTCGCCCTATCCCTCAGTGAATAGGGTATAATCTTAATCGTAAGACATCGGGGGTGACTCCGTGTATTTTGAATGAGTTGCAAATCTCGAGGAAAGATTTCAGATGTTGTCGTGCACCTTCAGTTGCTGAGCTGCCAAATTGACCTATTGTGTTGATCATATTGAACATTACCAGTTTCAACTCAAAGTGGTCGGCTTCAATTTCAGGTGCGACAACTCTTGGGTTAAGTCCATCTAGATCTTCTTCAAGATAGTCTCGAATAGTTCTGTTTCGTGCAAGAATCACTCATCCTCCTGCTCGAACATCTTGATTCATATCGCCGTCTTGATTAGCCATTCCTACTCTTATCCTTCATCTAAGTCTTTGTAAGGTTCGTTCGATTTACGGATCAAAGGGATATTACGGTGTAGTCGGTCTCGCCTGGTCATATACCAATGCAAAACCAAAGTTTGTTAGCCCTTTGAATTTTAAACAAGAAAAGTAAAAGAAAGTGCAAGAAAATAAAAACAAAGTCGCTATTGCCAATCCCGACAACGGCGCCAAAAAAACTTGTTCGCGTAATAAGTGTGCTACGCAATTGAGCAAGTATACACGTTGCAAGTTATAGTATAAAAGATATCGTCTCCACGGGGATTGGTGCCACTTCAAGAATCTAGTCTATTGCACTGTAAAAAGTAAAAACACAAATAAAGGATTATGGGAGTTTTAACTAATAACTAATCTAGAAAGCAATAAAGTAAAAGAATAGATGAGATCAATTGAGAGAGAGATAGGCCAGGTTATCGTGAGTTGAGGTGTGATAGCCGATTGGATCGTCTTGGTAAAAGAGTTCACGAGCAACTCAGTTGCCGTGGCAACTTGCACAACGGGGTTGCCTTGGCAACTAATCGATGGTTGCTTGGGCAACTAGTTGGGCAACTACTTGGGCGTCTGGACAGCAACCTTCAAGGTTCGGCAGAGCGTTCTTCAATGGTTTCTTCTTATCCCTAAGTCGAAACTCTAGCTACTTGTGCATGCCTTGATAATACATCCCTGCGTGAATAAAGGGTGAACAACAACCAATCTTGCGCTCCTCTTAGCCGTTGAAATCCTTAACTTATTCCTAAGCCGGATTAATCTTCACCATCAATAGATTGAATAATGATACTATTCATTCGTTTCTTGAATCTAACTCTCCCGATATTAGATAAATAGATGAAGTTACGAGATCCTCTCCCAATTCACTCGCAAACAAGAATAAGAACCAAGAATGAATAAACCTTGAATAGAAAAGTGCAAACTCTTATTACCTAAACAAAAACCAATAGTTTCTCACAACCACAAAACACAATAACCATAGCCAAATAGATTTAGTTCATGGCTAGGTTCCAAAGAAACACAAGATAAACAATCCCTAGCATGAACCCAATCGAACAAGAAAGAAAAGGATGAAGAAGGAGGCTTGTTGAAATCCTCCTTGCCCTAGATGCTTGTCGAAAATTCTCTCCTCTTGCCCTCCTTGGACTTGTCGAAATTCCCCTCCTCTGCTCTCTCTGGATTGTCGAAATCTCCATCTTATTTATAGGGCTAGGCCAAAGTCCTTCTTTGAGGAGGAAGTTAAGTTGGAATTAAATTATCTTTAAAGAATATAATTCTTTATTATAATTATATTCCTACTAGAACTTCTCCTATCTTCTTCGAATTTAATTCTTCTTTAATCTCTGCATGGAAATCAAATTCCTTTGGGTTTGGGCTTTGCTCCACGTCATCTTGGGCTTGTCTAGTCATCAATTTCGACTACCATATCACCTTTGCTCTTGTCGACAATTGCCATGGCAACTGGGTCGGCGTCTCCTTCATGCATTGCCCTGGCAACTAGCTCGGCGTCTCCTTCATGCATTGCCCTGGCAACTAGCTATAGTCTTGCTTTGGTAAGTGATCCTGCACATACACACAAAACACACCAAAGCAGCATCTTTTCCCACAAAAACTACCAAGTTATGAAATCAAGCTCAACGATGGAAGGAAACATGGATTAATGCATGAATGGCTAATTATGCAACTAATATGAGCCTAAGTCTAACAATAATATGAGTAAAAAGGGTAAGAAAAACAGTACTTTTGAACACTTATCAATGAGCATTGCAGAGGATGCTTGGATTTAACACTAGCTATGCCAGCCCTTTTATAACCTCCAACCATGATTTTTTAGTCGAGCAATTTTTTAAGTGGCAATGCCTCTGTCGATGGCAATACCCTAAGTTAATTACGATTAACTATTATATGTCTTGTCACACCCTGAAAACCGGTCTAGTCAGGGTTAAGTTCCAGTGATCGAATATTTTGTACAGGTTAAATAATTAGCTTCATCTTGTACCTAATTTGAAGCAATAAAGTTATTCGGGCTAACTATTATTATTATTATTAAAAAAGAGAAAAAATGAGGGGACCCACGGAAATTCCTTCAAATTAAAAGAATTTGCCGTGAAATCCCCACATTAAGGGGATGATGTTGCTCAATGCCATAGTGGCCGTCCACCACGTGGCATGGGGTGGAATTATTTCCCAAAATGTGCCACGACTCCCACATATGTGGAGCATGGTGAATGCAAGTGGGAGCCGGACTTTGAAGTATAAATAGAGGGAAATTATGCCCCAAATGTGTAATTAAGGGATGATAAAATTAGTATAAATAGGGGAATTATTGCGCAAGATAAGGAGAAAAGGAACAAACAATTGGTTCAGTGATAGGTTGGTAAGCTCGAGCTTCCGGTTTAATAAATTTGAGTCCTTGCTATCGATCGGATAAGCTCAACTCTTTGGTTAATATTTTCGTATTGATTCGATGTCGTTTTTCGATTCTAACCAATTCCTATTGGTTAACCTAGCTCAAGGGGTTGATAAAGAATAATCGTCATCTCTACCGAAAGCCAAAAATAAAGGCGTTGTTATCCGAGAACCCTAAAAGCATCAGGTTGTTAAGGTGAGTGTAGTTGTGTCAAGGGATAGGCTCGATGCCATCCCGTTGCATTATTTTGTGATTATGTTTGTATTTTTTAAGGGTTCCCATAAAGCAACTATGTTGAATTCGATTGGAAAATCCGGTAAGTACCTGTATTGCTTTGATATGTGAAAATATGACTATGTTATGCTACACGTATGTGATATATGAAATTGATATGAGATGTGACATGATATGGAGCTAAGGCTCATTTTGATATTTGATATGATATAACTTGAATAAAAAAATATGGACTATGTAAAATTGTGTAATTATGGACATTGAATACAGTTGGCATGCCATAGGATTATTGAGCTTAGTTAAGTAATGGAGGACTACGTCCAGGGCTATGGCCTATATGTGGGGGAAATAAGGTCGGTTGTGTAAGGGATATATCTCTGGAGCTACGGCTCAAGGGCTACGGTCCATTCTCCATTATATGTGTTGGTGTACAGGGGAATCCGTGTATCCAATGGTACCTAATTTGATATGTGCCTATGAATTATTCTATGACATTATGATTATGATATGACTATGTGACATGTAATATGTGAATATGAAAGCATGAGAATATGTGTAATAAGCATGAATTGTGCATAGTATAATATGACTACTTGTATATTTGATTATTATGCATTTCATTGTAAATGTTATAACTACCTCACTAGGCTATGTAAGCCTAGCATGCGTGTCTCATGCATTTTCAGGACCTTGATCAATTCCGAGCCTTGATCGTGTTATTGAAGTTGCAAGTCACGTATCTACCATATATGTATGTTATCTTTTGCTATAAACTCCTAGTAAAGTGGCATATGGACCAACTTGTTTTGTATAAGCCTTCCTAGATTTATATGATGACTTGGTAAAATGATTTTGTTGTATGCTTAGATTTGGATAGGTTAAAATGGTTAAAAAGTGCCTAAAATGAGCCTAGGTAAAAACTTGGTAAATGGATTCCGAATACCCTAAAAAGTGACGTACCAATAGGAACGTGATTTGTAAGTATACCGTAAAATTTGGTAAGGTTTGGAAATCACTTGATAAGTTAATCCGAATAACAAAACAGTTTTGAATATTTTACAAAATGGTCACTAAATATTGTATCGTCTAATCATATAGGTAAATGACCTCCGTTAGTAATGAAATTTCACAGGCTAATAATTAGTAAGATTAATTTTAGTATGATAACCTGATTTTTGGCTAAAGACCTTTAAAATTGTAAAATTTACAATTTAGTCCCTAAGGTTAAGAAAGTTTAAAATTGACCCCAACTCCGATTAAGTTTAGTAACCAACAAAATGGATAAGTCTTAAGAATAATCAATTTGATAATTAGATTAGGTTTTTGAACTCTAAAACATTTTTGAACCTTCGATAACACTATCTGACTGAATCCCTACTAGACCGGGGAAGGGGTGTTACAATTGTGGTATCGAGCCTAGGTTTAGTCGATTCTAGGACTAACCAAGCATCTGTTATGAGTTTATGTCTACATATGCCACTTACGAGTTATTGAATGTGTATTTCGTGACTTGCAACTTATACGATTTAAAATTTTTCTGTATGATTTGATCTGAAAATGTCTGCGCCTAACGATAGGCGTGTTGCAATAGAAACACGTCCAGGCTCTACGTATCCCTTTAATATTGAACTATTGATTAAAAAAAGTATGCTCTAGAATTTGAACCAGTTACTTCTAAGGTTATTGTCTCTAACCAAGAGGAGACAGTGTGGTTATACAATTGATCTGTAAAAATTGTCCTTGAGGATCCAAGGAATCCAATTTTTGACCAATTTGATGGCCTTACCTTTCTATGAGTTTGATCTTATCCTAGGCCTTGATTGGCTAGCCGAGCATCAAGCCTGGGTAAATTGTTCAAAGAAGAAATTATATCTCCGTGGACTCGGTAAGGAGAGCATAACCTTGATGAAGTCTGAACTCGAGCCTAAAAAGAGTCTCATGTATGCCATGGAGTCTAAGAAAGATTTGAAAGAATTTCCCAACGTTTTCCCCAATAAACTTCCAGGACTCCCTCCCATACATGAGGTTGAGTTCGGGATAGAAGTACAACCTGTAACTACTCTGTTCTTCACTACTCTGTATAGAATGGCTCCGATGGAGTTGAAGGAGTTAAAATCTCAAATTCAAGACCTTCAAGATAAGGGGTTCATCCGACCGAGTTCCTCACCCTGGGGAGCATCGGTTTTGTTTGTCAAGAAAAAGGATGGATCAATGCGTCTATGCATTGACTATTATCAAATGAATAAAGTGACGATAAAGAACAATTACCCACTTCTGAGGATAGATGACCTCTTTGATCAGTTAAAAGATGTCTCTATCTTCTCCAAGATAGATCTTCGATCTAGATACTACCAAATGTTGGTGAAGGAGTCTGATGTTCCAAAGACTACCTTTTGAACCATATATGGTCACTATAAATTTCTGATGATGCCTTTTGGGCTCACAAATTCACCTGCAGCCTTCATGGACCTAATAAATCATGTATTCCGCCCTATCTTGATAAGTTTGTGGTTGCCTTTATAGACAACATTATCTATTCTAAAGACTCCGCTTCTCTTGAAGAACATCTTCGGATCGTGCTTTAGACCCTCTGGGAAAAACAACTCTACGCCAAGTTCAGTAAATGTGAATTCTGGTTATCCAAAGTATCATTCCTTGGCCATGTAATCTCTTCTGTGGGAATCCAAGAGGACCCAAAAAGATTCAAGCAATCCTTGATTGAACTCCTCCGAAGAATGTAAGAGAAGTTTGTAGTTTTATGGGCCTTGCAGGCTATTACCGTAGATTCGTTAAGGGATTCTCATTGCTTGCAGCACCCATAACAAAGCTTCTCTACAAGGATACTTCTTTTGTATGGACTGTTGATCAGCAAAGGAGTTTCAACCAGCTCAAGCAAGTCCTTACTCATGCCCCTCTGTTAGTGCAACCCGAGTCGGACAAAGATTTCACCGTGTACAGTGATGCGTCCCACCAGGGATTAGGTTGTGTTCTGATGGAAGAAGGCAAAGTCATAGCTTATGCCTCATGTCAACTCAAGCCTCATGAGCTAAATTACCCAACTCATGATCTAGAACTCACCGCAGTTGTATTTGCTTTGAAAATTTGGAGGCATTATCTCTATGGTGAGAAGTGTTACCTATACATTGATCACAAAAGCCTGAAATACCTCCTGACCCATAAAAGTTAAACCTTCATCAATGCCAATGGACGGAACTATTGAAAGATTATGATTTAGTCATTGACAACCATCCCGATAAAGCCAATGTGGTGGCTGACGCTCTTAGCTAGAAGCCCACTTCTTCTTCGAGATGCTTGAACGCTCACTTCCGACTCAGAAAGCATGGCAAATTGTTAGCTGAGCTGAGACTTCACTCCACCATTGTATCTCAAATTAAGGCACTCCAAGTAACTAATGAAAATTTGCAACCTCTTATTGCTAAGGTCAATGATAGCTCAGATCCTGACTTTGCTTTGAATTCTGAAGGCTTAGTGTGTTTCTGCAACCGCATTTGTGTTCCCGATGATGATGATCTTTGGAACCAAATCCTAAATGAAGCTCATTCTAGCCCTTTCTCTGTTCACCTGGAGCTATCAAAATGTAGAAAGATCTAAAGAAGATCTATTGGTGGTCCGGTATGAAGAATGAAATCAAGGACCATGTAGCTAGGTGTTTGACTTGCCAATAGGTCAAAGCCGAGCATAAGGTACCTACGGGTCTTCTGCAGCCCATTGAACTTCCGTAGTGGAAATGGGAGCATATCATGATGGACTTCTTAAGTGGTCTACCTTTGAATCCAAAGAAAATGATGCCATTTGGGTCATTATGGACTAATTCACCAAGTTTGCTCACTTCCTTCCAGTAAGAATAGATTTCAGCTTGCCTAAACTCACAGAGTTGTACATCCGTGAAGTTATTCGTTTACATGGAATTTTGTCATCTATCATCTCCGATCGTGACCCACGATTTACGTCTGGGTTTTGGAGGACCTTACACGAGGCCTTAGGAATGCGAGTGCATTTTAACACTGCATTCCATCCTCAATCTAAAAGGGTTATTCAGGTAACCCTAAACCTTTCTCTAAGTTATGTGAATAAGTTTTTGTACCAATCATGATTCTTCCTTGTAGATTCTGAAAGATATGCTCCAAGCTTGTGTCATTGACTTCGGGAATACGTGGGAGAAATCTTTACCCTTGGTCGAGTTTGCTTACAATAATAGTTACTAGGCTTTAATTCAAATGACTCCGTATGAAGCTCTCTATGGAAGGAGGTGTAAACTCCTCTTTGTTGGAATGAACTCGGTGAAGGCAAGATGCTAGGTCATGAGTTACTTCTGGAAACTGAATAAAGGACTACGATTATCCGTGATCGGCTTAAAGTTGCCTTTGACCGACACAAGTCCTATGCCGATTTGGGCATGAGAGATATTTAGTACGAGGTTGGTGAGAAGGCCTTCTTCAAAGTATCTCCTAGGAGAAGATTTTACATTTCGGAAAGAAAGAAAAGCTAAGCCCCACTTCATTGGTCCATTCGAGGTGATTGAAAAGTTGGACATGTTGCTTACCGATTAGCCCTCCCTGAGGAGTTAAGTCGGATTCACAATGTATTTCATGTATCTATGCTACGCAAGTACCGATCAGACTCTTCTCATGTGATCGAGCCAGAGTCAGTGGAAATCCAATCTAATCTGACATACGAGGAAGAACCTGTTCAGATCCTCGCACGAGAAGTTAAACGGTTTTGTAACAAGACTGTGCCCTTAGTAAAAGTTTTGTGGCGAAGTCATTCTATTGAAGAGGCAACATGGGAACCCGAGGAGACTATGCAGAAATAGTATCCTCATCTGTTCGCCTAAAATGAAAATTCGAGGATGAATTTTCTTAAGGAGGAGAGTTGTCACACCCCAAAAATCGATGTAGTCGGGATTAAGTTTCGGTGATCGAATATTTTGTACCAGTTAAATAATTAGCTCGATCTTGTACCTAATTTGAAGAAATAAAGGTTATTCATGCTAACCGTATCAGTTTATTATTATTATTATTATTACTATTAAAAAAGAGAAAAAGTAGGGGGATCCACAGAAATTCCTTCAAATTGAAGAAATTTGAAATCCCCACATTAAAGGGATGATGCGGCTCAATGCCATAGTGATCGTCAACCATGTGGCATGGGGGGAATTATTTCCCATAATGTGCCATGACTCCCACATATGTGGAGCATGGTGAATACATGTGGGAGCCGGCCTTTGAAGTATAAATAGGGGAAATTATGCCCCAAATGTGCAATTGGGGGCCGACAAAGTTAGTATAAATAGGGGAATTATTGCGCAAGATAAGGAAAAAAACAAAAAAACAATCGGTTCAGTGATAGGTTGGTAAGCTTGAGCTTTCGGGTTTAATAAATTGAGTCTTTGCTATCGATCGGGTAAGCTCAACTCCTTGGTTAATATTTATGTACTGATTCGATGTCGTTTTGTCGATTCCAACCAATTCCTATTGGTTAACCTAGCTCAAGGGGTTGATAAAGAATAATCTTCATCTCTTCCAAAAGCCATGGATAAAGGCGTTGTTATTTGAGAACCCTAAAAGTATCAGGTTGTTGAGGTGAGTGTAGTTGTGTCAAGGGATAGGCTTTGATGCCATCCCGTTGCATTATTTTGTGATTATGTTTGTATTTTTTAAGGTCTCCCATAGATCAACTATGTTGAATTCGATTGGCAAATCCGGTAAGTACCTGCATTGCTTTGATATGTGCAAATATGACTATGTTATGCTACACATATGTGATATATGAAATTGATATGAAATGTGACATGATATGGAGCTAAGGCTCATTTTGATATTTGATATTATATAACTTGAATAAAAAATTATGGACTATGTGAATTTGTGTAATTATGGACATTGGATACAGTTGGCATGCCATAGGATTATTGAGCTCAGTTAAGTAAGGGAGGAATACGGTCCAGGGCTACGGCCTATGTGGGGAAATAAGGTCGGGTTGTTTAAGGGATATATCTTCGGAGCTACGACTCAAGGGCTATGGCCCATTCTCCGTTATATGTGTTGGTGTACAGAGAAATATGTGTATCCAATGGCACCTAATGTGATATGTGCCTATGAATTGTGCTATGACATTATGATTATAATATGACTATGTGACATGTGATATGTGAATATGAAAGCATGAGAATATGTGAAATAAGCATGAATTGTGCATAGTATAATATGACTACTTGTATATTTGATTATCATGCATTTCATTTTAAATGTTATAACTACCTCACTAGGTTATGTAAGTCTAACATGCGTGTCTCATGCATTTTCAGGACCTTGATCAATTCTGAGCCTTGATCATGTTATTGCGGTTGCAAGTCACATTTCTTCAATATATGTATGTTATCTTTTGCTATAAACTCCTAGTAAAGTGGCATATGGACCAACTTGTTTTGTATAAGCCTTTCTAGATTTATATGATGACTTAGTAAAATAGTTTTGTTGTATGCTTAGATTTGGATAGGTTAAAATGGTTAAAAGTGCCTAAAATGAGCCTAAGGTAAAAACTTGGTAAATGGATTCCAAATACCCTAAAAATGTGGCGTACCAATAGGAACATGATTTTTAAGTATACTGGTAAAATTTGGTAAGGTTTGGAAATCATCCGATAGGTTAATCCGAATAACAAAATGGTTTTGAACAGTTTACAAAATGGTCACTAAATATTGTATCATCTAATCTTGTTGGTAAATGACCTCCATTAGTAATGAAATTTCACAAGCTAATAATTAGTAAGATTAATTTTAGTATGATAACCTGAATTTCGGCTAAGGACCTTTAAAATTGTAAAATTTACAATTTAGTCCCTAAGATTAAAGTTTAAAATTGACCCAAACTCCGATTAAGTTTAGTAACCAACAAAATGGATAAGTCTTAAGAATAATCGATTTGATACTTATATTAGGTTTTTGAACTCTAAATCATTTTTTGAACCTTCGATAACACTATCCGACCGGGAATGGGGTGTTACATGTCTATAGTGTTGTTTTTCATTAATTAACTTCAACAAATTATAATCTTTTACTCCTAAGGGGTAGATTCACTTCTGAAGTGAGCTCATCTACTTGAACATCTTCTGTCGAAGCTTCTCACGTTAGTATCTTGGAAATTAATCGCTATCTCCTAAGTCTGTTAAGATATCAATAGATAATGTGCATGTAATGCCAACTATCATTTGGCTAACAATTGAAGAAAATAAGTACTAGAAAGATAAAAAAAAATGTCAAGGCATTCAATTATTAAAAACTAGAAGATAGCTAAGCGTTAATCGCAAAAACATCCCCAACCAACTTGAGAAATTAGTTCATGGTTGGGGGAACCATCAACTTCAAATTGTTTTTAACAAACACCATCATAAAAATAGAATAAATACAAAGAGAAGTGGATAAAGTAGGGGATCCGTCGATGCATCCCTTCACTAGATCAAAAACTCTTGGTCTTAGCCTGGTTGAACCATAGTTTGCCCTTTTCACCACGGTGCAGCCTCCTTGAGTGACTCGATCGATCCCTTTATTCATCATTTGAGACTCCTTTAAATAGGCACACATGAAAAACCCTAGGTTTGGTTTGAATTTGAAAGTTGGTTACGCTCTTGAGATAAAGATGTTATCCTCTTTTGAATTTTAGGGATGATATGATCTTTGACCAACAACTAATTAACCAAACATTGGCCATCCTTCTTTCACCAACCAAGGCTGGTATTCATTGTCCATCTTTTGCCAGCTTGACTTAGCATTTCTCTTCGGGTTCTTTGCTCTGCTCCTGTCATCCTACTCATGTCCTACCCTACACACCAAAGCAAAGAAATACAACTTTATTCTGGCAAAAGAATCATTCCTTGGCTCCTTAATGCAAATGCATGATTTTACTAACTAAATGCATGAATATATACCTAAAGTCAAGAAAAAGAATAGCAATATATGTATGAAAAATAGTACTTTTGAGGAGTTAACAAGAAACTACTCATCCATTATTTCTAAGACAACCTATCAGGGTTTACGGCTTGGTGGTATACACGATTGAGCCAGGACAACATAAGAACTTTAAGGGATTTGTCTAAGGCTTTTCTTGAGCAGTACAAACATGTGATAGATATGGTTCCGAAAAGAATCGTATTACAGGGTATGGAAAATAGGTCTAACGAGAATTTCCACCAATATACCTAGAGGTGGCGAGATGTGGCAGCCCAAGTGCAACCCCCACTGTTGCAAAGTGATGTTACTCAAATGTTTGTGGAGACTTTAAATGGTCTTTTCTATAACCGTATGTTAGACCATGCTACCAAGGGTTTAACAAACATGGTCATGAATGGAGAGTTGATACTGGTAGCCATCAAAAGTGAAAGACTTGAGGAAGGAGATACCAGGTGAATATGACGAACACCTACAACCCAAACTACTCCAACAATGGAATCTTGTCACAAGTGGATGGGGCAAGCTACTAATGAGGTTGAGTCAAGCTGGCAAAATTCTTGGCTGGAATTCACCCACGCTTCCTTGGAATGATGCTCAACAACTGGACAGTAGAGGATTTTTTCTCTTATTTTTAGGACAATTGCGGAAGTCATACTTAAAACCCTCCTTTTTTCTTTTGCCAGTAAGAATTAGTGATCTTTTGTAAGGAATTCTATGTTATTTTTCTTGTTTTAAATATGTATTTCCTTTGTTTTCACAAGTGGCAAACATTTCATTTTTTTATTTATTTATTTTTCATTCTTTCCATACAAAACATCTATTTCTCTTCCAAAAACATCTTCTTTGCATAGCCCCTATTATTGATTGTATGAATGATTCTTAAATCTAATCCCGAGATAGAAGGGCAGCAAAGTGTGTTCAGGATTAATGAGAAGATCCCATATACGGATTTTGAGTGAATTTTCCTCTCGAATATTGTTGTTTAAGGTCTTTGAATGAAGCGATAACTCTAAAACATCTACCAACTAAAGGCTGCTTTTCTTCGATGACAGTATATGAGATGACATTTGGCATTCATTCATTTCCCTTCATGAATAAGAAAAATGATAAAAATATCCATTATTGTTCCCTTTGAGCTTGTTATTTTTCTTTTGATTGAACCTTAACCAAGGATTACTCCCCACATTGGGGGAAAAGAGGATGAAAGTCTGTTTACAAGATGAATTTCCTAAATTTAAAATAAAAAAGAACAACAAAAAAATAAAAGAGAAAAAGAAGAAATAAAAGCTGAAATATGAAATAAAATTTGAAGCATGAAACATGTGTGGAATCCTTCAAATAAAACATGTGCCAGGAAAAGAAATAAACTCTAAGGTGAAAATACGAAGACAGACAGTTTAGAGTGATTGAGAGAATAAAAGAAAGGTTGATCCTTGGTTTAATCACCCTTGAACATGTATTTTGTCCTATATATCCTTTTTTCCATAACTGTGAGTCATAGCCTATGTTACAAGCCATAAAAGACCGTTTGGATCATATATGAATATATAAGAAAATGAGTTTTTTATAATGCATTCTGCCTAATTGAGTTAAACTTTTGTTGAGATATTTATTTTGATATAACTTAACGAAAAATGTTTTTAGACTTAAAAAAAATTGCAAAAATATTTCAAAGTCCAAAATACTTGAAAAATATGTTTAAAATTTTTTTACAGTATTTTTGACTCAAACAAATATTTTCAAGTGATTTAAAAGTTAAAAACGTGCCTTCGGTACTAGTACGATACTCCAGTACTAATACGAAGTTTCCTGTATTAGTACGGCAAGGCGCATACTAATACCTGGTGTACCAGAAATGCATTTATGATTTGAATTAAAGTCCTCAGTGGCTATAAACGGCTAGTTTTCATCCCCAACAACTAGTTTTTAATGGCTAGTTTTCATCTCCAATGACTATAAATGGCTAGTTTTTCATTCCACGCCATAAATACAAGCCAAAGACCCTTGAATAATAAGAGGATGAAAATTCAAGCTTAAAGATCAAGAGAGTTGTATTTTTCATTATTTATTTTGTAATCTCTTGTAAATTCTTTAGTTCAATCCTAGTGAGCCAAATTGTTTAAACACCCACCTAGAGAGGTATTATGTTTACATTTTCAAGACCTCGTAAGGGATAGATTCTAGTTGTTCTTACAAAAACTAGGGAGGTTCTATCTTAACCTTTTAAAAGATAGGGATGTATAGGTTAGCTCTTTGTCCTATGAAAAAGAAATAATTCATGAGTGAATTGAAAAATCCTTAGTGTGGATGCTAAGGTAGTGGATGTAGACCTTGGTTGAGAAGGTCGAACCACTATAAAATTGAACGTGTCATATTCTCTATTATTTTCTTTCGATTTTTGGTTCCCAAATTCAAAAAGTCTTTTGATTTTTGGACTTAAAGAAATTTGCACAAATATTTCAAAAGTCCAATAACTTGAAAAATATATTTGAAAAGTTTTCAAAGTGTTTTTGACTCGAACAAATGCTTTCAAAATGACCTATGTGTCAAAAACAGTTTTCCCGTTCCGGTACCCTTTCATCGGTACTTATACTTAGACAGTCGTACAAGTACACCTTTTCTCTATCGTGATATGCCCATTTATTCCCCAAGGCTTTCCAAATTTCTAGAAACAAATGCATGTACTGGTATAAGCTTAGCCGTATTGATACGCAAGTATAGCGTACCGATACCCCTTGCTTAAATGTTGCAACAACTCTTTCTATTTAAAGTAAATATCGAAACCGAAGACCACCTACCGATACCAAGATGCCCAAAAGTAGATTTAATGTTGGAAATAAAGTCTCTAATGACTCTTAACAATCTTCAACGGCTAGAAATGGTCATAAAGCCATTAGAGGGTTTAAAAGATCTCTTCAAGCAGCCATGGAAAAACAAGAAACCAACTACCAAAATTCAATGTATAGAGAAAGTGTTTTTGAGCTTTAATTGTCATTTTATTTGTAGAACACACTTGTGAGCTTAATTGTTATATTTACTCAAGTGTTAGGTTCTAGGTGAAAGCTTAAAATTGCAAACACATTTGCCTTGTGAGGTTTTCCTTGTTTGTTAAATTTGTATTCTCTTCAGAAAGTGTCTCAAAGCATTGGGTATAAGATTTGAGGTTTTGTAAAGGTTATCTCATTGAGCCTTCAAAAAGGAAAGAAAAATTAGTGAATTTGTGCAAAATCCTTAGTGGGGAAGCTAAGGTAGTGCACGTAGACTTGGTTTAGAAGTTGAATCACTATAAATCCTTCTGCAATTTTTTAATTTCCTTTTGCTTCCACCAATTTCACTCAAAGTCCAATTCATCCCCTATTAGCGTATTCGGTTGATCGATTCGAGCCCAACACCTTTCTTCAAGGACTTCCAAACTTCTAATGTTCGATTGAGATTAAAAAAAGGGAAGAATAAAATTTTGGGAGTGGGTGAGTCGAAGAGAGCCACATAAAAATGGGTAGAAATTAGGAACTTTGTCCAGTAGATGGACTAATGAATCATTCATACTATGTATTTGGGGGCATTTGACTTTGTTCATTGATTTTACCCTTTCCAAGTTTGCCATAACTTTCTAAATTTCCTTTAGTTTCTCATTTCTAGCCTTTCTTGTTTATTCACAAGCATCTTACAAGTAGATTGGCATAGATTTAGGGAAAATAAAAATATTTCTTGGTATTGATTCCAAATGTAGGGATCCATAAGCAAATGTTCACCATTTCATGAAAAAAGCATGGCCAAAAATGAGAAATTCGTGAGTACATTTGCTGATGAAAAGTAGGTGAATCCATAAGAGGTCGTGAAAATATGTTGTTATCCTATGAGGTGACTCGTCAATGATGAAGACAATAGTTGAACCCAACATTGAAGAGGCACCACCTTGCATGAGGAAGGTAAAAACACATAGACTATGGACACAACTCATTATTCTAGAACTCAAGTTTAATTTGAATATTGTATGGTTAACAATGATGTCAAGTAGGACTCGTACATGAGACATGGTAAATCAAAAAATCCCTAAAAACGAGAAGAAGATAGAGTTTTGCCCAGTGAGTAAACCGTTAAATTAGAGAAATTTGGGGTGATAAGGGATTTAGGATTCGTAGCCTAGAAGAGAGAGGAAATAGGGCTGAAGTAGACAATAGTACAAACCTAGATAGTAGGGAAAACCTGAAGGAGTGCGAGAGGAAAATATTAAAACATCAATATCGTTCAAAGACATTTAAGTTGGAGATAAGTCTTGCTGTGAAGATTCCCTATAAGCAATCAAAACGCTCAAGACAATAATTTGAGAACTCATAAGAAGCATTAAAGGTGCTTGATATCATTTTAAGCCAGCATCGCTCACTTAGTCGCTCCACGACAATCAGAACAATTTTACATAAATCAGAGGAGGTGTCTAGAAATACAGAGTTTTCATTCGAGTTTCAAAGCCACTTAAGGAGGCCTTTCACTCAATTTTGATGTATCAAATACAATGATGATTCAACATAGTCCAACAATGGATTTGGTTAATTTCCAATCGGAATGCCAAAGATCCATGCTACAAGAGTGCTTGAGAATCCAAGGATAAAAAGTCGTCTTTCCAATCAAGAATACAAGATTACTGGATTGAGCGAGCAAATATGCAAAAGATCAACTGAACCGAAAATTGGGAACTTTTCCCACCATAAAATGTTAGGCATCCCTAGGAGCATGCTAACCCATTATAATATTAACATTTGTAAATTTTTATAGGAATATGAAGACAAATAATTTTCCATTTCGGTATCTTTGGGTTCAAAGTATCAGAATTTCATGGACACCACCTCAAGTTTGAAGGTGTGGTGTTCGATTTTTTCTCCTTGCATATGAAGGAGCAAGTCATTTTTAGCTCAGCATCCTTGGGGTCGAAGGATTAGAGTTTTTTTCACACTACCTGAAGTTTGAAAGAGTAAGGTTCAGTTTGTTATCCTCGGGTACGAAGGAGTAAATCACTTTTCTCAGTATCCCAAGGTTCGAAGGATCAGAGTTCCTTGCACACTACCTCGAGTTTGAACGAATGGGAGTTTGGTTTGTTCTCCTTCGGTATGAAGGAGCAAATCACTTTTCTTGGCATCTTTGGGTTTGAAGGATTAGAGTTCCTTGTAGACTACCTCGGGTTTGAAGGAGTGAGGTTTGGTTTGTTATCCTCGGGTACGAAGGAGCAAATCACTTTTCTCAGCATCCTCAGGTTTGAAGTGTCAGAGTTTTTTTCTACTACCTCTGGTATAAAGGAGTGGAACTCGACTATAGATCGTGATTACTAATGTACATCTCGGCCGAATAAAATCAGTGTCTTTGTTTGGGTTCTTTTCCCTATTCCCATTTCACTGAAATAAGCAAAGAGGGGTAGTTATAGTCACCTAATTTTATCTGCCCTTTTATTTTTTATTTATTTTGTATATATTGTTATCATTGTACATTAAAACCCATTAATTATAAGACTGGTTAAATATAAAATCCAATAAATTAAATAAAGAAATTCCATTTAGATTAGTGGCCCATTTGTCCCAAACTTAAAAAACCCTAAAATTTTGATATTTTCTTTTCCATTGGGCAGCTGGCTCGCAACTGTTGGATTTAATATGATCTAATGGTCCACGGAGAAGGAAGCGTACAGATCACCACACGCACGTGGAATGCACCTCTCAGGGCATTCGACTATTCACTCACGCGTGAAGACCACACGCTTGACCCTTCAACTTTCCTGACTTTCCAGATTCTTTAACTGAATTTGTTGGTTGAGATCGATCACCGTGCTCTATCTTCTCTACTCCATTCAATCGTGTTCCTCAAGAAAAAACACAAGAAATGGAGAGGAATCAATCAATTACTCCGAATCAAGGCAAAATGGAAAGCAAATCAAGTCAGAATGAAAAAGAAATAAATCTCATACAAAATCAGTTCCAACAAGGGAAATCATATTGTAATCTGGGAAAAAATCAAAGATTCTTCCTTTTTCTTTCTTTCTTTTAAATCAGCTATAAAAGCCGAATTATCTTTGTAACAACCTAGATTTTAGAATCTATGGATTGATTTAACCCGACCAATGGGTCGTGTGTGTTGGGCTGAAGATTAGGTCCCTTGGTTGCTCATGCCTTGGTTGGGTAAATGTTTATGAGGATGATGGAGGGCTAGTAGGGTAAATTCCTTTATTTTAAAAGAGGGAGTTTTTGTTTAATGGCTGCAGAAATTGTAAGACAATGTGATCATCCTTGTCTCTCTTCATCCTCCATCTATTTTCTTCTTATTTACATTTAATGTTCAAAGACAAAGATTCAAAATTTTTTATTTTTAGTGTGATTTTTAGATTTGTTGTTGAGAGTGTTGTAGTCTTCATCCAATGATCTACAAGTCAAGGGAAGGATGGAGGGTTTTGATAGAGTTTGGAAAATATGAGTTTAACGAGGGTTGAAGAGGAAGAACGAGAATAGAGGATTTAACTCCATACCTTGTTGTAGAGTTCTTTCATTTGTATCTTCTGACCTTCCAATAATGTTGTAACTCGTTTTACAACATCTCTTTGTAGTGAAAGAGGTAGGTGAGCACTCTAAAGCTCAAGGCAATGAGAAGGCTTGAGGCTTGTGGAAAGAGTCTCTTTTTCAGCCTTGGAGGAAGGTTAGTACACTTCCAACTCATTTTGTTTCATGCACATCCTAAGGATGATGCCTCGTACACTTGATTTGATGATTTAGGTGTTAAATGCTTGGAAATGGGTGTTAATGGTAAATTTAAGATCAAGTGTTAACAACACGTAAAAATGGTAGTAAATCACCCTAAATGACTTCTATAAGATGTAGGATCAAGTTAAAGGGTTAAAGGTTATGTTTTGGGGGTTTGGGAAGGAATTTCTCGAGCCTTGAAAGCCATTTTAGGCTTCAATACTTGTACAAGGGAGCCCTTATCAGTACCCAAGTCTTCTGGTTTAAGAACACAATTATATTAGATGAACTTTGAAGGTGTACAAGTATGGTGTTCAACCTGTACTGGTACACCATATAAACTCGTATCGATATGGGTTAACTCGTACTGGCACGTGAGAGCGCTAGAAAATTCCAGTGAGCTAAATTAGTATCGGTATGCTATGAGTACCAATACCCAAGGGTATCGTACTGGTACCCACTGGACATTCTGCCCATAAATGTTGTTTTTTCCCCGGTAGGCTAAAAATTTATAATATTTGATCCAATAGACCCCTAATAACCTAAAATGATTTTTAAAACTAAAAAATTGAGAAATCTTCTTATACTCGAGCATAAATCTTAAGAACTTGGTAAATATCTTGTGTGACTTATATGTTGATAGCAAACATAGGATAATATGGTTATGTGATGATGTTGTGTGACATGTGGGAACCCAACCTTATCGTTCGAATTTATAGCTGATTGCTCTACTTGAGCTTTGACACAATGCATAGCAAACCACAATGATGCAACGGGATGGCACCAATCCTATCCCTTGACATGATTAGACTCACCTTGATTACGAGGCTCTCGAATCGAAATTTTGATATGCCTAGCTTCCTTTGGAGATGACAAGGGATCCTTCTCCAACACTTGAGCTAGCACAAAGTTAGGATTGCATTAGAATTCGAATCAAGGATTTAGAAACATATTTTGAACTTACCGGAGCTTAAGGACAACATCGAATTATCAAAATCAAAACTCCTAATTCATGGGTTCTTATTTGAACCATGAGAACCTAATTTCAAAATTAAGCTCCAACGAAGATCAAAATCATCAAATCGAATGAAGGGTTTTGCTTACCGAGTTATGAGCTTTCAAACGAAGTATTGAACTTGAACGAAGATCGAAGATTACACCAAGGTGCTAGCTTAGCTTGGAGGTTGAGGATGGCAATGGAGGAGCTTGCTTAATGGAAGACAAGGTGTTGGGTTTTTTATAGAGTTCAAAAGGTGAGAAGATGAGAGCCTCACCACCCATTTAAGAAAGCCAAGGGCTTTGGTCAATCCCCACCACCACAAGGACCAATAGAATGTTTTCCTATGTCCAAAGGTAAGCTTATTTTACTAATTCTTTTAAACTCATGACTATTTTAGGATTTTAAGGCATTTGATGGCTATCCACCTTTTCATCTGAAACCAATCACGTGGGGAAAGAGACAAGCTAAGAGATGAGTAAGCTACTTGCTTACTTCTTTTCAACTTTTGACTTTGAATGGATTCAAAACAGGGGAACCGCATTGATACCCTTATAGTCGTACCAATACGCCCTCGCTAAAATAGGTAAATTAGTTATTGGCGGTTGGACCGTATCGATACTGCCTTGACCGTATCGATACGCCTTGCTTGGAATTTGCATTTTGGACTTCGAATTTCATACAAGAAAGTTCACTTACTCAAATAGGACCATATTGCGATTTTATTACAAAAGAGGGGTACAATGGTCATTCATTACAAAATTTTACATGTCAGGTTCGAATATTCCAATCACCGAAATCCAATTTCGACTAGGCCAGTTTTCGCGATGTGACAACTATTCATGATCTTTGAATTAAAACCAAATAATTTAAAGTGTACAAAATCAAGGGATTTCATACAATTTAAGTTAGCTTGAACTCTACTTATTTGTTAGAAGCTTATTAGAGTTATATTCTTCCATGTTTATTCGAGATTTCCTTCAAGAATTAAGCTTTGTTCCTTTACAAGCCCACCAAGAGCCTTATCCAAAATCATGCTCACCAAGAGCTTTACAATACATATGCTCACCAAGAGCTTTACAATACATATGCTTCATAACTCATTCGATGTTCTCTTTTGAATTTCTTATTCGATTTCACATCATGTACATGTCATTTAAAATGTTTGCCTTGGATCACACTTGATTATGAATAACATTGGTCCGTGTTTGACTGTATTGGTCCAAGCGATACATAGTCCAAAGCACATAGCAATGGCTAGTATCGAAAACATATCAATCCTAACTTCTCAACTATCCAACCAACTGTCGCCAATTTCTCCGTACATCTTCCCCGTTACCTCCTACTGTCGCCAATATACATATCACATATAAATGGGGCATCCCCCGAGCCGTAGATCATGGACCGTAGTCCCAAAGTATATCATGTATCATACCAAAATGTCCAAGGACTTCCATTGTAAAGGCAACTTAGATATCTTATCTTATATTTGATATTAGGGGAGTATCTTATTGCACAAGTAATCTTGCTTGTTACTTACTTAATGTCTTATGACAAACAATGAGCTTTTAGTACTTTAAGCTTTATTAATTCATAAGTGGTTGAGTTAGGATGTAGTCATTCTTCCTTAAGTTCTATGGTATCATCGTTCAATAGTTATCTTCAAAGTTACAAAATATACATAGCCATCTATTTCCAATATAACATAGCAAGGCACAAGGTACTTGTACAATGTATATTCAAATGCTATCAAAATGTCATGCTATGAATGCATGCCCTTCCCTGATTTTGCTCTATTTGAGCCTTATGCACCATGTATGATTAATGTAATTCATCCATGAACATACAATACTGTAATCTTAATGAAACGATAAAATCAGGATGACACAGTGTCACCCGAGACACAAACAACTACACTCACCTGTTATTCCAAAGTTATGGAATACCTGAACCACAATCACACTTTGCTACTCAACCACATCCTTTCCTAGCTTTCTCTTACCAACCTTTTCTATACTCGAACATATACCTCAAACATAGATAGTCAAACATTACTAACCAATTACCAACAGATCATTCACACATATACATTTTATACTTGAAACGGTCTACCATGCAAATAGATATACAAAACATCTAATAATTATTCACCTATATGTCAAACAACTTCACATTCTTATATACACAGTCTCATGAATCAAAGCAGTCCAATATGAATCACGTTCAAGCAAAACAGCTTCAAATTTTCACATTTATACCTACAAGTAATCTATTAACTTTTATATCAATGTAAAACAATCCTTTTCAAATCTGGTCTTTCATTAAATACAAAACTGCTTTAAAGACATTTCCAAACTGTTTTCTAACAATTCAAGACTGTTTTTCACTCTAATATGCATATAATCCAAACTGTATTTTTTTTTTTTTACTTACAACAGCCCCTATTTATCTACAATTCTATGTATTTTGTAACAAAGTTTCCTTCCCCTGTTCAGTTCACAAAACTGTCCTTGAAACAGATTTTTACATCTATTCTAAACTGTTTTTAGTCACACAAAACTGCACCTACTGCACTCATAAACTGTTATAAATACTGCATTAAGGTAATTTTACTGCATTAATTTTCTACATTTTCAAGGCATACTATGTTTTGCATCAAATGATCATACAAAGCTGCATTGTTTAATATTTTAAAGACTGCGCTTTAATAAATTCAAAACTGCATTTTCAGTGCAGTTCAAGACTGTATTTTTACCCTTATAACATGCTTATGTTTAAGCTAAAATTCATTCACAATATAACCTTTTATCAAAAGAACTATAACCAGTCCTAAGAAAACAGTTTATTGTCTCTATCAATCATCATTTTCAGCAACATTAAGGCCATTTTTCAGATTCATGTATATTTCCTTACGCTTTCAAAATTCATTTCACCCCTTTACTACCCATACTTAGCATTCCATTAATCGTTTAAGTTCATAACAGCAATTACATCGAATTTTACAAACAACACTCAATAAGCATATTTTGAAATTTAAAACTTACATACAATTGTAGCAATTTCATGAGTTAATTCCATATTCTCTAACTCACTAATCGAAACTTCATCACAAAACAAAGTTTCCAGCATGTAAGATTTTACCACTAACATTACTAACATTTATTCATGATCCAGACATCAAAACACACCAACCACCAAACATCAATTACATACTTGATTCAAACAATCTCATTCGGTTCTTCACTACTATTCATAAAGCTCATCCATATAGCTCTATTAATACATTACCAGAGTAAAATTTACCTTACTAGAGCAGTTTTCTATGCTTGGAAATCAAATTCTACAAGAAAAACTCTTCTTTCAAACATCTACATGAAATCCATCCATGGCTACCTTTTCCCTTTGATAGAGAGCTAAGAAAAGGAAGGAAAAAGATGAAGTTTGTGTCTTCTTTTTTCTCTCTCTCTCAAATTGCTTCAGTTCCCTTAAGAATGAAAGAAGAAAATGAATTGAGATTTTTAGTTATAATCCCACTCTCCTACACATGCTTCTCCTAGCTCATGACACCTCATCAAGGACTTGGAGAATTTTTCTCCTTAGCATGCAACTTGGAACTTTGCAAAAGTTCACATTTAATAACTTGGTAATTTTGCTATTCAAGTTTTCATATTTCGATTTTGGTCCTAATTGGTTTAATAAATCTTTAATAGATATTATTTGCACCACCATTGGTTTGTAACCAAAAGATTACACACTTCTATGCCAATTCTCAATTAATTAGAATCAAATTCGAATAAATGTCAAAAATTTTAGACCATATTTTGGGTATTACAATTTCATCTTTTCTAGCTACTTGCTTATGTTTATGATTTGAATAAAGCATGGTAGAGTATAGGTGTATCCATTGAGCTTTATGACTTTAGCATTTGGAATCATTGTTTTTGTTCGTAGGTTTTTAGGTTGCACTGTTGTATTGAAAGAGCCCTATCGGAGTAGGACTTCAGCTCATTGATGTGATATATAGTACAGTACTTAGACTTGTTGCACAATGTATTCATAGGACCCTTGATTTTATGTCTGTAACTCTAATTTTGGATTATTGATCACGTCAAATGTTTAATTAACTTATTTTTAAATTGGACCTCCCATGTAAACGATTTAACTATATTTTTTATCGTTCTATTTGAAATGTTGATGATTTTTATGAAGCAAAAATGTGGATTGGGCTAAACTAGGTTAACTTTCATGAGTACATGGTTTGGGCTTGATGCCCAAATGTGACGTCGAGTTTAGGGCGTTACAATCTTCCCAATGTAACACACGAATTTTATAAGCAATATAAAAACGGTGGCATTTTTTGAGGTAACATTCCATTCATTTCATTATTTTTATTTCAAATATAAAAGGAAAAGAGAATGGCCTATATGGTTTAGATGTTGTCGTTTGCCGTTTGTCAAAAGCTGCAAGCACGACCATTAGTGTTGTAGTGGGGGTTTAGTTCAAAATGAGACAGTAAGAGAAGGTTGGTGTTGTCTATTGAAGCTAAAATGGAATACCAAAGGGAATTTTAGGGCTAAAAGAGGGAATTAAATACCCTACTCAATGGGTAAATGGTCGAGAAAGTGTCTCATGGCTCTCGCTTTGCACATCAGTCCTTGGTTTTATGATTTCAATCAATTAGGCCACCGATTTCAATTTAAATTCCATGAAAGCCTAGGTTTAGCCAGTTCTATGAAAGCCTCGGGGTAGTGGAGAGTTTAAAAAGGGTTTTTAGTGAATACGTGCCCATAAGTTGAAGTCATACTCAGTTTAAGCTAAATATCCAATGGTGTAACCTTATTTGTTTGCTTGTGCAGAAAGTAATCATGCCTAGAAGAGCACGTGACCAGGAGAAGAGCTGGGGCTCCCGTGAGGGGAGTTACGATGAGGACTATGTCCCAACACTGAAGAGATGTTAGAAGAAGAAAGGGGTCAAATGGCCAATTATTTCTCCCACCTATATCGAGCCCTTCACTGTATTGTGAGGCTCATTCCTAGGCCTTCGACTACCACTCGTGAGGCACCGATTGAGAGGCTTCATTGCCATGGCGCAATAGATTTCCTTGATATAGGATAAGACAATATAGTTAAGGTGAATTAGTTGTTAAGGGATACCCGCTCGATCATGCAACTGGTGCAGTTAGAACACGAGGACAAGCTAACATGCATTCTTTCTCTGTTAAAGGATAATGCTAGGGAATGGTGGGAATCCATTGAGCTAGGGTGGTGACCTTCATGAGATGATTTCTTGGATGAGTTTGAGAGGAAATATGTAGGTGAAGCCAACATTGATAGCTTGAGAGATCAGTTCGCTCACCTTGTCTAAGGGAATCAGTCTGAGTTCAAATATGAGCACGAATTCCTACAGTTGAGTAAGTATGCCCTAAAATTGGTCACTACGGAGAACATGAGATGCAAGAGGTTCTAAAAGGAATTGAGGAAGGAAATCTGTATGTTCTTGATCGCTGACCCACCAAAAGTATTCTCAGACTTGACCACTAGTGCTAACTCTCTCGAGCAAGTTCAAGGTTTAACCTATGGCCATGCTGGTAGAGGAAATCATACCCATTCCAACCAGTCACAGTCTCACTCCTGGAGGAATAGAGGCCATTAGAACCAGAGTAGGGGAGCTTTGAATTAATTTACAAGATTGGAACGGAGGTCAAAGTCTGCTACCCGACGGAGGTTCAACTCATCTTCTTTGGCAATGAGTTTTAGAGGATCAGAAAAGGGGTCAAGTACACATGTTTGGGATCAGTGCAGGCACAAGCACCATGAGGAGTAATATGGGAATATTAGAGTATGCTATACCTTTTGAGAGACTGCCCAGTAGCAACTTATGTCACCCCCTTCATTTACGGCTCTAATGGGTTGAGACTTCACTAGGAGAGAAGCGAGCCACATGACGGGACAACATGGTGTGGGCACTATCCAGTCTACCGCAAGAGCACTAACAAGGCAATATATGGTCAAGGAAAAAGAGGACTACAAGGTTACAAATGTCATCTAAGGTTCTTTTACCTTGTCCTCTATTCATTTTGTTTCTTTAGTAGACTCGGGGTCTACCCATTGTTATATTCGTAGCGGAATATCCCATCAGTGGGGTATTCTTGTCGTGGATCTAGAGGTTGAGGTTGGATTATCTTAGGTTCGTTTACATTGTTTTCTGTCCATTGGGTATGATGACTTAGTGGACAAGGTGTATTGAAGGTGTCCTATAGAGGTTTAGGGTTTGATATTTCCTGTAGATTTCATGGTTTTGCCATTTTAAAGTTTGATGCCATCTTGGGCATGAATTGGTTGTTCAAGCATGATGCAAGTTTGGGTTGTAAAGTAAAGAACCTTACGCTTCGAGGTTTGGATGGGACAAGCTAGTAGTGAAAGGTGAGAGAAATCCTTACATTTCCAATGTAGTGTCGGCCTTGGTGGCACAAAAGATGATGCAACAAGGTGATGAGTCCTTCTTGGCTCATGTGGTTGATACAAGAGTTGAGAGTATGATGCTTGAGAGCCTTCAAACCGTTAGAGATTTTGCTGATATGTTTCTAGATAAGTTACCCAGATTACCTCCTGATTGTGAGTTAGAGTTTCGGATAGAGGTGAAGCTAAGTACGAACCATATAGCAAGGAACCAACAGAATTGAGAGAATGAAAGAATCAGATTCAAGATTTGTTGGAAAAGGATTCATTCGACTGAGCATCTCACCTATGGGTGCACCAGTCTTGTTTGTCAAGAAGAAGAATGGTTCAATGAGGATGTGCATTGACTATCGTCAGCTCAACAAGGTAACGATGAAGAACCTTTATCTCCTACCAAGGATTGATGACTTGTATGACTAGTTGAGAGGTGCCCATGTGTTCTCAAAGATCAATTTGAGGTTGGAATATTACTAGTTAAAGGTGGTAGAAGAGGATATTCAGAAAACCGCATTTAGGGCGAGGTACGAACATTATAAGTTCTTGCTAATGCCTTTTGGGCTTACCAATGCACCTGCAGCTTTTATGGGCCCGATTAATTAGATTTTTCAGCCCTGCCTATATTAGTTTATGGTGGTCTTTATTGACGATATTTTGGTTTACTCGAGATCGAAGGATGAGAACGGCTATCTCCTTCGTGTTGTCCTTCAAATCTTGAGAGATAGACAACATTATGCCAAGTTTAGTACGTGTGAATTCTGGCTTTCCGAAGTGGCGTTCTTGGGCCACATTGTGGCGGCAGAAAGAATTCGTGTTGATTTGTAAAAGATTCATACAATGGTAGAGTGGAAACCACCTAGAAATACCTTGGAGTTTTTGTAGTTTCCTTGGACTTGTGTGATATTACCATCATTTTGTCAAAGGTTTTCCATCATAACAACACCTATACCAAGTTGTTTCAAAAATAAGTTCCCTTTGAGTGGAACGAGAAGAGACATCAAAGTTTTGAACAGTTAAAGGCTTATCTAATAGAATCCCTAATGTTGACTCAACCTGAGCTATGTAAGGATTATGTGGTCTTTAATGATGCTTTATTGAACAAGCTTGGTTGTGTTCTCATGCAAGACGGTGCTTCATTTAAGGCAAAGATGATGGATCGACCTACTTAAGGATTATGATTGTATCATAGCGTATCATCCTGGTAATGCTAATGTTGTGGTTGACGCTTTGAGTCAGAAGTCTATGTCAGACTTGAGGGTGATGTTTACACATTTGAGGATAACTGAGGATGGTAGTTTTTTATTTGATCTTTGTGTGGAGCCTATCCTAGTAAAAGAAATCAAGAGAAATCAAGTGTTGGATGAAGAGTTAGTGGAAAAAATAGAGATAGTTCAACGAGGTGAGATAGCTAGTTTTGAGGTACGAGATGGAGGGATCTTGTACGTCAGGGGCTGGTTGTATGTTCCAGCTTTGGAGGATTTGTGAGACTATATTCTCCGTGAGGTGCATCATAGTCTGTTTGCTATGCACCAGTGCAGTAATAAGATGTACCAAAATCTTCATCCTTTTAATTGTTGTCCTAGTATGAAAACATATATGTTAGAATTCGTGACCAGATGCTTAACTTGTCAACAAGTTAAGGCCAAACATCAAGTTCATTCGGTTTTACTTCAGACCATTCAGACTCCACAATGGAAGTGGGATCATGTGATTATGGATTTTTTGATGGATTTATGGTTGACCCAAAAGAAGCATGATGTTGTTTGCGTGATAGTAGATCATTTAACCAAGTCTGCTCATTTCTTGCTAGTGCGTATGGATTTTACTTTTGAAAGGTTGGATCGGTTGTACATCGAAGAGATTGTGAGATTCCATGGAGTTCCATCATCGATTATTTTGGATAGAGATCCCTGGTTCACAGCGATACTATGGAAGAAAATACATGAAGCTTTGGACACAAGATTGCATTTTAGCACTACATTTCATCCTCAAATCGATAGTCAGTCCAAGCAAGTCATTCAGATCTTGGAGGACATGCTTCGAGGTTGTGTTATTGATTTCGAGCGGAGTTGGGGAGAACAATTACTGCTTGCTGAATTTGCCTATAACAACATGATAAACCTGTTTGATTTTGATATAACTTAAAGAAAAATGTTTTGTACTTAAACTAATTTACAAAAATATTTCAAAGCTAAAAACTAGAAAAATATGTTTGAAATGTTTTCAAAGGGTTTTTGACATGTTTTAAATGTTTTTAAACAACCAAAGTGTCAAAAGCTGGTCATGAATACCGATACGGTTTGACTCGTACCGATACTCAGAGAGCCCTATACCGATACGATTTTAAGAGTACAGATACAATTTTTTATCCCCAAAGTTTTCCAAATTCCAGTAGCCAATTTTCGTACCAATACAGGCCTAGCCGTATTGATACGAGAGGGACCGTACCAATACCATATATCGCGTACCGGTACCCAGTAAATTTATTACCCAACGACTCTTTCTTCTTTAGGTAATATACCGATACCTGTAATCACTCATTTTTACCTATAAATACATATTAGTGTTGCATGTATACATATTATATTATATGTTTATTATTTGCATGAGTGTTACTAATATATATAAGGTGTGGTGGGTGCATGTATATTATAAACTATGTATGTATACGTATTAATGGTGTATGTGTGTCGCGTATGCATCTATATTTAGTACGAGTGTATTTGTTTAATGTGTATAGATGTTATGGTTAATTATGTGTATAATTATATATGTATGAATACTGTTATGTTATAATTAATGTTTGTATAGGTATATACGTATGTATGTGTATTGCTGTTATAATTATACTATTGGGCTAATATATAAAATGAAATCCAAAAATATATATATTAAACCAAATAAATAAATTACAGTCCAAGTCCAATTACAAATATTATTACAAGGCCCGGTTGGCCCAAACCCAAACACTATCTATTTACAATTATTGTATGTGCAGGTGACTGTGGGCCGTTGGATCAAGATCTGATCCAACGGCCATGATCCAACCAAGCAACAAAATATCTGTCAGTCGCGTGCACATCACGTCTGGACCGTTCGAGTGCTACGCGCGCGTGCGGTCCACGCGCGGACGCTTTGATATCCCACGCGTGCGTGAGCCCCACGCGCTCTGACCCCTCGACTGCTGAGCTCCACGTGGCACGATCTGGAGCCGTTTCACCAAATCGAGGCTTCATCTGGGCCGTTCATCCTTCAAGCCATCTCGATCGTTAGATCAGATCTGATCTAACGACCGAGAACACGTCTGGCCTAAGGCAGAACCCCCACACAGCCACCATGCTGCACCATGCCGATCTTCAACCACCGCGCTCAGAACATGTCAAACACAGCAAGAAAGAAATATGTCAGTCCAGATCTGAAAAAGCAAGTATTATGCAACTTGTACCAAAACCAAAGACAGGCATATATATGTACGAAACAAATATTTTGTAACAGAGAGAGTGGTAACAGGAAGAACAGAGAGTTGTAATCGAAAGAACAAGTTGTAATCGAACCAGTCAAGTTACAATCGAAATACAAAAAGTCAGTCCAGTGGTAAATACTCGTTTCCCCTTTTTTATTTTTGCATGCATATACAAAAGAGGTAAAAAAAAAGATAGAGAGTTGTCTTACCATCGCCGTTTGTGGGTCTCCCCTCATCAGTGACAAGCCTTTTCGGCTTCCCCAAGCCAGATACGGTGAACTGAAGGGAGGGGGAGACCCCTTGTAGTTTCGTTTTGGGTTTAAAAAATGGGTTTTTCGTTTCGTATTTCCTAGATCTAGGGCAAATAGAGGCTTTTCCTCTGAATCCAACCTCGGATTCGTATTGAGGGTGAGACTGGGGTTATTTTGGTCTGTTTTTTAGGCTCGCCGGCGGCGGAGAACACGGCGGCCGGCCGCCGAATTCTGGGTTTCATGGGGGAGATTTGAGAGAAAACGAAGAACAGGTTTGGGTTATAAAACTGAAAAATGAAACAAAATGGGGGAAAATTGGTTTCAGCCTAAAAGAGGGGTTTATATAGTTATTATTATTTCATTAAATGGGGAAATTACATACTAAATCCCCCCGCGTTTCCAATATTTTCACTTCTGTCTCGCCGCATGGTATATTTACAACTCTGGTCCCCCTTGTATTTCAAAATCTTGCAATCCAGTCCCTAAATTACACCGAATCTGTTTTTAAATGGTAAAATTACCCCTTTAACCATCCCGCATTTTTGAACTTTTCATTTCGGGTCTGCCCCTTGGTCCAATTACAGTTTTGATCCTTTTAGGTTCTGTTTATTTCGCATTTTCGTCCTTAAATTACATATTATTGTTCTTTAATTTCTGCCACTGACTTTTATTTTTTTTCATTTCAGTCCTGTTTCCATGTAAATATTCATGTTCGTATTATAATCGTATATGTTAATATAGTCTTTTTTCTTATTTTATATCCCTCGTATATGTCATGTATTTTTATATTTACATGTATATGTGTATTAAGTTTATGATAATTATGTATCTTTTTGTTCGGTTATTCATATTAAGCATGTTATGTTCTAGTTGATTCGTACATGGTATATTTTGTATTTTTGTATGTGTGCATGTTCTCTTGTTTTTTTAGGGTTACATGTTAGTATATTTACCCCTTTTTTATGTATAATATATTGTCCCATATATGTTGAGATATGTTTTATTACTAGTATGTATGTCTTCTTGAAATATATGTTCGTCTACACATGTATTTATTCTTGTCTTGTTATTGTGACATGTTAAATTTGCTTTTATTTACTGTTAAGCTTGCTATGTATATGTGTGTTTTAATTACATATTTTATTTATGTTAGATTAGTATTCCGTTATGTGAACATTTACTGTCTTTAAATTATCTGCCATGCTTTATATTTTTGCCACTAAGATTGCATATCGAGATATAAATTGTTAATGCGGTGCCCTTTTATCCGAGCGTAAACGGGGCCAGTATCAGGCGTAGTGATAGTGGTTGGGCGTTTATTCTCGGATAACGGGGCCCTTAAAATTTATTCGCAATTATGACCGAATTTTAAAATAATCGTCACTTTAATCCAGAAAATCCAATATTAATAAAGTGGTAATTATTAAAGTACCAATTTTGGGCGGTGTGGGGTGCTAATCCTTCCCCATCCGTAACCGACTCCCGAACCCAACATTTTTTGAATCTCTGGTTTTATGGTGTCCGGCCTACCTAAGTGGCCGGTGGCGACTCCAATTTTCAATAAAATGCGGACTTTTTAAAACCTCACGGAATAAATATTTTATATCCAAAAGAATCACAAACATCTTTCAAACACCTTCGAAAACCCTCGTTTTTTAGCGATAAAAAAAAGGACATCGCTACAGATGGCGACTCCGCTGGGGAAAATTTTTTGTTTTTTTTTTCAAAAACAAATGAGAGTCAAGCTTTTAAAATAATTACCGTTTTACTAATATTGGAAGTTCCGAATTAAAATGACTGTTAAATTAACATTCGGTTATAATTGCGCGTTTATTTTAACGCATTTAAAATATGGCATATAAACCTATTTTTTTAAGTGGGGGGAAAACGCTAATGCTTTCGTGGAGATATCGTTCTCCCGTATGGGCCTAGCAAGTACCTTCAGGGCTCGAGTACCTTATGCTTTCGTAAGGATATCGTTCCTTCGTACGGGCATAAGCGAATGGGTCCCCCTGAATTGAACCTGGTTGAAAGGAGCCTATAATGGGTGATGATCGGGGGCCTTGCTACTCTTAACAGAGGACAGCAAGGACAATTCGGGTATCTCCTAGAACCAAGACTGCATGTAGAGAATACATAGAAACCTACCCTGTTAGAGCCATGCGGATAACCTAGGTGTCTTAGATGGAATGTAAATAAGATTGCCTTGTTTGCTTATCACATTTAATTTGCCCTTTTATTACGTATTTATCATTTTTGTCCGGTACTGACTTGTTTTCTTTTTGCTTTGTTTTTGCATACCATTGCATTCGCATTACAGTGGGCATTGATTCCCGAGTGATTTCTCCCATAATAGAAAATTGTTCATGATAGACCAAAGGTTTTTTGACCTGAAGGAAGGGGTCCAATTCCAGAGTTCCATCCCGAGACTAGACCAGGGACAGCCGTAGAAGAATCATTCAAAGACTCCAGAACAGATTCGGTAAGCAGTGTCAATCCTGGTGACAAACAAGATGAAATACAAGAACTAAAGAAGCATATGTCTGAAATGATGGACCAGATGAATGCCATGATGAAAGGCAAGCAGCATGTCGAACTCAGAAAAGATTCGATCGGGGAGCAGAATATGGAACATAATGGTCAGAATGTCAAAACAGACAACACCGTTAAATATGACAAATCGAATCCCTTTGTGATCAATCTCAAGAAGCAGACAAGTAGCATATCTGGGGTAGATACCCAGGGAACAGAGGCAAAACCAGGGGAAGTTCGAGAATCTAATGACATCATAAGACATTATCCTATACCCATGAGATACACCGAGTTACTTTCGTTGCTTGTCGAAAGGAACCTTATCATACCAGTGAAGTCTGTACCAAGAAAACCTCCTTATCCGAAAGATCACAACAGTCGTGTCTGGTGCAGCTACCACATAGGCTATTCGAGTCATCACACTAAAAATTGTAGGGCCCTGAAGGACAGAGTTCGAGATCTTATCAGAATGGAAATTTTGGGTTTCGAAGACGGACTACCCCGATTCTTCAGCCAGCCAGCCGTTGCCCGAGGGGCAAAGTCGAAGGAGGAACAATACCCAGCCCAAGGTTCGGGTAACACAGAAGTGGGTCACTCAAGTGGGATAAAGTTAGGAGTCAAGAATAAAAGCGTCTCAGAAGATGAACTTGCACGCAAGCGCGGCCAGCTCGAGCATGAGAGGCACAATCTGAGCATGAAATTAAAGAATGTACAAGACGAGTACCAGAAGCTGCACTTTGAATTCAAGAGTTTCGGTCTGGGTGACACGCGGAAGAGTGGGTCAATGGTATGATTCAGCTGAGGAACGGTTCAGAACACTGGAAGCAGAAATGCAAGAATAGTAAGAATAAAGTTAGATCATTATCACAGAAGCTGGAAGAAGCTGAGGGCCAACGCGACATTCTCCAAAGTGAGTTGGAAAGCAGTCTGGCCATGGAAGATATCCTGAAATCAAGTCTGCAGCAGGAAAGGAATGAATCACAAGCCTTTCAAATGGAAAACGCAGCACTCAAAGAACAGATAACGAGGCTCGAGATAGCTTTACGTACCAGTGAGATCAGTGCTGGGGCAATGACCGTTAAGCTACAAAAGGCCGAGCAAACAATACGGGAGAAAGACCGGGACATGAAGATGGTTACGACTCAAGCCCGACAAGTAGCTCAACAGTAGCAGAGCAGATCTAGATGCAAAGAAGACCAATAAACCAGAAT
Organism: Hibiscus mutabilis; assembly: GCA_019671005.1. NCBI lineage: Eukaryota > Viridiplantae > Streptophyta > Magnoliopsida > Malvales > Malvaceae > Hibiscus > Hibiscus mutabilis. The sequence continues at coordinate 54,517,081 of CM033745.1, forward strand.
ATGGATCCAGCATTGGACCGCGAAGGAAAGCTGACGGGACTGTTGAATGAGGTCAAGACATTAGGTGCCATGGCTCACCGCTATCTGTAAAACCCTAATACCGGATGTAATGAAACCTTTTGGTCTGAATGAAAAATGTCATATAGGGACAAATCACTTGCGGAATCGATGCTTTATTGCATTCATGCATTGCATTTGCATCGCGTCCTGTGCATTGTTTAATAATTTTATCATCGTATGACACTTCATCATTTAATACTTGGGGTTCGATGCCAGTGTGTGTGTGTGAATTAATCGGAAAATGGAACGAATTGAAGAGTCGAGGCTTGACCAGTTAGAAGAAAAAATCGAGAAAGAGCTTAAGAAGAAAGAGAAGATAAATGTTTTCAATATGAGGGAACTCTGCCTAGTCCCTGATTTGGCCATTCCTCCGGATTTCAAGGTTCCTGACGGCGCAAAGATGACGGAACCAGCTGCTCAAGATTCACTTAACCATGTTTTGTAGAAAAATGGAAGGATACATGAAGAACGAAGAATTGTTGATCCACCATTTCCATGATAGCCTTGTGGGACCAACAAAGAGTATGGTATAATCGTTTGAACAGAAACCAAGTTGGGTCATGGGGTGACCTCGCTAATGCCTTCTTGGGTCAATACAAATATGCTTTAGATTTAGCACCCTATCGCCAGTTTCTTCAGAATGAGAGAATGAGGCCGAGTGAAAGCTTTAGGGAATATGCATTAAGGTGGCGATGCTTGGCGACCCAAGTCCAACCTCCTATAGCAGAAGAAGAGTTGACTCTCTTGTTCCATGCAACGCTTCCCTCTTTCTTCTTCGATATGATGTTGGAAAAATCGAGAAACAGATTCGAAGATTTCATGACGATTGGAGAAAGGATAGAATACGCAATCAAAGAAGGAAAATTGGGTCTAAAGTCTAAAGACCGAAGCGAAGATAAGATAGATAAGGATGGAGAGGTAAATGAGTGTCATCTCCGTGGTTCGCGTGGCCGTAAAAAGAAGCGATCGACCGACAAATCAGGGTCATCAAGGAAAATTCCTTGGACGAGCGCAAATTTGGAAGTGTTTGGAACATCTATCTCAGACATTTGGCCTCATCTGGTAGGGGGTCACTATCTTGTTCCTAGGCCGATGAAGATTGCACCTGATCCGTATGCCCATAGTTTTGACTCGAGTAGCACATGCGAATTCCATATGGGGGCACCGGGGCATCCCACCAGAAAATGTAGACCTTTATTGGAGGAAATCAAGAAGCTGGTCAATGATGGAACCCTGACACAAGAGCTGATCAAGCAGTGGAAGACCAAGGATGAGAGGCAAGTCTACATAGTGCTGAAGAAGCCAGAGATGTCTCTACATTAAAATACCTTCCTGAATTAATACAAGGAATCAACTCTACTACATGTGGCCCCCATGTGGTAAAGATCTTTTGTGATGGGGCATGTTTGTTGATTTTTATAAAGAACACATTTTGCTTAACATATAATGTTTTTGAAAGCACATAGATATTTTCTCGCCGTTGTAGGACACTGGATATCAATTGCAAGATGTGACATTAGATAAATGTCGTGACAACGATGATGTGTGATCTTCCCCACCGGACTCTGGTCAGCAAAGCGAGATTATTACTCTTTCGATGATATTCAAGGACGAAAAAGCTCTAAATGTCAACCATGTAGAGTTGCTTGAAATTGAAACTCTAGGCATAATCTTCTAGGTAGTAAAGAAATGAAAATAAGAATTAAAAAGGGGGAGAATTGAAGAAAAATAAAGAAAAAAAAAAGAAATGAAAAATAAAGAAGGAGAAAATAATAATAAAAAAGTACTCCTATGTTCGAAACCTGGTAATAGGCTTGTTCGGATAAGAGTATGAAAATTTTGGGGCACTCCGCTGAAGCGATAGGGTGGAGATACATCATCCAATTCAAGAAACCTTAGCTTCATGAGTGATGGTAATATTTTCAAATCGTGACTATGCCGAGTAACTTTGGGCAGTGTTGTTTGCTCCATCGTTGTCCTCAAGACAAAGGACTGTGACGAATTGATTTCCTCAAATAATGATAAAAAAACAACAAAAAACAAAAGAAATATGAAAAAGAAGAAAAAAGAAAAGAAAGAAAAAGAGATAAAACGATAGCATAGGTAAAATTAAAACTCGCACCACCCAGAACTCTATTCCTAGAGTAATTGTAATCACTCATTTTTGACCGGGTTTTAGTGTTATTAGTGTTATTATAATACTAAAATTATATATAAAAAAGCAGAAAAAAAAAGCAAAAAAAATATAATATAATAATAATAATAATAAAGGGGGAGGAGTGGAGCACAAAGCTCCACGTCACCCTCCTCACCCCTATAAATAGAAGCAATTGGCAGCAAGAATGGAGGAAGCAAAATTGAATTGCAATCAAGCAATTTGAAGAGGCAATCGGCTGGGCTTGGCCAAATAAGGGAGCTTAGGCTCCCGGCTAGCCCAGGATCGGGGCAGTGCCCTCGGCCCCAGTTGGTTCGATCCAATATTTGATTGGGGTCTTATTTTAGTTCCGATCTAGTTAATATTTTTGGAGGGGTCGCGGTAGATCTTGGTGGGGTTCAATCGAGGTTTGTCATACGAGCTCCTAGTTAGGTATATTTTATTCCCTTTTTTTATTAGTGTTGTAATTTTTATAATTTAATGAAGTATTAGTTATTTCAAAATTGTAGTCTTATTTTTTATTTTGCATATTTATGTTTTAGATTAATATTTAATATGTTTTAAATTTGTGTTTTATATTAATATTTTATTTATGTTAGACATGTTTTTATTTATGAGTTAGATTAATATTTATGTATGTATGTTTTAGAATAGTATTTTATTTATGTTGAATTTGTTTTTATTTGTGTTAGATTAATATTTATGAATGTTAGTATTTTATTTATGCTAGATATGTTTTTATTTATGAGTTAGATTAATATTTATGTATGTATGTTTTAGATTAATATTTTATTAGATTAGTATTTTATTATGTTAATATTTATTTGCATTGTATTTAAATTATTTGTCATGTTTTATACCGGTGACAAACAAGATGAAATACAAGAACTAAAAAAGAAGCATATGTCCGAAATGATGGACCAGATGAATGCCATGATGAAAGGCAAGCAAAGCATGTCGAACTCGTAAAAGATTCGATCGGGAGCGAGAATATGGAACATAATGGTCGAATGTCAAAACAGACAACACCGTTAAATATGACAAATCGAATCCCTTTGTGATCAATCTCAAGAAGCAGACAAGTAGCATATCTGGGGTAGATACCCAGGGAACAGAGGCAAAACCAGGGGAAGTTCGAGAATCTAATGACATCATAAGACATTATCCTATACCCATGAGATACACCGAGTTACTTTCGTTGCTTGTCGAAAGGAACCTTATCATACCAGTGAAGTCTGTACCAAGAAAACCTCCTTATCCGAAAGATCACAACAGTCGTGTCTGGTGCAGCTACCACATAGGCTATTCGAGTCATCACACTGAAAATTGTAGGGCCCTGAAGGACAGAGTTCGAGATCTTATCGAATGGGAATTTTGGGTTTCAAGACGGACAACCCCGATTCTTCAGCGACCCGGCCGTTGCAGGGGCAAAGTCGAAGGAGGAACAATACCCAGCCCAAGGTTCGGGTAACACGTAGTGGGTCACTCAAGTGGGATAAAGTTAGGAGTCAAGAATAAAAGCGTCTCGGAAGATGAACTTGCACGCAAGCGCGGCCAGCTCGAGCATGAGAGGCTGTCTGAGCATGAAATTAAAGAATGTACAAGACGAGTACCAGAAGCTGCACTTTGAATTCAAGAGTTTCGGTCTGGGTGACACGCGGAAGAGTGGGTCAATGGTATGATTCAGCTGAGGAACGGTTCAGAACACTGGAAGCAGAAATGCAAGAATAGCAAGAATAAAGTTAGATCATTATCACAGAAGCTGGAAGAAGCTGAGGGCCAACGCGACATTCTCCAAAGTGAGTTGGAAAGCAGTCTGGCCATGGAAGATATCCTGAAATCAAGTCTGCAGCAGGAAAGGAATGAATCACAAGCCTTTCAAATGGAAAACGCAGCACTCAAAGAACAGATAACGAGGCTCGAGATAGCTTTACGTACCAGTGAGATCCGTGCTGGGGCAATGACCGTTAAGCTACAAAAGGCCGAGCAAACAATACGGGAGAAAGACCAGGACATGAAGATGGTTACGACTCAAGCCCGACAAGTAGCTCAACAGGTAGCAGATCTAGCCGATGCAGCAGCACCAATAAACCAGAATATGGATCCAGCATTGGACCGCGAAGGAAAGCTGACGGGACTGTTGAATGAGGTCAAGACATTAGGTGCCATGGCTCACCGCTATCTGTAAAACCCTAATACCGGATGTAATGAAACCTTTTGGTCTGAATGAAAAATGTCATATAGGGACAAATCACTTGCGGAATCGATGCTTTATTGCATTCATGCATTGCATTTGCATCGCGTCCTGTGCATTGTTTAATAATTTTATCATCGTATGACACTTCATCATTTAATACTTGGGGTTCGATGCGTGTGTGTGTGTGAATTAATCGGAAAATGGAACGAATTGAAGAGTCGAGGCTTGACCAGTTAGAAGAAAAAATCGAGAAAGAGCTTAAGAAGAAAGAGAAGATAAATGTTTTCAATATGAGGGAACTCTGCCTAGTCCCTGATTTGGCCATTCCTCCGGATTTCAAGGTTCTCGGATTTGCGCAGTATGACGGAACCAGCTGCCCGAAGATTCACTTAACCATGTTTTGTAGAAAAATGGAAGGATACATGAAGAACGAAGAATTGTTGATCCACCATTTCCATGATAGCCTGACGGGACCAACAGCAGTATGGTATAATCGTTTGAACAGAAACCAAGTTGGGTCATGGGGTGACCTCGCTAATGCCTTCTTGGGTCAATACAAATATGCTTTAGATTTAGCACCCTATCGCCAGTTTCTTCAGAATGAGAGAATGAGGCCGAGTGAAAGCTTTAGGGAATATGCATTAAGGTGGCGATGCTTGGCGACCCAAGTCCAACCTCCTATAGCAGAAGAAGAGTTGACTCCCTTGTTCCATGCAACGCTTCCCTCTTTCTTCTTCGATATGATGTTGGAAAAATCGAGAAACAGATTCGAAGATTTCATGACGATTGGAGAAAGGATAGAATACGCAATCAAAGAAGGAAAATTGGGTCTAAAGTCTAAAGACCGAAGCGAAGATAAGATAGATAAGGATGGAGAGGTAAATGAGTGTCATCTCCAGGGTTCGCGTGGCCGTAAAAGAAGCAGACTGACTGACAAATCAGGGTCATCAAGGAAAATTCCTTGGACGAGCGCAAATTTGGAAGTGTTTGGAACATCTATCTCAGACATTTGGCCTCATCTGGTAGGGGGTCACTATCTTGTTCCTAGGCCGATGAAGATTGCACCTGATCCGTATGCCCATAGTTTTGACTCGAGTAGCACATGCGAATTCCATATGGGGGCACCGGGGCATCCCACCAGAAAATGTAGACCTTTATTGGAGGAAATTAAGAAGCTGGTCAATGATGGAACCCTGACACAAGAGCTGATCAAGCAGTGGAAGACCAAGGATGAGAGGCAAGTCTACATAGTGCTGAAGAAGCCAGAGATGTCTCTACATTAAAATACCTTCCTGAATTAATACAAGGAATCAACTCTACTACATGTGGCCCCCATGTGGTAAAGATCTTTTGTGATGGGGCATGTTTGTTGATTTTTATAAAGAACACATTTTGCTTAACATATAATGTTTTTGAAAGCACATAGATATTTTCTCGCCGTTGTAGGACACTGGATATCAATTGCAAGATGTGACATTAGATAAATGTCGTGACAACGATGATGTGTGATCTTCCCCACCGGACTCTGGTCAGCAAAGCGAGATTATTACTCTTTCGATGATATTCAAGGACGAAAAAGCTCTAAATGTCAACCATGTAGAGTTGCTTGAAATTGAAACTCTAGGCATAATCTTCTAGGTAGTAAAGAAATGAAAATAAGAATTAAAAAGGGGGAGAATTGAAGAAAAATAAAGAAAAAAAAAGAAATGAAAAATAAAGAAGGAGAAAATAATAATAAAAAAGTACTCCTATGTTGAAAAACAGTAATAGGCTTGTTCGGATAAGAGTATGAAAATTTTGGGGCACTCATTTGAAGCGATAGGGTGGAGATACATCATCCAATTCAAGAAACCTTAGCTTCATGAGTGATGGTAATATTTTCAAATCGTGACTATGCCGAGTAACTTTGGGCAGTGTTGTTTGCTCCATCGTTGTCCTCAAGACAAAGGACTGTGACGAATTGATTTCCTCAAATAATGATAAAAAAACAACAAAAAACAAAAGAAATATGAAAAAGAAGAAAAAAGAAAAGAAAGAAAAAGAGATAAAACGATAGCATAGGTAAAATTAAAACTCGCACCACCCAGAACTCTATTCCTAGAGTAATTGTAATCACTCATTTTTGACCGGGTTTTAGTGTTATTAGTGTTATTATAATACTAAAATTATATATAAAAAAGCAGAAAAAAAAGCAAAAAAATATAATATAATAATAATAATAATAAAAGGGGGGAGGGGAGTGGAGCACAAAGCTCCACGTCACCCTCCTCACCCCTATAAATAGAAGCAATTGGCAGCAAGAATGGAGGAAGCAAAATTGAATTGCAATCAAGCAATTTGAAGAGGCAATCGGCTGGGCTTGGCCAAATAAGGGAGCTTAGGCTCCCGGCTAGCCCAGGATCGGGGCAGTGCCCTCGGCCCCAGTTGGTTCGATCCAATATTTGATTGGGGTCTTATTTTAGTTCCGATCTAGTTAATATTTTTGGAGGGGTCGCGGTAGATCTTGGTGGGGTTCAATCGAGGTTTGCCATACGAGCTCCTAGTTAGGTATATTTTATTCCCTTTTTTTATTAGTGTTGTAATTTTTATAATTTAATGAAGTATTAGTTATTTCAAAATTGTAGTCTTATTTTTTATTTTGCATATTTATGTTTTAGATTAATATTTAATATGTTTTAAATTTGTGTTTTATATTAATATTTTATTTATGTTAGACATGTTTTTATTTATGAGTTAGATTAATATTTATGTATGTATGTTTTAGAATAGTATTTTATTTATGTTGAATTTGTTTTTATTTGTGTTAGATTAATATTTATGAATGTTAGTATTTTATTTATGCTAGATATGTTTTTATTTATGAGTTAGATTAATATTTATGTATGTATGTTTTAGATTAATATTTTATTAGATTAGTATTTTATTATGTTAATATTTATTTGCATTGTATTTAAATTATTTGTCATGTTTTATATTTTGCTCACTAAGTTTGCATAATGGGATATATAAATTGTTAATGCGGTGCCCTTTTATCCGAGCGTAAACGGGGCGATGTCGGCGTAGTGATAGTGGTTGGCGTTTACTCTCGGATAACGGGCCCTTAAAATTTATTCGTAATTATGACCGAATTTTAAAATAATCATCACTTTAATCCGGAAAATCCAATATTAATAAAGCGGTAATTATTAAAGTACCAATTTTGGGCGGTGTGGGGGTGCTAATCCTTCCCCATCCGTAACCGACTCCCGAACCCAACATTTTTTGAATCTCTGGTTTTATGGTGTCCGGCCCACCTAAGTGGCCGGTGGCGACTCCATTTTTATGAGGTTTTTTGTAAACCCCACGGAATAAATATTTTATATCCAAAAAATCACAAACACCTTTAAAAAAACACTTGAAAAAGTCACGTTTTCATTTTTAGCGAATCAGACATCGCTACAGATGGCGACTCCGCTGGGGACATTTTTGTTTTTTCGAAAAAAACAAATGAGAGTCAAGCTTTTAAAATAATTACCGCTTTACTAATATTGGAAATTCCGGATTAAAGTGACTATTAAATTAACATTCGGTCATAATTGCGCGTTTATTTTAACGCATTTAAAATATGGCATATAAACCCGTCTTTTTAAGTGGGGGGGAAACGCTAATGCTTTCGTGGAGATATCGTTCTCCCGTATGGGCCTAGCAAGTACCTTCAGGGCTCGAGTACCTTATGCTTTCGTAAGGATATCGTTCCTTCGTACGGGCATAAGCGAATGGGTCCCCTTGAATTGAACCCGGTTGAAAGGAGCCTATAATGGGTGATGATCGGGGGCCTTGCTACCCTTAGTAGGGGACAACAAGGACAATTCAGGTACCTCCTAGCACCAACACTGCATGTAGAGAACATAGAAACCCACCCTGTTAGAGCCATGCGGATAACCTTAAGTGTTTTAGACGGGATAAATAGGGTTGTTTTGTGTGTTTATTCTGTTTAATTTTGTCCTTTTATTTATGTATTTATTATTTTTATCCGGTACTAACTCATTTTTTGTGTTTTATTTTATTTTTACACATATTTTTGTTGCATTATCATTGCATCCACATTACATAGAGGCGTTGATTCAAGTGGTTTGCCCGATTAGAAAATCTTTCATCATGGAAAAAAGGTGTCTTAGGAAGGACAGCATCGATCCAGTCGCGTGACATCGGTTAGAGATTACTCAACAGATCCGACGTAACAATTTGCCGAACGAGCGTGTAGTGCCAAAGTATACACATGAGACCCTGATGATGGACATACGACGAGTTGCAAGGCGTGTGAATGACTTAGCTACCGAAGTCGCGACTCTCTGACCTTTTGTAACCCCGGACATGGAAGAAGCACCAAGGTTTATCAAGTTGCTCGGGAGTCATCGAGAGCTAGGAGGTAGAGCTAGGGATTATGTGTAGAACTTTATTTTGTAATTAAGACTTTGTAATAGACTCTTTTTGTAATAGGGACTCATTTTGTAATATGGTTTTTTGTAATCTGGACCCTTTAATTCCCCTGAAAGTCGTTCGAAAGGGTGATTACCAGCGGAATCAACGCCTTTATTTGCATTCATGTTGCATATCATGACATGGTGTTGATTCAAGAACAGTTCATTAAAAGGCTTTCAAAATAGAAAAAGTCTGCTTTGCCGGGAACGATAATATTACAGTATCAAGTTAGGCCGAGCAAAGACCAATCGCGAAAAGAAGACGGTGCGACAATAAGGCACGTCGACTTGAAGATTGATCGAGTACGCAGAACCCCAATTTTAAATCTTCACATTTGACCATTTTTAAAATTCTCAGATTTTAATTTAACTCAAAAAAAAAAAAAAATTAAAAATATTATTATTTTGCTTTGAAACTTCTTCTCTCATAAAACTTTCAGAATAATAATAATAACAAAAATAAACCTAAAAGTTTCATTTTTAAGTAAGTTAAAATTTTTGATAATAAAAATGGGGAAATTTTTAAACCAAATGATCTTTGAGAATTTTAATTTAAACCCTAAATTTTTTTAAAGTACTCCTTTAGGACCGATAGAATCCATCCTTGTTTAGACGTATTATTCGTTTGCACCCAGAAAAGATCTTATATGCATTATGCCTGCACTTGTTGATGTTATTTTTAGAAGCCACAAAAAAATAAAGATCATGACGTCACGAGTCCATAGAATAAGAAGAGAAGACGAAGTCATCCATCATCCTGAAGATGACGTCGAGACGTGGAGCACAGGTTTTACTTCCCGAAGTCAAGATCTCCAGAAGGAAGCTAACTGTCACCTGTAATTCATTATTAGTTTCTTGCAACCAGACATTTTTCTACTGATTGAAAGTCTTTTAAGGACTGTTCGAGAATCAACACCGCATTTGCATTCATGCATTGCATTGCATTACATTACATTGCATTGCATTGCATTACATTACATTGCATTGCATTGCATTACATTGTACAATCATGACATATTTTACACCTTGCATAAAATTTTTGAGGGGTAATCCAAAGAACAATTAGAGTTTTATCGTGAATAAAAGAATTGAACACACTCAAAAATCAAGATTCGAGCAGTTAAAAGATGGACTCGAGAGAAAAAGAGAGAAAAAGTAGTTTGATGCCTTTAATACAAGAAAACTCTATTTGAGCCCCGATTTGGTCGTTCCTCCGGATTCCAAAGATTTCCACATAATAACGGAACAAGATGCCCCAAGATTCGTGTGACCATATTCTGCAAAAAAAAATGGAGGGCTACATTGAAAAATTACCGATCCACTACTTCCCCGACAGTCTAGCAGGACTTACTGTGGTATGATGTGCTTTGGACCTAGCACTAAGTCGTCGGTATCTCCAGGGTACGAAGATGAAACCTGATGAAAGCTTCAAAGAATGTGCTTTGAGGTGTATGTGTTTAGCGACCCAAGTGCAGCCTCTCGTAGATGAAGAGAAAAGTGAATTCCATGCCATCTTTCTTATTTCTTCTTTGATAAGGTGCTCAGGAAAATGAATACCAGCTTTGGGGACTTTATGACAGCTAGATAGAGAATCGAACATACACTCCGGGACCTAAGTTTAAAGACCAGACCTGCCTAGGAGCAAAAGGAAACAGAGAGATAAATGGGTACCACTTTCAAAACATTGAGGCGCTGGGGCATGACACTAAGAAATTTGGGGTCGTTAATAGAAAAATTAAGAAGCTGGTTGACGAGGGAGTCATGACGAGAGAGTTGATCCAACGGTGGAAAAACAAGAGAAGAGGCAAGCCTACACTACCTTGGAAGGGGCAGAATGAGTTAGCACCCTGGAGATAATCCAAAGGTCCCTATGGTTTTCTCATCATTTCACAAAGAAATTCTCAACAAAAAAATCATTGTTTATTAGAATTAAAAATCACATTTCCATTTAGAAAAGCATTTTTACATTCTTGATTCTTTAAACATTTCATTTTTATGGGGTAGTTTTCCCATATGCATATACACACATTTTTGAATGGACATATGTATATATCATTTCTATACCAGTCCTCGAATTTTGAATGTAACAAAGACATTTGCTTCAAACCCAAAGATCAACTCTAAGTTGCATATATTTAGAAGAGATTGAATGTTGTGGTGATACTGTAAATGTGAGTATCTGCTAGTTTACTTAGGCCAACAGAGGAACAAAGGCGAGTGTTTAGACAATGGGCAATTCCCATTTTAAGAATTTATCTTCTCAGGCACTTGTCGTTTTAGATCCTTGAAACGAAAGTTGACCCTAAACCTCTACCCCCTGAAGGTATTCTCAGGACATTTGTGAATATGACAATGAATAGTGTTCTTTTACTTTACCAGAAGACACAGATGAGTCCAGACAGATTGGATACGAAGATCAGAAAATCACCAGAAGAACGTGGTTGAAAACATGGATATGTCCAAACGAAAAACCAAAAAAAAAAGATCAGAAGGCTGAAGCAATCCAGATCGAGTAAATATCAGAAGAACTGCAGAGAGGCAATTAACTCCGAGCGGAAGATCACATCAATACCCAGTATAGATCCGTGTTGATTCGAGGATACATTCATAGACTCGAATAAGAAGAAAGAGATTCAATGCTAAAAACCCAGAGTGAACAGTCTAAAAAAGAGAAAAAAGAAAAAGAAAGAAAGAATACAGTCTATGTTTTACACACAGATCAAACAATACAAGAACGAGACTTCAACTATGAGCAAGAGACAGAAGGAATCCATATTTCAAGTAAACATTAGTTTTGAAAATTAGTATAGAAGCTCGAATTGAAGCCAATTCAAGACAAGTCGGCCCGAAGATTGCCAATTTTGAAAAAGGAAATGACCTCTAGGGTGAAAATCCAAAAATGGGCAGTCTAGAGTGATCCTAAAAATGAAGAAAAAAAGTAGTCTACCTGAGCCTGTTGGCATCAATATCTAACAAAAATACACTGAAGGAAGTGACCTCTAGGGTGAAAACCCAAAAATGGGCAGTCTAGAGTGATCCTGAAAATGAAGAAAAAGAGTAGTAATGCTGAGCATGCCGGGCATCAATATCCAGCCAAAATACATTGATCCGAAGGTACAAAAGAAGGAAGTGACCTCTAGGGTGAAACCCCAAAAATGGGCAGTCTAGAGCGATCCAAGAGAAAAAGAGAAAAAGTGAAAAAGAAGAAAAGAAAAAAGAAAAAAGAAAGAATAATATTTCATCTGGGCGGGCCAATCACAAGAATTCCCTGAAATGTATTCATAGTCCTTCATTCAAGAAATCTCAGGTTCGAGGAGTTTTGGAGGATCAAACATTATTGAATAAAAACGAACATCAGTATATAGCGTAATGCAAGACAAAGACATACAATAAAAAGAAAGGAAATGAACTCTAGGGTGAAAACCAAAACGGGCGATCTCGAGTGATCCAAAAAAAGAAAAGGAATAATGGGCATATCCAAGTTACACAAGTATGTAAATATTGTTTCACTTAACCATAAACCAAAGGCCTACATTACAAGCCCCAAAGACCATTACGGTCATCCATAAATATCCAAGTTGAATGAGAATATCTTGATTTCATTCCGCCTATAAGGGTTAACTTTTCTTCAAGGAACGTCAAACTTCGAAGTGCTTGATCGACACCTAAATGAGGGAAGGATGGGGCATGGTGAGATAGTGAGATTAAGAGAGCCACCTTAAACGAGGTAGAAACTAGGTAGGGTTGTTCCTCTCAAAAGCCTATTAGACCAGAAGAAACTATACATTGGCATTTATCTCCACAATGGTCAAGATCTTCTAAATATGCGCTTCATTAGAGTTGGTCTCGGCAACTTGAAACAGATCGCTATGGTGTTTGATATTTTGGGGCAAACATGTTTTAAAAAGGTTTGACATTTTCTCCCAAAGTTATGATGTTTACCATTTGTTCCTAAACAATGTTTTCAAAATGTCCAAGTTGTGATTTTCGAAATGACTGTTATCTTTTCAAACAATCATTATTTTTTTGAAATATACACAAGTAAATTACCTTTTGTTTTACCTTAAAAATGAATGATGATGAGATTTAAAGCATAGGGACCAAAAGTTAGTTCCCATCGAAATGCTGCGAGAAGATCAAGGAAGAGCTCAAGGGATTGAAGCATTAGATCAAGGCTCTATATGATAGGCCAGGAAATTAAAAGCAGTGGAGCCCGTGGTTGAATGGGGCAACGCCAAGCCAAGAAGATGACAAAGGTTCTTATAAGAATAATATAAGAACCAGAAGATCATTTATGATGGCAGGTGATAACTCTAAAGACAAAAAAGCCTTTCGCACAAAAAGGTTTAAAAGCATGTTCAAATGAGGATTTAAGAGCATCTGTAAAGCGAGAAAGAGATGAAGAAATCTGAGGAGCGACCTTTCAGGGTGTAAGACTTTAGAACAAAAAAGCTAAAAAAAGAGAAAAGAAAAGAAAGAAACCATTACATTGCATGCATCATATAGATAAGGGCATGTCAATTTTTGCTTATTTTGGACAGGTACCTGAAGAATTATCAAAGAACATTAAGAAGTGGAAAAGTTTTGGCAGCCATTTTCGGCGTGAGTCCCTAAAGATTGAAGAAAGTTTCGTGGCCATTTTCGGCATTAGTCCCTAAAATTTGAAGAAAGATCGGCGGCCATTTTCGGCGTGAGTCCCTAAAATCTGAAGAAGTTTCGGCGGCCATTTTCGGCGTGAGTCCCTAAATCTAAAAAAGTTTTGGCGGCCATTTTCGGCGCGAATCCCTAAATTTGAAGAAGTTTTGGCAGCCATTTTCGGCGTGAGTCCTTAAAGATTGAAGAAAGTTTCGGCGGCCATTTTCGGCATTAGTCCCTAAAATTTGAAGAAAGATCGGTGGCCATTTTCGGCGTGAGTCCCTAAATCTGAAGAAGTTTCGGCAGCCACCTTCGGCGTAAGTCCCTAAAATTGGAATATTGGTAGCCATTTTCAGTGTGAATCCCCGAATCTGAAGAGACATCGATGGCCATCGTGGTGTGAATCCCAAATGAGAAGACAATGTTTTTACATACAAAAGGCACATGTTTTCAAGCTCCAGAGAGAGGTTATATATAGGAAGAATCCTCCGCTCCGAGGCTTCAGAAGCTGAAAGTTCTATATAGGAAGGACCGACGGCACCAAGGTGAAGACTCGCAGTTCTATATAGGAAGAACTCCCAGTCGAAGGAATTCACCCATGACACACAAGATTATATAGGAAATCATGTTGTGTCGAAAGTTTAAGAGTTCTATATAGGAAGGGCTCCGAAGCTTCAATGTCTTAGAGTGAAAGATTCTATATAGGAAGAATCCGTAACTCTAAGATTTTGACGCTAAAAGTTCTATATAGGAAGGACCGACGGCTCTCCAGGTGAAGACTAGCAGATTCTATATAGGAAGGACTCCCAGTCAAAGGAATTCACCCATGACACACAAGATTATATAGGAAATCTGTTGTGTTGAAAGCGAAGAGTTCTATATAGAAAGGGCTCTCGAGCTTCAATGTCTTAGGGTGAAAGGTTCTATATATGAAGAACCCAGTAGCTCGAGATTTCAGACGCCAAAAGTTCTATATAGGAAGGACTGGTGGCTCAGGGGTTTGAAGACTAGCAGATTCTATATAGGTGGAACTCCCAATCGGAAGAATCCATCATGACGCAGAAGGTTTTATATAGGAGAAACCAGTGTTGAAGGCGAAGAGTTCTATATAGGAAGGGCTCCGAGCTTCAATGTCTTAGGTGAAAGGTTCTATATAGGAAGAACACTGTAGCTCGAGATTTCAGACGCGCAAAAAGTTCTATATAGGAAGGATTGGCGGCTCGGGGGTTTGAAGACTAGCAGTTCTATATAGGAGGAACTCCCGATCGGAAGAATCCATCAGCGACGCTTGAAGGTTTTATATAGGAGAAACCAGCGTTGAAGGCGAAGAGTTCTATATAGGAAGGACTCCAAGCTGCACCGTCTCAAAATGGAAAGTTCTATATAGGAAAAGACCGACAACTTCAGGGTTTGAAGACTAGCGATTCTATATAGGAGAAACTCCCGGTCGGAAGAATCCATCGCTGACGCGAGAAGGTTTTATATAGGAGAAACCAGCGTTGAAGGAGAAGAGTTCTATATAGGAAGGACTCCAAGTTGCACTTTGTCTCAAAATGAAAAGTTCTATATAGGAAGGACCCGACAACTGTGGTTTGAAGACTAGCGATTCTATATAGGAGGAACTCCCGGTCGGAAGAATCCATCAGTGACGCAGAAGGTTTTATATAGGAGAAACCAGTGTTGAAGGCGAAGAGTTCTATATAGGAAGGACTCCAAGCTACTCCGTCTCAGAATGAAAGGTTCTATATAGGAGGGACTCATAACTCGAGGCTTCAGAGTGAAGGGTTCTATGTCGAAAGAGCCTATAACTCCAAGATCGGAAGGTGATGAAGCTCTATATAGGAAGAACTTACGAGCCTGAAGATTCAGCTAAGGAAGAGCGGATAGTTCCAGAAGAACAAGTGATTCCGAAGCCAAAGACAAGAAAGTAGAGTAAAAAAATGAGTGCTTTTGATCTTTGCTTTGTCCTCGTTTCACAAGAACAAGCAAAGAGGGGCAACTGTAATCACTCATTTTTGACCGGGTTTTAGTGTTATTAGTGTTATTATAATACTAAAATTATATATATATAAAAAGCAAAAAAAAAAGCAAAAAAAAATATAATATAATAATAATAAAAAAAGGGGAGGGAGTGGAGCACAAAGCTCCACGTCACCCTCCTCACCCCTATAAATAGAAGCAATTGGCAGCAAGAATGGAGGAAGCAAAATTGAATTGCAATCAAGCAATTTGAAGAGGCAATCGGCTGGGCTTGGCCAAATAAGGGAGCTTAGGCTCCCGGCTAGCCCAGGATCGGGGCAGTGCCCTCGGCCCCAGTTGGTTCGATCCAACATTTGATCGGGGTCTTATTTTAGGTCCGATCTAGTTAATATTTTTGGAGGGGTCGCGGTAGATCTTGGTGGGGTTCAATCGAGGTTTGTCATACGAGCTCCTAGTTAGGTATATTTTATTCCCTTTTTTTATTAGTGTTGTAATTTTTATAATTTAATGAAGTATTAGTTATTTCAAAATTGTAGTCTTATTTTTTATTTTGCATATTTATGTTTTAGATTAATATTTAATATGTTTTAAATTTGTGTTTTATATTAATATTTTATTTATGTTAGACATGTTTTTATTTTTGAGTTAGATTAATATTTATGTATGTATGTTTTAGAATAGTATTTTATTTATGTTGAATTTGTTTTTATTTGTGTTAGATTAATATTTATGAATGTTAGTATTTTATTTATGCTAGATATGTTTTTATTTCTGAGTTAGATTAATATTTATGTATGTATGTTTTAGATTAATATTTTATTAGATTAGTATTTTATTATGTTAATATTTATTTGCATTGTATTTAAATTATTTGCCATGTTTTATATTTTGCTCACTAAGTTTGCATAATGGGATATATAAATTGTTAATGCGGTGCCCTTTTATCCGAGCGTAAACGGGGCCAGTATCAGGCGTAGTGATAGTGGTTGGGCGTTTACTCTCGGATAACGGGGCCCTTAAAATTTATTCGCAATTATGACCGAATTTTAAAATAATCGTCACTTTAATCCGGAAAATCCAATATTAATAAAGCGGTAATTATTAAAGTACCAATTTTGGGCGGTGTGAGGGTGCTAATCCTTCCCCATCCGTAACCAACTCTCGAACCCAACATTTTTTGAATCTCTGGTTTTATGGTGTCCGGCCCACCTAAGTGGCCGGTGGCGACTCCATTTTTATGAGGTTTTTTGTAAACCCCACGGAATAAATATTTTATATCCAAAAAATCGCAAACACCTTTAAAAAAACACTTCGAAAAAGTCACGTTTTCATTTTTAGCGAATCAGACATCGCTACAGTAATATTTCTGTGCTCGAGTGGTTATACAAGCCAACCCTTTTGGGGGCGGAGTAGATAATGAGAATTGAGAAAGAGTAGTACTCTGCAGCAACGCGGTAATCATGAGGATGAACCGAGTCACCAGGGAAGACTTCACATCTTTGAATTACCAAGTGGTTGAATCTAAGCCACTCTTGCACATGATATCCAGAGCTTCTATGCTGTGTTTTCAAAATCTTCTATGTTAATCTAAATGATACCCTTCAGTGGAACACCAATCAGCAAATTGACAAGTTAAAGCAACAAAGATTTCCATGTATTACTTCAGGGGTAAGATCCAGAACAAAAGATTGCGAATACTATTGGAGCCCCTAACCAGAAACGACCTCACAATACATAGAATGAAGATGATAACAGAAGTATAGGTGTCAGACAGCTCAAGAACAAGAAGCGGATTCCAGCCATGATGACTTGTTTGGTTCAAGAAAATGAAGGACGAAACAGGACAAGAATGAGCTCACAAAGTGTGGGGACGGTAAAAAAGTAAACATTGAGTCTCCAAAGAATTAAAGCACAGAGATCGATGAATGGTGCCCGTCAAGAGGCAACAAGAAGATTGAGGTTAAGAAGCATTTCGCTCACCCCGATGATGAAATTAACAAATACTCAGAATGTTGGGTCAAAAGAACTGGAAGGTAGCCGAGCACGATCGAATGGGGCAATGCAAAATAGAAAGAACAGTAAGAATCTCTGCACACGCATGATATAGTGTTTGTTGGTGAAGCAGGCAGAGACCCCGAAGAAGAAAGGCGGGTGCTCGTGCAAAAGAACAAGAGTGGGTGCTCATTAAACAAAATTTGACAGAAATGAAACACACCGCAAAAATGAAAGGAAATAGAGAAATCCGAAGAATGACTTTTCAGAACATAAGATTAACAATAAAAAGAAAAAGAAAAGAGAGTGAAAGAAAATGAGGATAAAATAAAAAAAGGAGAAAAAGAAACAAGAAAAAAAAAGAGGAGAAAGAAAGCACAACATTGCATACATCATATAGATAGGGGCATGACAATTTTGCTTGTTCCTAAACAGGTATTTGAAGAATTATCGAAGAATTTACCAAAGTCCCGAAAAAACCACAGCCATAGCGGCGTGAGATCTAGATGTTAAATCCTTCGGGTCATCGGTAAGTCCTTCAGGCACGATGTTAAGTCCTTCGGGTCACCAATAAGTCTTTCGAGCGTGGTAATAAGTCCTTCGGGCCATCAGTAAGTCCTTCGGGCATGATGCGGCAGCATAGCGGCGTGAGTCCCCAAAGAATGACAGCCATAATGGCGTGAGATCCAGATATTAAATCCTTTGGGTCATCGGTAAGTCCTTCGGGCACGATGTTAAGTCCTTCGGGCCACCAATAAGTCTTTCGAGCGTGGTAATAAGTCCTTCGGGCCATCAGTAAGTCCTTCGGGTATGATGCGGCAGCATAGCGGCGTGAGTCCCCAAAGAACAACAGCCATAGCGGCGTGAGATCCAGATGTTAAATCCTTCGGGTCATCGGTAAGTCCTTCGGGCACGATGTTAAGTCCTTCGGGCCACCAATAAGTCTTTTGAGCGTGGTGATAAGTCCTTCGGGCCATCAGTAAGTCCTTCGGGCATGGTGCGGCAGCATAGCGGCGTGAGTCCCTAAAGAACGGCAGCCATAGCGGCGTGAGACCCAAATGTTAAATCCTTCGGATCATCGGTAAGTCCTTCGGGCCATCAGTAAGTCTTTCGAGCATGATGATAAGTCCTTCGAGCCATCAATAAGTCCTTCGGGCATGACGCGGCAGCCTTAGTAGCGTAGGTCCAAAAATGGCAACAGCCTCGTAAAAAAAAGAAAAGGAACCTACATTTTCAAGCCCCAGTGAAAGGTTCCATAGAGGGAGAACCCTAAATCCAGAATCTCAAAAAGAACCAAAGGTGAAGAGTTCTATATAGGAAGGACTCCAAGCTTTACTATCTCGAAGTGAAAAGTTCTATATAGGAGGAACTCATAACTCGAGGCTTCAGAGCGAAGGGTTCTATATAGGAAGAGCATGCAGCTCCAAGATCGGAAGGTGACGAAGCTCTATAGAGGAAGAACTTACGATCCTGAAGATTCAGCTAAGGAAGAGCGGAGATGTCCAAAAGAACACGTTTTTCCTAAGCTACAAACAGGGAAGTCTGATAAAAATGAGTGCTTATGAATCTTTGCTTTGTTTCCCATTCCATGAGAACAAGCAAAGAGTGGCAACTGTAATCACTCATTTTTACCTATAAATACATATTAGTGTTGCATGTATACATATTATATTATATGTTTATTATTTGCATGAGTGTTACTAATATATATAAAGTGTGGTGGGCGCATGTATATTATAAACTATGTATGTATACGTATTATTGGTGTATGTGTGTCGCGTATGCATCTATATTTAGTACGAGTGTATTTGTTTAATGTGTATAGATGTTATGGTTAATTATGTGTATAATTATATATGTATGAATACGGGTATGTTATAATTAATGTTTGTATAGGTATATACGTATGTATGTGTATTGCTGTTATAATTATACTATTGGGCTAATATATAAAATGAAATCCAAAAAAATATATATTAAACCAAATAAATAAATTACAGTCCAAGTCCAATTACAAATATTATTACAAGGCCCGGTTGGCCCAAACCCAAACCCTATCTAATTACAATTATTGTATGTGCAGGTGACTGTGGGCCGTTGGATCAAGATCTGATCCAACGGCCACGATCCAACCAAGCAACAAAATATCTGCCAACCGCGTGCACATCACGTCTGGATCATTCGAGTGCCACGCGCGTGTGCGGTCCACGCGTGGACACTTTGATACCCCACGCGCTCTGACCCCTCGACTGCTGAGCTCCACGTGGCACGATCTGGAGCCGTTTCAGCAAATCGAGGCTTCATCTGGGTCGTTCATCCTTCAAGCCATCTCGACCGTTAGATCAGATCTGATCTAACGGCGGAGAACACGTCTGGCCGCAGGCAGAACCCCCACACCGCCACCATGCTGCACCATGCCGATCTTCAACCACCGCGCTCAGAACATGTCAAACACAGCAAGAAAGAAATATGTCAGTCCAGATCTGAAAAAGCAAGTATTATGCAACTTGTACCAAAACCAAAGACATGCATATATATGTACGAAACAAATATTTTGTAACAGAGAGAGTGGTAACAGGAAGAACAGAGAGTTGTAATCCAAAGAACAAGTTGTAATCGAACCAGTCAAGTTACAATCGAAATACAAAAAGTCAGTCCAGTGGTAAATACTCGTTTCCCCTTTTTATTTTTGCATGCATATACAAAAGAGGTAAAAAAAAGAGAGAGAGTTGTCTTACTGTCGCCGTTTGTGGGTCTCCCCTCATCAGTGACAAGCCTTTTCGGCTTCCCCAAGCCAGATACGGTGAACTGAAGGGAAGGGGAGACCCCTTGTAGTTTCGTTTAGGGTTTAAAAAATGGGTTTTTCGTTTCGTATTTCCTAGATCTAGGGCAAATAGAGGCTTTTCATTTGAATCCAACCTCGGATTCGTATCGAGGGTGAGACGGGGGTTATTTTGGTGTGTTTTTTAGGCTCACCGGCGCCGGTTAGCAGCGGCCGACCGCCGAATTCTGGGTTTCATGGGGGAGATTGAGAGAAAACGAAGAACAGGTTTGGGTTATAAAACTGAAAAATGAAACAAAATGGGGGAAAATTGGTTTCGGCCTAAAAGAGAGGTTTATATAGTTATTATTAATTCGTTAAATGGGGAAATTACATACTAAATCCCCCCGCGTTTCCAATATTTTCACTTCTGTCTCGCTGCATGGTATATTTACAACTCTGGTCCGCCTTGTATTTCAAAATCTTGCAATCCAGTCCCTAAATTACACCGAATCAGTTTTTAAATGGTAAAATTACCCCTTTAACCATCCCGTGTTTTTGAACTTTTCATTTCGGGTATGCCCCTTGGTCCAATTACAGTTTTGATCCTTTTAGGTTCTGTTTATTTCGCATTTTCGTCCTTAAATTACATATTATTGTTCTTTAATTTCTGCCACTGACTTTTATTTTTTTTCATTTCAGTCCTGTTTCCATGTAAATATTCATGTTTGTATTATAATCGTATATGTTAATGTAGTCTTTTGTCTTATTTTATATCCCTCGTATATGTCATGTATTTTTTATATTTACATGTATATGTGTATTAAGTTTATGATAATTATGTATCTTTTTGTTCGGTTATTCATATTAAGCATGTTATGTTCTAGTTGATTCGTACATGGTATATTTTGTATTTTTGTATGTGTGTATGTTCTCTTGTTTTTTTAGGGTTACATGTTAGTATATTTACCCTTTTTTTATGTATAATATATTGTCTCATATATGTTGAGATATGTTTTATTACTAGTATGTATGTCTTCTTGAAATATATGTTCGTCTACACACGTATTTATTCTTGTCTTGTTATTGTGACATGTTAAATTTGCTTTTATTTACTGTTAAGCTTGCTATGTATATGTGTGTTTTAATTACATATTTTATTTATGTTAGATCAGTAATCCGTTATGTGAACATTTACTGTCTTTAAATTATCTGCCATGCTTTATATTTTTGCCACTAAGATTGCATATCGAGATATAAATTGTTAATGCGGTGCCCTTTTATCCGAGCGTAAACGGGGCCAGTATCAGGCGTAGTGATAGTGGTTGGGCGTTTATTCTCGGATAACGGGGCCCTTAAAATTTATTCGCAATTATGATCGAATTTTAAAATAATTGTCACTTTAATCCGGAAAATCCAATATTAACAAAATGGTAATTATTAAAGTACCAATTTTGGGCGGTGTGGGGGTGCTAATCCTTCCCCATCCGTAACCGACTCTCGAACCCAACATTTTTTTAATCTCTGGTTTTATGGTGTTCGGCCTACCTAAGTGGTCGGTGGCGACTCCAATTTTCAATAAAATGCGGATTTTTTAAAACCCCACGGAATAAATATTTTATATCCAAAAGAATCACAAACATCTTTCAAACACCTTCGAAAACCCTCATTTTTTTAGCGATAAGAAAAAAGGACATCGCTACAATACCAACACCCGTTTACCGATACGCCCTACTCCAAAAGTGCATTAAAGGCTGGAATTTATGTCTCTAGCCGCTCTTAACAACCTCTAATGGCTACCAACATCCATGAAGTCATTAAAGGGTTTAAAAGACCACTCTAAGCATCCATGGAACAACAAGCCAACATTCTATGATCAAGAAAAGTGTTTTGTGCTTTTAATTATTATTTTCTCTGTAGAACACACTTGTGAGCTTAATTGTCATATATGCTCAAGTGCTAGGTTTTGGGTGAGAGAGCCATAAATGAATCGCCAGAACCTACACAATGGGATACCTTAAGTCTATAAGGAATTACCAGCTTGATCAAGGATAAACCTGTAGAAGTTCATATCATAACCCAGATAGTATACCCAGACAAAAATCAGTTTAATGTAGACAATAAGCAGTATCATCATAAATCAAGAGGCAAACATGTATTTTATATCAATAAAATAGTAACCAGGGGTCATGCTTTCAAATCAGACATATGAGCATACTTTCAAACATATAAAATGGTCATGGTTATAAATCAAAGATAATTTGTTCATATTTCAATTAGATAAAACATTCATGTGCACGTGATCATTTCAACAATACGTTAAAACAGTGATATAGCACACAAGTGACACACCTCATAAAATAGGATCCGTCGAAAAGTCTAATGAGTACACGCCTAACCATGCTCTGCAACAGTGCTACAATGAGTTACTACGAGTTCAAGCAAACATGCAGATCGGGAGGAGTTGGATTAGACAAACGATCTGTCAAGAGAATCAATATTAGATCAGCGGAGAAGAAGACGACGACGCAACAAACCTGTAGTACCCGAATTTTATCCGACCATACATATATATACGTATTGTTTTTCTTAAATAAATAAATCCAAGTTACAATTATATTTTCTAAGCCCAAGTTACAATTGTCAAAAGGTTTTCACCAGCTCATTTTCAATCCACTACACCCAATATACATTTATTTCCCGCCCATTTTAGTCTAACAAAACCAAATTACACTTTGAAAATTTATTTTCTTACCCAAATGGAACACATGTCATGTCCCCATTGGTTCAAACCGATTTAATACAAATTGTGCTTTCTTAAATAATAGTTGTTGCTAGCTAGATTATGACATCACCCATGTGGCGTCATCCATTACGTCATAAGTCGAGACCCTATAAATACAAGAGAAAGAGAATTGTCAAATCATTAGTAGGCTGCAATTATTTGTAAATTTGAAAAAAAAAATATAAAAAGAGATTGAACCGTCACTATAGATTAAACCGTCACGGAAGACTCTATTTTCGCCATAAAAAAAACTCAACCGTCGAAACCACGCCTTCATCGTCGTAAAGGCATATTGTCTTTTTCTTCTTCATTTCTTGCAAAAATGAAGCAAAACATTAGTTCTTTTTAAAAACCAGAAATGAAATATATATATATATATATAAACAAATTGGCGGTTATCTCGGTGACCATAGTATTTACGAGAGGTTATGTCGGAGTCGAAGAAATTCGGGACGGGTAAATTTAGGTTTTTTAGGAGAAGAATTTGGGAGATTCTGATGAATCGAGTTTAGATCTAGAGTTTTAGGTTAGAAAATAAGATTTTTTATGTTTGAGATGGTGGCCAAAAATCATCTCACGACGGCCGAAAATTTCTTCGCAGCGGTCGACAAAGGCTAAAGGGTGATCGAAGGTAGGTTATGGTGGCCAGAGTGTGGTCGAGAAAATCATTGCGACGTATATGGTAGCGAACCATGGTCGTGTTCATCATGTTCTTCATTTTCATGAAGATCATAGAAAAACACGAAAGGAAAAGCTGGGTTTTGATCCTTGTTTGGGTAGGTTTCATGAAAATGGGGCGTTATTGAAGAGAGAGGGGAGAGTGTTTTTGGCTTAGAGAGAGAAGCCATAAAAATGAAAGAAGAATGTCAATTTTGGCTGGGAAATGGTTTAAATGCCTCAACTAAAACGCGGCATTTTGGACCTCAGATTAGAGGGGGTTCGCGCATTTTGAATCGAGTAGGGTCTTAGATCCGCGCCCAAGAATTCGTACCCCTCTGTTTTGGGCTTTGAGTTTTGTTTACAGTTTAATTTGGTCCCCTAATTAAATAAAAATCAAAAAATAATTTTCAATTTGTGCAATTTAGTCTCATTTACTTTTTTTATTTATGTATGTTTTCAATTTAGTTCTGTTTTCTTTTAATTGCCATTAAATTGTTTAATTCAAATGCAATTTAAATGTTATTTGATTGATACATGTTTTATTGATGCATGTAGTATTTTTTTAGGAGACTTAAGCACTTAGTTTAATTTAATTTATTATTTTAGAGCTTTAGTTCTAGGTTCTTTAATTAGGGTCTTAATAATTTAAATAGGATTTAGATAATTGTATAAAGTTTATAAATATTATTTAGGAGGTTTGGGAATTTAAATTTGAATGGTACCTAAATGCAATTGAGTGCTTGTTGCACGTAATAAATGCTATACAATTGTGCAAGTGTACACGTCGCAAGTTATAGTATAAAAGATATCGTCTCCACAGGAATTGGTGCCACTTCAAGAATCTAATCTCTTGCACTGTAAAAAGTAAAAGAACACAAGTAGAAGATTGTAGGAGTTTAACTAAAAACTAAACTAGAAAGCAAATAAGTAAAAGAAGATGTAATCAAATGAGAGAGAATAGCCCAGGTTATCGTGAGTTGAGGTGTGATAGCCGATTGGATCATCTTGGTAAAAGAGTGCAAGGGCAACTCAGTTGCCGTGGAAACTTGAGCAGCGGAGTTACCCTGGCAACTAATCGACGGTTGCCTGGAAGATTGGCTGGGCAATTGTTTGGGCGGCTGGGCAGTAACTTCAAGGTTCGGCGGAGCGTTCTTCAATGGTTTCTTTTTATCCCTAAGTCAAAACTCTAGCTATTTGTACATGACTTGATAATACATCCCTGCGTGAATCAAGGGTGAACAACAACCAATCTTGCACTCCTCTTAGCCGTTGAAATCCTTAACTTATTCCTAAGCCAGATTAATCTTCACCATCAATAGATTGAGTAAAGACCATACTCATTCGTTTCTTGAATCTAACTCTCCCGATATTAGATAAATATATGAAGTTACGAGATCCTCTCCCAATTCACTCGCAAACAAGAATAAGAACCCATAATGAGTAAACCTTGAATTAAAAGTGCAAACTCTTATTACCTAAACAAAATCCAGTTGTTTCTCACAACCACAAAACACAATAACCTTAGCCAAATAGATTTAGTTCATGGCTAGGTTCCAAAGAAACACAAGACAAAGAATTCCTAACATAAACCTAATTGAACAAGAAAGAAAAAGATGAAGAATGGTTGAAGCCTTGTCGAAATCTCTCCTTGCTCTTGTCAAAATCTCTCCCCTCTCTCCCCTTGAGTTTGACGGGTTGGTCTCTTTTAAATAGGAGATGGCTAGGTTAAAATCCTTCTTGAGGAGGAAGTTAAGTTGGAATTAAATACTTTAAAAGAATATAATTCTTTATTATATTTAAATTCCTTATAGATCTTCTCTTATCTTTTTGGGATTTAATTTCTCTTTGACCTTTTCATGGAAATGAAACTCCTTTGGGATTTAACTTTGCTCCACATCATCTTGGGCTTATCTAGTCATCAATTTCGACTACCATGTCATCTTATCCCTTATCGAAAATTGCCCTGGCAACTAGCTCGGCATCTCCTTCATGCATTGCCCTGGCAACTATCTCGGTATCTCTTTCATGCATTGCCCTGGCAACTGGTTCCAGCCTTGCTTTGGCAAGTGATTCTGCACACACACAAAAACACACCAAAGAAGTATCTTTTTCCACAAAATTAAGTAAAATATGAAATCAAACTTGTCCACCAAGGAAACAATGCAAACATGCATGAATGGCTAATACTGCAACTAATATGAGCCTAAGTCTAGTAATAATATAAATAAAAATGGTGAATAAAATAGTACTTTTAGACACTTAACACACCCCCAAACTCGAACTATTGCTTGTCCTCAAGCAATGCAAACTAATAATTACCCGCCAAGACTTCAATTTTCACAAACTTAGCTTTGAACTTGATTTCAATTCTCAGAACCGTGGCACAAAGTATGATTGGCTTTTCATTTTTTGGAAAACTTAGGAGTTACTCAGAATCAAACTATAATTCTTGTGAGTGTGTGCGGAGTTGTGTGCTAGTTGATTTTTATATGCAAACAAGAGGTTTTCAAATTACTTTATTGGGTTATTTTAACATATTTTGATAATACATCCCTGCGTGAATTAAGGGTGAACAACAATCATTCTTGCGCTATTCTTAGCTGTTGAAATCCTTAACTTATTCCTAAGTCGGATTAATCTTCACCATCAATAGATTGAATAAAGATCATATTCATTCGTTTCTTGAATCTAACTCTCCCGATATTAGATAAATAGATGAAGTTACGAGATCCTCTCCCAGTTCACTCACAAACAACAATAAGAACCAAGAATGAATAAACCTTGAATAGAAAAGTACAAACTCTTATTACCTAAACAAAATCCAATTGTTTCTCACAACCACAAAACACAATAACCTTAGCCAAATAGATTTAGTTCATGGCTAGGTTCCAAAGAAACACAAGATAAAGAATTCCTAGCATGAACCTAATTGAACAAGAAAGAAAAAGATGAAGGATGGATGAAGCCTTCTTGTCGAGATCTCCCCCTTGAAGCTTGTCGAAAATTCTCTCTACTCTCTCTCTTGGAGTTGACGGCTTGGTGATCTATTTATAGGGCTAGGTCAAAGTCCTTCTTTGAGGAACAAGTTAAGTTGGAATTAAATTATCTTTAAAGAATATAATTCTTTATTATATTTATATTCCTTCTAGAACTTCTTCTAACTTCTTGGGATTTAATTCTTCTTTAACCTCTTCATGGAAATCAAACTCCTTTGGGATTTAGCTTTGCTCCACGTCATCTTGGGCTTGTCTAGTCATCAATTTCGAATACCATATCACCTTATTCTTTGTTGACAATTGCCCTGGCAACTGGCTCGGCATCTCCTTCATGCATTGCCCTGGCAACTAGCTCAGCATCTCCTTCATGCATTTCCCTGGCAACTAGTTCTAGCCTTGCTTTGGCAAGTGATTCTACACATACACACAAAACACACCAAAGCAGCATCTTTTCCCACAAAAACTACCAAGTTATGTAATCAAGCTCAACGATGGAAGGAAACATGGATTAATGCATGAATGGCTAATTATGCAACTAATATGAGCCTAAGTCTAACAATAATATGAGTAAAAAGGGTAAGAAAAATAGTACTTTTGAACACTTATCAGTATTCACAGCGTTGTAAAATATTGTTACTTGTGTCCACACTGGGAATCTGTGTAGGGGGCATTTGTGTAGAAGTTCTCTATATCTCTCCCAAGCCTCGTACATGGATTCATCATCTGCCTGCCTAAAAGAAGTAATTTCGTTACAAAGCTTATTAGTCAAATTTGTAGGATTAAATCGAGCAAGGAAATCACGACAAATATCGGTCCAAGATCCTATTGATCCAGCATAAATACTATTCAACCATGATTTCGCCCCATCCCTTAGTGAATAGGGGAATAATCTTAGTCGTAAAAGATCGGGGGTGACTCCTTGTATTTTGAATGAATTGCAAATCTCGAGCAAAGATTTAAGATGTTGTCGTGTATATTCAGTTGCTGAGCCGCCAAATTGACCAATTGTGTTGATCATATTGAACATCATCGATTTCAACTCAAAGTGGTCGGCTTCAATTTCAGGTGTGACAACTCATGGATTAAGTCCTTCAAGATCTTCTTCAAGATAGTCTCGAATAGCTCTATTTCGTGCAAGAATCACTCCTCCTCCTGCTGAAACATCTTGATTCATATTGCCATCTTGATTAGCCATTGCTACTCTTAACTTTTGTCTGAGTCTTTGCAAGGTTCGTTCGATTTCTGGATCAAAGGGATATTCTGGTGTAATAGGTCTCGCCCTGGTCATATGCCAATGCAAAACTAAAGTTTGTTAACCCTTTGAATATTAAACAAAAATAAATAAAAAGTGCAAGAAAATAAAAATAAAGTTGCTATTGCCAATCCCCAGCAGCGGTGCCAAAAACTTGTTGTGCGTAATAAGTGCTCCGCAATTGTGCAAGTGTACACGTCGCAAGTTATAGTATAAAAGATATTGCTCCATAGGGATTGGTGCCACTTCAAGAATCTAATCTCCTACACTGTAAAAAGTAAAAGAACATAAGTAGAAGACTGTATGAGTTTAACTAACAACTAAACTAGAAAGCAAATAAGTAAAAGAATATGTAATCAAATGAGAGAGAATAGGCCAGGTTATCGTGAGTTGAGGTGTGATAGCCGATTGGAACGTCTTGGTAAAAGAGTGCAAGGGCAACTCAGTTGCCGTGGCAACTTGCGCAGCGGGGTTGCCTTGGCAACTAATGACGGTTGCCTGGGCGACTGGCTGGGCAACTGTTTGGGCAGCTAGGCATCAACTTCAAGGTTCGGCAGAGCATTCTTCAATGGTTTCTTCTTATCCCTAAGTCAAAACTCTAGCTATCTGTGCATGCCTTGATAATACATCCCTGCGTGAATCAAGGGTGAACAACAACCAATCTTGCGCTCCTCTTAGCCGTTGAAATCCTTAACTTATTCCTAAGCCGGATTAATCTTCACCATCAATAGATTGAATAAAGACCATACTCATTCGTTTCTTGAATCTAACTCTCACGATATTAGATAAATAGATGAAGTTACGAGATCCTCTCCCAATTCACTCGCAAACAAGAATAAGAACCAAGAATGAGTAAACCTTGAATTGAAAGTGCAAACACTTATTACCTAAACAAAATCCAATTGTTTCTCACAACCACAAAACACAATAACCTTAGCCAAATAGATTTAGTTCATGGCTAGGTTCCAAAGAAACACATGACAAACAATTCCTAACATAAACCTAATTGAACAAGAAAGAAAAAGATGATGAATGGTTGAAGCCTTGTCGAAATCTCTTATTGCTCTTTTCGGAATATCTCCCCTCTCTCCCCTTGAGTTTGACGGCTGGTCTCCTTTAAATAGGAGATGGCTAGGTCAAAATCCTTCTTGAGGAGGAAGTTAAGTTGGAATTAAATACTTTAAAAGAATATAATTCTTTATTATATTTAAATTCCTTCTAGATCTTCTCCTATCTTTTTGGGATTTAATTTCTCTTTGACCTTTTCATGGAAATCAAACTCCTTTGGGATTTAACTTTGCTCCACATCATCTTGGGCTTATCTAGTCATCAATTTCGACTACCATATCATCTTATCCCTTATCAAAAATTACCCTGGCAACTAGCTCGGCATCTCCTTCATGCATTACCCTGTCAACTGGTTCCAGCCTTGCTTTGGCAAGTGATTCTGCACACACACAAAAACACACCAAAGCGGTATCTTTTTCCACAAAATTAAGCAAAATATGAAATCAAGCTTGTCCACCAAGGAAACAATGCAAACATGTATGAATAGCTAATACTGCAACTAATATGAGCCTAAGTCTAGCAATAATATGAATAAAAATGGTGAATAAAATAGTACATTTAGACACTTAACATTGCTATTCAACATAAATTCTTAAATTAAATAAACAATGTTTGTTAAAATCCTAGAAAATATTAAATAACCTAGATAAATAGTATAGAACTTTAAATATGATTAATTACTTTAACGAATAGAATAACTAATTTGTAGGGGAATGTTATCAATAACAAACATGAATTAAATTAGTGTCTTTCTAGGTTATTGCTTAAAATGAATTTTCCATAATTAATCGCATGCATATAAAATCTTTTAGAAGCAAAATGCATTTTAAGAATATAAAAGACGATGCCTTGATCGTATAGGGTGTTTTCAATTTTGTATTCGAACTAAAATGTATCTTGTTATAAAAGGAATATTTTCATATCAATTATAAACGCAATTAATAATTAATGATCAAATTAAATTTGAATTATTATTTTAAGATGCCAAAATGCAACACGAAATTAAAAGGTACCGGTTTCGGGCGTTTGTAGGGATGTTTATCCTTTCTCACATGTAATCGACTTCCAAACCATATTTTTAAAAATCTCTGGTTGTTTTATGGTGTCTGATCTACCAAAGTGACTGGTGGTGAATTCATCTCTTCTAAAAAATCAATTTTAAAAGAAAAACCCTTGATTCAAAAAATAAATCATCCAAACTATTTTTATATTTTAAAAATGGTTTTGCCAAAACCTCAAGGGTGAAACCAAACAATTTAAGGCTTTTCCTAGCTAACGACGGACGACGAAGGAAAACAACCAACGCGATTTTAATCGTGAGGCAAAGATGAGCTCACTAGAGAGGGCGATGAGACTCGCGGAGCACAGTGACGTCGAGGGAACACAAACGAATCTATCGTCATTTTCTCACAGACAACCGGCGATGGAAAAAAATCAAGGGAAGGTTTTTGTTCATGAAACGACAGGGAACACGGAGATAGTAGCATTGCAAGCTTCGAACTGGCGGTGATGGGTGGTTAGAGTTCAGACGAAAAAAAAGAGATGGGGGACGAGTTTGATTCAAAATGAGAGAGAAAGAGATGGTTGGTGTTGGCTGTTGAAGCGAAAATGGAATACCAAAGGGAATTTTTGGGCTGAAAGAGGAAATTAAACACCCTACTCAATGGGTAAATTGTCGAGAAAGAGTTTCAAGATCCTCGGTTATGATTTCAATCAATTAGGCCACCGATTTTGATTTAAATTCCATTTAGGCCCAAATTTTAGTTAGGGTTTTGAATAGGCATATTTTTGGGTGTTACTGATTTAACCATCAACGTTGATCAAAAGGGTGAATTTATTTAATTTTGGAGTATAAAGACTTAATTGGGTTGAAAAAAATTATAAACTTAATTGATTTTTTCTTTTCAAAAGTTTAAAGGCTTACGATACTTTTAAGCCATTTTCTTTAGAATTCCATTAATCACCGAAGAGATTAACTCCAACTATGAACTATTCATCAACTAAATCAACTCTTTATGAAGTAATTCACAAAGATTTAAACTATAATCTAAACATGTTAGCAAAGTAAATAGATGCTTTCAACTACGAATTTTCATCAGCAAACAACTAAGATCATCAACATTTCACTCAAAAAACAAACACCCTTCTGCGTTTTAAGCTCTTATCATTCGAAAAGATCTTTCTTTTTCATGTCCAAAGTCGTTTGTTGAACCAAAAGGACAAACGAAAATAGCCGAGTCATTGTCGGTCGGATGATTTCAGTTGCAGTAGCAACAAAAAAGCTACAACTTAAGAGATGGGTTGCGGCATTCTTTTCTTCACATCGAACTCTCTTTACTTTCCTTTGGGTGGTTTTTAGTTCGGTTTTTATATGAAAACGGAATCTTAACCTCAACCGAGTTTAATTAACCTCTTGAATCTTACTAATAGCTTCGTTTAAGCTCAATCCTTGATCAGGATTACTTTTAGTGCAAGCGGCTCCGATTCGAATGATTGTGACCATTTGATTTTTTGAAGCTGGACCACTTGCTAATATCTCAGGATCAATTAGCTCTTCAGCATGGTTCGCTGATATCGATGATTGTGCCCATTTCACGATGTCGATCCCACCATCACCATCGCCATCATTTATATATTGCGAAGGATACGTACATGTCATGGTCTCGAGGATGACGATGCCGAGACAATAAACGTTGTCGGAGTTTACGAATGGGTGGAAGATGTAATCGCTCAGCAACGAATCGTAGGTTTCAGTTAAAAGAACATTGCTGGTCTTGAGGTTTCCATGGGGAAAAACGTTGGTTGCTAACTGTGTGTGGATGTAACCAAGTCCTTCGGCAATTCCCTTGATGATCTTCAAACAATTTTGCCAGTTTATTCTTGCATGAAATAGTCCTCGGTCGCCTGAATAAACAAATGGGTTAATTGCACTTGATGTCCCCAAACTTCAAAACTTTTGGTTAAATCATAATTTTGGTCCTACTACACTTAAATTTAATATTTAGTCCCTATACTTTAATGTGACATAATTTAATCATATGCTATTATAATATCAAATAGTGACATGACTCTTCTATAAAATTAGTATGATGAGTTGAAATAGGTGTTTTTTATGAAGAAATCACAACATTTCAATTAATGAAATTATTAAAGTATTTCATAGAAAATAGTATTTCAAAATTAAGTAGAAGTATAGGGACTAAATCCAAAATTTGAGTACGGTATAAGGATCAAAATAATAATTTGATCAAAATGTTCTGATTAAGTCCTTAAATTAGTAATATCATATTAATCAAACTCTTTCGTTAGTCTAATCTCCTGGCATTAAATACTAGCAATTCAAATACGATGCGAAGCATATTTAAAATGTATAATCAAATTTTTGAGCTTTTGTATATCTATTGTACTATGTACAAACATTTTAAAAACTGATTCACTTGTTTTTAACATATTATATGTTGGATTTGAGTTTATGTTTACTATTCTACCTAAAGTTTCTTTGAAACTTGAAATATTTTAAAAGTTTTAGATTAATTTCGAATTTGATTCGTAATATTAAAACTTGGGATGCAATTAACCCGTAAAATTAACCAAAGATATGATGAACATACCATGCAAGGTGTATAACAAGCTACCATGAGGCATGTATTCCAAAACTATAATATCCCAAAATCAGGCCTAGAAGTTTGATGTTAAATAGGGAAATTTCAAAGTTCAAACTAAATTGATTGAAGTTGAAATTCGATGGCTTGATTGTAAAGTTTCAAATACTTGGTATCATTCTGAAACTCTGAAGATTAATGGGGATTACATTTCTATTATACCATTTTTCTTTGTGTAAACTGATAAAACATGCCCGCTCTTCAACAAAAAAAAATACAATTCAGTTTTTCTTTTCTTTCAACAAAAAAAATACAATTCAGTTTTTCCGAGAATGCTGAAATTTGCTTTACTCTTTGCGTCGTGGATCACCTTTTTCTGGACTCGAGCCTTCTGGTTTGTCGCTGCACACACCCTAGCGCGAGTACTTCCTCTACCTCTTCTGTCTAGACCGAGCCGTCCTACTCGTCTGAATCCGCCTCTCTCGGCAGCTTTCCTCTCGCGCGATCAGCGTTGTGCATCGCACGCAACACCCATTTGCTCAGTCAGGCACTCGACGGGCACTTCTCTCTCTGTTCCCGCCAACAATTAATTCGGCCTTCTTAAAGTAAAATCATGTGGCGATCCATTAAGCCATCTGCAAGCCTCCACCAAGTCCAACATCATTTAAGATTAGTCTAATTTTTATAGGCGTATCGTCATTTGATTTTGTGTGATATGTATGCCTGCATTATTTTGTGTAAATGCTTGACTATAATGAACTTAATTGAATAGTCAATTTGACCGACTAGTTTATATTATCGAATAGTCTGTATTTTTAATAACTCGTATTTTTGAATGATTTGTATATTTGTATTGTTATTGTTCTGAATGCGTACATCTACTTTGTCTGTATGAGTAAAATGAACTTCTGAATAATCTATATGTGTTCTACAATCTGAAAGTTTGGTATATTTATTTTGGAATCTGAAAATCTGGCACATAGGTTTTGTCGTGAAAGTTTGACAACTCTGTCACATTCTAAAAGTCAGTCTATATAGCATTTTGCACTCTACATGGGGATTGAGATGTTAAGGAGGAAGTATTATTTGAAATCGCGTTACGGTGCTCGTATATTTGGTTTTGAAACTAATATGAATTCTGAATACTATTTGTTGGTGTATAGGGTTGGATCCGAGTTTTGAGATAACTCGTGAATGATGTGTAACGGATGGATGGGTTGTTAGGGGCTTACTAGCCTAAGTCCGCATTTGTTCTGTCTGGTCTTAGTCTACATTTGTTCTGTCTGGTCGAAGTCTGCATATATTCAGCATTGTCTGATTCTGTATTTATTTTGTATTGTTTGATTCTGTATCTGTTTTGTATTGTCTGAATATGAATGCATAATATGATATTTGATTGATTTTTTTTTCATCGTTATTTTTGGTTAAAATCTATACATGTATTATAAAGTTAAATTATGCAATTAGAGACCACGCTAGGCTTTATAGCTTATTCTTTGTTTTTTCCATATTAATTAACATTCTAAGCTTGAACTCAGCATTATTCGGAGAGTCTCGTATTTCTAAACAGTTACTGATTTATAAGTACTACTTCTTCCGTAAATTAAATAATTTTTGAATTGCGGCTTTGAATTGATTTCTGATTTTGGACCGTTAAACTGTAATTTTTTTAAATTTGAATTTCTTTCGCTACGTGACATTCTAAATTCGGTCATAATTTCTGAACCAAGTTTAGGGTGTTACAGAAACAATAAGCTTCTCATCCCTTCTAAAATGGATTGTCAATGGCGTCATAACATTTGGGTGCTTGAACTCCCCAATTCGTTTCATTTCAACTCTGAATCCAACTTTCCCCAAATTGTTCATCTCCTTCATCCTCTTTACCACCACGACGAATTTTTTTCCTAGCACCGCCTTATATGTTGAGCTTAACTGGCTGTTTTCGAGCACCTTCGCCTCCGCTTTCATCAAATCACTCAACCCAAAGGCACACTTCCCCTCGTTCACCATTACAAAGTTATCCATCTCATTCTTGTTCACTTTCTGGGACGACCATCGTTTGATATTCAAGCTGGAACTACTCCTCTGACTCGACTCTATCGACTTCTGTCGAGTCGAGCTGGATACGACGTGGACACTCTTTAAAGTTTCTCTAGAATCACTTAGTCTTCTCAAGTCGTTGTCTTCATTATGCGTCATCGAAACAATACCGATGATCACGAAAAAAAGACGAGGTACATCTGATTTATCTAGAGGTGGTTGGGAACACATTGTTTCATAAGTTGCTCCCCGCAGAGCCTATCGTTCCCTTCAAATGTCAAAGCCGTTGAACTTCGAAAAACTTTCAGGGATGTTTGCTTCCAGTTTATTACCCTTTAGATCAAGTGATTTAAGCATCTTCGGATATGTCAACTCGGGGATTTTCTCGGAAAATTAATTCCTTTCCAAATGCAATTCCATGAGGCGGGATAGTTGCATCAACGAGGATGTGATATTCAAGTCTAGTGAAGTAAGTTTTTTTTTCGACAAGGGATGTAGTTGTTTGGTGATAGAAGTTTTCGAGTCAGAGTAGACGCAGTGTGTTTTAGGTATAGACGTTCTTGCTTGCAGAATAGGATTGTTACTTTTTCTTTTGTGGTTTTTTGGATTTTTAGATTCTGTTCTCGTACTTAATTGTGGTGTACTTTTTTTTCTCCATTTAAAGTTAAAAGTGTTTTTAACGAAACACTCAACTTAAAATTCGGTTTTATTTTCAACCTCTTATTTAAAATTATATTTGTCGAAAAAAAAAAATGAGGATGGATATTCCCGGTGAACTTGTTTCCATCCAGCCACAGTTTCTTCAACGAACCCATCGATTCGAAATATTTGTCTGGTATCTTATCGGAGAATTGATTATTCGATAGGTAAATAGCCTTTAAAGCCCCGAGTTTAATAAATTCAGGGATCGGTCCGATGAAGGAGTTCTTCACCAGATTGAT
Organism: Hibiscus mutabilis; assembly: GCA_019671005.1. Lineage (NCBI taxonomy): Eukaryota > Viridiplantae > Streptophyta > Magnoliopsida > Malvales > Malvaceae > Hibiscus > Hibiscus mutabilis. The sequence goes on from CM033745.1 coordinate 54,552,665, forward strand.
GATTCTCAAGCTTCGAAGCCAAGTTAAAGCTCCGACATCAACCTGACTCATGAGACCCAAATTCGTCAAACGGAGACCGATGATGGTTTCACCGTCGAACACGATGCCTACCCACTTTTTCTGACAAGGTGACAAGTTTTGGATCCAATTTTTCAGCTTGGAATCGCCATTCTTTAACGATTTCTTGAACTTGATGAGGGAATTACGTCGGATTGAGAGAAGCAAAGGGTGGGGAAAAGAAGAAGAACTAGAACAAGAGAAGTAACAACGGCGACGACGCCGACTGAACATTGGTGGAACAGGATGGAGAAACGAAGAAAATAAAGATCAGATTCGAAATTATTAGTGTTGCTGCAGCTCCGAGTGATGGATCGTGTGGTTTTGTACAAGTATTTTTTGGGTTTGGTTGGTTGGGTTGGTGGCTTTGGGTGGAGGGATAGAAACGGTGCGGTTTCTTAGGTTGCATTGGCTTCTAACGATAGCAATTATGATGGTAGTTACAACGTTGGTGTTTGCTATTAGCTATTAATAGTGGTGTCGGCTGTAAGTATGACTAGGTAGGGATGTGTACGGGTCTGGTTAGAAGCGTTTTTTCTGACCTAAATTTAACCTGAAAACGAAAAGTAGTTAATGAAAAAATTTGTCTTAACTCGCGTGAAAAAAACTCGTCATGACTTGACTCGAAAAAAAATTAAATAAAGTTTGAGTTATAAAATATAATATAAATAACTCAAAATTTTTAGTAATTAATTAATTTATTTTGAAGTTCGCATCGAGTCTCTCAAGTCTTTCTGATATATGTATATCGTAAATGAAAAATATGAATATATATATCGTATATGGTTATAGAAAGTCGTTTAAATTAAAAAATTTAAATTAGAAAGTCTTTCTGATATATGTATAACTCATAACATTATAAATATTTACAATTAAATTTTATCAAAAACTTGAACAACTTGACTCGACTCGAATTTCATAAACTTGATTAGAAAATTTTTCAAATAAAGTTTGAGTTATAAAACAAGACTCGTCAACTTGACTAACTTGATTTTTTTCCGACTCGGCTTAATCAAAAATACTCACCCCTTGTAACACCCATATTCCCGACCTGGTCGAAAACCGGGTCGAGTGCTACTGGTGAACAGAACGGTGATCGGTGCGATAAAATTTCAACAATGCATAACACCTAATCATTATTATACATTTCAAACATTACCCAATATCAATATTAGCTCGATTTATCCCATTTGTAGCAATGACTAATCAATTAGGACTAATTTTTAACTTTTACGAGTTTTAGGGACTGAAATGTAAATCTGATAACTTAGAAGTCATTTCCTTGCAATTTACTATGCCATAGTAAAATTCAATACATTAACGGTAAGCTTGTAAATTTTTATGTCATTCTGATATCATTTACCTGTTCAATTACAATATACAATAATCAATGACCATTCTGTAAACTATTCAAAACTGTGTTTAATGTCTTTTAACAGAATTAACTACCACTGTACTAAACACCTTGGTGCCGTATCGGTACGGGTGTACATGAATTTGAGCTCCAAATAAAACTGTCCAAACACGTATCGATACGGTTCTCGACCGTATCGATACGCATGCAAGGGTGAGAACCCAATTCCCAGCAATTCAAGAACTCGTATAGCTTGGCATGTATAGATACAGGCTGACTAACGTTGACTTTGACCATGACCCGTTTCGATATACCCCAAGACCGTATCGATGCATTTAAATGCCCAAACCCTACTGCCAAAACCTGTATCATTACACTTTAGACCTATATCGATACACTATGGTTAACTCATGCTTTCTCAGGCCAAATATGCAAGACTATATCGATACAGCTTGACCTGTATCGGTACGCCCTGCACTGTAATGTCAATTTTTATCTGGTTTTTAGTCCATTTGACCCAGCAATCAATGTCCAAATGCAATGAAACTTTACCAACAATATTTCAATGCTATAATCTACTTGCATGCCAAATTTTAGGGTTATTCGAATCCATTTACTAGGTTTTCACCTTTTAGTGCCAAATATGCATATATAGCCTCTTTTGGACAATTTCAAAAGGTTACTTAGAGTCTTTATGGCTTTCACAAGTCATGCATATTACACACATAACAAAAGGGTTGTAAATGACTAGTTCAACTACTTTGCCACCATACTAGGAGTTAATTAAGGCAAAACATATTACTTGGGGCCTGTAGTGACTTGTCAACAACGTCGATTCTCTGATCCTCAATAGTGGAATCCTTAACCTGAAATGTATGAAATGGAATGTATTAGGCATACATTGTCTAGTGAGGTAGTCACAACTAAACACTTTATCAATGAAATACATCTCAAACCATATCTTAACAATAACAATGCAATGAATCACTAGTAGCAATGCAATGTTCATGTTCAATAGCAATAAGTCCATAATTCAACGATAACCCTTGGATCAATTCAGAATAGTGGATACGCGAATCCCTATGCCTCGCCAAATCAATGAATGGTCTAGTCCCTCCGCCTCGCCAATATGACCAACATCACAATACATCATTTCACCTCGCCAAATCAATATAGGCCGTAGCCCAAGGACTGTAGTCCACCCGTACACTGAGCTCATGAATTCTATGGCATTCCAATTGTATCCAATATCCTCTCGAATCCAAGGTCCAATGGCAATATCAATAATCGATGTTCAATAACAATAGCTATGTTCAATGTTTTTATCAATAATCAATGTTCCGATGTCCATGTTCAATAGAAATATCAACAACAATGACAATGTTCAATGATCTCAATGACAATAACAATGGTCGATACTTCATTTACAGTGTTTCGATGACAATAACTTTGTCAATATCAATATACAATGACAATAACAATGAAGATGACAATTGCAATGACTATGCTCTATGTCCAATGCTCAATGCTTCAATAATTCAATGACTATATCGATGGCGAATTTAAAAACAATGAGCAATGACAATGACTATGGCAATATCAATGGTCGATATTCAATGCAATGGCTTACCTTAACTTACCAATGGAATCCACTTAAGTGGTTCAATACAATAATCCTTGACAATAGTGTTAACCATACTATAATCAATGACAAGGAAACCGGGAAAGAAACCTAGCTTAATCTTGAGACTCCGACTACACTCACCTTGATAATCTGAAGCTTCTATGGCTCTTGGATAGCAATCCCCTTGTTCCTAGCTTTCGGTGAAGATGATGGATGCTCTCCTTCAATTTCTTGAGCTAGGTAAACAATAGGATTGTGTTAGAATCAATGTTACGATATCAAAATCACTATAACGATATCAAAATCATTATCTAAACTCAATATAAACAATTTCTATAAATTTTCCATGGATAGCCAAAACCTGGCTTAAGATTACTCTCAAATCCTCCATGGATTTCAATGATTGTTTGAGAGAAATAGCTTACTCAATCGGTAAGAACGTTTCGATAACAATAAACCAAAGAAAACTAAACTTTTCTACCTCAACAATGGAGGTGCTTGCTTGGAGGAAGATGAAGATGAAATTGAGATGTGTGCTTAGTTTAGCAATCGGGTGAAGCTAAAAAGGTTATTCATCCTTTCTTTTTGCTCTTTCAATGACAAGGCTTTTCTTCATATGAAGGAGTTGCTCCTGATCATCCCACGTGTGGATGGTTATAATTGAGGAGGGGCTAATCGTAAGGTTAGTCCCTCAACTCTCAGTTCTTTATACTTATACCCCCAAACTTTCAATTTCTATAATTTAGCCACTTAACAGGTTTTCAATACTTTCAAATAAGGTCTTTAAACAATAATTGGACTCAATTAGAGTCCAATATCGATACAATTGACCTTGCAGTCAACACAATATTTGGACTGTTCTGGTTTTTGGGATGTTACACCCCTAATTGGAATCCTCCACTCTACTGGACTCGACGTTTGATGATGTTCTATCCGACCCAAATATATAAAGAGAAATGAGCATTATAGCAATGATCTCTAAACATATAGAGCAGAGACAGAACTATGTGGGGGTGGGGAGGGGCAATTATCTTAAAAAACCCGGGACATTTTTTGTTTTTCGTAAACAAAAAGAGAGTCGAGCTTTTTAAGATAATTATCGCTTTATTAATATTAAAAATTTCAGGTTAAAGTGACTATTAAATTAACATTCGGTTATAATTGTGCGTTTATTTTAACGCATTTAAAATATGACATATAAACCCATTTTTTTAAGTGGGGGGAAAACGCTAATGCTTTCGTGGAGATATCGTTCTCCCGTATGGGCTTAGCAAGTATCTTCGGGGCTCGAGTACCTTATGCTTTCGTAAGGATGTCGTTCCTTCGTACGGGCATAAGCGAATGGGTCCCCCTGAATTGAACCCGGTTGAAAGGAGCCTATAATGGGTGATGATCGGGGGCCTTTCTACTCTTAGTAGGGGACAGCAAGGATAATTCGGGTACCTCCTAGAACCAAGACTACATGTAGAGAACATATAGAAACCCACCCCTTTAGAGCCATGCGGATAACCTTAGGTGTTTTAGACGGGATAAATAGGGTTTTTTTGTTTGTTTACCTTATTTTATTTTATTTGTCCTTTTATTTATGTATTTATTATTTGTATCTAGTACTAACTCATTTTTGTGTTTTATTTTTATTTTACATATACTTTTGTTGCATTATCATTGCATCCACATTACATAGAGGCGTTGATTCAAGTGGTTTGCCCGATTAGAAATTCTTTCATCATGAAAAAAATGTGTCTTAGGAAGGACGACATCGATCCAGTCGCGTGACATCGGTCAGAGATTACTCAACAAATCTGAAGTAACAATTTGCCGAACGAGTTGCAAGGCGATGAATGACTTAGCTACCGAAGTCGCGGCTCTTCGACCTCTCGTAACCCCGGATATAGAAGAAGCACCAAGGTTTATCAAGTTGCTCAGAGCTATCGAGGAGCTAAGAGGTAGAGCTAGGGCTTATGTGTAGAACTTTGTTTTGTAATTAAGACTTTTTGTAATAGGGACTCTTTTTGTAATAAGGACTCCTTTTGTAATAGGGACCTTTTTGTAATCTGGACCCTTTAATTCCCATGAAAGTCGTTCGAAAAGGTGATTACCAGCGGAATCAACGGCTTTATTTGCATTCATGTTTCATATCATGACATGGTGTTGATTCAAGAACAGTTCTTTAAAAGGCTTTCAAAATAGAAAAAGTCTGCTTTGCCAGAAACGATAATATTACAGTATCAAGTTAGGCCGAGCAAAGACCAATCGCGAAAGAAGACGGTACGATAGTAAGGCACGTGCGACGCAGAAGATTCAGTCAGGGTCACAGAACCCCAATTTTAAATCTTCACATTTGACCATTTTTTAAAAAAAAATCTCAGATTTTAATTTAACTCATTTAAAAAAAATTGAAAATATTATTTTGCTTTGAAACTTCTTCCCTCATAAAACTTTTAGAATAATAATAATAACAAAAAGAAACCTAAAAGTTTCATTTTTTAAGTAAGTTAAAACTTTGATAATAAAAATGGGGAATTTTTAAACCAAATGATCCTTGAAAATTTTAATTTAAACAAAAAAAAGGTTTTAAAGTACTCCCCTAGGATCGATAGAATCCATCCCTGTTTAGACGTACCCAGATCTACAAAAGAAAATATATTGTCTGATGTCCTTTTCAGAAGCCACAAAAATAAAGATCACGACATCACGAGTCCATAGAATAGAATAAGAGGAGAAGACGGAGTCATCCATCATCCTGAAGACGACGTCGAGACGTGGAGCACAGGTTTTGCTTCCCGAAGTTAAGGTCTCCAGAATAAATTCAACTATTGCCTGTAATTCATTATTAATTTCTTGCAAACATACATTTTCTCTATTGAAAGTTTTTCAAAAACTGTTAGAGAATCAACATCGCATTTGCATGCATTCTCACATTTATAGGGTATTGATTCCCGAAGTGGTTCCTCAAATCTCAGAAATCGTTCATAATTGGCAAAGGGTCGTCTGGTCAGATATTAGAGGGCACGGATCCAGGGTTTTGTCCTAGAACAAGATCGGAGACAATAGAAGAGGAACCATCTGAAGACTTCAGGTCAGACACGGTAAGGAGACACGATACTGGTAATGAGCAAAGTAAAGTGCAAGAGTTGAAAGAAGTAGAGGGAAGACGTGATGAATCAGATGAATACTTTGATGAAAGGTAAGCGATCCATCAATCCGAAAGAAGAACCGATTAAGGATCAGAATAGAGAGCGAGATAGTCAGAATTCTACCTCCAGGTCAGCCAAATACGACAAATTGAACCCCTTTTGTAATCTGCATCAATAAAAAGACGAAAGGTATGCTTGAGTCGGACTTTCAAAAAAATAGAGCTCGGTCCAGAAGAAACTTGAGAAGCAAGTAATGAAAAGAAGTATATCTCGATTCCTGCGAGGTACACCGAACTACTCATAATGTTCATCGACAAGAGCCTTATTACCTCGGTGAAGTCTCTAGCAAAGATACCGTCTTATCCGAGAGATTACGACACACGTGCTAGAGGCAATTATCGTTTAGGAAGTTTGGGTCACGATATTGAGGATTGCGGGGCCCTGAGGAATAAGTTCAAGATCTTATCGCGATGAGAATTTTAGGTTTCGAAGACGGAGTTCCCCAATTCTATAGTGAGCTAACAATCACCCGAGGGGCGAAGTTGAGGAGGAATCGATATCCAGGACAAAGTTCGAGTAATACCGAAGTGGGTCACTCAAGCGAGTTAAATTTGAAGATCGGAGACAGGGGCATCCCAGGAGAGGGATATTCTTTCGAGTTCAGCCAGCTCAGATAAAAAAGAGATAACTTGGATAAAATTGAATTTGTAGAATGATCATCAGAAGCTTTCCTGAGTGTTTAAGAATATCAGAATAGATGAACGATGTTGTCCAGTTGAAAGACGACTCGGAATATTGAAAGAAGAGAAACTAGTCAAGCAAGAATCAAGTCAGGATGTTATCAGGTACGTTTAAGGAAATTGAGAATAGGTACGATAGTCTCCAGAGATGAGCTACAGAATAACTTAGCCATTAACAAGAGTTTTAGAAACAAGTTTACGACAGAGCAATGTCAATTCAACACTCTTTAGTTGGAAAGGGCAACTTCCAAGCTACGAAAGACTAAGCAGGGGATAGATGAAGACCCAAAGATCGATATTACTCGAGCAGGTAAGGCGGCTCAACAAGGTGGCATGCTTTGTCAGAACATGGATCAAGTGTTGGACTACAGAGGCAAGCTGACCGGACTACTGGATGAAGTTAAGAAAATAGGCACTGAAGCTTATCAGTAACTGTAAATACCTAATATCTGATATAATGAAACCTTTTGGCCTCAATGAACGTCGTTCTATGGGAATCACTTTTGGAATCAATACCTTATTGCATTCATGTTTATATTTTAGGATTGCATTGCTTTGCACGATCCTGGCATGTTTTACATGACATTATCATCACCTTGCATTATTATTACCTCGCATAAATTTCATGATGAGTAATTCAAAGACCAATTAGGGATTTATCATAGATAAAAGAATTGAAGACACTCAAAAATCAAGATTCGAGCTGTTAAAAGATGGGCTCGAGAGGAAAAAAGAAAAAGAAGAAGTTTGATGCCTTCGATGCAAGAAAATTCTGTTTGAACCCTGATTTGGTCATTCCTCCAGATTTCAAAGATTCTCAGATTTACGCATGTTGACGGAACAAGCTGCCCCAAGATTCACCTGGCCACGTCCTGTAGAAAGATAGAAGGCTATATCGGGAATGAAAAATTCCCGATCCACTACCTCTACGATAGTCTAGCAGGACCTACCGTGATATGGTACAACTGTTTGAGTAGAGACCAAGTGTAGTCATGCGGATACTTAACTGACGTCTTTATGGGCAATACATATATACTTTAGACCTATCACCAAGTCATCAGTATCTCCAAGGTTTGAGGTGGCTGTGTTTAGACCCAGGTACAGTCTCTCGTAGATGAAGAGGAAAGTGACTTACATGCCACCTTTCATATTTCTTCTTTAATAAGATGCTCGAGAAAATAAAGGCCAGCTTTGAGGACTTAATGACAGTCGGAGAGAGAAACGAACATGCACTCTAAGACCTAAGTTTAAAGACCAGACCTGTCTAGGAGCAGAAGGAAAGAAAGAGATAAATTGGTACCACTTTCAAGGTTCTCGTGATCGTAAGAGAATAAGACAGGCAGATTCCTCCTAATCACCGAGAAAAATTCCCCGAACAAGTACATATTTAGAGATATTCAGAGTATTCCATATGGCCTCATCTGGTCAAGGGTTAGTACCTTATCTCTGGGCCGATAAAGATTACACCCAGCTCATCTGCCCACAGTTTTAATCCATACAGTGCATGTGAGTTCTACATTAAGGCACCGGGGCATGGCACCAAGAAATTTGAGGTTGTTAATAGAAGAAATCAAGAAGTTGGTTGACGAGGGAGTCATGACAAGAATTGATCCAGCAAGGAAAAACAATAGAAGTGGCACAAGCCTACACTACAAAGGACCGAAATGAGTTAGTACTCGGGAGGTAATCAGGAGGTCCCTATGGTTTTCCCATCAGTTCACAAAGAAATGCTCAATGCTTTGAAAAAAAGAAAAAGAAGAAAAAACTCTCAAACAGATATTTTTAGAATTAAAAATCACATTTCCATTTAGAAAAGCATTTTTACATTCTTGATTCTTTAAACATTTTATTTTTATAGGGTAGTTTTGTTCTCCCATATGCATATACACGCATTTTTGAATGGACATATGTATATATCATTTCTATACCAGGTCCTCGAATTTTGAATGCAACAGTACATTTGCTTTAAACCCAAAGATCAACTCTAAGTTGCATATATTTAGAAGAGATTGAATGTTGTGGGGATACTGTAAATGTGAGTATCTGCTAGTTTACTTAGGCCAACAGAGGAACAAAGCGAGTGTTTAGACAATGGGCAGTTCCCATTTTAAGAATTTATCTTCTCAGACACTTGTCGTTTAAGATCCTTGAAACAAAAGTTGACCCTAAACCTCTACCCCCTGAAGGCATTCTCAGGACATCTGTGAATTTGACAACGAATGATATTCTTTTACTTTACCAGAAGACAGAGATGAGTCCAGACAGATTGGATACGAAGATCAGAAAATCATCAGAAGAAAGTGGTTGAAAACAAGGATATGTTCAAACGAAAAACCAAAGAAAAGAAGAGAAATGGTAATCAGAAGGCCGAAGCAATCCAGATCGAGTAAATATCAGAAGAGCTGCAGAGAGGCAAGTAACTTCGAGCAGAAGATATCATCAATAACCAGTATAGATACGTGTTGATTCGAGAATACATTTATAGACTTGAATAAGAAGAAAGGGATTCAAGGCTAAAAACCCAAAATAGGCAGTCTAAAACAAAAAAGAAAAAGAAAACAAAACAAAAAAGAGAAGAAAAGAAAAATAAAAGAAAAAAGAGAGAGAAAAAATAAGAAAAAATAAGAAAAGAAAAAAGAAAAAGAAAGAATATTGTATATGCTTCACACACAGATCAATCAATACAAGAACAAGACTTCAACTATGAGCAAGAGACACAAGGAATCCATATTTCAAGTATAGAAGCTCGAATTAAAGCCAAGCCAAGGCAAGTCAGCCCGAAGATTGCCAATTTCGAAAAAGGAAATGACCTCTAGGGTGAAAACCCAAAAATGGGCAGTCTAGAGTGATCCTGAAAATGAAGAAAAAGAGTAGTCTGCCTGAGCATGCTGGCATCAATATCCAACCAAAATACACTGATCCGAAGGTACAAAAGAAGGAAGTGACCTGTAGGGTGAAAGCCTAAAAATGGGCAGTCTAGAGCGATCCAAGAGAAAAAGTGAAAAAGAAGAATAAAAAAAAGAAGAGAAAAGAATAAAGAAAGAATAACATTTCATCTGGGCGTGCCAATCACGAGAATTCCCAGAAATGTATTCATAGTCCTTCATTCAAGAAATCTCAGTTTCGAGGAGTATGGAATGATCAAACATTATTGAACAGAAAACGAACATCAGTATATAGCCAGAATGCAAGGCAGCCTACAATAAAAAGAAAGAAAATGAATTCTATGGTGAAAACCCGAAAACGGGCAGTCTAGAGTGATCCAAAAAAGGGAAGGAATAATGGGCATATCCAAGTTACACAAGTACAGAAATACTGTTTCACTTAACCATAAACCAAAGGCCTACATTACAAGCCCCAAAGACTATTCTGGTCATCCATAGATATCCAAGTTGAATGAGAATGTCTTCAGATTTCATTCCGCCTATAAGGGTTAACTTTGCTTCAAGGAACGTCAAACTTCGAAGTGCTTGATCGACACCCAAATGAGGGAAGGATGGGGCATGGTGAGATAGCAAGATTAAGAGAGCCACCTTAAACGGGGTAGAAACTAGGTAGGGTTGTTCCTCTCAAAAGCATATTAGACCAGAAGAAACTATACATTGGCATATATCTCCACAATGGTCAAGATCTTCTAAATATGCGCTTTGTTAGAGTTGATCTCTGGAAACTTGAAGCAGATGCGCTATGGTGTTTGATATTTGGGGGGCAAACATGTTTTAAAAGATTTGACATTTTCTCCCAAAGTTTTGATGTTTACCATTTCCCCCAAACATTAGTTTTTAAAATGTTTGGCAATATACTTCGAATTTTGTTTAACACTCTTCAAACATTAATTTTTTTTAAAAAATGTTTGGTCCTTAAAAAAAAGGAAAATTGATGTTTACCATTTGTTCCAAACATTGTTTTCAAAATGTTTGGTATCCTCTCCAAGTTGTGATTTTCAAAATAATTGTTATCTTTTCAAACAATCATTATTTTTTGAAATATACGCAAGTAAATTGCCTTTTGCATTACTTTAAAAATGAATGATGATGAGATTTAAAGCATAAGGACCGAGGGTTAGTTCCCGTCGAAGTGCTACGAGAAGATCAAGGATGAGCTCAGGGGATGGAAGCATTTTGGCTCACCCTGGTGACTAGAAATAGATCAAGGCTCTGTATGATGGGTCAGAAAATTCAAAGCAGTGGAGCCCGTGGTTGAATGGGGCAACGCTAAACGAAGAAGATGACAATGGTTCTTATAAGAATAATATAAAAACCAGAGGATCATTTATGAAGACAAGAAAGCCTTCTGCACAAAAGGTTTAAAAGCATGTTCAAATGAGGATTTAAGAGTATACAGTGAAGAAGTAAAGAGATAAAGAAATCTGAGGAGCGACCTTTCAGAGTGTAAGACTTTAGAACAAAAAATAGGCTGAAAGAAAAAAGAAGAAAAAGAGAGAAAGAAAGAGAAAAAGTGAAAAGAAAAGAAAAAGAAAAAAGAAAAAAAGAAAAAAATGAGAAGAAAGAAAAGAGAAAAAAGAAAAAGAAGATAAAGAAAGCATTACATTGCATGCATCATATAGATAGGGGCATGTCAATTTTCGCTTATTTTGGACAGGTACTTGAAGAATTATCAAAGAACATTAAGAAGTGGATTTCATTGAAAAGTTTGGCGGCCATTTTCGGCGTGAGTCCCTAAATTTGAAGAATTTTTTGCGGCCATTTTCGGCGTGAGTCCCTAAATTTGAAGAAGTTTTGGCAGCCATTTTCGGCGTGAGTCCCTAAATTTGAAGAAGTTTTGGCGGCTATTTTCGGCGTGAGTCCCTAAATTTGAAGAAAGTTTGGCAGCCAATTTCGGCGTGAGTCCCCAAATTTGAAGAAGATTGGCAGCCATTCTCGGCGTGAGTCCCCAAATTGGAAGAAAGATTGGCAGCCATTTTCGGCGTGAGCCCCAAATTAAAGATTTTGGCAGCCATTTTCGGCGTGAGTCCCCAAATTGAAGAAAATTTTGGCAGTCATTTTCGACGTGAATCCCCAAATTTGAAGAAAGATCGATAGCCATTTTCGGCGTGAATCCCCAAATTGAAGAAAAATTTTGGCAGCTATAGCATCGTGAGTCCTAGAAGATTAGGCAGCCATTTTCGGCGTGAGTCCCCAAATTTGAAGAAAGATCGGTAGCCATTTTCGGCGTGAATCACCAAATTGAAGAAAAATTTTGGCAGCTATAGCAGCGTGAGTCCTAGAAGATTAGGCAGCCATTTTCGGCGTGAGTCCCCAAAATTGAAGAAACTTTGGCATCCATTTTCGGCGTGAGACCCCAAATTTGAAGAAAGATCAGTAGCCATTTTCGGCGTGAATCCCCAAATTGAAGAAAATTTTTTGCAGCTATAGCAGCGTGAGTCCTAGAAGATTGGCAGCCATTTTCGGCGTGAGTCCCCAAATTTAAAGAAAGATCGGTAGCCATTTTTGGCGTGAATCCCCAAATCTGAAGAAATGTCGGTAGCCATTTTTGGCATGAATCCCAAAATTTGAAGAAATATTTTGGCAGCCTTAGAAGCATAAGTCCAAATATATCAACAGCCTTGTAAAAAAAGAATGAAAATGAGATAGAAAAAAAAAGAAGAGAAAAAAGAAAAAGAGAGAAAAAAAAGCCTAAAAAGAGGGAAAAAGAAAAAAAGAAAAAGAGAAAAAAGAAAAAAAATTGAAGATAAAGGTTCTATATAGAAAGGGCCTATATTTTCAAGCTCTCGTAGCGAGAGGTTCTATGTAGGAAGAATCTGCCGCTCCGAGGCTTCAGGAGCTGAAAGTTTTATATAGGAAGGGCTTGCAGCTCCAGGGTGAATACTAGCAGTTTTATATAAGAACTCTCAGCCGAAGGAATTCACCCATGACACATAAAGGAAAACCCGTTGTGTTGAAGGCGAAGAGTCATATATAGGAAGGGCTCCGAGCTTTACTGTCTTAGAGTGAAAGGTTCTATATAGGAAGAACATGTAGCTCCGAGATTTCAGAAGCTAAAAGTTCTATATATGAAGGATTGGCGGCTCCCAGGTTTGAAGACTATCAGTTCTATACATGAGGAACTCCCAATCAGAAGAACTCATCTGTGGCACAGAAGGTTTTATGTAGGAAAAACCAGCCGCGTTGAAGGCAAAGAGTTCTATATAGGAAGGACTCCAAGCCTTACCGTCTCAGAGTGAAAAGTTCTATATAGGAGGGACTCATAACTTGAGGCTTTACAGTGAAGGGTTCCATATAGGAAGAGCCCACAGCTCCAAGATCAGAGGGGGAAGAAGTTATATTGGAAGAACTTACAAGCTTGAAGATTTAGCTAAGGAAAAGCGGAGAGTTCCAGAAGAACACGTGATTCTGAAGCCAAAGACGAGGAAGTAGGTAAAAAATGAGCGTTTTTTATCTTTGCTTTGTCCTCGTTTCACAAGAACAAGCAAAGAGGGGTAACTGTAATCACTCATTTTTGACCGGGTTTTAGTGTTATTAGTATTATTTTAATAATAATATTATTAATATAAAATTAATGAAAAATCAAAAAATAATAATAATAAATATATTATTAAAAAAAAGAAGAAAATACGTGGAGCATGTTTCTCCACGTCACCCTATTTACCCACCCCTTTGCCTATAAATACAAGGCATTGGGGGTAGCCAATTTGGGGGGGAATTTCACGCCAAAAATTGCCAATAAATTGGCAAGTGAATTGGCACCCAATTCGTGGGAGCCATGGCCGCCACAAGGCTGGTCAGGGTTGGGGGTAGTGCCTCGGCCCCAGTTGGTTCGATCCAACATTCGATCGGGGTCCTATTTTGGATCCGATCTAGTTAATATTTTTGGAGAGGTCGTGGTAGATCTCGGTGGGGTTCAGTCGGGGTTCGTCATTCGAGCTCCTAGTTAGGTATATTTTCTTCCCCTTTTATTTGTGTTGTAATTTTTATAATTTAATGAAGTATTAGTTATTTTAAAATTGTATTCTTATTTTTTAGTTTGTATGTTTATATTTTAGATTAGTATTTAATATGTTTTAAATTTGTGTTTTATATTAATATTTTATTTATGTTAGATTCATTTTTATTTATGTGTTAGATTAATATTTATTTGTGTTTTAAATTAATATTTATGAATATTAGCATTTTATTTATGTTAAATTTGTTTTTATTTATAAGTAAGATTAATATTTATGTACGTATGTTTTATATTAGTGTTTTATTTATGTTAGATTAGTATTCTATTATGTTAATATTTATTTGTATTGTATTTAAATTATTTGCCATGTTTTATATTTTGCTCACTAAGTTTGTATAATGGAATATATAATGTTAATGCGGTGCCTTTTTATCCGAGCGTAAATAGGGCCAATATCAGGCGTAGTGATAGTGGTTGGGCGTTTACTCTCAGATAACGGGGCCTTTAAAATTTATTCACAATTATAACCGAAATTTAAACTAATCGTCACTTTAACCCGGAAAATCCAATATTAATAAAGCATAATTATTAAAGTACCAATTTTGGGCGGTGTAGGGTGCTAATCCTTCCCCATCCGTAACCGACTCCAGAACTCAAAGTTTTTGAATCTCTAGTTTTATGGTGTTTGGCCTACCTCAGTGGCCGGTGGCGACTCCCTTTCTTTAAATAAAATACGATATTTTCAAAACCCTACGGATAAATATTTTTATATCCGAAAGACAACCAACACTTCGAAAACACGTTTTTAGCGAAAAGGACATCGCTACACAGTAGTTCAAAAAATGTATTACAGACACCAACATAAAACACTAAATGACATATATGCTCACTAACTGTACCAGTACCATACTTCAAAAGCAACGCTCCAAACACTGATGTCGGTCCCTATACCAAATGATGCATAACACTATCATGATGTTTCAGGCAACGAAAGCCTCCATTTACGATTCGATATTTTAATGAAGTATTATATTTGAAGATAGCAAAATTGTTCTTTATTTTATCACTAAGTATCAGACGAGAAGTCTATTGTCTAGAGAGTCATAAGCGTCATATATTAAGGAAGTTGAATCTAAGAGTTTAGTGTGTTCTAACAATGCAGAGTTTAATACATGAAATGTAATAATACAGTAAACATTTTATTTCAATTCAAGTATGATTCAAGTAGCAATAAAGTTCATTTCAAGAACATATGATTCAAGTAGCCGTAAACATTTTATTTCAAGAACATATGATTCAATGCTCAACCAGGTTGACTTAGGCGAGTTGATTCAGATGAATTGACTGATTCGGACGAATCGACTCAGATGGGTTGAATCGATTATACGGGTCGAGTCAGGGCAAACGATTCGGGTCATACGGGTTGGGTCATACTAGTTTGGGGATTTGGGCCTTAAACAGGCCGAGTCGATTATCGGGTCTGGTAGATCGGGTTTGAGCCCAATCAGTCGGTTCAAGGCTGAATCGGGCCGGTCCAAATCAGATGGTAACCAGCACGATGGCCGGAAATCATATTCGGCGGCGAGCGAGAGCCATGTGCGGCCTAAATGGTCGAAAAAATTAACCGAAACAGTGGCAAACAACGCAAAACCTTTAAAATAGGTTATCAAGACTTACCGCGGTGAAAAACATAGGTAATCACGGCAAAAATAAAGAAATCAAAAGTTTTCGATGGCTTCCGACGACCTTTGAATCTGCGACGGTCAATGATCGATGGGCTGGGTTCTGGTCGTCTCGACATGGCGAGTTCGACAGTGCTGGCGGTGACTCACATCGACGTCGCACGGCAGCGACAACAACAAAAACAAAATGAAAGAAAAGCCAAGGGGATCGTCGATTCTTCCATGTAATCTTCACGGCGGACGAAGCGTCGGTTCTGCGCGTGGTGGTCGAGGTCAGGTTCAGGGCACGATGGAGAACGTAGGGGTGATGGCGGTGTGCGACACCGTCGAGCGGTGGGGGAGATCGGAGACGATGGTCGGGGTTCGAACGGGAATGGAAGTTGGAGAGCTTGGGAGTTTTCTAGAATAACAGATATTTTGGTTCAGATTTGAAATGGCGCCTTCTACTAATTGAGGGGTTTGGTTCAGACTTATCCATTTAATTCGGTACGGAAAAAAGGTATAGCTTAAAATTAAGACGGAGTAATATTTGCCAAGGTATTGCTTAGCTTAAATGGCTAAGTCATGAGTTCACCATTCCGTGTTTCATAGGTTCAGCACCCCTGGCCTGCATATCTTCTATTTTTTTAACCTTTAGCCTTTAATAACATTAAAGAAAATTTGGGGTGTTACAGTCATGAAACATATCGGTACAGCTAACGGTATTTCAAATATTATGTTATGGTGAGCTCAGGCCCTCGTCCTCTACCAGCCGCTGCACATATGTCTGGTGTATCAGCCGCGAACCTTGCTGCCTATGGCGGCGCCCATGTAATGAGTAAGGTGCATCCACAGGGTCAGTATGCCGTTGGCGGTGGAGCCAGTCGGGCAATGTGCAACGTCCGATAACAAAATGTCGCGACTCGCCAGCAGCATATGTACTACCAGTAAACTGATGGGATGCTTCTATTGCCATTGCCAGCTTCTACTGTTTACATTTTAGTTTTTCTGCTTATACTGTATGGTTAGTTTAGTTTGTTTCTTGAGATAATATAAAGACCATTGACAGCGTTATAAAATTTCGCTCTCTATTTGTTAGTTTTGGCCAACCGAGCGTTAAATTCCGAACAGCAGTCGGCTGTTAACGTTTTGGTTCACCCAACTTTTAAGTTTAATGTTTTTATCATAAATAATATTTTTGATGTTTTAATCACTAAACCATTAAATTCCTTGGTAAATACTAAGGATTAAAACAAATGTTTATGTGTGTAAATAATATTTATTTTATTGATATAAAATTATTAAGAATAATTATAGCGTAAAAATAATTTAATTTGAAATTATTAGTATATTGATAAAATTGAATTATTATTATTATTATGGATAACTATATATTCCTTTACCCGTTTTTTCTGTTTTGATACATCATCTATTTTTTTGACAAAATGGTACTTAACGTTGCGTTTTATTTTTATTTTAGTATTCCTACTGTAAAAAAATTAACAACATGCTAATTAAGAGAGAAAAATAATGTAGCATGCTAACAATGAGAGAGAAAATCACACATAGTTAGCTGCCATGTCATTTTCTCTCTTCTAGTTAGCATGCTATGTGTGTTTTTTTATGATTTTAGCCTGCCACGTGTAATTTTCTCTCTCCTAATCAATCTGCTATTAATTTTTAACTGCGGGTACCAAAATAGAAACAAAACGTAACGAATGTACTATTTTGTCAAAAAAATAGATGGGGTACCAAAATAAAAAAACGGGTAAAAATGGGGTACCAAATATGTAGTTATCCCTGATTATTATTATTATTATTATTATTATTATTATTATTTTGTTTTACATCATTTTTCAACTGTGTTAAGTGACAGTAACTAAATCAAACACTTCAAAAATATACAATTCAGCTGAGTTATGTGTGAAAAATAAACTAATAAAAATGATTATATTGTAAGATTTTATTAAAATTTTAAAATATTTACCAACAACGTACTAGATCTCTTAAGTAAAGTCAGATGTTCGAATCATAGCATTGTGAATAAAAAATATTAGGTTAAGAAGGCCGCCCCATAATGTATCTTTGCAAAACTCGATTTTGATTAGTCTGCCCTTAGGTTGGAAATCACTGGTTAAACCAAAAACAAATTAAAATATTTATTTATTAATAAAAATTAAATAATTATTATAAGGGTAAACTACATTAATGGTCACTGAACTTCTATGATGTTTTTATTTTGGTCATCAAACTTTTAAAACTTTCAATACAATCACTAAACTTTTAGTTCGCTTTTTAAATACAATTAAGTTAAAAAATGATGATGCGACAGTTAACCTCTTTTTTTTTCTTCCAAACACTGTTACCCTATTCATCTTCCTCTCCCTCCCCCTCTATTTCTTCCTGCCCCTTGACCAAGTTGAGTTTGGTGAACAATTTCAGGGAATGGCTAGAGGACTTGTTTTAACCAGTAGCAGTTGAAAGGGAGATTGGTCGATTCTATATTGTTTTCACTGGTTAAAGAGATAACAATTTTTGAAACTTGCCATGTTGAACTAGTTTATTATCAATTTTGAAATTGGAGATACTTTCTAATAAGAAAATAAGCCATCGTTATAAATATAATCTTCTGGGCTGCATATAACAAAACTCTTAATTAGATTTACAATTATTCATTTTAGTAGATTCCGTTAAAAAGGAAATAAGTATTGATGATAGAAATTTAGTAGTTTTTAAACTTAGCCTTAAGGGTACGTATAACAAAGACTTTTAATTAATAATCGTAAACCACAAACCTTAAACTTATAGCCTGAGCCCTTAAACCTCACTCTTTTTTAATAAAATTAAATTAATGGGTTTAAAAAATTGTTGAGAATTAATTACATCTATAATTAATTATATATTAAACAATCTACTAAATTCCATTAAAAAGAAAAATAAATATTTATTATAAAATTTTGCTAGTTTTTATACACAGCTTTTAGGGCTACATATATCAAAACCCAACTAGTAAAAAATAAAAATATATATTTTTGGTATGAGTCAAGGTATCCACCGCCAATAACAGTGATTAATCCCCTCGCCGCGAGTGCTCTCACTAAGAGGTAAACGGCTAGTCATGAAATGTACTCCATTCCCATTGGCAGGAATCGAACTATTGACCTCAAGATTAAAGGATGAGATGAGCAAACATCACACCACATCTTATGGTTTTAAAAAATAAAATATTTTAATCATTTTTATTAGTCAATTAAAATTATTTAATTTTGTTTGCAGTTGAAAAAACAAAAAAATGTAAAAAAGATAAAGAGAATAAGAAGAATGAAATTATTATTAAAAATATAATATATCTATTAGGATCCACTTATATTATGTAAAATTTATTTGGTTTTACACCGTTTTTAAACCGTTGGATGAGAGTAAATGGATGGTTGAGATTACCCCATCTTTTTTTCATAAAAATCTTTTCATTTCCTATTATTAATCTCAGTCATTCATTTATCTTCATCCAATAGACTAAAAAAATAAACTTAAAAGTTAAGTGGTGTAAGAAAATCATACCTCATATATATATTAAATATTTTTATTAACCAATAAAATTTATTTGTTTTTCGAAGAAAATTTTAAATTTCTACCAAAAAATTTAGAGTGTAATATCAAAACAAATTGTTTGAATGGCCAAAATGTTAACACCTAAAAATTGGGCGATCAAAACGTTAGTCATCATTGAGAATTTGAACTCAGGTGACTAAAATATTAGCGCTCTAAATGTTGAATAATCATTTAAATAAGACATATAAAGCTTAAAAAAATACCACTTAATGTTTGGCTGAATAGTTATTTTGGTCCTTATTTTTTTTAGTAATTAAATCATCAACATCTTATTTTGAGTCAAAATATTCCCTCTGCAGATGAAAACTATTAGTCAACTGATGATAAATGGCTTGAAATGAGTGACAAACCTATATAACAGTGCACGCTGACATGACAAGATCATATAGACAAATATGTTAAATTGAAAAACACTACATCAATTAAAAAATATTTTTATAAATTATATAAAATATAAAATAATTTTTTGCTGACTTATTATTATGTTAAGTCATTTCAAATTATTTATTATTTTTTCTAACAATTTTCATTCGCTGAGAGCCTATTTTGACCCAAAATGAATCGTTAAAGATTGAATTGCTCCAAAAAATGAATAGGAGCCAAAGTGACTATTTAGTCAAATGTTGGGGTATTTTTTTGACTTATCCCTTTAAATAATTCACCTTGTTATTAATGTTTATAGTTTTCAATGAGTTTATTGCGTCATATCTCCCAAAAATTTTACTCATTCTATTTTGGTCCCTAAACTTTTAAATATTACAATTACATCCTCACACTATGACCCTCATTCTAAATTGATCACCAAGCCTTTGGATGTTTCAATTTTGTCCCCAAAATATGACCCTCATTTTAAATTAATCCCCAAACTTTTGAACATTTCAATTTTAACCTCAAATTATCGTTTATGACATATCATACTATTACATAATAGACATCAGTGTTTACATGACAATTAATATTTTACAACAATTTTATTAACATGGAATATGATTTGTACATACTAATAATTTGAGGATTTGGGGGAATAAAATTGAAATGTTAAAAAGTTTGAGGATCAATTTAGAATGAGTGTTATAGTTTGGGATGAAATTGGAATGTTTAAAAATTTGGGGGACTAGTTTAAAATAAGAGTCATAGTTTAAATATGCAATTAAAATGTTTAAAAGTTTAAATACCAATTTAAAATGAAGATCATAGTTTGGGGACAAATGATGCAATTAACTCTTTTTTAATTGTGGAGTCGACTATGTATATTAAGTGTACATTAGTCCTCCAATTTAAAGTAAAAGTACATGAAAAAAATTAAAGTAAAAGTAATATTTTATGGCATCAAATTTCAAACTTTCCAATAAGATCAAAATCTTTTTACATTAACTTTTAAATATGAACAATAGAAAAGGAAAAAGAAAAGCATCAAATTTGAAAAAAAAGTTACAAAAAAGGAACTTCATTTCTTATCAAAATTCACATTTTCCCATTACAAGCATATATGCTCCGTAGTCTTCAAATCCGTCCAAAACTTTCATTTCTAAGGATAACTATTTATGTCGGATCTATTAATCGACTAACTTATAGTAGATAACCCTCGCAATTCAGTTTGATTTATTCATAAATTCAGAATTTAAATTCTTTCGAATTCTTGACATTGCTTAAGGAATTTAACGTCTCACCCCTCTGGATCAATCAACGATCAATAACTAAAATAATTTATTGATCCCTCATAGATTGTATGGTATTTTTGCTATAATTTATAAATATTTGGATGCTTTGATCAAAGGCTAAATTGCAAGAATCCCAGTGGAGAAAATTTGCCCAGAATTATTATCATAACACAAGCTTGAAGATTTTGCAGATTTTGAAACTTCTGGTTTACATTGCTCTTTCCTCTCATCAATCATAATCTGTGTTGCTCTACAGTCGGAACTGCAAAATCCTTTCTCCCCTCTGCATTAAAACAATCCAATCAACACTCAAGATAATCGAAAATATTATTTACGGATCTAACACCCAAAATACATTAATTACCGATCCACCACTCATTTCTGGAATTCATTTGACTGGTATGACAAGTTCTCAAGCTTAAGATTTTTATTGAACTCATTACACTCTGGGAAATGTTAGATAAAAAAAAAATTAATTTGGGCAAGAAAAACTAAAATAGGGTTTTTAGTTCATAGTTCTTACCTATACATGTATATGTCCTTTCCATGCAGCTTCTTCTTGCAAAGATGACAAGAGCTGAGAAAATCCAAGGTCGGGTATAAAACATCTTCGACAAGACCGGCTGCCGTAGACGTCGGAGACGACGGCATTTCCTTAACTGCTCCGAACAACCCGTTTCTGTCATGCCCTGAATTGTTATTATTTATTTCGGTTCTTTGTTGTTCGCCATTAAAATACACCTTGGTAGATGATTTCCCAGGTCCGTGATGGCTTATCACGACGGTGTAATCCTCCAAACTATCCATCTCCAAACCCACGAATCCGCCTCTGAGTACGCCGTGACTGTTGCCGCCGTGGTTCACGACGATGGCCGTCGAACTGAGAATAGATTTCTCCATCGAAGCAATGATTCCGAGCCCGACGCCGCCGACGTCGAACCTCTTCGAACCACTTGGCGATGGGGTTTTAAGATCAAATGGACCTCTGGGGCTTCTTAATGGATCCCAGAACCCCGATTTGTGGCCTGGAACGAGTAGCTCCGGCAGGTTTCCGATTAAGGGCCGAGCTCTCCTCCCTAACATGGCGGTGATTAGTTGTTGAAAGAGTGGAGGAAAAAGGAGAATTCGGTGGTTGGTTTTATAAATCTCTTCACCAAAGCTGAAGAGTTCTTTGAGCCCATGGTTTAGTTTGGAGCTATACGGATGATGATTGATGTTTTGATGGGTTAATTCTTAAAAATGGTCCTTGAGCTATGGTTTAAATTTTAAATTAATCTCTAAACTTTTAAAAAGCTATTCTCGAGCCATCAAAGTATAGACTACCTTATCAATCAATTTTTTTTGAAATGTCATTTTTTTGGATAATTGAAATGTTAGCTTGAATATGGTGTATCGTATATTTGAAATAGGTCAGTTAATCAGATTTTAAACATGTGTATATTTACTTCGTGTGGCAAAATTAAGGGAGAGTAAAATTCGACTCGGCTTAAAAAATTAAATTTTTTTAATTCGGTTCAATGAAAAAAGCTCGGTTCGTAATTTCATAAATTTGACTTAATTAACTAAATTTAATATAAAATTTAAGTTATAAAATAGAAATTCAAATAACTCAAAATTTTTATTGATTAATGCATATTTTTAGAATTTTAGAATTTAGAATTTTTTATATTTTATATTTTTTATAAAAAAATATAATTTTTAATAGTTTTATTTAATAATTTTATACTTTTATAAAGTTTTTTTTATTTTTTAAATTTAAAACATTTATCTTTATCATTATATTTTTGTTTTTGAAAATTTTATATATTTATTAAAATATTTTATAATTTAATAACGCGGCATTTTAAGAGTGTGTTAAGTGCTTTCATATTTTTTATTTATCAATGAGTTAATGATTAAAATTGATGAACCGTTAAATTTAGTACTTTTCATCTAATAATGGTTAAATTGATTTGATGTTTTTCGTCAACGAGTTTAATTAATTTTTTAATTTTTTTTACTGAACTAACCGCTAAGCCTTGAAACAACTAAACTAAACTCTATTGATAAAATTTGTAACTGAAGGACCTGAGCCCAAATTATAAAATTCTCAAAAATGTTTTTTTCCTTTTTTTTCTTCTAAAAGGTCACTTTTGGAGTGGACCCAACCCCTACAAAGTCTTTATCTAATGATTGAGACCTGATCTCGAGGGCAGTGGGGCCCACATGTGGGGCCACTACACTTACAACAGTAAAAAAATTCCTCGCCCATCATTGCTGTTGATGCTTGGCTACGTGGCGTAAATCTACGGGAGACGGAGCCTAGCAATCATTTCTGAAACCACCAAGTTCTTTGCCTTGATTGAGAGCCCATTGAAGTTTAGGGCCCACGTTGAAAAGGTTTGTCTGGGCCCACCGAAAAAGTGTTTGTTTCCTTGTTAAGTTACTAAACTACCCCTATCATTGAAAAAGTTAGATCCATATATTCCAAATACTTTTCCTTTTAAATTTCAAATTTTAATTTTTTGAAAGTAATAAAAAAATAGCATTTTAGTTTGTTTACAAAATAATATTGTTTTGTTTTATACCTAGATAAACTCACACGCATTTATGAACTATATTGGTCGAAATCGGTTCATATAAGAGAATATACCACTCTTTACTATTAAGACTGCTCAACGAGCTCTAAATTTCGTAAAAAAGAATGTGTTTAGGGAGAATTTTTATTTATGATATATCATATGTTTCTTGAGAATATATCTTGATATCCTTTAAATCAAATTGTACTAATCGACTATGTGCACTCAAATTTTGAAACTATTATATTTATTTTGTTATGTTTTGAGAGGACCAAGACCGCCCATTATTTATTTGGCTACGTCTCTATAAGTTGGGACAGGGGTAGGTATGCGGAACAACATTTTAATTTAAAGTTAAAAATGATAAGTTTTGAAATTTGTTCAAATAATCTAAAATTTTATACTTTTTGATAATATTTTAGGTTGATTTTTTTTATAAGTTTCGAAACTTGTAAAAAACTTGATTTTTTGAGGTTGATGATTTTAAACAAGTTTTGAAACTTGTCGAAAAACTACGAAAATCAACTTAATATTATAAAAAATATAACATTTTAGATTGCTTGAGCATGTTTCGAAATTTATCGTTTTTAACTGCAAATTAAGATGTCATTATTTAGACTCGCCCGTTGGAACAGACTAACTTCCTTCGTCTAGTTTCATCTTTTATTTGTATGAATGTTAAAAACATTATATCTATAAATTTTAATTTTATTCGCAATGCTCCATTTTACTTTACATTCTTTTTTTGCCAATGATTTTTTTAGTTTAATATTAAAATTTATATATTTATAATCTATTCATTAATGTAATTGCAAATTATATAATTCATAGAGTATATTATATAAATAAATATAATTTATATAACATATGTTTATAGTATTAGTGAGAATCATACAAAGTGGAACAAAGATTCATATACATTTAAATGTATATTATTTAAAGAAGGTTTTACATTTACTTTGTTCTCTATAAAAATCATTAGCTAAAAACATGAAAATATTGCTAAAATTGCATGAAAAAAAGAGTAAAATACAATAGAAAAAAGGAAAAAATATACAAAAATACAAGAACATAAGGTGGGTGTAAATAGAGAGGATCAAATTACTTTGAACTCGACGGATTTGATATGATCTTATAAGGCTATTATTTTATTTAACCTCAAGTCGGGTTAGATTTTGTGAAAGATAAAATCAGGTTGAATTTAGGGTGAAAAGTTCATGATTTTATGCAATCTGAAATAATAGTATAATTATCTTTTGTATATTTAGAGACAATTAATATAAATCCCTTCTACATGTGTTCAATTATCTCTCTATTTTATCGAATAAAAATAATAAAAAATTTATTTGCGTTGGTTTAGATCATAAACAAATTTTCACACTAAAGTTCAAATGAAATTTGAATCGAATATAACCTTTTAATTTTCGAATGAAATTTAGGTGACTAAAAACGAGTGTCATCCTAAATGTGAACAAAAGAAAAAGGGTAACAATTTTTTCAAAATATAAAAAATGAGGATAGTAATGTAATTATGTAATTAGATAGGGCTATTCAAGTCATTAAAATAGAACCATAAACCTAGTCCATGACTAAAAGAAAGGGCAAAGGCGGGCCCAAACGCGTTACGCGTGTGTAGTTTAGTACGTGTCGTTCTCTTATAGGTTCGTGTTCATTAAGGACACGTGAAGTGAGTTAACTCGTGTGACGAGTCAACCCACAGAGTCCGGTGACAATGACCCACCGAGTCATTTTAGTCTAGGGATAAAATAAAGGATAAAAGGTCAAGGATGTTGACACCTATCTTCAATTATTAAAGTTTTTAAAATATTTTTTATACATTATTAATATTTTATTATGAAGAAATGTTTATTAATTTTGGGATTGTGGGTCCACCTATGTATATTTGACAATTGAAAATGGACCCCACATATTTGTTTTCTTTGGTATTTCTTAGTAATTCCTTATTTAATTTCATAAGACTTATAATTATTCATCAATGATATTTAGTAAAACAATCGCAATAAAGAAATATTTAAATATAAAATAAGTGGTCACAGTGTCTCATGTTTGTATTTAGGTGTTTAAATTATATTTTAGATAAATTATATAATAAAATTTTTATTTTGATCTCAATAGGTGAATAAATTTTTTTAGACAAAATTAAGTGCCTACAGTTTTATTTATTTTTTTGTCTAAATAGGCTCTAAACTCTTTTGTGAAATTAAATTTTTTGGCCACATGTTAATTAATAATTGGGTGCTGGATTTTTTTAAAAGTTAGACACATATTTTGACAAATAAAAACTTTAAGCTCATATTTTATCTAAAAATATTTTAAGCACCTATTTAGACGAAAATAAAATAAATTAGACACTTATTTTATATTCAAACCTCAAAAATTCAACTAAAATAATAGTTTTTTTTTCTTTTTAACAAGAACGAGAAACTAAATTTTATTAGAAGTGAAAGGGATTATAAAATACTAGACATCTTAAACATTGAATGTTCAATGTGATAAAAAAAAATACAGCAAATCTCAAAGGGTACGGAAGATAGAAAAAACATTGAATATTCAGAAAAAAACTTGCACCTTCTTTGAATTGAAAATCCATAAACCATTTACTTTCAAATGGTGGTGTTTTTTAAAGTGTAAAGACTTAAATACCTGAATTAGTCTCATTCTCTCATGTTGGTACTTAAAGAATTTTTACTCATAAGTTGATACTTAAAGAATTTTTACTCCCAAGTTGGTACCCAAACTTTAATTTCATCCCTTATTTTAGTACTTTTATTAATAGTTTTACTCCTAAAACATATGTATTTTATCAATTTGATCCTAATTTAAAATAATTCAATAAATTTAACCATTTTATATTTAAAAAAACTCATCAATTTATTCAAAATATCAGTTGGATAACTGCATTTTACTATAAAGTAACAAGAAGTTATTGTTACTCTTTTATTATACCAACAAAGTAATATAATATTTATCGGAGGAAAACACACAATTTAGGGGAATAAAGAGTAAATTGATAGAGTTTTAAATACAAAAGTTGAATTTATCAAATTGTTTCGAATCATGACCAGGTTGATAGAATGTAAAAGTTTTGGTACCAATTTGAAAGAAAATAACAAGTTTAGGTATCAATTTGAGAGAAAATATTCTTTAAATACCAACTTGAGAGAATGAGCTTAGTTCGGATACCAATTTGAAAACAAAAATTTTTAGGCCCCAAATTAAAAGAATATGCCTAGTTCAAGTACTAAATGTATATTTAAGCCTTTCTTAAATTACTATATTATATATATTAAAAATAATTACAGATATAATTAGGTTTTTTAGAATATGTGTAGATTTAAATTGTAATAAATTTTGATAGTCTTTCTAAAAAGAATATACAATAAGATTTTTTTGTGACAAATCTTAATTTTAATTCTAATTTTACCAAGGGAAGGGAAAGGAAGAAGGATGTTCTTAGAAGGTCTAGAACTCATGTCTTAAGGGAATATGAGAGAACAAAGATGAACAGTTTAGCCAACCGACTAAATGTACTTGCCAAAAAAATATTTTTACCTAGTAAAAGAAATAGAATTTTTAAAGTCATGGTTTCTATTATTTTTTTTAATTTATACGGCTCTTAAATTAAAAGTTTTTAGTTTCATTGTTTTTAAAGTCAAACCTGAAAGTTAGTACATTTTTTAACCTTCTAATTTTATAGGGGTGTAAATGAACAGAACATTTGATGAACTATTCGTATAATGTTCGTTTATTAAATTTTTTAAATATCATTTATTAAGTTAAACAAAATAGTATGAACATTTTTTTATGTTCGTTTAATAAACAAATGAACACAAACAAAGACATATTCGGTTTGTTTATATTTATGAACAAGCTCATTTATTTATTATGATATTTTTTTAAAAATATTAAAATATTATTTCTATTTTATATTTGAATTTCAACTCACTCTAGGAAATATATATTATATTTGCAACCACTATTTATAGTTTGACGAAACATGTTATAGGCAATGTGCTCTAACGTCTCGTTTGATACATCAGATGTGGAAGAGGAGTGATGTGTATAAAAATATGGATGAAAGATTTGTTACTACATCAATGTGTTTGATTTATTGGAAACTCTTATATATAATTTTCTTCTTACCTTGTGTTTGGCAACTGTTAAAAAAAAGTACTATGTATGATTGTATTATCTTACTTTATGATAATTTAATATATTACTAACACTAAATTCAATTTTAATTATACTATATTTTATTTAATAAACAAATTAAATTAAATTAAGATCTGCCTAATCGAAATCTGTTCAAATTTTTAAATATTGTTTTTAAATAAATAATAATTTCTTATGACATTTAAAATAAATAAAGAACTAGCCACTAAAGCTAATACTCAATAAAATATATCCTTATAAATAACAATAAAAACATAAATTTCAAATACATTGATACTTATTTACATCGTTGTAAATAAGTTTTAATAGCTTATTTACACTGTTATAAATAAGTATTGGTGACTTATTTACACCTAGTCACTTATGTTTGTTAACATGTAATCATATTATTTTTAGTTGTTACTCTATTTTTAAAATAAAAATTATATATACGAAATATGTTAGATAAATTTTTTATTTTATTTATATTAGCCCGGTCAATGATATTTTTTTTGAATTCACCACTACTCATACATGATAAGATTTAAATTAGAAGTCTTAAAATCCATTTAATATCCTAAAAGGAAGACTCGAGATGAGATCCACTAACTTACTGGATGGTCAAGGGTGCTTATGTTGTCCTATTTTATATGGGTTCGAATCTCAACATTTACTTTAAAAATGTAAGGCCATGTTTGGCACTTAGCTGATAGCAGATTATATTAGCTGATTGTTGATTTGACTAGCAGATTGTATTAGCTAATTGCATAAATCGTTTTGTAATTAACTAATAGCTATAGTTGTTTGATTATTTTAAAAAGCAAAATGATATATAAGGACATAATTATATTCAATACTTATTTGAATAGTTTATTAGTTATCAATATTTTGTATCTATTAATTATATTATAAAAACTAATTTTTTAATATAACATTACTAAGCATATTTGAAAAACCTATATATTAATTTATTATTTATATAATCATTTTTAATACAGTTTAATTAATTATTAAATTTAAAATATATTTGAATCATATGTATTAATATCACATATTTAAAAGAAAAAAATTATTTAAATTATATATGAGAGTATGTTTTACTTCAAAAGTATATGTGAGTTATTCAAATACAAATATAAATTTGTGAGAATAAAAAGAGAAAAAATATTAGTTTACAAATGTCACCATGCAAATTAAAATAGAAAATGTTAAATTTAGATTGTTTGGAGATTTTTTATAATTGTTAAGGGTAAAAGAGTCTTTACAACTCTTATGGCAAAACCTCTAATTTCAAAAAGGCTCATATTAGCCGTTTTTTTTAAACTCTCAATCTGCTATTCACTAAGCATCCAAATTATCAGATTTGACTGGCCAAGCCTCTAATTTTGACTCAAAACGTTGTTTACCAAACATGAACTAAATATTTCTACTTAATAAAAAGAGGCAAGAGATAGTGTCGATTTAGATCTTCTATTTTATTTTTTGCGAACTCAAATTTTGTAGATTTGGTTAATATTCGGATTTAAATATGTGTTTAATTTTGATACATAGACTGTGTAAATTTTATTTTACACAAGCCTGCATATTTATACTATAAACTCAAATCCTAATTTACTAAACCTAAACCCTAAACTCTACATCATAAACCTTAAATTCTAAACATTGATCTTAAATTCTAAATCCTAACACCTAAACTCTTAACCCTAAACTAAACACCTAACACTAAAACTAAAAAGGCTTAGATATTTATAATTATTATTTTTGATTGAATTAGAGTGAATTTAGATATTAACCCTAAATTCGAAACTAAGTTTATACAACCTGTGTACTAAAAATTTTCTCTTTAAATATATAATTATTATTTTTATTGAATTAGAGCGAGTTTAGATATTAACCCTTAGATATTGTGTTGGTCTCGATGCACTCCAACTGATTGTGCCAAGAGGGTTGAATTTGCTTCCCGAATGAATTCGCCAAAACTGAAAAATAGTGGATAATATTGAACGATGATTTTAGAGTGGTTTGACTACCCAATTGAGTCTACATCCGCTACCTTAGCACACCACTAAGGATTTTCCAATTCACTACTATGAATTCTTTCTTTTGAGGCCAAAGAGATAACCTTACACCCTATCTTTTCAATGGCTAAGATAGAACCACTCTAGTTTTTCCTTAGGCTAAACTAGAACCTCTCCCTTTTACAAGGTAATTTGTGTAAACGATGAAAACCTCACAAAGTGGGTGTTTACAAGAATTAAGCTCACAAGAGTGTAAAGAATAAAATAATGCAAAGCACTTTCTATACAATATATACAAGAGAAATAAAGAATAAAAGACTTAAATGGTATTTCTCTTTATCATGAAGCTTGAATATTGTCTCTTACCATCTTCGAGTGTCCCAAGCTTACTTTTATAGTGTGGAATGATATTCCAACCGTTTATGGCCATTAGGGATGTTTTGGAGCCGTTGGAAGCCATTAAAATCGAGCATTAAATGCTCACCTACATAGAGGTTTTGAAACCATTGTAGGGGCTTCGAAACCATTAGGGGTTTTCAAATGAAAAACTAGCTATTATAGGGGCCTGGTATAGAAACCAGACAAGGGGTTTCGAAACCTGCTAGGGGGTTTTGAACCTTTTAAAGGGGTTTTGAAACCTGTTTCTCAGGTTTGGTTTCCAGGCCTTACTGCCTCACTGGTTTCGAAACCACTTATAAGGGTTTTGAAACCTGCATTAAGAACTTGTAAAACTAACTAAAAATGACTTTGAAAGATATATTCGATATAAAGACAAAGTCAAAACATTTTAAACATATTTTTCAAGTTTTGTGGACTTTGAAATATTTCTGAAGTATGTTTAAGTCGAAAAATATTTTTCATAAAAGTTATATCAAAATCTTTATCTCAACAATCTCTTTTTTTGATATAACAAAACACTTGAAAAATTGTTTTTGAAAATCTCCCCCTTAGAAAAATAATTTTAGAAAAAGATAATATTTCTTGAAAATGTTTAAAGCTCTCCCTTTTCTTTTTGAAAGTTAATTTTTTGAAATATCTCTCCCCTTCTTGTTATATCAAAAATAATTCAAACAAAGTTTGAAACCAAATGTTAGTACAAGATAACAAAGGTAAATAAGATATTATTTTTAATCAAAAGCTCCCCCATAAGCAAAGCATTCCATTTAAATATTTTTCAAAATTTGACACTTAAGAGATTGAATTTTACCATTGAATCAGATCAATTTAAAATCACATGAAATTCAATTTATCCAAGACTTTTAAAAACTTTATGCAAACATATGAATGAAACAATGTTACTCATATGCATAAAGCATCATAAAATGTCATGCACTTATAAAGATAAATAAGCAATAATGCATGAACATTTATCAACAAAATAGGCAACCAAATAATGTATAATAAAAAGCATTAAGATTAGAGGTTAGACAACTTCTTGACTTGTGTGACTACAACATTTCCATATCTTTGCTTTTCTTACCATTGCTCCAACACACCTACAGGAGACATTCACTTAATTTTTGGTATCCAAATTGCATTGGATCCTTTGACATTAGTTTTAATGTCCCTAGGAACCCATACTTGTCTAATCCTATAAGTTTTTCTTTTATTTATAGGACAAGTATGCAAAGAATGACCATGATAATGACAATGTGAGCATTTTGTCATTATGGGATGAGATGAATTATTTGAAATAATTTCATTTTCTTTTGTTAAGCTTTCAAGCTTAACCTTTAAATCAAGATTTTTTTCCCAAAACTCCATTGCTCATTTTTGAAAACTCTAAATCATTATTCAAAATCTCATTTTGGTTTTCAAAATCCAATTTTGTTTTCAAAAGAAAATCATTTTCAAATTCAAGTTTTGAAATCATTTTTCTTAAATTTGGAATTCATGGTCTCAAATTACAAAAATAATTCATCTAATGCATCTTGTAACTCATAAAAAGAATATGAATTTAATTCATTTGAGTTAGAAGATGCATTGGACTCATCGAGAGCCATAACACCATCCACCTTAGGTGTTGAGAGGAGGTTAGCACAAGATGAATCATCATCTTTGTTCTCTCCCTTCTTGTTGCCAAATAGTTTCTCAAGCTTCTCCCATATTTCTTTGGCATTTTTGCATTTGGAGACTTTCTTGGAAACATCTTCGTTGAGGCCACAAAGAAGAGTGTGCATAGCCTTGACATTTAGTTGTGCCTTCTTCGTGTCATTCACATTTATTCTCTTCTTCTTCTTTGGAACTTCCAAGTAACCATATTCAATTATTTCCCAAACATCAAAATCAAGTGCTTTGAGAAAATACTTCATGACATTGCTCTAGTGGAAGTAGAAATCTCTATTGAAGAGAGGAGGACACGAGATAGAGTGTCTTTCTTCAAATCTAGCCATTTTCTTAAATCGGTGAACTTCGAGCAATCGGTCTTTACTCCCGAATGTTAGTCTTTTGATGGAGATGAGGCTTGGATACCAATTATTAGGCTCGATGCACTCTAACCGATTGTACCAAGAGGGTTGAATTTGCTTCCCGAATGAATTGGCTAAAATCAAAAAATAGTGGACAATATTGCACGATGATTTTAGAATGGTTTGATGTTAACTCCTCAAGAGTAATAATTTTTATGTTTATTTCACAATGCCTTTGCTTGCCCTTTAAGTACATTTAGTTTCATTTAGTTGTTAAATTCATGCATTTGCATAAGGAGTTAGGGACTGGTGTTTATGCTAGTGTGAAGGGTTACTTTGTTGGCAATATTATAGGCTTATCTTATCAGAATAGGCTTGGCAGAGCAACACAGGAACAAGAGAAAGAGATGCTAGAGAGAATGCCGAGTTGTAGTTGGCAAGGATAGACCAGAGATTGCCAAAGCTCAGCTGGCATAGAAGTGGAGTCTAATGCCCGGTCAAATAGCCATTGGACTTTGTACACGTTAGCCCTAGGATTCAAATTCGGATAAGATGATCACACCCATTATCCCTTGCGCATTCAAATTTCAAACTCAAAGGCTTATCCTAGGGTTTCCCACGCATGCCTATTTAAAGAGATCAAGTAAGCACTTGATGAAGAGATCAAATTGGAGAGAAGAGGCTCCACTGTGGTAAACCGAGATCGATGTGGTTTAACTAGCTTAAGACCAAAGGCTTGGAGCTATTAAAGGCCTGTATCGACGGACCTCCTTCGTGCCTATTCTCATTGTTTTATTTATTTTTATTCGACGGTGATGTTAAGATATGATAATATTTTATGGATGGACCCCCCAACCATGAACTAAGCTTTTACAATTTGTTGGGGGATGTTTGTGACGTTATTTTTATGTTTGGTTTTAAATAATACAAATGCATTGGCATTGCTTGCTCTATTTGGCATATACTTAATTTTTCTAAATTCTTTGCCAAACGACTGGTGACATTGTTTGCTTATTACACCTTAATATCTTAACAAACTTGAGGGGTAACGATTAGTTTCTAAATACTAATGAGAGAAGCTTCGAAAGAAGATGTTCAAGTAAATGAGCTTACTTCTGAAGTGAATCTACACCTTATGAGTATAGATTAGAACTTAGTCAAATTAATTAATGAAAGACTTTACTATAGACATATAAGAGTTTTAACATGGTTATTTTCGGGCATCGTCATCGACAAAGGCATTGTCAACCTTGAATCTGCTCGGTAATAATTCTAAGGCATGATGTTACTAAAAGTTGGCATGAATAGTGAAAAACTAGGCATCCCCTACCAACACTCATCACTCATTTGAAACCTCTTCTTGCCAATGATGTTTTACTTCCATTACATTTCTTTAAGTCACTTTCTAAAACCACTTCAAAATCAATCCAACATTTCCCTTGACAAGTAATAATTGAAGCAGTCAAGTTCCTGGTCAATCCCTGTGGATTCGATACTCAGCTTACTACTATATTACTTGCTGACCGTGTATACGTGCACGCAAAAGACTCATATATGGCATTATTCTTACATATTTCCATTACATTTTCTACTTTTTTTCCAAGCGTTAGCACAATCGACAAGTTTTTGGAGCAGTTGCCGAGAATTACGACGAATTTTATTGCTTTTAAATTTTTATTTGTCTTTTTTTGTTTTTGTTTTTGCTTTTTATTTTTTTCTTTGTTTTGACCGGTGTATGACCAAAAATCGCCCTATGATGGAAGATTGGTCATACGATCCAGAAATCGAAAGAACCCTACGAAGGTTAAAGAAAAAAGTTCAAGAGACTGCTCAACAAGTTAATGGAGGAAATGGTGTGTTAAACAATGAGGAAAATCCACCAATTAACAATGTGATACCACAAACTCCTATTGCCCCAGCCGTTAATGTGGAGAAAGAGACCTATTAGTGAGCACTCGGCACCAAACATTGACAATTTGATGCCAGGACTAATTGGTCCCAAGGTAAATACACCAAATTTTGAACTCAAACCAGTAATGATACAAATGCTTTTGAATGTAGAACAATTTGATAGAGCACCTACTGGAGATCCGAGGCAACACTTGAAGTAATATATGGAGGTTTGCCAGCTATTTCAGTAGCTTGGAGTATTAGAGGAAACAATGAAGCTGAAATTATTTGCATTCTCTTTGAGAGATAGAGCAAAAACATGGCTAAGTTTGTTACCACTTGGTTCTGTCACCTCATGGGGAGATCTATGCCATAAATTTTTGCTGCGATTCCAACCACCTAAGCTCACTATCAAGCTGAGGAGTGAGATCATCACATTTAGGCAAGTTGATGATGGGACCCTATATGATGACTATGAGAGATTTAAGGACCTATTGAGGAGATGTCCCATGCATGGATTCCCAAAATAGACCCAAATGGAAACCTTCTATAATAGACTTAATGCACAAGCTAGAACGGTTGTTGATGCTTCGACAAATGGTTCACTGCTTGACAAAAACTACACTGAGGCAGTTGGCATCCTTGAAAGGATTTCAATGAATATCCTACTGCAAGACTTGGGACCGGAACTAAAATTGGTGGGAAATTACAGATAGATGAACTTACATCTATCCACGTTGAGATTTCCAATCTTACTAGCATGGTGAGAACTTTGCAAAAGAGTAATGAGGCCCAAAAAGTTAAGGCAATAAACCCATTATGTACAATATGTGGAGAGGATCATCACAAGGAAGATTACCCTGCCAACCTTGAGTCGGTAAATTTTGTTGCCAATTTAATCATAATTATAATATGAATTCCAATACTTACAATGTAGAATGGAGATAACACCCAAATTTAGCTTGGGGAAATCAAGGAGGTAACTAATACAATGCCCAACGTCAGAACAAAATGTCTAGAGGCATAATAACAATGTCATGATAGGGGTCAACTAGAATGCCAAGAAACAGAAGGTACAAAACAATTTTTACCTAAGGCAAAGGAACAACCAGATGACTTTAACAGAATACATAGAGAGGAATAATGCAACTGCCCAGAGTTTGGCAGCATCTATGTGAAACTTAGAGGTACAGATTGGACAGATTACCAGTGCACTCAGTAATAGACCCCATGGAGCTTTGCCAAGTGATATAGAGGATTTCAGGCAAAATCGTAATAAACAATACAAAGTTGTAACTCTTCGGAGTGGCAAACAATGTAAGGTTGAGACACATGTTAAACAGCCAAATAGTTGTCAGGAGGAAAAGAAAGAACCGGTAGATAAACCAAAAGAAGAGAGAAGAAAAAAGCTGACATAAGCGATGCTAGACTACATTCTTATGCTAGACCTTAGTCGGATGCCAGCAAAACCTTGGCAAAACCAGCGGAGTCATCATATGCTTATCCACCTCCACCGTTTCCACAAAGACTACAAAAATACAAGCAGGATTAACAATTTAAGTGTTCTTTGGAAGTACTTAAACAATTGCAAATCAATTTACCATTGGTGGAAGCTCTTGAGCAGATGGCCAATTATGTTAAATTCATGAAGGAAATTTTGTCCAAAAAGAAGAAGGTGGGTGATTTTGAGACTGTAGCTTTCACTGAGGGATGTAGAGTAATGATACTCAATCGGTTGCCACCAAAGTTGAAAGATTCAAGAAGTTTTACTATTCCCTGTACCATTGGCAACAAATTCATGGGTAAGGTACCGTGTGACTTGGGAGCCAACATCAATTTGATGCCAATGTCTATTTTCAGAAAGCTTGGCATTGAAGCAAGGCATACCACCGTAACACTTCAGTTGGTAGACCGATCATTTGCACATCCTAAGGGTAAAATTGAGGATGTGTTAGTAAAGGTAGATAAATTCATATTCCCAACTGATTTTATCATTTTAGGTTATGAGGCAGATGTTAATGTCCCAATTATATTGGTTAGACCATTCATTGCCACAAGTAGAGCTTTGATTGATGTTCATAAAGGTGAATTAACTATGTGCATTAATGATCAACATGTTACATTTAATGTGTTTCAAGCTCTTAAATGCGCAGATGAATCCGATGAGTGCCAAGATGATGAAATGATAGAGTCTATTTTTAAGGTAGACATGGCACGTCTGTGCCAATGCTCAGATGATGATGCCAGTGACCAAGCTGATGTAGAAGAGACAAGTGAGGACACTGTAGGAACAACTTTAGAAGAGGTAAGCTAATTTAAACAACCAAAGCCATTGAAGTTGGCTGGCAGAGAGATCGTGGCACCTAGACTATCCATTGAGGAGCCACCCGAATTGGAACTAAAAGTATTGCCAGACCATCTCAAGTATGCCTACTTAGGTAAACAATCAACCTTGCTAGTGATCATTGCTGCTGATCTAACTAATGACCAGGAGGAAAGATTGCTGGAAATTCTAAGCAATTACAAGCAAGCGTTGGGATGGACCTTGGCTAATATCCAAGGAATAAGCCCAACCATTTGCATGCACAAAATAATTCTGAAAGAATATCATGGCAAAACAATTGAGGGCCAGGGAAGATTGAACCCGAGCATGAAAGATGTTAAAAAAGAAATTATCAAGTGGCTGGATGTTGGGATAATCTATCTCATCTTCGATAGCTCGTGGGTCAGCCTGGTGCAATGTGTGCCAAAGAAAGGTGGCATGACCGTGGTTCAAAATAGAAATAATGAGTTAATCCCTTATATGATGTTACTGGATGGAAAATGTATGGATTATAGGAAGTTGAAAAATGCCACCAAGAAAGATCATTTTCCATTGCCCTTCATTGATCAAATGTTGGACAGACTGGTAGGTAAGACATTCTATTGCTTCCTAGATGGTTATTCAGGATATAATCAGATTACCATACCTCTAGAAGATTAGGAGAAGACCACATTCACGTGTCCATATGAGACATTTGCCTTTAGAAGAATGTCGTTCGGGTTGTGTAATGCACCAACAACGTTTCAACGTTGCATGATGTCCATTTTTTCTGACATGATTAAACATAACTTGGAAGTGCTTATGGACGATTTCTTAGTGTTTGGCAAAACATTTGAGGAATGTCTTCAGAGTTTAGAGCAAGTTTTGAAGAGATACATTGAGATAATCCTGGTTTTGAATTGGGAGAAATGTCACTTCATGGTAATGAGGCATTGTTCTCGGGCATAAGGTGACCAAGAGAATATTAGAGGTCGATAAAGCAAAAGTTGAGGTAATCAAGCAATTTCCATCTCCTATAAGTGTAAAAGGTATAAGAAGTTTTTTGGGACATGCAAGTTTCTACCGACGTTTCATTAAATATTTTTCTAAAATTTCTAAACCTTTATGATTGCTTTTAGAACAAAATGCCACTTTTGCATTTGATGATTCTTGTTTTAGAGCGTTTCAGGAAATTAAAGAGAAATTGATTAATGCCCCTATAGTTGTGGCACCATATTGGAATGAGCCATTTGAGCTCATGTGCGATGCCAGTGACTATGCCGTCAGAGCAGTGCTAGGATAGGGGCATGGCAAAGTTTTTCAAACTATTTACTATGCTAGCCAGACATTGAATGAAGCATAACTGAATTACACCACTACTGAGAAAGAATTTATCGCGGTTGTATTTGTATTTGATAAATTCAGATCTTATTTAGTTGGTAACAAAGTTGTGGTGTATACAGATTATTCGACATTGAAGTATCTCTTAGCAAAGAAGGATGCCAAGCCCAGACTGATTTGATGGACGCTTCTGCTACAAGAATTTGATCTCGAGATTCGAGACGAAAAGGGTAGTGAGAACTTAGTAGCTGACCATCTATTAAGCCTAGAGCATCACCTTGAATATGGTGAAACCGTTGCCATAAGAGATGAATTCCCTAGCGAGTATTTACTTGCAGTCAATGCCATGCCATGGTACGTCGACATAGTCAATTACCTGGTAAGTAATATCATGCCACCAGACTTGGCATATAATGCTAGGAAACGTTTCCTGCGAGACGTTCAACAATATTATTAGGACGAGCCAATATTGTTTAAATAGTGTGTCGACCAAGTGATAAAACGGTATGTGCGAGAAGATGAACAACACAACATATTGCAATTATGCCATACAACACCGTATGGAGGTCACTTTTCCGAGATAAAAACTGCTGCCAATGTGCTGCAGCCAGGATTCTTTTGGCCTATACTATACAAGGATGCCCATAATTTTGCCAAGGCATGTAACCGATGCCAGCGGACATGAAATATCTCTTGCAAACACCAATTGCCACTCTAGAACATAATGCTAGTAGATTTGTTTGATGTATGGGGAATAGAATTTATGGGTCTCTTTCCCCAATCATTTGGCAACCTATATATCCTTGTAGTCGTTGACTACGTTTTAAAATGGGCTGAAGTTGTTGCTTTGCCAACAAATAATGCCAAGGCTATTGTCAAGTTCTTGTACAAACATATTTTTACTCGATTTGGTGCCCCTGTAGTTATTATTCATGATGAGAGTACACATTTTAAATGCAATCTAATTTCTAAAGCATTGTACAGGTATGGAATTCAGTAGAGGATTTCCACGGCATACCATCACCAAACGAATGGCCAAGAGGAGATTTCAAACAAGGAGATCAAGAACATTTTGGAAAAGACTGTAAATTCAACAAGGACGGACTGGTCCTTAAGACTAGATAACTCCTTGTGGGCTTACATGAATGCTTTTAAAACTCCTTTGGAGACCTCCCCATTCAGACTTGATTGGGAAGGCATGCCACTTACCAGTGGAGATGAAATACCGAGCCTATTGGGCAATTAAAATGCTTGATATGGCATGAAGGGCTGCTAGAGAAAAATGCTACTAGACTTTAATGAGTTAAAGGAATTCAGAGCATATGCCTATGAGAATGCTAGACTCTACAAGGAAAGAACAATCTTCAAGGTAAATGGTCAACGTTTGAAACATTATTTTGAATGCGCTCAAAAGAATGCCAAGGAGGTTATCCTCCTAGCAGAGGTTCTGTGATCATCATCATCATTGTTTGATTTTTGTAAATAGTAGATTAGATGTTTTCTTTTTTCAGTATTAGTTATTTATTTATTTATCTTTTAATTTTGTTATGATTTTTTCCTTGCTGCGTTGAAAGGTTTTTCTTTGAGTAAGTGTAGTTTTTTATGCCAAGCAGAATGCCAAGCCACAGACCTGACATAGGGCGAATGGAGATGTGAAGAAAGAAATTACCCTAGCCGCCCAAGGCTTGATAGAGCTCGACCCAAAAAAGTGAATTTTTTTCTTTGAAATTTACCCTAGCCGCCCAAGTGATAAGTTGAAATTTAAATTTCAACCTAATCACATCACTTTATCACTCCACTTTGCCGCCCGATCTTATCACTTAAACCCTTATCACATCATCCTTTTTTATTTTCCCCAAACACACAAAGAACCATCATTATCCCCTCTTAAACCGACCACCATAATTAATCTACTTAAAACACTCAACCTTTTACCCTTCATCTACTTTAAACCTTAGCCGTTTCAAGAAGTAAAACCCTTTCATTTTTCTCTCTATTTTCTTTATCAAGCAAGAAAGCCAAAGATTCACTTTCTTCCTTTTCTTTTTCACAATCGTTCAAGCCCAAAATTTGTTTCCATGGCTTCATCATCGATACCGTTCAAGATCTTTTTCAATGAGGAGATCCGCAAGAAACATGATGAAAACTTTGCCTTATGAACATTCTGCCATGAGAAAAATTTTGAGTTCAAGAGTGAACTAAACTTTGGATTCACCCCAGATTTCATGGCGGTGGTAACCAAGCACAAGTGGGAGCTTTTCTGCCAACAAACGGGAGAAGTTTACTCCAACATCATCCAAGAATTCTACGCCCATATCACCACCAAAGATTCACCCTTTTTTATGATTCGAGGTACATGTGTGTGTTTTGATGAAGGATACATTAATGCCATGTTTGAGTTGGACGATGATGAGGATGAACACCGTGAGTTTTTTGACTCCATGAACCCTACCAAGAGGAAAAAGTTGTTGATAGATTTGTGCGAGCCTGGTACTGCATTGACTGTGTCGTCGAAGGGACACTGGACAGTCAAGCGGCTGGCGTTAAGTTAAAATCACAGATGAAGGGGTGGAATCATTTTCTCAAGGCAAACTTGATGCCAACTACCCACAATGAAACTATCTTGGAAGAAGGAGTGGCACTATTGCACTCCATCGTTATGGGCCACAAGATCAATATTGGCCGGCTCATCATCGAGGAAACTTATAAGTGTGCCGAAAGAGGTAATGGTAGTTTGTTTTTCCCCTTGTTAATTTCTAATATTTTTATGAAGCATGGTGTGTCAAAGATCGACTAGGACAAGGTCCTAAAAATCAAGGGAACAACAATCACGGCTGCACTGTGGAGGCAACTCACGACCACCAATTCAAAAGACAAAGGCAAGGGAAAGGTAAAAGAACCAACGCCCAAGGCCAAGATGCCAAAGGTAGACCCTAGCGTTCACGTGCCAGCTAGTTCAGTGGCAACGCTTTCCTAGATCTACTAGCGTCAGGAGATTATTCTCCTAAAATTATAGAAAGCTGAGGAGCGAAATCTCAAGCTTTAATAGTATGCTCATGCTAGGAACAGTGCAATCAGGAAGACCCTTGAAAGAATATCCTCAGGTGTCTTGCCAGCCTTCGAGTTCCCCACTGATATCTTTACCAGTGATGACATGCAAGCCAGTCCTCGTTCAGTTCATACTCCGACACACTCTGATGCTACCGTCCCAGTCTCGCTAGTTCAAGTTGAGTCTGCTAAGACAAAAACACCACCAGAATTTGAGGAAGAAATTCATGAAAAACCTGCCGCAATGCCAGCTGCCCCTACATCATCTGTTGCCACTTTGGAGCCGATGCAGATTGTTAAAGAAGTCCTCTACAACCTTGGAGCTTCCACTGTCGCCTCAAAGCCAAGCATGAAAAAAAAGAAACACATGGCCCCCGATCGTGGGAGCTTTGTAAAAAAAAAGACTCGCGTCACACATGAAAAACCCTCCGAAAGGGAGTCATCCTCTTCCTAAACTCATTTAAAATTCATATCATCGTATTTACATGCTTAGGCATTTTACGGTTTTCATTTATATATATGTAATGTTTTCATACATTGAGGATAATGCACGCCTTTGGTTTGGGGGTGTGCATCCTAACATATGTTGCCATGCCATGCATGCATGTTTATATTTCTGTTTTCCATATAGATTAGGTTTAAGCCATGCATACCAAGCCACTAAAAATGTTTTTTCCTCGGTCAAATTTTGAGAGAATGTTAATATGTTGCTAGTTTAGTATTGTTTGTTCTAGGACATTCCGTCGTGATGAAATTTTAAATCTTTAGTTACTTATGCCAGCAGATAGTAATGTCGGGACTACTTGGCAATTAATCTCTAGTTTAGGGAATTAAACTTTCACTTGACACGTAGTATGCATCTAAATTCCCAAACAAACTTAGAATTATTAAAACTAAGCTTAGAAAAAAAGAAAACGAAATCTTGATGCCAGGGTAAAAGAAATTAATAGGGCAACAATTTTTTGCCATGACAATGAAAAAATGTAGAACTCTCCTCTACCTTAGGGATAATAAGTAACTTGGGGCTTCGTGGTTTGCTCCCTCTTAGTTCTCAAGTTGAAAACTTTAGGGTATGAGTTGAAGAGTAAAAGCCTAGTAATGTCTGGATTAACGTGGGGGTTCATGGTATTCTCCCTCTTGTAATACCTTAAAATTTTGGGTAATGACCAAAATGAATAAAATGAAAGTTTGAGGACTAAAGTATAAACTTAGGAAAAGTTTAGGGACTAAATTGTAATTTTCAAAAGTTATGTATTTTAGTCCCGTAAATGAATAGTGTTCCCCCAAGAATGACGTTTTCGTGTTACTCAGATTTTTGGTACGAAATTTGTGTTAAAAGCTATAAAGAGTTAAAGTTCGAGAAGAATTCGGATAATCGAATTGAATTGAATAATTGAGATATTTTGTTAAAAGATAAGGCAAGTTTAAAAATATCTTTTCTATGCCTTATTTTAGAAGAATTTAATATGGACTATTGGATTAAATTAGATTTTCCATGTTAAATATGAGTCGTTGGATAAAAATAGCAAGATTCTAATTTTGGAAAATTACAAGGGTAAAATTGGTAACTACTAACTTGATGGTTTATTTTTGACCCTTGGATGAATAAATTAATATGTGGCAAGACAAGAGGCATTGGATATCAAGGGTAAAATAGTTATTTGACTATTAAGGAAATTTTTATTTGAATTTTTATAAATAGGTGACAAATGGTCTAAATTGAATAAAGAAAAAGTTCAAGACTTTTCTTCATAGTTTCTCCAAAGTGTCGAAATCTCTACCTACGGTATTAATTGTTCTACATGAAATTCCTTATCATTTGGTATTAATTGTTCATACTTTCCATGCTTAAATCTTGAGTCCTTGAAATTAGTGGATGAAGAGGATGTTGGATTTTGATATGGGAATGATTGACTATGCTTAGAAATGATGTTTTGAAGTTTAATTCATGCTTGAATCAAGTTGGAAATCAAGTCTATAGTGACCTTTCATATTCGGTCAAAGTGAAGAGATTAGGGAAAATTATGGAAGAATTTTATTAAGGTTAGATATGTGGAGTTGATGATTCTAAAAGTTTTAGAATGTTGTTTGGACCAAATTAGAAGTTTGTTAAGGTTAAAGGATTAAATCGGATAGTATGGAAATTAAGGGGTTTAAAGTGGAAGTTGGTTAAATTGAGGTATCATGCTTGAATAATTGTTAGAATGATTTATCATTCTTTGATTTGGATATGAAAGGAAATTTGAAGTATTGAGATTGGTATGAATTGTATGAAATGAATTAGTATCGAATAAACTTTGAAAGAATTTATAGGAATTTATTTTCCTATTACGTACCTATGTTAGTATGATACTAACATGTATTTTTTAAAAATATACATGGGTTGTAAATGATACACATATAGATCGTGATCAAAATCATAATCGATCTAGCAACTAAGGAAAGGAAACGGATCCAAAGTAAAGCTTAGTGAGGATTTAAATTTTGACATATATAAAGTGTCAAGGTGAGTGCAATGCATACGTAACATGATACATGGATATTAGGAAGACTTGATAAGTCTACCTTGTTTATATTAGCATGATATTTATGTTATTAGTTATATATTTGGCATGTCCTAAATATGTCAAAAGTAGAATATAAATGCATGGATCACTAGTTATATATGATGTTATATTATGAATTATTTCGGGTATGAACTGCCCAATGTTAAATTATGTTGATAT
Source organism: Hibiscus mutabilis (assembly GCA_019671005.1). NCBI lineage: Eukaryota > Viridiplantae > Streptophyta > Magnoliopsida > Malvales > Malvaceae > Hibiscus > Hibiscus mutabilis. Next base: position 54,595,878 of record CM033745.1, read on the forward strand.
ACATTGCCATGGATAAAATAAATATGGAATATATGCTCAAGTATGTCATTGAAAGACAGGGTATAGTTAGCATGCCATAGAGTCCAGCAGCACGCTGCATACTCGGTTTAGCACTATAGTGTATACAAAGGACACTTAGTGCATATGGTGGGCACGACCTTATGTGTATTTTGGTGGGCACAACCTTATGTGTATTTTGGTGGACATGACCTTATGTGTATTAGCACTTTGGTGCATATTTGACTCATGTACCCAGGGTCCTCATAGGCTTATATTTGGGCTATGGTTTATTGATTAATAAATGATAAACATGTAAAAGAGTTTATGAACTCTCAAAGTAAATGGAAAGAATATTGGTAAGAAAGTTATATCCGGTTTATATTATGTTAATATATGATTAACATGATGGTAATACATATCTACTGATCTTGATGCATGATTATGGTTACATCTTTATACTTATATATAGTATTGCACTGGATTTTATTATTGCCTCACTAAGTGCATACTTAGCATGTGATGATTTTCACACGTAGGTAAAAAGAAGGAATCAGAGTATGGAGTAGTTGACATCTTATCAGCAGAGAGTATAACTACGGTATCAGTAATAACATCTTTTGATGTATTTTGATGTTACTAGATGGCATGTATATATTAATATTAGTCAATTTTAATCTAGTCTTAATATGGTTTATAATAACTTATAAATTGGTTTATGTTGATAATGAAGGGTGGGTAGTTATACTAAAATTAAAAAGGGTTAGATAGATTACTAGTATATAAATCGAATAACTTTTTGAAAAAAAGAATAAAGAGAACTATTAATTAGATTTTTAAATTAAGCAGTTTTTAGACAGTTATATTGCTTATAGGTTGTAGTTATAAAATGCTAAGTTGCTGCTTGGAATTGGAATTAATTTGGTTGATTAAAAATTAGATAAAAGGGTTTTGTTAGGATAAAAATGGTTTAATGGTGTTTTCTAAATAAATGATTATTATAGATTGTTAGCAATTTATTATGTGACACTCTAACTAGTATTGGAGATTAAATACCGGTAAGGGTGTTACATTATTTCTCACGCCAAATAGTATTACGAAGCATGCTTAAAATATTGCCAGCTAAAACCCTCAACAAGAATAAAAGAAGAAAAAAAAATTGAGTTTAGATATTAAATTTGACTAAGGGGGTAAAAGAAAACTTGATACATATTGCCTACACTTCGTGCACTCTTCATGACCTTAGACTAGAGTTATTTTGTTGCACTTGAATTTGCTTATCTGCTTGGCATTATTGTACTGGGATACCTGAGGACAAAACTAGGGCCATATTCTACTTGCCAGCACTTGTTGGCGTTCCAAACGAATTTTTACCGAGGTACTTTCTTGTTTTTCTGTTTTATATTTTTAGTTGCATTACTTGAGGACAAGCAATGAGCTAGGTTTGGGGGAGTGTTAACTCCTCAAAGTACTAATTTTTATGCTTATTTCACAATGCCTTTGCTTGCCCTTTAAGTAAATTTAGTTGCATTTAATTGTTAATTTCATGCATTTGCATAAGGAGTTAGGGACCGGTGTTTATGTCAGTGTGAAGGGTTGCGTTGTTGGCAATATTATAGGCTTGGCAGATCATGACAGGCTTCGTAGAGCAGTGCAAGATCAAAAGAATGAGATGTCGAAGACAATGTCGAGTTGCAGTTGGCAATGATGAACCAGAGATTGCCAAAGCTCACATGGCATAGAAGTGAAGTCTGATGCTCGGTCAAGTAGCTGTTGGACCTTGTACACTTCAACCCTAGGATTCAAATTTGGATAAGATGATCACACCCCTTATCCCTTATGCATTCAAATTTCAAACTCAAAGGCTTATCCTAGGGTTTCCCTAGCACACCTATTTAAAGAGATCAAGTAAACACTTGATGGAGAGATCAAATTGAAGAGAAGAGGCTACACCGTGGTGAACCGAGATCGACGTGGTTCAACCAGCTTAAGACTGAAGGCTTGGAGCCATTGAAGGGCTGCATCGACAGACCTCTTTCATGCCCATTCTCTTTGTTTTATTTATTTTTATTCAATGGTGATGTTAAGATACGATAATATTTTATGGATGGACCCTCAACCATGAACTAAGCTTTTACAGTTGGTTGGGGAATGTTTACCTTGAAGATATTTTTATGTTTGGTTTTAAATAATACAAATGCCTTGGCATTGATTGCTCTATCTGGCATGTACTTTATTTTTCTAAATTCTTTGCCAAGCGACCGCTGACATTTTCTGCCTATTACACCTTAATATCTTAACAGACTTGAGGGTAACAATTATTTTCCAGATACTAAGGAGAGAAGCTTCAAAAGAAGATGTTCAAGTAGATGAGCTTACTTCTGAAGTGAATCTACCCCTTAAGATTATAGATTGGAACTTAATAAAATTAATTAATGAAAGAATTTACTATAGAAATATATGAGTTTTAACATGGTTAATTTCGAGCATTGTCATCGATAGAGGCAATGCCAACCTTGAATCTACTCGCAATAATTCTAAGGCATGACATTACTAAAAGCTGGTATGAATAGTGAAAAACCATGCATCCCCTACCAACGCCCATCACTCATTTGAAACCTCTTCTTGCCAACGCTGTTTTACTTCCATTACATTTCTTTAAGTCACTTTCTAAAACCACTTCAAAATCAATCCAACATTTTCCTTGACAAGTAATAATTGAAGCAGTCAAATTCTTGGTCAATCCTTGTAGATTCGATACTCAACTTATTGTTGTATTACTTGCTGACCGTGTATACTTGCACGCAAAAGACTCATATTTGGCATTATTCTTACATATTTCTATTACATTTATACTCTTTTTCCAAGCGTTAGCACAGTCGACATTCGACTACCTAACCGAATCAACATCCACTACCGTAGTACACCACTAAGGATTTTCCAATTCACTACTATGAATTCTTCCTTTTGAGGCCAAAGACATAACCTTATAACCCTATATTTTCAATGGCTAAGATAGAACCATTCTAGTTTTTCCTTAGGCTAAACTAGAACCTCTCTCTTTTACAAAGTAATTTGTGTAAACAATGAAAACCTCACAAGGTGGGTGTTTACAAGAATTAAGCTCACAAGAGTGTAAAGAATAAAAAATGAAAAATAAGACTTAAATGCTATTTCTCTTGATCATGAAGCTTGGATATTGTCTCTTACCATCTTCAAGTGTCTCAAGCTTGCTTTTATAGTGTGAAATGATATTATAGCTGTTTATGGTTGTTGGGGATGTTTTGGAGTTGTTGGAAGCCAATAAAACCGAGCATTAAATGCTCACTTGCATAGAGGTTTCAAAACCATTAGGGATTTTCAAATAAAAAAACTAGCTGTTACTAGCCCTTACAGGGCCTGGTATAGAAACCAGAGGGTTTCGAAACTTTTAAAGGGGTTTCGAAACCAATTTCCCAGGTTTGGTTTCCAGGCCTTACTGCCTCACTAGTTTCGAAACCACTTATAGGAGTTTCGAAACTTGCATTAAGAACTTGTAAAACTGGTAACTTTAAAAGATATATTCGATATAGGAACAAAGTCAAAACATTTTAAACATATTTTTCAAGTTTTGTGGACTTTGAAATATTTTTGAATTATGTTTAAGCCCAAAAACATTTTTCATAAAACTTATATCAAAATCTTTATCTAAATAATCTCTCTATTTTTGATATAATGAAACACTTGAAAAATTGTTTTTGAAAATCCTCCCCTTAGAAAAATAATTTTAGAAAAAGATAATATTTCTTTAAAATGTTTAAAGCTCTCTTTTTTTCTTTTTGAAAGTTATGTTTTCAAAATATCTCTCCCATTTTTTATATAAAAAATAACTCAAACAAAGTTTGAAACCAAATGTTAGTACATAATAACAAAGATGAATAAGATATTATTTTTAATCAACAACTCCCCCTTAAGCAAAGCATTCCATTTAAAAATTTGTTCAAATTTTGACAATTAAGAGATTGAATTTCACCATTGAATCAAATCAATTTAAAATCACATGAAATTCAATTTATCCTAGACTTTTAAAAACTTTATGCAAACATATTAATGAAACAATGTTACTCATATGCATAAAGCATCATAAAATGCCATGCACTTGTAAAGATAAATAAGCAAGAATGCTTGAACATTTATCAACAAAATAGGCAACCAAATAATGTATAAATGCATGAACATTTATCAACAAAATAGGCAACCAAATAATTTCATTTTCTTTTGTTAAGCTTTCAAATTAACCTTTAAATCAAGATTTTGTTGTTCCAAAACTCCATTGCTCATTTTTAAAAACTCTAAATCATTCTTCAAAATCTTATTTTGGTTTTCAAAATCCAAATTTGTTTTCAAAAGAAAATCAATTTCAAATTCACGTTTTGAAATCATTTTCTTAAATTTGGAATTCATGGTCTAAAGTTCCGAAAATAATTCATCAAATGCATCTTTTGACTCATCAAAAGAATATGAATTTAATTCATTTGAGTTAGAAGATACCTTTGGCTCATCTAGAGCCATAACACCATCCACCTAAGGTGTTGAGAGGAGGTTTGCACAAGATGAAGCATCATCTTTGTTATCTCCCTTCTTGTTGCCATATAGTTTCTCAAGCTTCTCCCATATTTCTTTCGCACTTTTGCACGTAGAGACTTTCTTGGAAACATCTTCATTGAGGCCACAAAGAAGAGTGTGCATAGCCTTGGCATTTAGTTGTGCTTTCTTTGTGTCATTCGCGTTTATTCTCTTCTTCTTCTTTAGAACTTCCAAGTAACAATCTTCAATTATTTCCCAAACATCAAAATCAAGTGCTTTGAGAAAATACTTCATCAAATTGCTCCATTGGAAGTAGAAATCTCCATTGAAGAGAGATAGACGGCCTTCTTCAAATCTAGCCATTTTCTTGAATTGATGAACTTTGAGCAATCGATTTTTATTCTCGAATATTAGTCATTTGATGGAGACAAGGCTCTGATACCAATTGTTGGGCTTGATGCACTCAAATTGATTGTGCCAAGAGGGTTGAATTTACTTCCTAAATGAATTGTCTAAAACCGAAAAATAATGGACAATATTGCACAATGATTTTAGAGTGGTTCGACTACCCAACCGAGTCTACATCCACTATCTTAGCACACCACTAAGGATTTCCAATTCACTACTATGAATTCTTCCTTTTGAGTCCAAAAGGATGACCTTACCACCCTATCTTTTCAATGGCTAAGATTGAACCACTCTAGTTTTTCTTTAAGCTAAACTAGAACCACTCCCTTTTACATGGTAATTTGTGTAAACAATGAAAACCTCACAAGGCAGGTGTTTACAAGAATTAAGCTCACAAAAGTGTAAAGAATAAAACAATGAAAAACACTCTCTATACAATATATACAAGATAAATGAAGAATAAAAGACTTAAATGTTATTTCTCTTGATCATGAAGCTTGGATATTGTCTCTTACCATCTTCAAGTGTCCCAAGCTTGCTTTTATAGTGTGGAATGACATTCTAGCCATTTATGGCCATTGGGGATGTTTTGGAGCCATTAGAAGCCATTAAAATCGAGCATTAGATGTTCACTTGCATAGAGATTTCGAAACCATTGCTAGGGTTTCAAAACCATTAAGGGTTTTCAAATGAAAAACTAACTGTTACTAGCCGTTACATGGGTTGGTATAGATACTAGACAAGGGGTTTCGAAACCTGCATTAAGAACTTGTAAAACCGGCTAAAATGTCTTTAAAAGATAGATTCGATATAATAACAAAGTCAAAACATTTTAAACATATTTTTCAAGTTTTGTGGACTTTGAAATATTTTTGAAGTATGTTTAAATCCAAAAACATTTTTTATAAAAGTTATATCAAAATCTTTATCTCAACACATTTATTACTTGAATATGTTTTACCTTTATAACTAGGCTAAAAGGGTATTCTTGTTTTTGAATTTATTTCAAATTAGCAATTTAGTCTCTCAGCGAAAAATGCATTCAATTAGGTTATTCAGTTTGTGAATTGCATCAATTTTGTCCATTGACCGATGTTGATAGTTATAGCGCTGACATAACAGTTAACAATATTGACGTGACAATACACATGTGACGATGACGTGGTAGACGAGTTGATGTCTAACTGTTATTTGTATGCTAAATTTGTATCAATTCCTTAGATTACCAACTTGAATAATTCAAATGGGTTGTTACTATTATATAATAGCTTGACCCTACCACGCCTGAAAAACCTAAACATGTAGCCTCTTAACCTATTTTGTATGTTTGATTATTATTGTTTTTATAATTTGAAAATTAAAATTAGATTTGTAAAAAAAATTAAAAATATTTCTTTCTAATTAAGATTAAATTAATTGAATGTGTAAATATAAAAAATTAAATATATTATTATATAAACTTTCTTAACTAGCACATCAACCATTTAACGGTAGATTTTTTTACCTTAATTAAAAGTTAAATAATAATTATTATAATAATAAAATTTTATTGTTTTTGAATTAAAAAATTGAAAAATGACACAAAAATTATTTTAATAGATTTTATTCTCCAACGATGTATAATTACGCTTTAAGCCCCATAAATTGAAAAGTGTCACGACCATTTTTTTAAATCGAAGTGTGTAAAATAGCCTGACGATTAGGGTATTGAAATCGAGGTTTTGTCCATTTTAATTTAATCTTTTAAATTAGGGTTTTTCAAGTTAAATCGAGTTTTCCTTTATTTAATTTTGAAAATCAATTTGGAGTCACCACCGGTCACTTTGGTAGACCAGACACCATAAAAACAACCAGAGATTTGTTTCTTTAAAATTAGGGTTCGGGAGTTGGCTACGTGTGGGGAAGGATTAACACCCCCCACAAACGCCTGTTATCAGTACCTTTTCACGTGGCATTTTGGCATTTCAAGCAATAGTTTGAATTTAATTAAATCCTTAATCATTAATTGAACTTTATTTCGAATGGAGGTATCATTTTGTAAGAAAATACATTTTAAACGAACATAAGTTTTGAAACATCTAGTTACTTTAGGATACTTCAATTTAAATTCAAAAATGTATCTCAACACAAAAGGTTTTTCATGCATGTTCGTTTATTTTCTTGTCAATTTTAAGTTCAACCCTAATTAGGGCTCCAATTGATTAAATTATTAATCTATGAATATTATCGAATTTAGGGGGTTTATATGATAACATCCAAATGCTTGGGCACCATCCATATTAGACCCTAAATCAATAATATTATAAATTATTTAATGACTCTAACTATTTAAACCTAATCCTAATTTAATTTTAAATTAAATTAACTATGTGATTACATATTCTAGGTTCAAATGAAATATTAAATGTTCTACTAAAATGTCCTCTTGATTAACATCTCATTACAATGAGACACTAATCAACTTAGAACATTGAAGTTTCTATTTAATATTCATTTATTTTCTACAATTATCTTCCTATTTAATTAATTAAATTAATTAAAAAAATCTAGTGTTAAGGCTCTAACAATTAATAATATAAGTGATTTAATTAACTAAAAAATATTACTATATGCTAGTTTTTAAATCATGCAACATTTAAATAATTAAAACAAATAAATTAAAAACAATTAAAGGGACCCAATTGAACTAAAGTTGAAAATAAGGTGCCAAATTACAATGTTTCAAGACTGAATTGAAAGGATTTAAAAATTAAATGCCCAAATCAAGAATCTTGAAAAGAAAGGCGCGGGTTCTCTTTGAACTGGCCCGACTCGACCCGCGGATCTCCCTTGACCTGGTACCAAAACGGCACCGTTTCGATCCGTGCATAAAAGGCCCAACTCGGGCTGACTCAACCATAATCCCTCTTTACTATCTCTCTTCAACCGGCCCTCTCTCAAAACTCTCTCCCACAAACAAGAATTTCCAGAAATCCCCAACCTAAGTAGATCAAAATCTTAGGTTTTTTGCTTAAACATTCAATGTTGTTCATCCATTTTTGGATGAACACACAAGACACCGGCCAAGATCAGCCCCTTCCGCCACCGTTCAATCTTATACCACCAACCTCGACCACTTTTGATATGTTAGCCGGCCGCCATATGCGACACCGGCCACCGCCCCATCTGCTGTCTCAAACCCGATCATTTTTAACCTTGCTTCGGCGGTCGTGAAGCGTTTTTTGCCGCTATTAAGCAATTTCTAGCTACCGTCGGTTCAAACAAAAACCCTAAAAACCCCAATTTTTATCCATAACCCTAGATCTATTCTCTATCCAACAGGACCACCCAACTCTAACCACCTAGAGCCTATTCTACCCATTCCACCATGTTTTCAACTCCGACATCGCAAGAAAAACTCTTCGGCCACCACACACTATACACACCGGCCACTCTAATATGCTTCTGTTTTTCATTATTAACCCCGATCTAACCATTTTTTGTGTTTAAATGCATGATATCAAAAGATGAAAGGGAGATATACTTTTCGGTGACTAAAAACGTGATTCTGGCAACTCTCGCGGTGACCGTCGAGCTTCCCAACGATTGACGGTCTTCCTGGAAAATGACAAGCTTCTCAACGACGGCAACTATCGAGCTTGCCAGCGACCATACCTCTTCATGACGACCGATCAGACTCCCCAAGCAGTTCTAACTCCCATCAACGGTTCGGCTTTTTCTTTCACCTCTATATTTATTATTATTTATTTTTATTAGTTATTTATGATTAATCATTAATTAGTATTTAATGATCTGACATTTCTCTCTCATGGGGTATTTATAGGGGTCAGACCATTGACATCATTGCTGACGTCACCAAGACCATAATTCGGGTGAAAATGCTTTTGACCAATGAGAGGCTGCCATGTGGCACAAATTGGGCGGGAAGAAGAAACATAGTTGGGTTTTGGATGAATTTTGTGTTTGTTTGATTCAAGTGAGCTGTAAAATATTGAGATTGGGCTTTGGAATTCGGCCTTCATTTTTTGTAAGGATTTTTGGAATTTTTATGATGTAAACTTGGACACTTATCTATGAAAATTATTTATTTAATATGGGCTTTTAATATCTATTTATTTATTATTTATTTTTAGGTTTTATTTATAGAGAAAATATAGTATATATAGGTATACTTGGATAAAATACGAGTATTACAGTTGCCCCTCTTTGCCTATTGTTGTGGAACAAGAATAGGGAAAAGACTGAAAAGACACGAATTTTGTCTGAACTTGTCAACTGTTGCTCTGAGCTGCAAGGTCTTATTCTCACGAACTTTCTTTCCTTCTTCCTCTCTAGAAGCCTGAACAAGTTCTTCTAATTTGGAACCTCTCAATACTCTTGTCAAGGGTGACCGTAGGGTCTGAACTAGCTCTTCTCATTAAGAATTCTATCATCATCGGGCAAACTCTTCTCATTGGGAATTCTATCTTCGCTGAGCGAACTCTTCACATTAGGAGTCTTTGTTGGGGATGAACTCTTTACATTATGAGTTCTTTCTTCACTGGGCGAACTCTTCACATTAGGAATTCTTCATTCTTTACTTTGCGAGCTTTTCCTATGAGGAACTCTGTAATCTTTGCTGACAAACTCTTCTTATTAAGAGCTCTTTCTTTGCTGCGTGAACTCTTCCTATTAGGAGCTCTTCATTCTTTGCTAAGTGAACTCTTCACATTAAGAGCTCTGTGGTGAACTCTTCTCATTGGGTGTTCTTAATTCTTCTTGAAATATTGATCCACCTCTCTACAAAGTTGTTGAACAAACGAGCTCTTCTCATTAGGAACCCTCTCGCTCTTCTTAAGAATGTTAATATGACCTACAAAAGTTGAAACTATCATTAATCTTTCAGTATTAATCATAAGAAAAATATATGAATAAAACTTTGAATGCTCCTCCGACAAGCGACACTGAAACTTGTTGCTTCCTTTGAATCTTGAACAAGCTCTTCTTATTATGAACTTGACAATCTTTCTGCATAAGCTATCTATCAAGTCTGAACCGATTCTTCTTATTATGGACATCTTTCATTCTTCTTGGAAGTGTTGGATCAGCTCTAAACAACCAAACTTCAAGTTGTTCTTCTGATTATGAAATTCTTTAATCTTCCGCTAAACCACAGAGTCTGAATCTATTCTTCTCGTTATGAAATTTTCATCTTTTGATGTATAGTATTGCTCCTTGAAATTCTTTATTTTCTGAGGTTTGAAGCTGTTCTTCTTATTATGAAATTATCCATTCCTCTGCCAAACTATAGAGTCTGAAGATGTTCTTCTCATAACGAAATTCTTCATCTTCTAAGGTTTGGAATTACTCTTTGAAATTCTTTATTTTTTGAGGATTGAAGCTGTTCTTCTTATTATGAAATTCTTCATTCATCTGCCAAACTATAGAGTCTGAAGTTGTTCTTCTCATTACGAAATTCTTCATCTTCTAAGGTTTGGAATTACTCTTTAAAATTCTTTATTTTCTGAGGTTTGAAGTTGTTCTTCTTATTATGAAATTCTTCATTTCTCACTCTTTTGCGGGTCCATCTCTGTAAAGAAAGATTTGTTGAAATCCGTCTCTATAAACAAAGAGTTTAAAGAAATCTACCTCTAAAACAGAATATCTTAAGATTTGTCTCTGTAAACGGAATACTTGAATAAATCTGCCTATGCAAATGGAATATCTTGAGATCCACCTCTGTAAACAGAATGTTTGAAGAAACCCGTCTCTACAAACGGATTGTCTTGAGATCCGTCTCTGCAAACGACATGTTTGGAGAAATCTACCTTTGCAAACGGATAGAAAACTTTGTTGTAATCAGCCTCTTCAAACGGGTTGATGTCTTTGCAACTCTTCATTAGATCTACTTCTCCAATCTCAAAGCTATAGATTGAAATCTTGCTTGTTCTTTGTTAATTCTTATGAATTCCTCTTGGGTGGGTCCTGGTCTTCTTTGCTTCTCTGTTAAAGTTTTTGCTTATATTGCAATGGTACCTCATCTCTTGAAAATTTTCTTATGGAGTCGTGTTTTGCTTGATATTCTTGAGTTTGTTCTGAAACTCCTGTTGTCTTCATGCCCGGTAGAATTTTCCCCAGAATCTGGTTATTAAGCTCTTATTCTTCTTGAGCAAATATTGACTTTTTCAGTAATCAAATTCTTTTATAGGCTCTGCATTCTTTCTTTTCTATTATGATCGGCACTCTTATGCATAATGATGCCCCACAAGTCTCATTGTTTCCAGCTTCAACACATAGAATTTGCCCCTCTTTCATCATCTAGGGTGAAAAAATGCCTCGGGTCCATGAACTTTCCTCAAATCTTTGAACTTCTATCAAATCCATTCTTTAATATCTTCAATTTCCTGAGATATTTCACTTCTCTTTCTCTGTGCATTGATTGACTTTCCTTTTTGCTTGGAACACATGTGATTGGTCTATTCCTCCAATTCTGAAGTTGTAAGTTGTGATCTTTTCTCATTTCTTGTTGACTCTGCTAATTCCTGCTAAAGTATGCAAAAGCTACGAATGTATGAGTTAGCATGCTCCTATTTTATGGATGCCTAACTATGTATGATGCATGAATAATGCCAATTGAGGACCACTTGGGAAAGCTTTCTTCTTCAGGGAAGCTCAAATTTTCGTTACTCTATTTTTCAAACACTCATTTTGAGGACAAAGTAACCCATCTCACACTCAGGTTCAATCTTCAAGATCTCTGCATCTTTTGTTCTAAAGCGCCTTTTCAAGTTTTCACTTTAGATTGCTTTTCTCAAAGTGCCCTTTCGGGTTTTTACTTTGGTTTTTTTCTCTCTTTTTCTCAAGGAGCCCCTTTCATGTTTTCACCTCGATTTTATTTTCTTTTTCTTTTCTCTTTCTTCTTTTCCTTTTCATTTTCTTCTTCTTCTTTTTCTTCTTTCTTTTTTTCTTTACAATGATGTTCTCCTTTTGTTCCAAATAAAACACGTTTCAATTCTGATGGAAGTCATACTTGCTCTTCACAGATTCATCACATTAACTCGCACTTCATATCGGCGAAACTCGAGTGCTGATGACAATTCCTTTCTTGTAAAGCCATTCTTGTTACGTCTTCATTCAACTTCTTTAGCAATATTCTTTATCATGGTTCCAAAAAGGATCATCACTTCTATTGTTCCAGCTTGCGGATTCTATTCATCGGAATAAAACATCTTATTCTGTAGTGTTCTTTACAGCATTGCCCAGTCTTAAATTCCACTGCCATCTTTGCTCACATTCACATTCACATTCACATTCACATTCACAAGGCTTTCTTGCCTTGCATTGCCTTAAAAGTAATAATCTTCATAAGTAGTGATCTTTTCTTTTGAATAGGATGAACCTTCAATATATCGATCTTGTTGCAACTTTTGCCCTAAAAATAGGACTCATGTTCTCCCTTCGCCCCAGGGTTGTTTGTGTCACTTTCTTGCAGCTTCGTTTAAATATTCATGATACTCAAAATTGTGTCTCTTCCTCGACATACTTTTCATCATTAACCAAGTACTGAGGCCACCTCTTGTTCTGCCTGCACTTAAAGGATTAGTACATCATGATAATACCCATGAAATCTTTTGTTTTTCTTATATCTAATCGATTTATTTGCAAGATGCTTGTTGAAACGATAAGTGAAAGGCTTAGAATATTATTTAATAAATTTGATAAAATGGAACAATTTGATAAGTCATGGCAAACATGAGAAAGCAAAACCAAAATTAGGCCCTTGAATATCAAATGCAACAAAGCCTTTGAACCAGATTGACAAAGATCAACTCAAATGTGACCCCTCCAAATTATTAGACTCCCGAGAGAAACATTTTCCATATGCCTAATTCTATCCCATTTAAGTGGCACTATGTACCTCACTAACTCACCAAACCAATCCTTCCATCTTTTCTGATCTCAATCAAGCATTAGAAATCTAAAAGTCCTTGAAGAAAGGTTAACCCTGATAAGCGGGGTATGTTCTGAAGACAAACTTCCCTTACTCCAATACTCGTATATGATCAAAATGGTCTTTTAAGGCTTGTAATGGGGATATGGCACAGGCTATGAAAGAAAGGATATATAGGCTCAAAATAGTGTTTAAGGGTGTTAAAACCAAAGATCATTTCTTCCAAGCGAAATTATATTTTTGTATTCTTTGATATGAATATACTTGAATGAAATACTTTTTCTTTTTTTCCTTTTCTTTTTTGGATCGCTCTAGACTGCCCATTTATGGGTTTTCACCTTAGATTTCATTTCATTTCCCTGAATTCAAGGATGATCAATCCTCCCCGACTTCTTTAGATAAAGATTCATTGGCATGTAAGATCTCACATATGTCTCTTACTTTTTCTTGCACTTTTTTGACTTAGTGCTTTCTCTTTCAATTATTTCAGCTTCCATGTCAACAATTTTCAACTTGATTCGGTCGACTCTTTGAACACAAACGTTCGACTGTTTTTTTCTTTTTCTTTTCTTTTTCTTTTTTTTTTTTCTTCTTCTTTTCTTTTCTCTCTCTTTTTTATTTGAATACTTGTCCTTATTCAATTTGCCTTTCTTGCTCTTGTACTCAAAACATCCACTTTTTTTCATGCCCCAAATTCATAAGGCATCACTATCATAGCATGATCGAAACTGAACATATTTCACCTATAAACAAATTCACATTCTCTTTGCCCCCAATGTGAGGGTGATCCTCGATTTGAGTTGAACCAAAATAAAATTATTAGGCTTAAAGGGAACAACAAATGATATTTTTCTTATTTTCTTTCTTTGTGAAGGGAGATGAAGGAATACCAAATTTCTTCCCATATACGGATATCTTCGAAGAAAAACGGACCTTAGTCAATAATGCCTGAGAGGAAAATTCACTCAGAGTTTGTATTTGGGATCTTTTCGTGATTTTTGAACACTCATTAATGTCTTCTCACTGGCCTAAATAACTTAGAAGAGGGTCACATTTCGAAATTGATCTTTGAGTTTGATTCTTGGTCGCTATTGCAGCGGATATTCAAGGACCTGATAAAACAATTATGAACATATATACATATATGCATGGGAGAACAAAAACTATCCCATGACAAATAATAAATAAAATATTAAAAGAGCCAACAAATGCAAGTTGTTTTCCATTTGAGAAAATTATGTAGGAAACAAGCATCTAATGCAAATAGATCGAATAACCTCCCTTACAAAGGACCCCAATGCTTGCGGGCAAAAGCGATTGGGATGGTTCAGGGTATTATTCTGTAATCGTCCTAAAACTATAGATAGATCTCATGTGATCAAATTATCTTTATTCAAGTAACACTTGAGTGAATTTCAGCCTCAACAATTCCTCACTTTCTCTTGCTAGCACACTGACATGCTTCATCTTGTTTACTATGTTATTCCCATCGACCCTTGAATTAAGATCATCTTGTCAATGAGTTTCCTTGTTTATGCAGTCAATTGTTCGCTTTTTCCATATAATATTTGATCATTTGCATGTGGAAATTGACAACTTCTTCTAGCCAATGCTTAAATAAGCTCTGCTCTTTTTGCTCTTGGCTGGATGTATTCAGGCTTTTAGTGGTCAGGTCTGTTCGAGGTTTCTTTAGTGTCAGCTGCTGATTCTCGATCGATTTCACCTTTCCCTTCCTTATTTTTTCTTTTCTTGACACCTTTCAGCACTTGACCCTCAGGCATCCCAATTGTATTGGCTCCAATCAGATGAATACCTCTTGGTTTACAAATCTAAATGGATTGGCCATCAGTGTCGACCTCTAAAACCCCCTAGTTTAGAAAGTTTTGAACTTGTTGCTTGAAAGTATAGCAATCTTCAATATCATGATCATGGACTCTATTATAATAATCACAATGATTCCTGGTGTTGTAACAACTTGGATGATGAGGCTTTGAAAATTTGACATGATGTGGCAAAGCTTCCCGCAACTTGAAGTACAACTCACGATAAGAGATGTGAATGATATCCGATTTAGTCTTTGATTTTCCACTGACAAGAGCACACCGAGCATCTAACTTTGGGGTATTCCTTAGTAAGGGAAACTTTGAAGAGGTAGGTGTCCAAACATTACTCCGATTCTGGTAAACCCCAAACTACATCAAATTGCCCCTAAAAGCCTATTGTAAATTCTGCCACTTTTC
This sequence comes from Hibiscus mutabilis, assembly GCA_019671005.1. Lineage (NCBI taxonomy): Eukaryota > Viridiplantae > Streptophyta > Magnoliopsida > Malvales > Malvaceae > Hibiscus > Hibiscus mutabilis. Next base: position 54,611,019 of record CM033745.1, read on the forward strand.
TTTTATCTCAATTCTTCTAGAAAATGTCGGTCTTTTATGGAATCGAGGTTCTCCATTCTCAAAACATAAATGCCCATTCCTTATGAGGCCACTAACTATGTGTTTTAGAAACATACAATCTTCCACAGAGTGACTAAAGTCTCCACAATAATAACCGCAAGCATTTCTTATGCCATAGAAAGACTTATAAAACTTTAGTGGAACCATCATCAACAAATGGTTTTGTACCAAGTATGGCAACATATATGAATATGGTATTGGGATAGGAGTAATTGTCTCCCTTTTCCTGCTAAACCATTCATCCTCCTTGTCTTTTGTTTATGTGCTTTCTACCCCTCTTTTCTTTGACGAAGGTAATCCCATTGTGAGAAATTTTTTTGGCACCAATTGAATCCTTGGCCTTCATTCCTTCAGAGAAACATTCTAGAAATGTATGCGGTTCTGTAACTCTGTTAGAATCATCTTGTTCTTTATCAGTCTCACAACTCCTAAATAATACAGGTTTGGAGCAAACATCAAAATTCTGGCTTTTACATGGACCTCCTATATTTGTGTGCTTGATGACATTTAGTTTAGCTTTGTCAAATCCTGTCAGCGCACCGAGGCTAGGAACATCATCTTCAATATTTGTTTCTAAATTCTTTGAATCATTGATTGTTACTCTGACTGTGCTACTCTAAACCTTTTTCGAAACTAACCTTCAAGTTGAACCCTTGTGTCAGATAAGTTTTCATCTTGATCATCAATGTTGGTATTTTTATCTGAAACTTTTTTTTTCTCGACTTTTCTGATTTTAAGCAATGTGGCAACTCGAGTTGCCACCTCATTTTGGGATTGATCAATTTTTTGCTCCATGCTACCCAAACGGTCCTCAACAACTTTCTGAGATTGCCTCACCCTAACAAGTCTATTGCCCATGTTTCTCAAAATATTAGTTTTCAGCTTTCACACTACTATCTGAAAAATAATGCAATATTATTTAAATAAAATGCAATGTTATGATGTTATTTGAAAAAAATGCAATGCTATTCTAAAATGCAATATTTAAGCAATACAATGTATGAATACACGAGTTATCGATTTTCAAGGACTGGTATTTAAAGCAACATTCATTAGCCAAAAGGTCGAATACAAGAAATAGGGAATCTCATTACAAAAATGTCCAACCCTTATTCCTGGATAAATCATTTCGTTCAGCATCTAAGTTAGCGTCTGTCCTAGCCCAATGTCAATGTCAAGGTACTGTTACAGGTTCATGACTTCAATAAAAAAATCTACGCAAACTGGGCGATTATTCGCACTTGGCTTCTAAAATTAATCGTTTCATTATTCCGCCATTAGATAGTCTGGGTAGCCACCTCAAGTTTGCCTCTCAGTGCCTTGTCATCCATTTGTAATGTCCCTTCTGAAACTTACAAATTGGCCCTTCAAATTTTGTATGACACTTTTCAATTATGTCATCTTTTCTCAGCTCTTTATCTTCTAACTAAAAATCGACTTTTCTTGTTATTGTACCCTTTTGATAAGTTTCTCCAGCTTTGGAACTTGTGATGTCAATTCTGAATTCAAAGATTGCCCTTCCTTTAATATTTGTTTGATTCGACTGTTTGAATCTGTCAATTCTTAAATATCCTCTTTCGTTGCCCTTTTAGCCTCTTTACACAACTTTTTGTAACTGCTTGCATCCTGACACATCTTTCCATAAATACTGCCCCTTTATTGAACTGAGTCTTCTCTGACCAGGTCCACACCGTTCTATTGCCTTCTCCTTGTTTATCAGACCCCTTGGCCATTATGAACACTGCTTGAATTGACTGATCCTTGAATCGATACCTCTAATGAATGCAAGATGATGTTAAATGTACGAAAAGAAGACAACAAAAGAAAAACAAAATAAAAAACTGTGTCAGTATGGTAAAATAATATTGAAGGCAACCGTTTAAATTGATACAATAAAGCATTTTATCGAGCAAAGAAAATAACCAGAGAAATGTGTTTAAACCAGCAGCAGCTGTCCTAGGTCCCTGTTTGGCTCTAGTGGGGTGGGTTTATAGATAACAGAATATGGGTTGTGTTCTAGACTCTGGGTTCACGAATTGTCGTTACTGTCTACTGCGACAGCAAGACATCGATTCATTAGTATAGGTCCTTTATAACAGAGGTGTGGGCCCCACAGTGCATAAGGTTAGTATACCAAAAGAAGACAAAATTCCGAACTCGTAGGTGGAGAGCCTCACGTCGGATAATGTCTTTCTCCCACTAAAGGGTGAAAAGCCTGGGTCGAGGGCTTATGCATGAATGACAGATACATCATACGCAAAAGCTACCCTCATTCTTCCCGAAAATTCATCCAACAATTCTTGAAAAAATTAAATTCAAATTATTGCTCGAAATGCCAACATGCCACGTGAAATTAATTAATTAGGCCTGACTCTCAATTTTACGTTCCCAGCGGAGTCGCCAAGTTGTCGGGACCATTTTTTTTAAATCGAAGTGTGTAAAATAGCCTGACGATTAGGATTTTGAAATCGAAGTTTTGTTCATTTTAATTTAATATTGTAAATTAGGGTTTTCATGTTAAATCGAGTTTTCCTTTATTTAATTTTGAAAATCAATTTGGAGACGTCACCGGTCACTTTGGTAGACCGGACACCATAAAAAAAATTAGAGATTCGTTTCTTTAAAATTAGGGTTCGAGAGTCGGTTACGTGTGGGGAAGGATTAGCACTCCCACAAATGCCCGTTATCGATACCTTTTCACGTGGCATTTTGGCATTTCAAGCAATAGTTTGAATTTAATTAAATCATTAATCATTAATTGGACTTTATTCCGAATGGAGGTATCTTTTTGTAAGAAAATGCATTTTAAACGAATATAAGTTTTGAAACATCCAGATACTTTAGGATACTTCAATTTATATTAAAAAATGCATATCAACACAAAAGGTTTTTCATGCATGTTCGTTTATTTTCTTGTCAATTTTAAGTTCAAACCTAATTAGGGCTCCAATTGATTAAATTATTAATCTATGAGTATTATCGAATTTAGGGGGTTTATATAATAACACCCAAATGCTTGGGCACCATCCATATTAGGCCCTAAATCAATAATATTCCAAATTATTTAATGATTGTAACTATTTAAACTTAATCCTAATTTAATTTCAAATTAAATTATGTGATTACATATTCTAGGTTCAAATGAAATATTAAATGTTCCACTAAAATGTCCCCTTGATTAACATCTCATTACAATGAGACACTAATCAACTTAGAACATTGAAGTTTCCATTTAATATTCATTTACTTTCTACAATTATCTTCCTATTTTAATTAATTAAAGAACCTAGTGTTAAGGCTCTAACAATTAATAATATAAGTGATTTAATTAACTAACAAATATTACTATATGCTAGTTTTTAAATCATGCAACATTTAAATAATTAAAACAAATAAATTAAAGGCAATTAAAGGGACCCAATTGAACTAAAATTGAAAATAATGTGCCAAAGTACAATGTTTAAGGACTGAATTGAAAGGATTTACAAATTAAATGCCTAAATCAAGAATCTTGAAAAGAAGGGCGCGAGTTCTCTTTGACCCAGCCCGACCCGACCTGCGGATTTCCCTTGACCCGGTGCCAAAATGGCACCGTTTCGGTCCGTGTATAAAAGGCCCAACTCGGGCTGACTCAGCCCTAATCCCTCTTCACTCTCTCTTCAACCGGCCCTCTCTCAAAACTCTCTCCCACAAACAAGAATTTTTAGAAATCCCCAGCCCAAGTAGATCAAAATCTTAGGTTTTTTGCTTTAACCTTCAACGTGTTCATCTATTTTTGGATGAACATACAAGACACAGCCCAAGCTCAGCCCCTTCTGCCACCGTTCAATCTTAAACCACCAACCTCGGCCACTTCTGATCTGTTAGTAAGCCGCCACAGATGACACCGGCCACCGTCTCGTCCATCGTCTCAAACCCGATTATCTTCAACCTTGCTCCGACAACCGTAAAGCGATTTATGGCCGCTGTTGAGCAATTTCTGGCTACCGTCGATTCGAACAAAAACCATAAAAACCCCCAATTTTTATCCTATAAGCCTAGATCTATTTCCGGTCCATCAGGACCACTCAACTCCGACCACCTAGAGCCTATTCTACCCATTCCACCTCGTTTTCAACTTCGACATCGCAAGAAAAACTCTCCGGCCACCACATACTAAACACACCAGCCACTCTAATATGCTTATGTTTTTCATTATTAACCCCGATCTAACCCTCTATTGTGTTTAAATGCATGATATCAAAAGATAAAAGGGAGATATACCTTTCGGTGACTAAAAACGCGATTCTGGCAACTCTCGCGATGACTGTCGAGCTTCTCAACGACTAACGAACTTTTCGACAAACGATGAGTTTTTCAGCGACGACAACCATCGAGCTTGCCGGAGACCGTTCGTCTTCACGGCAGCCGGTCGGACTCCCTAAGCGGTTCCAACTCCCCTCAACGGTTCGACTTTTTCTCTCACCTCTATATTTATTATTATTTTTTATTAGTTATTTATGATTAATCATTAATTAGTATTTAATGATCTGACATTTCTCTCTCATGGGATATTTATAGGGGTCAGACCGTTGACGTCATTGCTGACGTCACCAAGACCATAATCGGGGTGAAAATGCTTCTGACCAATGAGGGGCCGCCACGTGGCACAAATTGGGCGGGAAGAAGAAACACAATTGAGTTTTGGATGAATTTTGTGTTTGTTTGATTCAAGTGAGCTGTAAAATATTGGGATTGGGCTTTGAAATTGGGCCTTCATTTTTTGTAAGGATTTTTGGGATTTTTATGATGTAAATTTGGACACTTATCTATGGACATTATTTATTTAATATGGGCTTTTAATATCTATTTATTTATTATTTATTTTTAGGTTTTATTTATAGAGAAAATATAGTATACATAGGTATACCTGAACAAAATATGGGTATTACAAAAAGTTATTAAAATAGTTAATGATGCATGTCAATACATATGATTAGTGATACATATCGGTACATGACATTTACTCAAGACGCATCAATATTTTATATAGATTTTCTCCAATGATTAAGGAAAGCAATAAGGAACCTTATTTATTACTGGTCTTATTGCTGCTCCATACTCCTTATTTTCCCGAAATTCTTCGACTTTATTTTAATTTGATTGGTATAATAATTATCGAAAAATTCTAGAATAAATATCATGTACCGATATGTACCACTAACCATATGTGTTGATATGCACTATTAACTATTTTTATAACCTTTTCAAATCATGAGACGTAAAGCGTAGTTATTCTTTTTCGAGAATTCACTTTTAAATTTTTTTAATTCAAAAGTAATAAAATTTTACTAAATCATTAAAACCATAAAACTAAAAAAATTGAAAAAAAAAATCTAAAAGTGTTTATAACATATTTTATTCTCAAAAAAGAATAATCGCACTTTAAATCTTATGGTTCCAGAAGTTATTAAAATATTAATGGTGCATATTAGTACATCTAATTAGTAGTACATATCGGGACATGACGTTTACTCTAGACTCATCCATAATTATTATTACAACATTTAGTAAAGTATACATTTAAATACACTTCAATGCGTATAGAATACTTTTTATTTAAGGGATAAAGGGTTGAAGATTAAAAAAAGATTAAATTATTTGTTTTTTTAGTAGGATATTAATTTGTTTATAAGCCTACCATACAAGGACCTGCCAGGTAATTTAATCTAAAGTTATGATGGAGACAAATCAAGTTTGAATGGCGAAAAACTTGGATTTAGAATTCGATCGAACTCAACTCAATATTTATTATTTTAAATTTGATATCAACTCGATCAAATTTTATATAAAAATTCAAACTTAACTCGAAATAAAACTTAACTATTCAAACTCGATTCGATTAAAATTGTTTCTATGATTATTTTCACGTTGATATTATAAATAAAAATCATACCAACTGTTCGAATATTTGGAGACTTATGTTCAACATTTTTAATAGGTCATGTTACACGATCTTGGGTTGAAAAATTGCACTAGATGGCTTCATACTAGTTTAGATTTTAAATTAATCTCGAACTTCAAAACATTTTAACCAAGTTATTAGTTTAACTTTTAGTTTGAGTGTAAATTATCGACTCAAATCTAACATGAAATATATTTAAAGCAGATTGTTTAAATTCTATATGCATGTGTACAAATTGTATAAACAACTTAAATATGATGATGTGTTAAAAAAAATTCTCCCTAATTGTTGGATACAAGTTATTGATGCAACATATAAAAATGTATTTAGAATTTAACTCGCGTATTTTAATATGTTTCACGTTTGATCTGAGTTGACATTTAATGTCTATGTTGATGTTACATTAATAGAACAATTTGACTGATACAATATTGATAATTTAATATAATAATTAAACCATTTTGGAACTTAAGAACTAGTTTAAATTTTTTATGATAATTTGGAGATCTCTAATACAATTCATCCTTTTATTTTAGTTGCAAGTCATTGAAAAATACAATTTGAAAAGCAAATTACACGTGTATATATATATATATATATATCATTAAGTTAAGATCCGTTAACACAATATGAAAATTTTAATTTTACATCCTTTTAGGAATGTTGCATAAATTAAAATTGATGATTGAGATTTTAACGAAAAATAGATTATATTTCCAATAAAAGTTTTAATCTCAACTGTTTAACTTAGTTAATTTAATAATTTTAAGCCTAAGGGTATAAGAAGCCTTTAAACTTTAAAAAAAAAACTATCAATTGAGCCCCTTGAACCAAGAAACACAATAAAAATTAATTAAATTTCTTGGTTAAGGGCTTAATTGGGTGAAAAAAAGTTAAGGGCTTAGTTGATTTTTTTTTTCAAAAAAATCGAGGATTATTTCACCCTTAAGCCATAATTTTAAGTCAATGTAAAACTAAATAATTTATAATGTTTTGATTATTTCAAATTTTAGAAAATTTAGGTTATTTTTGTTGGCTCGAATGTCTCCAACCAAATCATCAAAAGTGATGAATTGGCTTTGTGATAATGTGATGGAAGCAATAGAATTTAAAAATTTGTGCAAGAATTTATAGTGGTTCAACTTCTCAACTAAGTCCACATCCATTACCTTAGCTCCCCACTAATGATTTTCTACAAATCTACTAATTTGTCTTTCTTTTTTGCAATGATTAAAAGTAACCTTTACAAGATTCTCAAAATTTATACCGCAAAGCTTTGAGACATTTTCTCTCTAGAAAAATACAATTCAGAAAATAAATGAAACCCTCTCAAAGGCAAATAGTATGCACTTTTGAGCATTCACTCAAAATCTTAGACTATGCCAATTAATCTCTCTAGTATTTTTTTTACAAAGAATTAACAATTTAAGCACTAAAACAATTTCTCCATACAAAAAATGTTGGCAATATGTTTCTTGTTGTTCTATGGCAGCTTGAAGGTGTCCTTTAATCCTTCTAATACGTTTGTGGTCGTTACTAGCCGTTGGAGGTTGTTTGGAGTCGTTGAAATGAAAAATCAGTCATGAATATACTTCTACAACTGTCGATATTGATACTCGACTTGCCGTTTCGATACCTGCCTAAAAAAATTAACCGTTGTAAAATCTCAAGTCAAACATGTACTGGTTGAACATACTTGTACTAATTAAGCGTATCTATATCAAAATAGAATTTAAATTATTTTTATAATATTTAAATAAATCTAAAAATATTTTTACTTAAATTAATAGATCAAAATCATTATCTCAATGATCTTAAATTCAGATAATTTCAGATATCAAATTATAAATTGTCTCAAATCCAGATTATTTCAGATTTTGAATTATTTTTACAAAGTCAATAAGGCCAATATTCTAGAAGTTTCCATTCAACAAATAAACCCCATAAGAACACTTTAGGGTTTCTATCATCTTAGACTCAAACCCTTATCATTTTCCGCGACTTCCCAAAGTCCCCATCTTTCTCAAAGGTATGTTATTTTCTTAAAGATAAACCTTCTATTTTTTTTTACCAGGAAAAATAGATTGCTAGAGCTGAAAGCTGTTTGTTTCCTGGGAAAATTTCAATGCAGCAATGGCTACATCTCAGCTAACAGCATCATCAATGACCGTATCAGTAAGGAACTTGGCTTCCTTTGAAGGGCTAAGGCCATCAACTGTAAAGTGGTCTTCTTTTGGGACTTTAAAGCCTGGGTCTTTGACCCAAAGGTCCTTTAAGGGTCTTGTTGTAAAAGCGGCCGCCATTGTTGCTCCTAAGGTAATTCTTGTCACAGTTCTATGTGTTTAAATTCTCTGAATCTAGATCTTTTATTTGGAAAACAATGGAAGAATTGAACTTGAGTGGAATATGTTGTCAGAGAGGGATGTAGTATTTTATGTTAGGAGTGCGAATTTGCAGTACTTTATGTTAGTTCGAAATTTATGAGTGTGGAATTAGATTATCAATAAAAAAAGATAGAATTTGAAATTTCATGAGGGTGCACCTCTTGGTCCATCCTTGTTTGTTGCTATGCTTGCTTATATGGTATGGTTTTATTGGTTTATATCAGTACACCTCTATTAAGCCCTTGGGCGATAGAGTGTTGGTGAAGATCAAAGAAGCCGAGGAGAAGACTGAGGGTGGAATTTTGCTTCCTACAACAGCTCAATCGAAGCCTCAGGGAGGTGAAGTGGTTGCCATAGGTGAGGGGAAGACAATTGGGAAGACCAACTTGGAAAGCTCCGTTAAGGTCGATTTCAGGGAATTGACATTCTTCCCTTTGTTTCTCTCCATTCCCGTTGTTTACTTTTGAAATCCTATGTTTGTGTAGACTGGTGCTCAGGTCATATACTCCAAGTATGCTGGAACTGAGGTTGAGTTCAATGGTTCAAGTCATCTTATCTTGAAGGAAGATGACGTTGTTGGGATTCTCGAAACAGATGACATTAAAGACCTCAAGCCTCTAAATGACAGAGTTTTCATTAAGGTTCATTATCCTTTCGAAAACGATTAATTCGGTTGCTATTTCACTGCAGTGTTATCATGGATTCCTTTTTGGTAGAATGTCGAGTGTTTAAATGTAGATTGTTGCAGGTTGCAGAAGCCGAGGAGAAAACTGCCGGTGGTTTGTTGTTGACCGAGGCAAGCAAAGAAAAACCTTCCATTGGCACGGTGAGTAACAATTACATGTTCGTCATCGGAACATGGCATATAGCTGTCGGCCATGATGCAAAATAAATACTTAATGCCGTGAATGAAACGAAACAGGCGATAGCTGTTGGACCTGGTACTCTGGACGAGGAAGGTAACCGGAAGCCACTATCTGTTGCCCCGGGGAACACGGTTTTATATTCCAAGTATGCAGGGAATGAATTCAAAGGCAATGATGGAGCGAATTATATTGCTCTCAGAGCATCTGATGTAGTGGCTGTGCTCTCCTAGTTGGTCTGATAAAGCTTAAGTTGTGAGGTTTGTGACTACAATTTAATACAAGTGATGACAGCTTTGTTGTTGCCCCTGTTGTTTCAGTTCACTTTCTGATATGAGAAAATATAAAATGATATTGCATGAATGTATTGATTTCACTATTTCTTTCAATTGTATCTGCTGCAACATGAGCAAAATATGATGCAGGTTGTCATTGGAGCAGCTACTTTAAAACTTGTGGCTAGCGTCTGCCAACAGAACTCTAAAGGATTAATCACTGGACTCCCTAAAAAATATGCTGATTGTATATCTTACTGATAATGTCTGATCATCTCTAAATATGGTTTATATTATACATTCAATGATAGCTTGACTCAAGCTCCCAAGTCAAAAAAGTGGATGCTAAAGCTAATACAAGATCCTTCTGCCAAGATTTCATGGCAGTGGTATCAAAATTGAACACCTCTGAATCATACCTTCTTAAGGCTTGATTAGGTTCAAATCATGAGGCTTAGGCAAAGTCCAATGGCAGAATGAAAGATCAATTTGTTTTAGAATTTGAGTTTTGAGAATTTTATCTGTTAAAAGAGGCAGCTGAGGCATCATCATAATGTCCTCTCCATGCATTTCCACTATCAATCTCACTGCAAGCTTGATTGGGAACTGCCACATTTCATCCAAGCTCATCTGCTGTACTTCCACAGATGACAGTATTTTTATGCTCTGAACACAACTTACAAATTCTCTGCAAGGAATTAGAGATTACAAAGTTAGGAACTTATATAGAAAGACCACATGCTGTACGTTAGTTCAAACTATGATCTCGCTTACTCCCAAGGATCATCGCCAACAAGTAATATGTCATTCTCGTGATCCACATAAACTAATTTCCAGTTGGAACTTTGTGGATCTTCCATCTGCCCCTCATGCCAAACATGCCGGCTAGATCGTGCTTGAGTTCATCATACCCTTTGTAGCGGGTTACGTCAATTGATCTTCCCACAGAGCCACGCTTTTGCACCTTCACAAGTTCAAACCAGCACCAAGCATTTAGAGCTTAAACTATAACACTGGGACTTACTGAAACCACAAAACTGCCCCATTACATATATATATCAGACTGGTGATAAAAACTATACTTGTTTGTTTAACTTGAACTCATGTTTAGGCTCGGAAAGATGAGGTTAAAAAATCCGTTGAGTTTGGTTGGCCCACAATCCTCCATTCAAAACTCCTGCATCGTTTAATGGCAACTTCATTTGAACACCCAGCCTTGAAAGGTATGTTTGGCACGCCAAACGACTGAGCTTATTGCAGCAGTAGACATCTCTGTGTCAATATCTCTTGGATTGCCACTATAATTAGAAAGCAGGTTTTGAAGATCCTTTTGATAGTCATATCCCCTTGATAACAAAGTGTCCGGTGCCAGTCCAATGTTCGGTGTAAATGGAAGATTGTTCCGAGGATGTGATTGGACATCACCTTCCAGAAAGGTGGGGAGGGAGAAATTATGCTGGATGGTGCCTGCATCCAGGCAGTATGATGTTCCAGAAGAGGATGCTTCTAATTGGTCCGGCACAGTACTTTTGTACTTGGATTGTTCTGGACCTCTAGAGGCAGGTAGCTCATGTTTGATTCGGACGGTTGGCTTGCTCTGAAGCTCCTGAACCAGTGTAGTTGCAGGCTCAACAACTGGATCTGTCACCAATATGGGCGGTACTTGCTGACTTCTGCTTAGAAAGCTTGATGGTGAAACCTGACAATTATTGGTAGAAGGTGAGGTTGAACATGATGGAGCATCACCATCTGTAAGACCAGAATGGGTTCTCATAGCCATAAGTGGTTTGTTCTGACTCGGGGGTTGGCTCACCACAGGCTGTTGAGGTTGCATGAGCATTGATGTTGAAAAGCCATTGCTGCCAAGTGTTTGTGTACTCTGAGAAAGAGGCAACTGCTGTAATGGTTGGTTTTGTTGATGCATTGGCTGTTGCTGCATCACAGGAGACTGCAACTGTGATCCTGTTGGTGAGAGTAATTGTTGGGGCGACTGCTGCTGCTGCTGTTGCTGCAATTTCTGTAATAGTTGTAACTGAAGCTGTTGCTCAGAGAGGCCCTGCTGAGCCAGTGGATGAATCTGCGGCTGCTGCAGTGTCCTATGGGATAGGACTTTGGTGCAATTGCATCTGTGGTTGTTGGCTCTGTACGAGGTTAGGTTGCTGTTCCATCTGTTGCTGAATCTGTGTCTCTTGAGGTAATGACGTTAAAGGATATGAAGTCTTATTAGCCGAAAGGATAGTTTGAGTTGACTGGCTATTGCTTGTCAGTAATTGTGGTTGCTGCTGAATCTGAGAATAAACAGTTGGCTGATGCAAATTTTGATTCGGGATCTGGTTTGGAGCAGTGATGCCATTATTTACTTGAGCAGATACAAATTGTTGTTGCAACTGCTGCTGTAGCAGTGGCTGTTGTCTTTGTTGCTGCTGCTGCTGTGCTAGCGGCGGTTGCAGCTGTTGTCTTTGTTGCTGCTGCTGCTGCTGCTGCTGTAGAGGTGGCTGAGGCGACTGTTGAAGATGAGACTGTGACTGTTGTCGCTGCAACTGCTGTTGGGAGAGTTGATCTGAGAATAAACAGTTGGCTGATGCAAATTTTGATTCGGGATCTGGTTTGGGGCAGTGATGCCATCATTTACTTGAGCAGATACAAATTGTTGTTGCAACTGCTGCTGCTGCTGTAGCTGTGGCTGTTGTCTTTGTTGCTGCTGCTGCTGTGCTAGCGGCGGTTGCAGCTGTTGTCTTTGTTGTTGCTGCTGCTGCTGTAGAGGTGGCTGAGGCGACTGTTGAAGATGAGACTGTGACTGTTGTCGCTGCAACTGCTGTTGGGAGAGTTGCTGTTGTTGATTTTGGTGCGGAGGAGTCTGCAATAACTGCTGGAGTTGCTGCTGCTGGGGCCATGTCATAGGCACCTGGGGCAACTGATTGACTTGGTTCGGATTAGCTTTGTTAAACTGCATATTTGATGCAGGTAATGCTGGAGCTTGAAAATTCAATAATTTGGAAGGATCGTTGGCACTAAGGTTATTTTGCAACGGATTTGAAGAAACCATTGAAGGAAAGAGTGCTGATTGAGCAGCTGGAAACTGATTATTTTGTTGCATGTTCATCCACTGAACTAAACTCATACCAGGAAAGACTGAACTAGGAGAATCCTTCATGCCGAAGTCATCTCCAAGCCAGGGCATAGCTCTCTTGAAAGCATTCTCAACATCGGCGTCATTATCTGCAAAAGCATCTTCAAAGATTAGAACTAAGTTCTTTATTTTTCCTGTTATTTGACCATGTTTATAGCAAGATATATCCAGTAATATGGTTCACCTGGGCCTGAAAAACGGCGGTGGGCATATGTAGAAAGGAGTTACAACAGGCTCAATATCCCAAGTTGAAACTCGGCTAGGCCGTTCACCAGAAGTTGATTCATCCCATCCTACCTGTTAGATCTAAAACTTAATTGCCAAAATTGAAAAATTACAAGCCTTTTCTCCTTCTGCAACAAATATCTAGATTTACATGTTACCCTGGCAGAAACAGATTTATGTAGCCAAGGGCATATATATTAGAGCCATGTAGTATAACGGATAAAACAGATGAACTTAAAACGTGCATGCTAATGATGCATTTTCCACTGAAATCATGCCAGACATTTTCGGGAAAAAAGGTGCAAAATAAAAATGGACAACACTTGCATTCCTACTATCAGAACGCCCAAAGAATACCTGAAGACTACACCACTGTGAATTCTTCCATCGCACAGGATCCAGGTCACTGATACCAGTTATTGTACCCATGTATCTGCGTACTCCAGACTCCTCGGTTTCGAACATCATTCTAAACCGCATGCCAAGAGAAACTTGGGTATACATGGCTTTGTTATACTTTGCCAAGGGTACCACAAACGCAGAAGGACTTGCCCTATCAAAATTAAAAAAAAAAACTATTAAGACATCAAGACCTTATTTTTTAAGACAAAAAAATGATGAGAACATGATAACAATGAATTGAAGGACAGTCAAAATATGTTATAGGCAGCAATACCTTGGATTGTAGAATATAGTAAACGGGCTGTTATTTGCAGCAGCATGAGCCGCAGCAGCAAGGATCCCAATATGCATGCTATCACTAGAAATCACTGATGAAGAGAGAGCTGACTGCTGTCTATTAGCCCGCCTTATACCCAAGAGATACTGGGACTTCTCATCTCTACATTTAAGCAAAGAGTTCCAGTTAAGCAGCAAAAAAAGATATACGAATGTGTGCCTCTATATATGTATGTATATGAACTATACCTTATGAAAAGAACGGCATCACCAGCAAAAAGTCTTTTGTTGCTAACAAAGACACTCCAACCAGTAGTTAGAAGGTGCCTCTTTCGTTGACCTGCAAAGAAGCCATTATGCATTGAAGACTATTATTCCGTTTCTTTATCCTCAAACTCTTTTGAGTAGCATAATACAGTGAACAGAATGATATGACTGGTATCACCAAAAGCATTATTAGTTAAGATTAAGTGTAAAGTTGTGAACGACGAAGTTTTTATCCTCGAACTGTTTTGAGTAGTAAGGATGTTAATAAATATATTTACGACAACATTAATAAAAAGCAAGTGATGATCGCTTTGCAGCAAAAACGCAAAGACTTCTGCTTGTGAAACAGAAGGGCGACATCTAGAAGAGACTGATACCTCGATAGATATGTCTAAATGTCCATGTATTCTCGTGTAAATCTCTGGCTACTATCTCTTGAGCAGGTGGTTGCATTGAAAAATCCTACCAAATATTATCATTTTAGTCTCAGTAAAAGTAGGCACGAAATGCATACATCACGCCTCTCAAATCCTAAAATAGAAATAGAAATATTGAAAATTTTTACACACCAGAGGGGGGAAGATCTTCTCAGCTGCTCTACGAGGCACAGAAAATCCACCATGAGTGCTAGTGTCACTAGCTGTAAGAGTCTTGCAAAAGAACTCGGCAGGTTGTCTACTTTGCTTGAGGCCCATATCAGATGCTAGTAATGCTTCCGTCACACTGTAGAATACTACTTTAAAATTCTACCCAAATTTCAGGAAGGAAAAAGGAGGCAGTTCCACCGCGATATAAATATAGTAATTCTCAAATGGACCAGTTGACTTACTTTGCTTACAGGTTGAAGAGTCATCTGAGCATAGACCTCATCAGTTTCTGAATCAGCCTGATTCAAAATTTAAATAAAACGAATAAATTAGAAGCTTCAAAGAACCTTATAACTTGCATTTTTAGATAATCTCTAACTGTAACAAAGTTATCTACACCATCCGGATGTGTACATGGATGCACCAAGTACTTAAGCCAAAAACAACTCAGTTTAAAGGAAAGCAATATTGTCAATCAAAGTGCAGATAATCTCGGGATAAATGCACAAAATTAATTTAGGAGCAACCACTTCCCCTTCAACGGTTTAAAGAAAAAAAGAAACTTGGGACAACGATGGCTTGCTTTTGCTTACATGCAATGTGATATTATGAAGCATGCAAAATATCTTGGAAGGAAGGTTAGGGTAGTTTGGAACGAAATCAGTCTCCTTCCGCATTGATGCCGCAACCTGACAAGAAAATATATATTACTTAGCAAAAAAATATTCATAATAGACCAGACGTAGAAACAATTATTCCATAGGAATGAATGTGGAAAATGACTCACTCGCTCGCTATGGCCTTGAGGAAAGTAAACCACCAAACTTCCAACTGGCGGCAAAGAAACAAGTGGTCCAGTGCCATAATTCCGAATTGATACTCTTCCTTTCTCCTGCGTTACCGAAACCAACCAGAATATTATCAAACATCCCAAAAGACCACACAAGAGGAAAAAAAAGTCAAAAAAATAATAAAAAGCTTCAACTACCAAAAGATTCACAATATCCATACCCTTCAAACTTTTAGAAGGATAGACATGTTAAGAATTGACTTTATAGAATTATAGACTCAAAGCAAGAAATCCACAATTCCCTTGTGTATGAACTATTAATTCTACTTTCTTTCTTTTTCCAGATTGCCAGTTCATGAAAAAGGTTATCATGAATTTTCTTATATAATTAAAGAGTATTTTTTTTCCCTAAACCCAAATTTTCCCCTCTAAAAAAGGTAAACTTGACACTCAGTTCAGTTACAATAACTTCATTTCTTGTCTTGTTGCTAGCTACTTTCCATTTTATGGAAATGGGATTTTAAAGAATTTCTAAAAAAAAAAAAAGAGAGTTACAATATAAAGCATTAAATGACACCAAACAAGGAACTAAATTTCTTTAAATCAACAACAATTTAGAGGAGAATCCATTCAACAACTAATAATTAAGCGAAAAAATTCTCAATACTCATAAAAAAGAAATTGGTAAGAAAAATAAACAAACAAACCTTCAGCAGGATTTCCCAAAAATCCATTTGGTGGAGCCTTCATGCTTCTTGAAAATTTGGTTCAATTAAGGGGAAAAAATCAATAAACCCCCCTTTTCTTAGCGAATCCAATAACTTGTTTTGCTCCAACAAATGGTGAAAAAGAGATCAACTTTCTCAACCATAAATTTAACTTCAACTCTACGAGGAAACGACCCCGCCGCCGCCGCTGCCTCTGCCGCTGCTGCTACTTTCATTCACATTCAAAAATCCCCCCGCCCCCAGAAAAAGGAACTAAATCCCTAAATTGTAAATACCCAAAGCTTAGTTCATTTCGGAGCTGAATTTTTTTCTCTTAATCAGCTTCGTAACAAGCTTTTGATTCGTTTTGGTATTTCAATCACACAAAGCATTTCCTTCTCCAATCGGTTCCGATAAGCCGAACTAACTTCACGAAGTGCTAACCGCCGGTGACCTGAAACTCGCCGTTTTGGGTCCAGAATCCGACGAGAAAAATTCAAATAAAAAAGGAGAAAAAAGGGAACTTTATGGGATCAAGGAGAATGAAACAGACTTGTCACCGGGAAATCAGAGAGACAAAGGCAAAGGAAAATCAAAACAAAAGCAAAGCTAAAAGCTAAAGCAGCCTTCTTTCCATTTTATCTTTACTTTCTCTGCTTTTTTTAATATTTATTTTCTGGGAAAGAAGCCGACAATATAGCAATATGATAGACTGGGGCGATCAGGCCTGGTAAATAAATAAAAAAGAAAAGAGAAAGGGGAGCTCTTTGGATTAATTTCACCAAAGTCCCCCATTTATAACTTAGATTCTAAATTGATCTATAAATTTCATAATATTCTAATAGTTAGTCAGGTCTTTCTATCAACTTAGTCATCAGCTTGGCCGTTAAATTTTAACCCAAGTTTGATAGTGGAGTGTTTTTGAAACATATGGTCAAAATTTTAAACAGTTTGTGTTAGTCGTTACTTAGAATTACATATAGTTTGAAGCTGACGTGCTAAGAAAATTATGTGTCAGATCAAGAGTGAAGCTATAATTTTCAGGAGGGTCAAAATTGAATTATATGTTTTTATAGGAATCAGAATGCAATTCAATCACTTTACAATTTTTAGAATGTCTAAATCATAATTTTACTTTTAGGGGTCAAAAACATATTTTTAATTTTAGTATGGCTTATATACAATTTCACCATTTTAAGGGAGTGAAGATCTCAAGTGTCTTCTAACTTTTCATGTGTGTCACATTCAAGTTGTTCAAGTTTATATGTATTTGTACATAAAATTTGGGCAAAATCAATGGATATACCCCTTCAAATTATTATTTAAATAAATAATCACATCTAAAATTATTTAGATAAATATCTCTTTCAATCTATGTGTAAGAAAAATTCGTATTTTATGTAAAACGAGTTATGAACTTGCGTTTCACTAAAAGCTAGTTTCGTATTAAGTGGGGTAAAAAGATAAACAATTTAACTTATCGTGTTTTTTACATAGAAATCACGTTGGACTAGGTGCAAGCTTGTCCTACATAGGCTAAAAGGAGTATTTATCTAAATAATTTTGGACAAAATTATTTATTTAAATAATATTTTTAGTGGTATATTTGAATAATTTAGTCTAAAATTTGAGTAAGGTGCTTTAATTACTCCACATTCACGTCTATGCTCTTCTTTGTATACTTTCCTAACATAAAGTCGCACAATCTTTATCCTTTCAAAAAAAAATATTTTGATGAGTCAAATTAAAACATTTTGAAATTTTGGACCAATTTAGATCAACCATAGTTTGGAAACATTTAAGTGAAATTAAACCCTTTTTTTACCTTTTTGAAATTAGATTTAACGGTTGCGCGTGCGATTTCACGCGTGATGTAAGGCAATTAGCGGAAAGTTCAAATTGACACCAAAATTTGGGAGATGCGCGCGTGGAACTTCACGACTGGTGCGCTGCAATTGCCGGAAAAGTTAAAACGTGGGAGATACGTGCGTGAGGCGTTGTCGTTTATACAGAGGAGTAAAATAAAGGCTATATATAATGCACCGGCGGTAAAAATATTTTGTTTCGAGATTAAATTTTGAATTGAATTCTTAGTCCCTAAAATTAGGACGCTTGTGGAAACAAAATATTTTCACCGTCAGTATATATAATTACCCTATATATATTGATACCTGAATTTAGCTTCGAGATGTAATTTGGTACCTAAATACTTATTTATTTATGTATTTGAATGGATTTAAGGTTCATTTTAGTACTTAAATTTGACTTAATTATTCAAATTGATACCCAAAATTTACTTTTTTGCTCCAAATTGATACTTAGGATATTATTTGACCTATTTGAACCGTGAAACTAAATTTAGGTACCAATTTGAACTTAGAAGACAAGTTTATGTATCTAATTGGACCAAAAAAAGTTTAGATACCGAATTAAATCTTAAAACTAGTTTTCAGATACCTAACTGAACTAAAAAAATTAAATATCAATTTACACCTTAGAGTAAAATTTAGATACTAAAATATATTTTTAGTCTAAAATAAAAGTAAGGGTGATTTTTATAAAGAAAAATTTGTAGTAACTTATTATGTAATTTTTTTACTTGGGTTGGCGGGATTTTAATATGGTGTGTACTACTCTAGTAATATTTAGATTTAAAGGCACATTCTTTTATTGTTTTTGAAATTTTTATAGTATTCGATTTAAATTAATTGATTAATAGATGATATATTAATAGTTATAAAAAAATAAAATGAATCAAATATATCGCTACAAAATTTTAATTAGATAAATCATCTATTCTAAAATTATTTAGATAAATGTCCCCCTTTCAACACACGTAGAATGAAATCGCGTCCAACAAAAAGCGAGTTCTAAAATTACGTTTAGTAGGACGTGAGTGTATAGGTTAAAACTTAAATCTCTAACCATATTACAATAAACTCTTTTTTCGAACAAAGCTGATCATATAACAGAGGAAAGATACAGAGATCAACTATCGAAACAAGTTCACTTGGTAGAAAAAAAAGAACAAGATAACATACATAAACCCTTGGGCAAAAAGAAACTGTTAGACTTATTTTGATATAACTTAAATTTAATTTTAAGGACTAACTAGTAAAAAATTTGTAAAGTAAGATTCGCGAAATAAATTTGTCAAAAACTCGATTCAAACTTTTCAAAATGATTTATAAATTGTTTGACTTTGCACCTATATCGAATGTATTTTTAAAAAGTCAACAAATTTCTAAAACATGAGGTTTAAGGAAAAGTTTCGAAACCTTCCTTAAGGTTTCGAAACCTTTTCGGGCAGAATGACCAGTTTCTTGAAACCTTGGCCCTGTAACGACTACTTTTTACAAATTCCTTCTTAAGGTTTCGAAACCTCTGTGCAGGTGAGCATTTAATGCTCGGTTTTAATGGCTTCCAACGGCTCCAAACTCTCTACAATGCCTCTCAACGGTTAGAAAAGATCAAGAGCACTTAAAAGGGATCTCCAAACAGTAATGAAGCAACAAGAAAGCCTATCCAAATATTCAAGTCATTAACAACTCAAATTTCCATCTTTCTTGTAAACACTAGTGTTGTTCTTCATTGTAATTTATTTCCTAGTGTTTCTTTGGGTGTGTGAGAGTGTTTACATTGTGCAAACACCTATATTGTGAGGATTTTCTAGTTTGCTTCTTTGTACTAAAATTTGGGAAATGATTCAATAGACTTTGGGGTATAAGTCTATTGAATTGTGTAAGGTTCCTCATTATCCTAAAGGAAAGACAAATTAGTGGATTTGTGGAGCTGAGCATAGAACTTCAGGTCGACCCAATCTTAAACCTTAATCATCTGTGTAACGACCCAATCTTCAGGTCGATCATCTGGAGCTTGAATTCAGGTCGAATATTTAATTTAAGTATTAAATTGAAGGAATGAGATATTGAAAGATTAATTTTAAGGTAAGTGATGAACGTTTTGGGTAAAGATGGGAGGTTGGGGGCTTATAATGCAATTATAACAAGATGTGATGGAATGGGGCTTTCTTTTGAATTAAAATGGGGAAAGGGAGGAAAAAGTCAGATTTCATCTTTCTCTCTCTTTTTTCCCTTATCGTTTCTCTCTCTTTTTCTTCCACAAGCTTTCAAGTCTGATCTACCATCATCAGAGTCTCCATTTTCAATACCTATATTGTCATCGTGTTCATCTCATCGAAACAAGTCGGCTGGTGGTCGTGGCACCACCTTCAGAGCTGTCGTGGAGAAGAGTGAGCGGAGTGAAATTTCAGGTTGTTCAAATAAAGAGTTTGAGTGCTCAAAACCTAAACCGAGGCTATCGTTGGACTCCTCGTCGCCAGAAAATTGATCTAGAGCTTGCCGTCATCGTCTGACCACCAAAAGCCACTGCATGCGCTGCCCATACGCGTGGGCAAGCTACGGTTAAAGGTGAGGCAGCATATCAGCTGCTGGGCTCAGGGTAAGTCGTTGGGCCAGCTTTGGAGCCGGCCTGCCAACCAAGCTGCCAATGAGTCGGCCTGCTAGTCGTCAACCGAGACAACCATTGTTGACCGTTGCTGCCGTTTGTAATCACTAATTCTGTCAGGGGTGAACCCGCATTTATTTTTGTTTTATAATAATGGGCTTATATGGACTGTTATTAAAATCCAAAAAATATTACTAGTAGTGTGTGTCTTAATTATAACTATATATGTATGTGTGTTGCTACTTGAGAAAAAAAAACCCAAAAACATTACTAGAAGTATGTTTATTGCTTTACCTTATTACATGTTATTTTAAAATCCCAAAAAGAATTATTAAGTTATATGTGTATACATATGTGTTATCATTATTATACGTGTTAGTATACCATTTCCTTTATGTTATCTTATTATTATCGTATTTATCACTAAGGTTAATATATTATTATCTTATGTTATGTCATTATAATTAAAATCAGAAAATACAAAAAAAATATACATATAAACCAATCAATTTAATAAATAAAACCCAAGTTAGTTTTTATCATCAGCCCATATACATATAATTACCAATCTAAATAAAAGCGCACATATAATTAAAATTCAGTCCATTTTATTATACATATTTTACACGCCCAATAAAGCCAAAACTCAAATCTGATAATGACTAAAAAACCCTAATTTCTCATTGTTGTTTCGTAGCTCCTTTCCAGCCGTCAGATCCGGCCAGATATAACGGTCTTTGATGAAGCAGGAAGAGGCTCTTCATATCGCCACGCGCGGCTCTTCATATCGTCACGCGTGCGTGCAATTAAACCGTGACTCTTCAGGTCCCGTGGTCGTCTGCATTCTGGCCACACCAGTGCCACCTCGATGCCATGGCAGCTGCTGCACTCCACGGCGACCACCACTCTGGCAGATACACTGGTCCCCTTCAACCGCTTGGCCACGTCAGCACATCCAATAAAAAGGACGAGATTAGCAGGAAATCAAAAAGTCAAATAACACAAATGTTAGGGAACAAAATGAATTAGGGGACAGGCCATCAATTGCAGAGATGCACAACAATTTCAGAGAAAATAGCAGCAACCAATAGGATAAATTCATGCAATTTCCCTGTATTTCAGATTTTTCATGTAATTATGGCTATAAAAGCCGAACTAAAAGCAATTGTAAACCCTAGTAAGCAAGAATGAGGATATTGAGCGAATCAATAGAGAACATAATCGACCTCAAATTTCAGAGGTATAATCTCTTCTACTGCTACTTCTACTTCGAGTATTTACACAAAAAAGCTTAGAAGTTTGGGTTCTGTAAGCTTTCATACCCTCGTAGTTTCCGCTTCCCTTTGCGTCGCTCCGCATCCCGCTGCTGTTAATAAACCCTACAACTCCCCTAATTTGTGCGTGGTGAAACAGAAAGATGCAAACGGTGGGGATGGTCTTTCTGGTCCCTTTTATACGTCTATTTTTTCGTTTTTTGGAAAATGGAGGGGTAGATCTTTTTTTCTAGGGTTTTTTGGGAGTCTTTGGCTTCATCGGCCGCTGTCATATGGCAGCCGAATTCTGGGTTTAGCGGCGAAAGACCGTCGAAATCTGGGTTCATCAAGAATCTAGATGAACACTGGCAAGGGTGTTATAACATGGGGAGAGTTTTTTGCCGAAAGAGGAAAAGAAATGAAATAGAAGGGATTTTATAATGTTTTCACGTTTTAAAAATGGGAAATTAGCATAATAAGGACCTTTACCCCACTTTAATCTCACATTTGGCCCTTCCGCAGGTCTAAATACCGTTATTAGTCCTCCCGCGTGGTATAATCACACCCTCAAGACATTCTGCCTTTTTTATTCACGATTTTAATCCCTGTTACTTTTATTACGTCCTCATTTTCTTTTAAGACCCGCCCTTTTATTTTATTTCTTTACGTTTTAGTCCAAATTCCAGTATTTTAAAATCCTAATCATACTTTTTATTTCAGTTTGTACCCTGTTAACAATCCGTTGTTTTTATGATTAAATCTGTTGTTTTGGGCGTTTTTTATATGCGGTTGTTCGATAATCATATGTCTTTATTTCCTTTAATGTATGATATTTTTGTGATGTATGTGTAAAAATGATTATAATGTGTAGTTTCTCTTTGAATATGTAATTTATTTAAAAATTGTATGATATAGTTTTGCTTTTTTATAAAGATCATATGGTTTTATAAATATATATACATAGAAAATGTGTTCTTTGAAAAATGGATAAAGTGAAGTATTGTAGGTTCTTGGGTGTTTATAATTAATCATGTAGTACTTTTTGTAAAAAGAGTAATATGTTTTTTAATGTGTAATATGTAACACCCCCTTCCCGTATCCGTACACCGATCACAAGTCGGAAATGTCACAACAGTTTAAAAATCATTATACTACAAAAATCATGTCAAATTTAAAAATTTCAAATATTAACATACCATAAGTAATTAACTTAACATATAATAATTATACATATCGTACCATGTAATTTTATTTACATAACCAAAATTAATACAAGGCATGCCGGTTAACTGGTTTCACAAAATAACAGATTATTTTCGTACATGCCCCTAATTTCTAACAAAACAAGATGTCATAAGTACAGAAAATAACCTATTGACGTGTTAATCTCCTCCAAAAGAGATAGAGTGATACAACGCTTTGCTACTACTCCCAGCTACCTACGCGTATTACAGAAAATACACGCTGAGAATATTCTCAATGAGGCATAAGGTAAGTAACTCATATAAAATAATTGTAAATGCATGATATTTTCAGAAATCAAGTCAACAATTAAATTCACATACTTTAAGAGTGCATGAATAATTATGCAAAAGCACATATCATAATAAATCTCTAACTTGAAAAATCACATAGCCCAAGGTAAATATCGAGTGACTAATATACGAATCATGTACTTTAAAAGTACTACTCTTTTCATATCTGACTCGTAGGACATTATAAAATGTAAATAACTCGTAGGACACATAAGTGTCAAATGCTCGTAGAACACATTAAAGTGTCGATAACTCGTAGGACACAATAAAGTGTCAATATCTCGTAGGACTCTAATGGTATACCACTATATTGTCAGACTCAATATTATACTACTAAGGGCAATATAAAATAATTTTCCTGCAAATATGGCAATCAACCTAAACTTCACATATATATATCACATAAAAGAAATTTCATATTGGAGCAGTTCATACTCCAATATGTCATATAATATCTCATCGGTATACTACCATAAAAATAATATCATATAATTTATCATGTAAATATCATGCAAAAAATCATATCATGCTAAGTTAAAAATCATGTCACATATTAATTTAAAACATTTATGCACTCACCTTTGCCTCATATAACTTTTAATACTCGATTCAATCCCGAACCTTTTCCTTTCCCTTTTTAGTTCGATCACGATTGGTATCAGTATTTACACAACAAATAACATATACCATTTCAAAGTATATGTTAGAACATATATAATTCATATATAATAATGGAAAGTAAATAAATAACTATCCATTATTAACTAAAATTGATTCGATAAATCTTCCATATTCGAAACAATATTTTTCATATTTTTCCTTAAAATTCCAACTTTTCCCAAAATTTACAATTTAGTCCCTAAGGACTATTTTAAGCTTCCAAACATCATTTCCAAGCCCCAAATCATGGCATTTCTCATCATTTTCACTTTAGGACCTAGACTTAAAAAAAGTTCACAACTTGATCCTTTAATTTCCAAAAATTACAATTAAGTCCTAAAGTCACCAAAAACTTCAAAATAAGCTTCCATATCACTTAACTTGATTTTTCAACCTACTACACTTCAAAAATAAGTTTTACAGCCAAGTCCCTAAACTTTCCAAAAATTTACAAATTGATCCCTAATGCCAAAATAATTAGGTATTTCATTCCAAACACTTTATTTCATCATTCTATACAATTCTTCCTTCTACAACACCCTAAAATTCAACGCTTGACATAAACCCTAAAAATTCCATAATTTAAGAACATGAGTTTTTCTTCAATCTAACAACTCAAACAAGCTTGAATAACATCAAACTCGTCATTTCCTACTTCAAACAAAATTTTGCCATAACTTCCCCTTATTTTCCATCATTCCCAAAATGGTCACTGAACGTTTTCCATGAAAACTTTCACCACTTGAACACTAGAAACAACAACACAAGCATATTTCCATCATAATAATCCATATAAACTCAAGTTTCAAGCATGCTCTTCATCCATCTAAATCTTCAAACTCAACATAGAAGCATAGAAACTAAGCAAAAATTATGTCAAATGATAGAGAATTTCAAGAGGAATAATTTTCTATTTCATGTCTTCAACCTAAAACCAACTCAAGAAGCTTAAAAATTGAATCAAAGTCCCTCACCTTGTTCAAAGAGCTGTTCGACAGCCTTGTATAGAGCTTGAAGAAGACTAATTTTTTTTTCTAACATTCTATTACTTAATTATGCCATTTGGCATAATATAATACCATTAAATTCAATTAAAAATCACATAATGCCACATGTATTTTATTTTAAACATGATAAAGCCACTTGCCTCATAAAAATGAATATTAAATTCATTTTATTCACCTTTCCATCTTTGTCCCCCCCACTATCCCAAAATTACTAGTTAGACCTTCTAGCTCAAATCCAACCAACTAGTTGGAAACTAACCAAATCTTAATTGAAATTCAACCAAACTAAGATAGAATATTCCAAAATAATATTCTATCACTTTTCCATAGCCTCTTGAATCAAACTCTAAAATTTATATTCGATCCGATATACCGATAATTTCTACTACAATTAAGTCTTTTACGAACTATCGGATTCCAAAAATTCCCAAAATTTAACATAATGTTCCCGTAGTCTAAATAAGACTTCCTTCAAATTTTCATAATTTTCTGAGCTTGAATGATCACCCGAATTCAATTTAAACTTTAACCGTAATTTCTCAATAATAGAAATATCGGATCGAACCAACAATTTCATATTCGATCCACACCCTTATATAATCTATTTATTTTTGCCATAAAAATTTTATTGGGAAAATTACCATGTTAGTCCTTGTATTTTTCAAGACTTTTCACTTTTATCACCAAACTTTGAAACTTTACGTTTTAGCCACTAATCTAAAACTACCAAACGTAATTATATGCAATACCAACACTAAGAAAAAATTTGGGGTATTACAATTCTCCCCCTTAAGAAAATTCGTCCTCGAATTTTCAAAACGTATCTTGTTTAAACAAGTACGGGTATTGCTTTTCGATTGCATCATTGGTTTCCCATGTTGCTTCCTCCACCTTGTGATTGCGCCAAAGAACTTTAACCAAAGGTATCTGCTTGTTTCTTAACTCTTTAACCCTATAAGCCAATATCTTGATTGGTTCTTCCTCGTAAGTCAAGTCTGACTATAGCTCAATCTTTTCTGGAGCAATCACATGAGATGGATCCGATCGATATCTTCGAAGCATCGAAACATGGAAAACATCATGAATTCTGCTCATCTCTAGTGGAAGGGCCAACTGATATGCAACAGAACCAACTCTCTTCAATATCTCATACGGTCCAACGTATATGGGACTCAACTTCCCTTTGCGACCAAATATCATCATCTTCTTCCAAGGTGAAACTTTCAGGAACACTTTTTGTCTAACACTGAATTGAATGTCCTTCCTTTTCAGATCTACACAGGCTTTCTGTCGGTCAGCAGCCTTCTTGAGATTTTCTTGTACAATTTTGACATTTTCTTCCATATCTTGCAACATGTCCGACTTGATAATCTTGTAATCATGCAGGTCAAACCAATTTAATGGTGATTTGCACTTTCTACCATATAAAGCCTCAAAATGTGCCATTTGTATACTTGCCTGATAACTATTGTTGTAAGCGAACTCTGCTAGTGACAAGTATTTTTCCCAAGATTCTTCAAACTCAATAACACTAGCCCTCAACATATCTTCAAGTACCTAATCACTCTTTCCGACTGACCATCGGTTTGAGGATGAAAAGCAGTACTAAAGTTCAATCGGGTTCCCAAAGCTCTGTGTAATGCTTTCCAAAATCTTGATGTGAACTTTAGATCTCGGCCAGATACAATAGATATAGGCACTCCGTGCAGTCGAACTACTTCTTTAATATACACCTTAACATACCTGCTCATCTGATAATCTATCATGACTGGTATAAAATGAGCTGTCTTGGTCAATCTGTCCACAATTACCCAAATAGTATCTTTCTTACTGGGAGTCAAAGGCAATCCTGTTACAAAATCCATCGTAACTCTATCCCACTTCCATTGTGGAATCATGATAGGCTGCAACTTCCCAGACGGCACTTGGCGTTCAGCTTTCACCTTCTGACAACTCAAACACTTTGCAACAAACTCTGATATCATCATCTTCATGCCCGGCCACCAATATCGACTTTTCAAATCTTGATACATTTTGTTTGAACCAGGATGCATGGTCAATGGACTATAATGTGCCTCGGTAAGCAATTCCTGCCTCAACTCATTATCTTCAGGAATATACACTCTACATTTATGATAAAGGCATCCCTCGAGTTTAACTTCATAATCTTTAACCTCACCCGGTTCCACGTGTTTCATCTTTGCTGCACAATCTTTATCTTGATGCTGACTTTCTTTGATTCGACCTAACAATGATGATCTTAATTGTAACTCTACCGATAAAGAACCATCATAATGTCCTTCTAATTGTGCATTCATAGCCTGTAGTGCAGCAAATGTCTTCCGGCTCAAAGCATCTGCCACAACATTAGCTCTGCCGAGATGATAATCAGTGATCAAATCATAGTCCTTTATCAGCTCTAACTACCTTCGTTGCCGCAAATTTATCTCTTTCTGAGTCATCAAATACTTTTAACTCTTGTGATTAGTGTAGACATGGCAACGTTCACCATACAAATAATGTCGCCATACTTTCAAAGCAAACACAACTGTAGCAAGCTCCAAATCATGTGTCGGGTAGTTTCTTTCATGTGTTTTCAACTGTCGAGAAGCATAAGCAATCACCTTTCCTTCTTGCATCAGTACACAACCCAAACCATTGTAGGATGCATCACTGTACAAGGTAAATTCCTTACCCGACTCTGGCTGTACTAGTACTAGAGCTTCTGTTAAAACTTTCTTCAATTGATCAAAACTTTCTTGACATCTTTCAGTCCAAACAAATGGCACATCTTTCCTCAACAATTTAGTAAGCGGAGCAGCTATCATAAAGAAATTCTTAACAAACCTGCGATAATATCCAGCTAGTCCCAAGAAACTACGGACCTCAGTAATATTCTTGGGAATTTTCCACTCGACAATAGACTGTACTTTCTTAGGATCAACTCTAATCCCTTCAGCCGAAGCAATGTGTCCCAAGAAAGCTACCTCAGACAACCAAAACTCACACTTTGAGAGTTTAGCATACAACTTATTTTCTCTCAAAATCTGCAATACTATTCGCAGGTGCATATCATGATCTTCTTTGGTCTTCGAATATACCAAGATATCATCAATGAAGACTACCACAAACTGATCAATGTATGGCTGAAACACTCGATTCATCAGATCCATAAATGCAGCTAGAGCATTGGTAAGACCGAATGGCATCACTACAAACTCATAATGACCATACCTTGTCCGAAAGGATGTCTTTGGGACGTTTTCCTCTTTAACTTTCAGCTGATAATAGCCTGATCGAAGATCAATCTTGGAAAATACTGCTGCTCCTGTCAATTGATCAAACAAATCTTCTATCCTCGGCAGTAGATACTTATTCTTTATAGTTACCTTGTTCAATTACCGATAATCAATGCACAGTCGCAACAAACCATCTTTCTTTTTAACAAACAACACTGGAGCTCCCCACCCTGAAGTACTGGGAAGAATAAACCCTCTATCCAACAATTCTTGCAACTGTGACTTCAATTCTCTTAACTCTGCAGGTGCCATCTTGTACGGAGTCATTGACACTGGTTCAGTTCCTGGAATTACCTCGATTCTAAACTGAACTTCTCTTTCAGGAGGCAACCCTGGTAACTCCTCTGGAAACACATCTGGAAAATCTCGAACTGTCGGAATAGCCCTGAGATCATTACTAACCTTTTGAGTATCCACTACATGTGCCAAAAAAGCCTGACAACCCTATTCCACTAGCTTCATGGCCTTAAGAACTGATATCACATTCTTTAAACATTGTGAGCCTTCGCCCAACACTATAACTTATGAACCTTCAACAGTCTTTAAAATCAACTGCTGTTGACGACATCTCACGATAGTATCGTGAGCATGAAGCCAATCCATACCCAAAATAATCCCTAATTCATCAAAGGGCAACTCCAACAAATTAGCTGCAAACTCATATCCCTGAACTAGGAGTGGATACTCCTTACTCACTTTGGTTACCCGGACGCGTTGACTGAGTGGATTGACCACTACCACATCACTCTGAATCGGTTCTAAAGGAATTTCTCTCTTTCGTACCAACATAGAACTAATATAGGAGTATGTGAGTCCAGTATCTATTAGAACAAATACAGGTTCACCATAAAGTAGAAAAGTACATGTAATGATGTCGGGATCATCACGATCATCTCTATCATCTTGTGTCCGAAGATGATAGACTCTAGCTGGAGCCCGGTCATCTCTGCTTGCACCCACCTCAACATCTTTTCTGGAATCCACTCTGGACGATCCAGCAGATCCTCGTCCTCGTCCCCTCTGCATATCAACTGATCCCTGGATCTGCACAGATCTGTCATTCCAGGTCGGACAATCTCGTATAAAATGTTCAGTCTTGTCGCAGTGGAAACAAGCCCCTGTAGCCATCCGACACTCTCCACGATGTGGTCGGCCACAAATCTTACATTGAGGAGGACTTTGTTTACTACCATAATTTTTCGATACTGCTCCAGCATTTTTAGACTTCCTCGTTTGGTAAGATTGTCCTCGGGCTGATGAAAATCCTGTCTTTACTTGCTGATTATATCCTTTACTCCGCTTAGATGATTGCGAAGTAAAAGATATACTAGCACCTCTTTTCTGTCCCAAAGACTCCTTTACAGCTTTATCTCGGACATTTTCCATTGCTTTTGCTTTGTTGACAGCATCTTGAAAGTCGAGGGGTATAGGCCACCAGAACTTTTTGATATTCTGAATCGAGCCCACCAATGAAACTATATGTAATGGCCTTCTCAGTCGGAAGTAGCTCTGAAGCAAATCTGCTCAGCCTGTTAAATTCACACTCGAACTCATAAACTGAGCGATCCCCTGTCTCAAGTCAATAAATCACTATCGCATCTCACAAACAAAGATATATCCAATATACTTCCTCCTAAATTCTTGGAGGAAGAACTGCCAATTAATTTCCTCATGAACTCGGGTTGTGACATTATTCCACCAGATCAAGGCTTGTCCTCTTAACAGGGAAATTACACCATCTAACTTCCCTTGGTCATCACAACCAATCCGGGCCAAAATGGCCTGTACATCATTTAGCCACATATCAGCTAACATCGGATTACCATCAGTATCTCCTTGGAAATCCGGAGCTTGTAACTTCTTCAATTCTTTGGGCACTGATATCCGAGGAGGTCGATTTATGATCGCATCTAGTGCCTGTAGAAAGGTGGTCTGATCCTGAACTGGCATCTCCTGCTGTACCTTCTCTCCTATCTCTGGGGCATTTTCGGGCCCCACCAGATCTGTGGCATGTCGGGAACCCTCACCTTTCGACATTTGTTCTCATAACACATACTTAAACTAATAAGCAATTGTGCATCAATCAAACAAATATCATTTTCCATTAAATACGACATCCTAGTGGCATGTAAACTTTTAAACACTTTCTTTAAGTTCAAAATAATCCAGAACCGGCTAAACCTGTGGCCTTGATACCAAATAAATGTAACACCCATTCCCGTATCCATACACTGAACACGAGTCGGAAATGTCACAGCAATTTAAAAATCATTATACTACAAAAATCAGGTCAAATTTAAAAATTTCAAATATTGACATACCATAAGTAATTAACTTAACATATAATAATTATACATATCGTACCATGTAATTTTATTTACATAACCAAAATTAATACAATGCAGGCCGGTTAACTGGTTTCACAAAATAACAGATTATTTTCATACATGCCCCTAATTTCTAACAAAACAAGATGTCGTAAGTAAAGAAAATAACATATTGACATGCTAATCTCCTCTAAAAGAGATAGAGTGATGCAACGCTTTGCTACTACTCCCAACTACCTATGCGTATTACAGAAAATACACGATGAGAATATTCTCAGTGAGGCATAAGGTAAGTAACTCATATAAAATAATTATAAATGCATGATATTTTCAGAAATCAAGTTAACAATTAAATTCACATACTTTAAGAGTGCAGGAATAATTAAGCAAAAGCACATATCATAATAAATTTAACCTGAAAAATCACATAGCTCAAGGTAAATATCGAGTGACTAATATACGAGTCATGTACTTTAAAAGTACTAGTCTTCTCATATCTGGCTCGTAGGATATTATAAAATTTCAATAACTCGTAGGACACATAAGTGTCAATAGCTCGTAGGACACATTAAAGTGTCGATAACTCGTAGGACTCTAATGGTATACCACTATATTGTCAGACTCAATATTATACTACCAAGGGCAATATAAAATAATTTTCATGCAAATATGGCAAACAACCTAAATTTCACATATATATATATATATATATATCACATAAAAGAAATTTCATATTGGAGCAGTTCATACTCCAATATGTCATATAATATCTCATCGGTATACTGCCATAAAAATAATATCATATAATTTATCATGTAAATATCATGCAAAAAATCATATCATGCTAAGTTAAAAATCATGTCACATATTAATTTAAAACATTTATGCACTCACCTTTACCTCGTATAACTTTTAATACTCGATTCAATCCCGAACCTTTTCCTTTCCTTTTTTAGTTCGATCACGATTGGTATCAGTATATACACAACAAATAACATATACCATTTCAAAGTATATGTTAGAACATATACAATTCATATATAATAATGGAAAGTAAATAAATAACTATCCATTATTAACTAAAATTGATCCGATAAATCTTCCATATTCGAACCAATATTTTTCATATTTTTCCTTAAAATTCCAACTTTTCCCAAAATTCACAATTTAGTCCCTAAGGACTTTTTTAAGCTTCCAAACATCATTTCCAAGCTAAATCCTGGCATTTCTCATCATTTGCACTTTAGGACCTAAACTTAAAAAAATTTCACAACTTGATCCTTTAATTTCCAAATATTACAATTAAGTCCTAAAGTCACCAAAAACTTCAAAATAAGCTTCCATATCACTTAACTTGATTTTTCAACCTACTACACTTCAAAAATAAGTTTTGCACCAAGTCCCTAAACTTTCCAAAAATTTACAAATTGATCCCTAATGCCAAAATAATTAGGGATTTCATTCCAAACACTTTATTTCATCATTCTATACAATTCTTCCTTCTACAATACCCTAAAATTCAACACTTGACATAAACCCTAAAAATTCCATAATTTAAGAACATGAGTTTTTCTTCAATCTAACAACTCAAACAAGCTTGAATAACATCAAACTCATCATTTCCTACTTCAAACAAAATTTTGCCATAACTTCCCCTTATTTTCCATCATTCCCGAAATGGTCACTAAACCATTTCCATGAAAACTTTCACCACTTGAACACTAGAAACAACAACACAAGCATATTTCCATCATAATAATCCATATAAACTCAAGTTTCAAGCATGCTCTTCATCCATCTAAATCTTCAAACTCAACATAGAAGCATAGAAACTAAGCAAAAATTATGTCAAATGATAGAGAATTTCAAGAGGAATAATTTTCTATTTCATGTCTTCAACCTAAAACCAACTCAAGAAGCTTAAAAATTGAATCAAAGTCCATCAACTTGTTCAAAGAGCTGTTCGGCAGCCTTCTATGGAGCTTGAAGAAGACTAAATTTTTTTCTAACATTCTATTACTTAATTATGCCATTTGGCATAATATAATACCATTAAATTCAATTAAAAATCACATAATGCCACATGCATTTTATTTTAAATATGATAAATCCACTTGTCTCATAAAAATGAATATTAAATTCATTTGATTCACCTTTCCAACTTTGTCCCCCAACTATCCCAAAATTACTAGTTAGACCTTCTAGTTCAAATCCAACCAACTAGTTGGAAACTAACCAAATCTTAATTGAAATTCAACCAAACTAAGATAGAATATTCCAAAATAATATTCTATCACTTTTCCATAGCCTCTTGAATCAAACTCTAAAATTTATATTCGATCCGATATATCGATAATTTCTATTGCAATTAAGTCTTTTACGAACTATCGGATTCTAAAAATTCCCAAAATTTAACATAATGTTCCCTTAGTCTAAATAAGACTTCCTTCAAATTTTCATAATTTTCTGAGCTCGAATGATCACCTGAATTCAATTTAAACTTTAACTGTAATTTCCCAATAATAGAAGTATCGGATCGAACCAAAAATTTCATATTCGATTCACACCCATATATAATCTATTTATTTTTGCCATAAAATTTTTATTGGGAAAATTACCATGTTAGTCCCTGTATTTTTCAAGACTTTTCACTTTTATCACCAAACTTTGAAACTTTACGTTTTAGCCACTAAACTAAAACTACCAAACTTAATTCTATGCAATACCAACA
Organism: Hibiscus mutabilis; assembly: GCA_019671005.1. NCBI lineage: Eukaryota > Viridiplantae > Streptophyta > Magnoliopsida > Malvales > Malvaceae > Hibiscus > Hibiscus mutabilis. Next base: position 54,644,208 of record CM033745.1, read on the forward strand.
CTAAGCAAAAAATTGGGGTATTACATAATATTTTTGTGATCTACGGGCTTGGTTAAGTTCTCTAGTGTTAGTTAGTTTTTGGCCTTAGGTTGTGGGCCTTAGTTTTGGGTCTTAGGTCTTGGGCTTAGTCTTTTTGGGGCTTTAGATTAGATGAATTAATTGGATTAATTAAAATCACGTGCCCGTCTCATAGGGGCGTGATTCTTAAATTAATTGAATTAATTCTAGATTTAGATTCTTTAGGGCCTTGGTTAAATTAAAGTTCGGATTAATCTAAGGAATTTTAATTTGCTTTTGGCTCATTAGAGCAAATGTCAAATTCGTTAAATTAATTGAACGTTTCGTAATGGCTTAGGTTAAAATTAATTTCAAATTTAGATTGACACTTAAATTCCCGATTAATCATCATAATTTGTCAGGATCTTAGTCATTCAAGGCTAATTTATTCAGGATTAAATATTAAAATCACTTAATTAACAGTTCAGTCACTAATCGAATTTCGATAATTTGAGCTTTCTATGATAGATCTTGGGTGGGCCTTTTGTGCTTATCTTTTATGCCTTCTGTTTGCCATCTCGTATTTTTGTCACTCATATGATTCGAATGTTTGATTGCACATTAATTAACTCGGATCACAAAAATGGGAGGTATTCATTAGTTTCGGTATTTGGGTCGTGACAGTCCGAGCTTAAAGGATGTTAACCAAATATTGGAATTAATCCTTACCAACTCGAGAATGAATTAAAACTTAACAAAGCTATTACATCATTCCTTAACTGCTTACACCATGCATAAAGGTGACATACGAGATTCGAACCCTAAATTAACACGGCAGACAAACTTATTCTATGTCGGTTTAATCTATGGTCCGATGTATCGTCAGCCTTATTAATTAAATATCCAATTAATTCGAACCCACCGATTTGACAAAGCCCGTTCAATTAAGGTTAATTTTCAATTAAGGTTACCGAATTGAATTCCTTTCAAGTTCTGACAATTTCCTTCGATTAAAAGCAACAAATATTTTGGTACCGATTACCAGGCATGATGGGGGTGCTTATCCTTCCCCACGCATAACCAACTCCCGAACCCTTTCAAAATGAATCTCTGGTCTTGTGGTGTCCGGCCTACCTTATCCAAGTGGCCGGTGGCGACTCCCAGTTTTCAATCAGTTTTCAAAAGAAAGAATTTTCATAAGAAATCCCTACAAGACAAAGTTTTTTCAAAGAAAGAAAAAACGTCGTTACACCGTTGACCATCGTTGAATTTTTCTAGGGGACCCTACTTAGGAGTTTATCGAAGTTCTGAGTCTGTTGGTGTAATTCATTTCGCCAAATTCGAACATGGTAAACTATTTTTATGTGTTTTATCCTCTAAAGTAGTATGATAATATGAAATGGCTTATGTAGTCGTATTTGTTTTATCCGAGAAATTTGTAAACTCGAATATTGGAAATAAAGAGATGTTTGGAGGAGCTTTTATGGGGATACAAAGCTTTGGCTTAAGGTTAGTACACCTCAAACTCATATTGCTTCATGAGCATCATAAATGTGATTGATTTGCGTGTTAGTGTCTACAAAATAGGTAGATGATAAATAAGCATGTTGAGAGTTCGATATCATAAGACTTGATTTATGTGTGAGGCATAATGATGTTGTGAATATGATGAGACTCGTGGAGGCTTTAGAGACAGTGTAGGGTCAATTGAGATGCTCGTAGAATTACTTGATGGTTGTTTGATGTATTGATAATCGTGATGCCTTGTATGTTTGTTCTAATGGATTGACGTGAATTGATGGGAATTATGCTTAAGGGATAAATACTCGATTAAATAATTATGAAGTTGGTACTTAATATTAGTTGATTGAATTCGTTAGTAAACAAACCCTAATGACTTTTATAAGCTTTAGGGATTGAATAAAGTGTGTAATATCATAATTTGAGGAAATTGTGTGAAACCGTAAATAGGGTATCGGTACAAGTTTTGGCTGTACCGGTACGCGATTGGGAGCTGTATCGATATAGTTTGCCCATACTGATACTTGTAGAAATTAAATATTTCTAATAAGCTATATCAGTATTGGTACGATTGAGAGTACTGGTACCTACTGAACGAAATAATCTATTATGCTAATTAAAAGATGAAAATTGACATGGAATATTAATGAGAATATGGATTAAGAGAGATACTTAATGAGGATGATTAATATGCACTTCCATAATGTATTAACAAGGTGGTAAATTTAACTGAGTGACTTGAGGTAATAACAACTAGGGGTGATAACGAGCCGAGCTGAGCCCGAGCCTGGCCAGGCTCGGCTTGGCTTGAAAATAATGTTATTGGGCTCGGCTTGGGCTCGAGGCTCATCGAGCTCAAATTTTTAGGCTCGAGCTATGCAAAAACAATACTATTAGGCTCGGCTCGGGCTCGAAGTTCGTCAGGCTCGGCTCAGGCTCAGCTCGAAATGGAAAATTTTTCTATAATTTTTTTTATAAAAGATGGGGCCTCATTAAAAGCCTCTTTCATAACCAACACTAAAACGAAATTCAATGTCGGGAAAAGGGAAAAGAGTGCCCAAAATTAAATTAATCCAAATAACCAAGAAATATTCTTACAACACAAACACATAATCAAAGAAAATACAAAATCAAACAACAACCAACTAAGGAAAATGCCCAATTTATTTTAGTTAATTTGCTTGTAGTAGATTTTCCCTAATTTATTTTGTTACTTTTCTTTTGCTAAATAGATTACTTTTAGTGCATATGTAGCATATATATATAATTATTTCGAGCATGTTCACGAGCTTTTCGAGCAGAGCTTAGGTCGGGTCGACTCGACTTGTTAAAGTCTCGAGCTGAGCCCGAGTCGAGCTCACTCGAGCCGAGCTTTGTCCGAGTCGAGCCCGAGTAGTTCGCGAGCTGGTCAAGCTCTTTATCACCCCTAATAGCAACCATAGGAGATCCTTGGTGGATCTAGTTATGTTGGGTGTCGTATGGTAATCGTGTCAATATTGTGTGCGGTTTGGACACTTGGTTGGTTGAGTCACCTTTGATTGTTGGGACCCGGATACCTTGAAAGCGTGTTACAACACCATGGTTAGATGATGCCGAATGTACATTCCCGACAATGTGTGATACCGAGCCTTATTCGAAGATACTCGAGGATAGATGCTAAGTATGGGTGTACGTTCTCGAGGCTATATGACATTGAGCCTCACCTAGAGAGTGTGCATGTTCCCGAGGCTGTGTGACACCGGACATCACTCAGAGTGTACGTTCTCAAGGCTATGTGACACCGGGCCTCAGCCCAGGTTTGTGGTATGACTTTATATGTTTTTGCTCGGATGATCTGGTGAGATCCCGACTATGGTTTGGCCTTGTGTGCCATGTATGATGTTTTACATGATGAGAGTATGTGTTTAGGCGACTAGTGGTAGCGTCATGTGTTTATTTATCTCTCTTTATTGCTCGTACTAGCTTGCATGCTTATGTTTATGATTAGCTTGAAGTATAATAGAGTAGATGTGTACCACTAAGCTTTGTAAGCCCAGTGCTCGAAATCGTTGTTTCCGTGCGTAGGTTGATCGTCGGATCAATGAGCACTATCAGTACGAGATTCCAGCATGTGGTGATTTCAGAGTATGGTACTTGTGTTTAGTGGGATGTGTATTCATAGGACCTTACGTGGTGAAGTTTGTAATTCTTATTTTGGAAATTGTATTAATCAAATCGGATGTTCAAATGTTTTAAAATTAAATTGGAGCTCTTTTATAACGTTTTAATCATATATATATATATATATGTTTTCAGACGTTGGCTTTAAATGTTTTCGGAAAGTATTTTATTGGGCTAAACCTACTTGAGAAATTTTATGGTAGCAGGTTGGCCTTAAGGTCAAAATGTGACATTCGGATTGAGAGTATTACAATTTGTCCTTTTTTATGTTTCTATTTATGTTCTCACACTAAAAAAATAGGTTTTAGGTTTTATGATTGAAGTTTAGTATCAAGGTTTAGGATTATGGTGTAGGGAATTGGGGTATGGTGTATTTTTAGGGTTTAGAATTTAGAACTTAGGATTATGGCTTAAAATTTAACTGTTTAGTGTTGGGGTATAGAAATGAGCATCGAAAGGGGCAGATGATTTTTGTTCCACTCTTTTATTGTTTTTGAACTTTTACTGTATTCGATTTAAATTAATTGATCAACAGATCAAATATTAATAGTTATAAGAACACACTTCTTCCTTAATAATTTCCATAAATGTTTATCACTACCCCAAACAAGGATTTTATATGTCATCAAACAACCAATATATAACTTATTCCTAATATATATTAGCTTCATTTAATTATGTGGGTCAGATTTCAATTTGACTTCAATGTTATATGTTTAATTCTCTATTAGCACATGACATATCTTAAAGAATCAACATACCTTGCTATGGATAACACATTAATTACTTTTATGCTTTTACTCGTTAATTTAATCAAGATTTTTTTAATACTCTTAAGGTGATTACAAAATAGTATCTGATTATCTATTCATACATATTCTTAACCATTTAACAAAACACACATCTTGTAAATAAAACAATTTAAACTCGGATCTCCTAGGATGAACATCATCCTCTTTTCCACTAAGACTACTTGTTGGGTTCATTAATCAAGATTTTTAAACAATGATTACCATTTTCTTTCAAATTATAAATGATGATTGTAATTAGAGCAATAGCATTGCTTAACTAAATAGATAAGTTTGCTCAAGATATTTGAGAGGTGAAGTTATAGATTTAACTTGCAAATGCAATAAGGATAAAGTTGGAAAAATAGTTTATAAATGTTTCATGTTTGTTTTAGTTTTACTTATTGTGGTTCATAGGTGTCCATTCGATTAATGTTACCTCCAAATTTTGAATTTAAATTTTATTTTTTGAGTATAATGTGTCACACCACTAATTTATATGAGTGGCTCAAATTATTTTTATTTTCTCGTACTTTTAAAATTAAAAAAAATAAGTTTTGCCCCTTCCCAAATTTGTTGGATCCAATTACTCTTAGTTTTGAAGGTAGAAAAATCAAGTATTGAACCCCATTTTTTGATTTAAATAGTTCTTAGGTTTTCAATTATTTTAAAATTAGATATATTAAGTCCAATCCTTTCTTTTTAATTTTATTAATCATTAGATCCTCATCAATTTAGAAATTAAACAAAATAGGTCACGACCCTTTAATTTTAAATTTTTTTATTGGTGACTTAATAATTAGAAATTGACCCTATTTTACTATCATTTATATTTTCTTGAAGTTCCATGACTACATACTTAATACTTGGTTCAGGTTTTATATGCCTTGTACGTGATATTACGTGCTTATTTTTAAATGATCAAACAATACATTTTATTTCGTGTAATTAATATAATTAAATTATTAAATATGATTTAATCATACTAATCAGGGATGAACCTAGAGAGGACTGGAGGAGGCGGTCGCCTCCCCTAAAAATTAAAATACCTATATGATTTAGAAAGTTTTTAGTCATTTTCTATGTATTTTTTATTGAAAATTTATTTTTCGTCTCCCTAAAATTTTATAAATTAGTCTCTCATAGAATTTTATAGGTTCGCCCCCTAACATAAATTTCTGCATCTGTCCCTAATACTAACTATTTTGATAATTAAATGAGCTAAGATCTTTTACGCCGTGTTAAATTTTTAAGTTTTACATCTTTTTTGGATCATTGGATGAAGATAAATGGATGATTGAGATTAACCGTAAAAAAAAAATTGTAAGCAAAAAGAGAAAGCGATAATCTCAATTATCCATGTTCCTTCATTCAACTGTCTATGGAAGAGAAATATTAATTGATTTTATATTGTTAAAATAAATAATTTAAATAACAATAACAATTTCATTTTAGTAATATTATAAACAGTTACTGTACATTTTGACCTCTAACTTTGGCATGGGTATGCAATTTAGTACAAGATTTCTTTTTTGGTGCAATTTGACGTATGCTGCAATGTGGCCTTTGACTTTTTGTTGAATTCAATTTATCCTCCAACTTTTGCTTTGATCTACAATTTGGCCTCAAACTTTAGATTTGATTCCTAACATTCTTCTTATATAAATTATCTTTGATTAAACTTTGGAATATAAATCTTAACACTTTAGATAAATGTTAATTTATAAATAAAATGGTATTCCTTATTTGAAAATTTACAAAAATTAATCATGTGTCGTATTGCATATCAAAGTTAAAGTCAGGTGGAATATAAATCTTAACACTTTAGAATTTAAGATTTAAGGATAGAATATAGGGTTTATGGTTTAGGTTGTATGAATTAGAATTTAAGATTTAATGTTAAACTTTAAGATTTAAGGTTTAAAGTTTATGGTTTATAATTTAATGTTGTGTAAATTTTTTACACGTTATGTGCATCAAAATATAATTCTAAAATCATTGTCTCAATTCTTCCATTATATTATAAGTCTATAATCAAATTCTATGAGCTTATTCGGTTGTGAATTTTTAAATAATGACTTAAATGAGACGATATTTAGGAGATTTGAAGTAGTATCAATGAAAAAGAGGAGCATTATTATTTTTAGGAGATTTGTATTCGAGTAATTTGTCTGTATAATGGGTGCGCGTTTACAAAAGGCTATGAATAAAGAACAAATATTATCATATAATCACATTAGAATGTAAAAAACAACTATTTTTAAAAAAAGAAAACAAGAATAAATTCAATTAATTTAATTTATGATAACATGTTATCATTTTTAACCAATGATGTGTTATTATTTATTTATTGATAATATTTTTTTACAAATTTTAAATCTAATCCTAATTCTACCTAAAAAGAAGAGAAAAAGAAATTCTAAGAAAAGGAGGAGAAGTGCTTCTAGTGAGTCCAGAACTCATGATTTAAGAGAATATAATTGCTCGATCCATATATAACCTACATTAATATATAATTATTCATGTGTTTTTATACTGCTCATGTAATTAGATATGAATGATTGGCTTTCATGAAGATGTTGTAAATGAGATAGGATTTGTTGATAAAATGTAATTTTTTTAGTTTTACATGCTTTTAAAATCGTTGAATAAATAAAAAATGAACGATTGAAATTAACGGTAAAAAATAAAAAAAATTATGAAAAAAAAGTTATCCTTCACTTGAAAATTTTAATCTCGATTTTTGAACTCGATTATTGCATAAACTTTTATATAATATCTAAATTATTCATAAATTTCTCAAACCCTTAAATGACACAATTTTGTTTAATGACATTCGAACCTACAATCTTTGGGATGTATCAATCGAACTAAGATTCGCTCATCCACTAAAAAAATGTGAGCATATTAGTTTGTAAACATATTAACCCTCAAACTTAAAAAAAAAATCGTTTCGACCCTAACCTCGAACTTCTAATTTCTTGTCCAAAAACATGTGGCGTGGTGCGGCTTTTGTTGGCCAAACCAGCTCCATCTCCGACCAATATATATATATATATATATATATATATATATATATATATATATATATATATATATATATATCAGTGATGTCTTAGAAGAGAAGTGGTAGGAGCACCCGTTCGAAGCTCTCATTTTTTACCTTTTCAGTTTTAATAATTTTTGAAGTGATAAAAGTCAGCGGTTATATTTTATTATTTTAATTATATTTAAGAGATTTTTTTAATAAAATAATGTGTTTAATAAAGTTTGATGATATTTTTATAATTTATTAATAAAACATTAAATTAATTGTTTAAAATAATGACATATATTTTTGTTATATAAAAATATATTTTTAAATTTTTATTCAAGACCAAAAAAATATTAGAGATGACTCTTGTATATATAAATGAGTGGCTATGGGTTCTCCCTCCGGTTGCCCACTGCACATTGCTATATATATATATATTTGTCATATTGATGCATCAACTGACAAATCTAAGCCAAAAACACGTATAATTGTACTTAATATATACAGGGAGGTGTTGGTTATGAGGTAAACATATCTTCTGTCATTTCGCTTTCTTTGGCTATGCTCCTCCTTAGGTCGGGGGCCTGTCAAGTTACTTGCATGGAGGACCAAGCTTGCTCGCCATAAAAGCTTTAGCTGCTTTCCGACTTAGGGTTGTGAATGAATCGAATTTGAACGAATAAATTTTTGTTCAGATTTATTTTAAGTTTGTTTATTTTCGGTTGGTGTGCATTAACATGTTTGAAATTGTGTGTTTTTTTTACCTAATCCTCTCAATTTAATTTGTTTCATTCGTAATATCAAGATTTAAACTTTAGACGTTATTTAAGGATCTAACACCACATCCGAATAGACCAACTGATAGTTATAATATGATTTTGAATATTAAATAAATATATTTACGAACAATTCTAAACCCATGAATTAGCAATAAACAAACACACTATAAATAAATATATTTATTTGTTAGAAATTTGATATGCAAAAAATAACTAAAGCGATAACAATATAAAATAAGATATGCATAAGAGACAAAATTTAACGTGGTTCAACTTTTCTTATCTTCACGGTTGAGAAAAACGAACAATTTACTATCAACGTAGAAAACATGAAGAGTATAAATACATGATATCACATGTATCCCAAAACTCGGTGTATCCCAAGACCCGAAGTATCCAAAATACTCTTCCTAACGTCCATACAATACTCATCTCTACAATATAACCGCTATACTTACAGAATCCTAAAAGTGGTTACATCCCTCCAAAACAATTCTCTTTATCTTTCATAATTTTTCTCTCATAATTCTAATGTTAAACCCAGTCTATATTTATAGACTCAAATACTTGGTCACCATGAAACCTTATTCAAAAAGATTTAATCTTTAACCACTAGAATTACAATAAAAATCCAACTTAATTATAAATTAAAATTTGAGTCGAAATATATCATCATTAGTTCTTAAACACAAGCAACAACGGAACTTAGCGGGAACTTGCGGGGGTCACAACTCCACCAAAATTTTAAAAATCCATTATTTGGCCCTTTTAAAATTTTAAAAAATGTAATTAGCTCCCTCTAAATATTTTAATGCCCCCAAAATTTTTGAAAGTTCATCATTTGGCCATTTGAAAATCTTATTAGGCCCTTCAAATATTTTAAAGTTTTTAATTATTTTTTTTAATTTTTCATTAATATGTATTTATATATTAAAGAAACGAAATAAAAATATTACCATCAAAATTTTGTTATATAGATATGATTTATTTGAACCCTCAAAATCGAATGTCAAATTTCACGACTGAACATATGTATGGAAATTATATTTTAAATGAATAAAGTAACAACTGAAACAATAATATTATCAACAATAAAATAATAAACGAGTGTTAAAAGATTTATGAGACTACTATAACATTTCATAGATCAGATTGTTTGCGAATATAAACAAACTGAATATTTTTTTTCACCTTTTGTTTATGAACTTAGGGACGAATCCAAACAAGGATGCCTCAATTTTTTAATTTAATTTTCGGTCTTTATCTGTTTAAATATTAGTTAAATTATATCTTCCTCCAACGATTTTTTTATTTAAATATTAGAATAAAGTACCAAAATGATAACTGAATTTTGTTAAAAAAATAAAATGATAACTAAAATTTCAAATATTACAAAATGACAGTTAAATTTTATATTTTGTTACAAAATGGTAACTCTGCCGTTAAGTACTTAAGGTGATTGTAATGAAACTTTGTATAATAGCACATTTATTCCTTCATAATTACACATTCAATTAGTTTAGTCCTAATTCAAAAAAATTTAATAAATTTAACCCTCATTATCTACATATTCTTTCATTTTAGTCCTAATCCATCTTGGATTATCTTTACCGGGATACGGATGTTGAATCCATGAATAAATAAACAAATAAACAAAGTTCAATTATCATTTTAGTACTTTACCCTAAATATTATTGACGTGTGTAAACTTTTTAACCTCTCAATATTCAATCATAGTTTCATCACACATAAATTTCATATTAATTGATTTCGTTTCACAAATAAATAAAAATAAATTTTCTTCATTTACAACATTACAGACTGATTACTTATTATCCACAACCCCAAAAAACAATATAAATGTATATAACACATATGCATATATACATAAGAGACGAAGACACATAGATAGTGGGAGGGGTTCTTGCCACTTTCATTTTTTTGTTTAATAGCATTTTAGGTTTCCGTTAATTTTTTTTTAAAAAAAACTGAAGTTAAATTAGATTTTTATCTCCTCCAATCTTTGAGATTAGATATTTAATGAGTCTCTATTATTTTGAACTTAGACAATTAACTCCTCCTTTTATTTTGTCACAAATTTGTCCCTATATATATTGTTGAGTTGATCAAACAATCGAAATTGGCCAAGGGGGTGAATTGAAAATTTAAAAATATTTGGAAAGAAGGTGCAATGAATAAAAATTGCAAGAGAGAATTAAAGTGGTTCAACTTCAACATTTTAAACAAGATCTACATCCACTGCCTTAGCTATCACACTACGGATTTCACAAATTTACTCAATTTGTCTTTCCTTTGAGGACAAGGAGTAATCTTACCCTTCTCACCAAGATTTATATCCCAAAATCTTGTGAGACCATTTCTCAAAGATACAACAAATAAGCAAACTTAAGAAACCTCACTAGTTAGGTGTTTGCAATAATTAAACTCTCTATCTCAACCCAAACACTTGAACTAAATGAATACAATGAAATCACTCAAGTATTTACAAGAGAAAAAAATAGGCAATTAAGCTCTAGCAGACTTTGGATGTTGCTTGAATGCTTTTGGATAATTGTCTTGTTGTTGAAGAAGCTTTGGAGACTTATTTTTATACCTCATAATTGATTTTCAATTATTTGGGTTGTTGGGATATTGAATATAACCGTTGGGAGTAGATTTTCTCGCATTAAATGCAGTTTGGCACCAGTGGGTATCGATACGCGGGCTTCTCTATCGGTACCAGCTCAAAGAGAAAATAGTCATTACAAGAGTGGGGCACTAATACGCGGGCTTGTATATCGATACAGAGTAAGGCGTATCGGTATGCTAAAGGATGTACCGGTGCTGAATTTGCTCACTAAAAAATCTGGTAGAACTTGGGTATCGGTACACTCGTGGCCGTACCAATACTAAGATAAATTCAAAAAGGCTTTCTCTCCAAGTACGTATCGGTACGGGGTTCACTGTACCAGTACTAACAAGCATTATTTCAAAATCTTTTAAAGTCTTGTACCGGTACGCACAAGGCCATACCTGTACTCACTGACTAAAATGGTGTGTTTGAGTAACAGAAACACTTAGAAAATATTTTTCTTTGAAAGATTTGACATAAACAAAATATTTTCTTCAAAATAATTTAAGTATATTCGAATGCTTGTCTATTTGTGAGTAAATTCAAATACCTCTTAAAAATTTATTTATTTGCAAATTAGTCCTTGTTACATCAAAAATCAAAACATAGATTTAACATATATAGACGGTGTGCAAAAGTATCTGATTCGACCGATCTGATCCAATTATCCGTTAATTTGATTTTTATTTTTGAATCAGATATCTAATCCGATTTTTTATTTTTCAGATTGGATACGGATTACAATGTTTCAAGTTTCGGATTATCCGAAAATTCAAAATTTCTTGGATATGAATCTTGTTATTTTTAGTAATTTGGTGCTTTTTATATCTAAAAATTCGAAAAAATAAAATTTCCATAAATGTAAATCTTGTTATATTTGACAATTTGTTGGTTGTTATATTCGAAAATTTGATATTTTCATGAATTGGATCCGACCCGATATCTAAAAATTTACACCGCTAATAGAGACACATTATTAATCAAACCAAAAGGGTGAAATAGTTTTATCACTCTTAAATGAGTGAGGCCCCAATAGCACCTTTGTTGCCTCCCCAAAATAGAGACAATCGCATGCATTTCTCAGACATTATCTATTATGAACTTTCACCATCGCCATTTTGAAATTAACCTTTCATAATTAAGATTAGAAGCGTGATTAATTTCTTCGATAGTGTCAGATACGAATGTGTTCGATCCGATAACGAAACCTTGTACGATTCGACAAGCGTCCTATAAGTCGAGTGATACTATAGGGGCAAAGAATCAGATCCTCAACTGATAATTGTTAAGATTAGGAGAACAAAGGTGGCAGATTGAGAATTGGAATTCAAGCTCAAATGAAATTGCAGACACTAAGCAGACCACGTAAAAAGGAGACAAGACATAACTAAAACCTTGGTCATACATTTTTTTGTTTTTGCTTTTCCAATAACATCAAACATTTGATATATTCGAAATTGTTGTTTTCGGACAAAAGATTGTTTTGGTTTCTTAGGACTAAAAATGTTAAAAGGAAAAAGAAAAGGAAATGGTGGACACACAGGTAAGGTGATCGAGTGTCTGCCATTGACGTTTCATGTGATCACTTGATGAGGTTCCATCGATGACAAAGTACAAGATTTTTTTTTTTTTATGTTCGTATTCATAAGTGATCATCATTAAGCATGAAAATCATGAAATTAGGATTTCCTGGTAGAGACGGAGTCAAGATTCGGAGTTGGGAGACAGAACATATGCTTAAAAGTGGGAGTAAAACATAAATGTTTGAAAGTGGGGAACAATAGCACTCCCGCAGCTTATATACCTCCGTCCATGTTCCCTGATTATCAGTAGCGGATTTTAGCAAAACAGTTTAGGTGATCTACTTAGAACTTTTAAAATTGAAGTGTAATTAAAATTTTAAAAGAGAAATCAGAATTTAATGAGAACTTTTAAAAATTTTTAGGAGAAAACATAATTAAAAATATTTATTTTTTTAAAAACATAATAAACTTTTTGAAAGGACCCAATTAATTTTTCAAATTTTTGGTAGCCGGCCCCTCTAACTAATTACAGGACCACCCCTACTAGCTAGGTAAAGAAATTTCAGCCACTAATTTTTATTTTTTAATTAAAAAACAAGCGTAGTTATTATAGTTTTTATGAAAGGATAATAATTCAAATTTTGTTATTACGAATGAAGAAAATTAGATTAAAAAAATTATTTTTATAATTTTTAATTTCGATTAATTAACTAATACATTGAATACCGGTGGTTATACTAAAATAATAATAATAACACGAAAACACCTATAATTAGACCTATAAACATTGAATTAAACTAAACTTGAACCAAAATAATTCAAACTCGAAACAATGTCCACTCGAAAATTTTAAAACTCAAGTCAATCCTACCAAGATCAATCCAATTCGATTGCAATGAAAAGAAAAGGAACCAAAATGGTTTGGATGATCCATGTTGTGATCATAAAGTAATTAATGATGTTTACGAAAAGAATATAAATTAAAAAGAAAGCATTTCTAATAGTAAATTTTTTATTACAAGATTTCATGTAATAATTTTGATGAATTAGTCATTCTAGAGTGGATTATAGGTGACATGTTCCTAATCAAAAAGTGAGACAAAGAAGTAATGATGTCTTTTTATTAAAGATTAATCATGGGATTAACATCAATATTCCCTTGTAATTGAAAAAAAAAAACCTTTGAAACTAATGGCGTTTTGCAACTATATATAAGGGTAATTATTCTATACATTGTTGGTGGAAACGAAACAAGCGCCTTAGTTTTATGGTTTCGAGATTCAATTTATGAGGTGTGATTAGAATTTGAGTTTAGAGTTAGAATTTAAGGTTTATAGGTTAAAACCTAAATGTCTCACCATATCACCCTAAAATATAAACCATGGTCTCTAAACCCTAAATTTTAAATCCATAAATCTAAACATTTGAACTCCAAACCGTAAATTAAATCCATAAACCCAAAATTTAAGGCGCTTATAGAAACTTTTAAGTTTCACCGCCAATGTATCGAATATAAATATGTATGTATATATGTGAAGACATATGTTAGTATATCTAAAGACAGTGACATGAGATTGAACATATACATATCTCTTGGACGGACGGATCCTCACCCACCATTAACGAAAGAGTCGTGTTCATGGTCCCTACATTGCTCAATTTCAGCATCCAAAACGTGTATGTATGTATGTATGAATGAAAAGTAAAACAGTGTCCCATGGGAATGGTGGGGATACACACAACTTTTATGAGTTTTTGTATTCTTGCATTTTTTTTATCACTGTTTGATAGGTCAATTAATTCGAATTAAATTTTACAAAAGTTTATTATGAGACAATACTTTTAAATTAGTTTTTTCTATTCATAATGTTAAGTTTTGAACTCATGACTTCGTTTAAGGAACTTAACATTTCATCCCGTTAAAATCCAGTTACACTAATTTTTTTTAGTTTTACAATGATTTTGGAACATTAAATGAGCGTAAATTTGATGAATGAGGTTAAAATTGAAAATGAGGGGATTTTTAAGGGAAAAAAGGAAAATTTAATAATTTCAACCATAAATTTAAGCATGTTTAATGATTCAAAATAAGTGTAAAACTTTTTTAGTGTTTATGTTGTGTAAGTGAATCAAATCTCGCATATATATATAATATGATTGATATTTAAGCTGATCAAAGTTTAATATGACTGATATTTAAGTTGAAAAAGACTTAAAATGCTATTAAGAGAAAAATTCGAAGAGTTAGATCCCAAGGGGTCGATAAGAGTCTTGAACCAAAAAATAATAAAAAAATATCGTTTAGGTGTCTTTTGGGAATGCTTATAAAAACACTTCTACACCTAAAAGTGTTTTTACACTGAAAAATAATCCCAAACAAGTAATTCTATTAAAAATCATGAATTTATAATTTAATGAATACGTAAAAATGAATAAGGTTTTATATTTAAAATAAAAAGTTAATTTTATATAAATAAATAAATATAAAAATAATTAACACTCAAAATAGCTTTTACCACCCACAAAAGCATCTTTTTAACATCCTTTTGCTTTTGGTTTGATTTTTACGATCAAAAACAAATTTTGACCCAAATAGCAATGGATTTAAGACTTTTACAAGACCTAACTTAGAAGTTCACTTCAAGTTTTTCCCCTCAATTATTTTTAAGATAAACTACCTTTTTAGTCATCCAACTTTCAACGTGTTTTTTTTTAGTCACATAAATAAAAAAATTTCAATTCGGTCATAAAATTTTCTAAATTTGTTTTTTAAACCACTCGGACGTTAATTTCTTCAATGTAGTGATGTTGCAGCACAAAACCCGTTTGAACCTTTTTAGTTATGAAATTATCCTAAAATTTTAGCCTTCTTATTCCCTTGGGTCGACATCCTTTTCCATCGTTTGCGATATAATTGCTACCAAAACGTTCTTTTTATCCCTTCTTCTTAATTTGATTTTCCTTTAAACCGACAAAACTCAAACCAAAACTTGACATTATCTTGGTTTGACATGCAATCTTTATCGTTTAATCAGTGTAGAATCGTGATTTATTACTTTTCTCCTCTTCTTGACCTCCATGTCATTGGGATTTGAAAGAAAATACTTTTGACGCACGTAAATAAAAGGGAATAAAAAAATATGGGTTTGAGACTTTGAGGGGGAAAGTTTTGGGGATGCAAAAGTTTTTAAAAAAAGTTTAATGAGATTTTTGCATAAATTTAAAATGTTGTTAAAGAATTAATGGTTGCATGACTTAAAAAACGAAATTCAAAATTTTAGTGGTCAAATTGAAATTTTTTGTAGTCAGACGAAAGTTTATCCTTATTTTAAAGATATGGTATAAAATATAGGCCTAATGGAATTTTTGTCCTAATTTTTAAAAAAGTTATTTTAAACCTTAAACTTTCATCACTTTTGGCCCTAAACTTCTATTTTGTTTTTGTTGAATTGAACCAACTGGTGGAGAAAATAACAAATTCATTAATCCAACGTCCACTATTTTGTATTTTTGTCAATGTTAATGTAGTTATTTTATCTTTTTTTATACAAAATTTTAAAAAATTCAAAAATATTTTAAAACTAAACAACTATAAAAAACAAAAAAATATGAAAGTTTGTAAAAGAAAATCCATTATTTTTTTGTTAACTGGTTCAAGTTGACGAAAATAAAATAAAAGCTCAAGTGCCAAAAAAGAAAAAAAAATTAAAGGCTATAATGATTTTTAAAAAAAATCAAAACCACAAATGTAATCATGCCTCAAATATATTTAAAATTTGAACGAGTTATTATTTGATATACTGACGAAGAATTTGCCCCCTTTACAAGTGACCTTCCTTTATCGTCATGTGTCCTTAATTGATATTTTAAATAAATAGGATACATGATAGTGGATTAAAATCACTCATGGAACCAACAACTAGTTGGTCTAATGGGATGAGGTACTATATTCCTTAAGTAAGGCTAGGGGTTCGAATCTTGACATTGTGAATGGAGAAAATTGAGTTGGAAGAGTTGTTCTCATAATAAGCCTCTGTAAAATTTGATTTAAATTAGTCGACTAATAAGTCAAAAACAATGGTTAAAAAAATCACTCGTAGAAGAAACAACTTTAAATCAAATAATATCCAATTTGAAGTCTAACATTTCTTTTTAACTTTTTTTTCTTTATAGATAAAAAAGAAAAGGGAATTAAATGAAGAAGATGGTGATGATGGTAATGGAGTCACTATCCATGTGATTCAACTAATATCTCTTTGGAAAAAACAAATAACCACAACAATTTCCCCTTTTATGGGACCCCTTTGCAATTTCAAAGTTGGGTTTCTATCTACCTTTCCTTTCTTTTCTTATTCCCTTCTTGGCTTCCCTATAAATTTGGTAATGGCAATGACAAAAATATCTATACATTAGGGCTCCAAAAAAAAGTAAAATTTTCATTTCCGCCCCATTTCCCCTTATTTTCATCAAACAAATATCTTTAAATAAAAATAACAAATAATTTTCATCAAACGAATCGAGATGATTAAGGGTGAAGAATTACCTGTTTAAAATCTGAAATTCTAAATTTGGAGAAGATAGATACCCAATCACGATTTTACGATGTTGATTCCTAAGCTGCAACGATAACGCTTCGACCTCTACATAGTTTACCCAGTTGAAACGAGCATATAAAACTCTCTAAACTATTTAGAGGGTTTTTCCAAAAAAAAAAGCATTAATGATTGCTAGATCTCTCATGCCTTTATATAGCCTTTGTAATCCTAATTCAACTTATATTAAGATTTCAATATATATAATCCTAATTTAACTTTAATTAAGATTTCAATATATATATACATATACATTAAATATATATAATCTCAATTTAACTTAATTAGGATTTCAATATATATATTAAATATATATAATCACAATTCAACTTAATTAAGATTTCAATATATATTTATATTAATATGCATAATCCCAATTCAACTTAATTAGAATTTTACTATATATCTATATTTTTTAAATCTAAGAGTTTTAAATAATTTTATTCAGATTTATATATGGATCGAAAATCGAATATAGGTTTGGATCGGATTTGGATCGGATTCGAAACGGGGACCTTTTTTTGGGATTCAAACTTTTTTCGATCAGCTTTGGATCGAATTTTTTTCTTTGGATCAAATCAGATTCGGATTTGAATTATATTACTATCCCTATACTTGAGAGGGATCGATGGGGACTACAACTTCCGAAAAATTTAAAAGTTGAATTTTATTTTAAGTATGAGTAATAGTAAAATTGTATTTTAACCCCCATAAATTTAGAAATTTTAAATGGTCTCTGTAATCACTCATTTTTATCCGGTTTGTAAATATTGTTAATATATTAGTATAATAATTAATGGGGAATTATTATTGCATGTATGCATACTATATTATATGTTTATTATATGCGTGCTTAATGTATGTAGAATGTGGGATGTGTGCATGTATATTATATACTATGTACGGTGTATGTGTGTCACATGTCACGTATGTTTTAATAGTTTATATATGTACTAGGGTGTACTTGGTTATATTTATTTTGTGTGTATAAGATGCATGTATATATGTGCTTGTGTGTATGTGATATATATGTGGTTTGCATGTGCATGTACTATGTATGTTTGTAGTATGTCTAATGTGTGTATACTTATATTAATTAGGTGTGTGAGCAAATATATGTATATATGTGTTTAAATGTTATATGATATATACGTTAATTTGCATGTATGATTGTATGTACATAAAGTATATGTATATGTGTTATTATATTGTTATTATTAGTATTATTATTATTATTACTATTACTATTGGGTTTAAATTAAAAAACAGATCTAAAATATATAAAACCCATTTATAATAACTGTCTAGTCCATCATTTACAAAACCCAAAAATTTTACAAGGCCGTTCGGCCCAAACCCTAACCCAATGGCCTAAAACCCTAATCCATATCAGATTTAGTAATCCTAACACCCCATATTTATTGTGCGCAGCCGATCATGGGCCGTTGGATTTGATCCAACGGCTACGATTGAAAGGAGAGAAACCATCCAGATGCCGCGAGTGGTCTACGCGCGGACCGTTCAGCCTCCCACGCGCACGCACATCTCACGCCTCTGACCCCTTGGCTGTCGTGCACCACATGGCATGATCCCAGACCGCTACACCAGTTTCAAGATCTCATCTGGGCCGTCTGTCATCGAACCATCTCGTCCGTTGGATCAGATCTGATCCAACAACCAAGAACGAGGCCACCCAAGACGATAACGCCACCATACTCTCCCCACGTCAGCCGTACCATCAGCTCCAACAACCGCCATGCTCGGGGATATGAGAAGACAGAGAAAAAGAATAAAAATGGGCTTTGTCAGTATCAAATCGAACAGAAGCATGTACTATATTTTTTCTACCAAACAATATCAGAGAGGGGAGATATATGTATCAAAAAGGTGTAAAGAAAATCATCAGATCAAAAAAAGAAAAATCAATAGCAAAAAAAGAACCCAAAATTTTCTGGTAAAGCCCTCTTTTTTTTTCTTTTGCATGCATCTCTAAAATCATTAACAGGTTTATACAAAAAAAAGAGAGAAAAACAAAGAGTTGAGAGTTTACCCAACCACCGTGAATCTTCTCCGGCCAGCGACAAGCCCTTATGGGGTGAGTTGGTTGAGAAGATGATATCTCTGGTCAGTTTTTTTTAAAAAAACAACAAATGCTTTCGTTCGTTTCGGGTTTTCCTATATCTAGGTTAATAATGGGCTGATCCCTCAGATCCAAGGTTGGTTTCGGGCTTAGATAACAAAGGGGAGTCGTTTGGGGTTTTTTAGTAGTTGTTGGAGTCGGCGAACGGCGGCCGGTGACGGCGCATACGGCGGAGGCACGGTGGTTTCTGGGAATAGAGGTGGCCGTTTGAGGGAGAGCTCTCGGTTGAGAGAAATGTGCTGAAGGGAGGGTTACATTTTAAAGGGTAAAAAATGATGGAAAAAGTAAAAAGGGGGGCTGAAGGTTTGTTTTATAGACCAAAAGAAATAAATGGCATAATCACTTCATAAGGTTCCTGTGTTTCAGGATTTTTCATCTAGAGCCTGCCCCATAGTCTAATTGCGCCACGGGTCCTTCTTGTTCTTTTAAATCTTCCAATTAAGCCACCAAATTAAATCAATCAGATGTCAAAATGGCAAATTTATGCATTTAGACATTCCACGTTTCAGTTTCTTACGTTTTAGGTTTGCCCCTTGGGCATTTTACAGGATAAATCCTTCCAAGTTTCATTGAGTTCACATTTTCGTCCCTAAATCATGTCTTTATTGTTATGATTTCTGTCATTATTGTTTCATTTTGTTTCATTACAGTCCCCTTTTATGTTTTATTTACTTACACTTGTTCTTTTATTTTACGTTACTTACATGTTCGCTTCTTAGTGTGTTTTGTTTCATGTTTTTATGTTCATTTTATTACATGAATATTTATATTTTACGACATATGTTTTTTAGTATCTTGCTTTCCTTTAGTTTGTTCGTACATGCCTATTTCTTGTGTTTTAGTTTAATTCGTGTATCGCGTCCGCATGTTAGTATGCTTTTGTTCGTTTCATTTCTTTGTGATATCACGCCTTTGCCTTTTATTACTTTTGTTCATGGTGCATGTATGTTTGTTTTGAATGTTGTCTTATTTCCTTGGCATGTAATAGGTTCTTGTTTGCTAATGTAAATTTCCATGTCATTTTTTGTTTTCTTAGGCTATATGTTAATGTGTTTTTTTGTTATATGTAATACCTTGTTTTTATATATGTGTGTAATTTGTGGGTTACGTTCGCCTCTTACTTTGATTTGTTCGTTTAATACTATGCTACATGTATGCTATGCATATGTTGCGTTATGAGATGTATATATGTGTTTTAGTTTTTTATTATCCTGCATCTTAGGGTCATGTTAGAAGCGGGTAGTAATTTTGTTGCATACTAATGCCATGGCATGATACGTGTGCATTTTTTCTTTTTTTTCTTCGTGTTTATTCATGATAAACTAGGCACTTGTTCATGTTTTATTGTTATCCTTGTTTTAAATTTTTTAATATTCATGTTTGATGTTTTATATCCATATTAATTTGAATGCATGTTTTTTTAAATTTTTCTAAGTTCACATATCGAGATATATAAATTGTCAATGCGGTGCCCTTTTATCCGAGCTTGAACGGGGCCAGTATCAGGCGTAGTGATGGTGGTTGGGCGTTTACTCTCGGATAACGGGGTTTTAAAATTTACTCGCATATATAATTAAATGTTAATTAAATCGTCACTTTAATCCTGGAAGTTTAATTTTAATAAAGCGGTAATTATTAAAGTACCAATTTTGGACGGTGTGGGGGTGCTAATCCTTCCCCATCCGTAACCGACTCCCGAACCTCAACAATTTTCAAATCTCTAGTTTTATGGTGTTCGGCCTACCTAAGTGGCCGGTGGCGACTATATTTTCTTAAATAAAATACGGGTTTCTTTAAAACCCCACGGAAAACATTTTTTAAAACACAACAGATAAAACTCGTTTTTTAGCGAGAAGGACATCGCTACAGATGGCGACTCCGCTGGGGACCATTTTTGTTTTTTCAAAAACAAATGAGAGTCAAGCTTTTAAATAATTACCGCTTTAATAATATCAGAAATTCCGGATTAAAGTGACTATAAATTAATATTTGGTTGTAATTGCGCGCTTATTTTAACGCATTTAAAATTTGGCATATAAACCCGTCCTTTTAAGTGGGGGAAAACGCTAATGCTTTCGTGGAGATATCGTTCTCCCGTATAGGCCCTAGCAAGTATCCTTCGGGGCTCGAGTACCTTATGCTTTTGTAAGGATATCGTTCATTCGTGTAGGCATAAGCGAATGGGTCCTCCTGAATTAAACCCGATTGAAATGAGACTATAATGGGTGATGATCGGGGCCTTGCTACTCTTAGTAGAGGACAGTGAGGACAATTCAGGTACCTCCTAGAACCAAAACTGCATGTAGAGAACACATAGAAACCCACCCTGTTAGAGCCATGCGGATAACCTAAGGTGTCTTAGACAAGATGTAAATAGGGTTGATTTGTTTGTTTATCGCATTTGATTTGCCCTTTTATTATGTATTTATTGTTTTTGGCCAGTACTGACTTGTTTCCTTTTTTGTTTTGTTTTTGCATATCATCGCATTCGCATTACATAGGGCATTGATTCCCGAGTGGTTTTTCCCATAATAGAAGATTGTTCATGATGGACCAAAGGTTCTTTGACCTAAAGAAAGGGGGTTCAATTCCAAAGTTCCATCTCGAGACTAGGCTAGGGACAACAGAAGAATGATCGTTCAAGGACTCCAGAACAGATTCGGTAAGCAGTGTTAGTTCTGGTAACAAGCGAGATGAAGTACAAGAACTAAAGAAGCAAATGGCCGAGATAATGGACCAGATGAATGCTATGATGAAGGGCAAGCAGCCTGTCGAACTCAGAGAAGAATCGATAAAGGATCAGAATGTAGAACAAAATGTTGAGACAGACAACACCGTTAAATACGACAAATTGAATCCCTTTGTGATCAATCTCAAGAAGCAGACAAGCAGCATATCTAGGGTAGATACCAAGGGAACAGAGGCAAGACCATGGGAAGCTCGAGAAGAATCCTATACCCATGAGATACACCGAGCTACTTTCGTTGCTTGTCGAAAGAACCTTATCGTACCGGTGAAGTCTGTACCAAGAAGACCTCCTTATCTGAAGGGTTACAACAGTCATGTTTGGTGCAGCTACCACATAGGTAATTCGAGTCATCACACTGAGAATTGTAAAGCCCTAAAGGACAAAGTTCAAGATCTTATCAGAATAGGAGTTTTGGGTTTCGAAGACGGACAACCCTGATTCTACAGTAAACCAGTCGTTGCTCGATGGGTAAAGTCGAAGAAGGGTCAACGCCCAGCCCAAGGTTCAGGTAACACAGAAGTATGTCACTCAAGTAAGATAAATTCAGGAGTCAAGAATAAAAGCGTCTCAGAAGATGAACTTGCATGCAAGTACGCCAGCTCGAGCATGAGAGGCACGATCTGAGCATGAAATTGAAGAGCATACAAGACAAATACCAAAAGCTGCACTTTGACTTCAAGAATGCCGGTCTGGGTGACACCTCTGAAGAATAGGTTAATGGCATGATTCAGCTGAAGAACGATTTGGAACGTTGGAAGCAGAAATGCAAGAATAGTAAGAATAAAGTCAGAACATGTCACAGAAGCTGAGAGCCAACGCGACATCCTCCAAAGTGAGTTGGAAAGTAGTCTGGTCATGGACGATATCCTGAAATCATGTATGTAGCAGGAAAGAGAGGAATCACAAGCCTATCAAATGAAAAACGCAGCACTAAAAAAATAGATAGTGAGGCTCAAGACTTCTTTACGTACCAGCGAGATCCGTGCTGAGGCAGTGACCGTCAAGCTACGAAAGGCCGAGCAGACAATACAGGAGAAAGACTGAGACATGAAGATCATTATGACTGAAGCTCAACAAGTAGCTCAACAGGTAGCAGACTTAGCCGATGCAGCAGCACCGATAAGACAGAATATGGATCCAGCGTTGGACTGCGAAGGAAAGCTGACAGGACTATTGAATGAGATCAAGATATTAGGTGCTAGGGTTCACCGCTATCTGTAAACCTCTAATACCGGATGTAATGAAACCTTTTGGTCTGAATGAAACATTGTCCTATAGGAATAAATCACTTGCGAAATCTATGCCTTATTGCATTCATGCATTGCATTTGCATCACATCCTTTGCATTGTTTAATAGTTTTATCATCGCATGACACTTCATCATTTAATACTTGGGGTTCGATGGCATAATTAGTTAGAAAATAGAACGAACTAAAGAGTCGATGCTTGACCAGTTAGAAGAAAGAATCGAGAAAGAGCTGAAGAAGAAAGAAAAGATAAATGTTTTCAATACGAGGGAACTCTGCCTAGTCCATGATTTGGTCATTCCTCCAGATTTCAAGATTCCCAGATTTGCGCAGTATGACGGAACCAGCTGCCCGAAGATTTAATTGACTATGTATTGTAGAAAAATAGAAGGATACATGAAGAATGAAGAGTTGTTGATCCACTGCTTCCATGGTAGCCTGACGGGACCTACAACAGTGTGGTATAACTGTTTGAACAGAAACCAAGTTAGGTCATGGGGTGACCTCGCTAATGCCTTCTTGATTCAATATAGATATGCTTTAGATTTAGCGCCCTGTCGCCAGTTTCTTCAGAATGAGAAAATGTGACCAAATGAAAGCTTCAGGGAATATGCACTAAGGTGGCGATGTTTGGCGACCCAAGTCCAGCCTCCTATAGTGGAATAAGAGTTGACTCCCCTGTTCCATGCAACGCTTCTCTCTCCTTTCTTCGATGTGATGTTGGAGAAATCGAGAAATAGATTCGAAGATTTCATGACGATTGGAGAGAGGATCGAATACAGAATCAAAGAAGGAAAATTGGGGTCTAAGTACAATGACCGAATTGAAGATAAGATAGATAAAGACGGAGAGGTAAATGAATGTCATATCCAGGGTTCGTGTGGCCATAAAAGAAGAAGACAGACTGACACCTCGGGGTCATCAAGGAAAATTCCTTGGATGAGCGCAAATTTGGAAGTGTTCGGAACATCCATCTCAGACATATGGCCTCATTTGGTAGAGGGTCACTATCTTGCTCCTAGACCGATGAAGGTTGCACCTGATCCATCTGCCCATAGTTTTGACCCAAGTAGCACATGTGAATTCCATATGGGGGCACCGGGGCATCCCACCAGAAAATGTAGACCTTTATTGGAGGAGATCAAGAAGCTGAACAATGATGAGACCTTGACACAAGAGCTAATCCAGCAGTGGAGGACCAAGGATTAGGGGCAAGTCTGCATAGTACTGAGGAAGCCAAAGATGTCTCTACATTAAAAGACTTTTCTGAAGTAATACAAGGAATCGAATTTACAACCTGTGGCCCACATGTGGTAAAGATCTTTTGTGAAGGGGCATGTTTGTTGATTTTTATTCCAATGAAGAACACATTTCTCTTAACATACAATGTTCTTGAAAGCACATAGATGTATATTTTCTCGCCGTTGTATGACACTGGATATCAATTGCAAGATATGACATTAGATGAATGTTGTGACAACGATGAGGTGTGATCTTCCCTACCAGACTATGGTCAGTAAAGCATGATTACTACTCTTTCGATGATGTTCAAGGACGAAAAAACTCCAAATGTCAACCATGTAGAGTTGCCTGAAATTGAAACTCTAGGCATAATCTTATAGGTAGTAAAGAATTAAATATAAGAATTAAAAATGGGGAATAATTGAAGGAAAAATAAAAATTAGAAAAAGGGAAGAATTGAAAGAAAAAGAAGGGAAAAAGGGAAAAAAATAAAAGAAAGAAAGAGAAAAGAATAATAAAAAGCACCCCTATGTTCGAAACCTGGTAATAGACTTGTTCGGATAAAAGTGTGGGAATTTTGGGGCACTCCGCTGAAGTGATAAGGTGGCAATACACCATCCAATTCAAGAAACCTTAGCTTTATGAGTGATGGTAATATTTTCAAATCGTGACTATGCCGAGTAACTTGGGGCAGTGTTGTTTGCTCCATCGTTGTCCTCAAGACAAAGGACTGTGATGAATTGATTTCCTCAAATAATAATAAAAGCAAAAAAAAGAAGAAAGAAAGAAAAAAAAAAAAAAAAAAAGGAAAAGAAAAGAAAAGAAAAAGAAAAAGAAAAAAAAAAAAAAAAAAAAGAAAAAGAAAAAGAAAAAGGAGGAAAAATGAAGAGAAAAGAAAAGAAAGAAAAATAAACAATAGCATAGGTAAAATTAAAACTCGCACCACCTAGAACTCTATTCCTAGAGTAATATTTCTACGCTCGAGTGGCCATACAAGCCCACTCTTTTTAGGGGCGGAGTAGATAATGAAAATGGAGAAATAGTAGTATTCTGCAGCAACGTGGTAATCATGAGGATGAACCGAGTCACCTGGGAAGATTTCACAGCCTTGAATTATTAAATGGTTGAATCTAAGACGCTATTGCACTTGATATCCAGAGCTCATATTCTGTGATTTCAAGATCCCGTATGTTAATCTAAATGACACCCTTCAATGGAATGCCAATCAACAAATTGACAAGTTAAAGCAACAAAGATTTCCATGTATTACTTTAGAGACAAGATCTAGAACACAAGGTTGCAGATATTATTGGAGCACATAACCAGAAATGACCCCATAATGTATAGGATGAAGATGATGACAAGAGCATATGTGTCAGACAGCTCAAGAACAAGAAGCGAGTTTCAGCCATAATGCCTTGGTTGGTTCAATAAAATGAAGGACGAACCGAGATGAGAATGAGATTACAAAATACGAGGGACGGTAATGGGTAAACATCGAGTCTCCAAAGAATTAAAGCATAGAGATCGAGAAATGGTTCATGAAAAGGGGCATCAAGAAGATTGAGGTTAAGTTCGGAACATAGAAGCATTTTGCTTACCCCAATGACGAAACTAACAAATACTCAGAATGTTGAGTCAAAGGAGTTGGAAGATAGCCGAGCTCATGGTCGAGTAGGGCAATGCAGAATAGGAAGAATGGTAAGAATCTCCGTACATACATGATATAGAGTTTGTTTGTGAAGCGGACAGAGACCCCGAAGAAGAAAGGGAAGTGCTCGTGCAAAAGAACAAGAGCGGGTACTCATTTAACAAAAATTGACAGAAATGAAGATCAAAACTGAGCATACTGCAAAAAAGAAAGGAACCAGAGAAATCCGAAGAATGACTTTTCAGGGCATAGGATTTTAAAACGTGTCTGAAAATAAAAAGAAAAAAAGAAAGAAAAGAGAGAGAGAATTATATTGCGAAAAGGTTAAAAGACATGAATCAGATAAATAAATGATCAAATGGCATACTACAACAGAAGAGAAGAAAGGAAATCCGAGAAATAACCTTCCAGAGCGTAAGACTTTAGAACAGAAAAATGATGATAAAAAGAGAAGAAGAAGAAAGAGAGAAAAGAGAGAAGAAAAAGAAAGCACGACATTGCATGCATTATATAGATAGAGGCATGTCAATTTTTGCTTGTTTCTAGATAGGTATTTGAAGAATTGTCAAAGAATTTACTAATGAAAGGAAAGATGACGGCAACCATAGCGGCGCGAGGCCAGATGTTAAATCCTTCAGGTCATCGGTAAGTATTTCGGGTACGGTATTAAGTCCTTCGGGCCACCAGTAAGTCTTTCGAGCATGGTGATAAGTCCTTCGGGCCATCAGTAAGTCATTCAGGCATGATGCGGCAGCCTTAGTAGCATGAGTCTAGAAAGATCGGTAGCCATAGCAGCGTGAGCCCCAAATGTTAAATTCTTCGGGTCATTGGTAAGTCATTTGGGCACGGTGTTAAGTCCTTCGGGCCACCAGTAAGTCTTTCGAGCATGGTGATAAGTCATTCGGGCCATCAGTAAGTCATTCGGGCATGATGCTGCAGCCTTAGTAGCTTGAGTCCAGAAATATCGGCATCCATAGTAGCGTGAGGCCAGAAGTTAAATCCTTCGGGTTATCGGTAAGTCCTTCGGGCACGGTGTTAAGTCCTTCGGGCCACCAGTAAGTCTTTCGAGCATGGTGATAAGTTCTTCGGGCCATCAATAAGTCCTTCGGGCAAGATACAACATCCTTAGTAGCATGAGTCCAGAAAGATCGGCAGCCATAACAGCGTGAGGCCCAAATATTAAATCTTTCGGGTCATCGGTAAGTCCTTCGGGCCACCAGTAAGTCTTTCGAGCATGGTGATAAGTTCTTCGGGCCATCAGTAAGTCCTTCGGGCTTGATGCGGCAACCATAGTAGCATGAGGCCAGATGACGGCAGCCATAGTGGCGTGAGGCCAGATGTTAAATTCTTCGGGTTATCGGTAAGTCCTCCGAGCACGGTGTTAAGTCATTCGGGCCACCAGTAAGTCTTTCGAGCATGGTGATAAGTCATTCAGGCCATCAACAAGTCTTTCGGGCATGATGCAGCAGCCTTAGTAGCATAAGTCCAAAAATATCAACAGCCTTATAAAAAATAGAAAAAATAAAGAAGAGAGAAAGAAGATGAAAAAAAGAAAAAAACAGAAAATAGGGAAAAAAAGAAGGAAAAAAGAGAAAAAAAATAGAAAAAAGAAAAAATCGAAGACAAAGGTTATATAAAGGAGAAGCCCATGTTTTCGAGCCCCAAGTGAAAGGCTCCATATAGAAGAACACGTGATTCCGAAGTCGTGAGTAGGGAAGTCAGATAAAAATGAGTGATTTTGGTCTTTGCTTTGTTCTTGTTTCACAAGAACAAGCAAAGAGGGGCAACTGTAATCACTCATTTTTATCCGGTTTGTAAATATTGTTAATATATTAGTATAATAATTAATGGGGAATTATTATTGCATGTATGCATACTATATTATATGTTTATTAAATGCGAGCGTAATGTATGTAGAATATGGGATGTGTGCATGTATATTATATACTATGTACGGTGTATGTGTGTCACATGTCATGTATGTTTTAATAATTTATATATGTACTAGGGTGTACTTGGTTATATTTATTTTGTGTGTATAAGATGCATGTATATATGTGCTTGTGTGTATGTGATATATATGTGGTTTGCATGTACTATGTATAATGTGTGTATACTTATATTAATTAGGTGTGTGAGCAAATATATGTATATGTGTGTTTGAATGTTATATGATATATACGTTAATTTGTATGTATGATTGTATGTACATAAAGTATATGTGTATGTGTTATTATATTGTTATTATTATATTATTATTATTACTATTACTATTTGGTTTAAATTAAAAAACAGATCTAAAATATATAAAACCCATTTATAATAACTGTCTAGTCCATCATTTACAAAACCCAAAAATTTTACAAGGCTGTTCGGCCCAAACCCTAACCCAATGGCCTAAAACCCTAATCCATATCAGATTTAATAACCCTAACACCCTCTATTTATTGTGCGCAGCCGATCCTGGGCCGTTGGATCAAATCTTGATCCAACGGCTACGATTGAAAGAGAGAAACCATCCAGATGCCGCGTGTGGTCCATGCGCGGACCGTTCAGCCTCCCACGCCTCTGACCCCTTGACTGTCGTGCACCACATAGCATGATCCCAGACCGCTACACCAGTTTCAAGATCTCATCTGGGTCGTCCATCATCGAACCATCTCAGCCGTTGGATCAGATCTGATCCAACGGCCAAGAACGAGGCCACCCAAGACGATAACGCCACCATACTCTCTCCACGTCGGCCGTACCATCAACTCCGACCACCGCCATGCTCGGAGACATGCGGAGATAGAGAAAATGAACAAAAAATGGGCTTTGTCAGTATCAAATCGAACAAAAGCATGTGCCATATTTTTTCTACCAAACAATATCAGAGAGGGGAGATATATGCATCAAAAAGGTGTAAAGGAAATCATCATATCAAAAAAAGAAAAATCAATAGCAAAAAAAGAACCCAAAATTTTCTAGTAAAGCCCTTTTTTTTTCTTTTTCATGCATCTCTAAAATCATTAACATGTTTATACAAAAAAAGAGAGAAAAACAAAGAGTTGAAAGTTTACCCAACCACCGTGAATCTTCTCCGGCCAGCGACAAGCCCTTATGGGGTGAGTTGGTTGAGAATAGGATATCTCTAGTCGGGTTTTTTTTTATAAAAAAACAACAAATGCTTTCGTTCGTTTCGGGTTTTCCTAGATCTAGGTTAATAATGGGCTGATCCCTCGGATCCAAGGTTGGTTTCGGGCTTAGATAACAAAGGGGAGTTGTTTGGGTTTTGTTTTAGTAGTTGCCGGTGCCGGCGAGCAGCAGCCAGCGATGGCGCATACGGCGGAGGCGCGATGGTTTCTGGGAATAGAGGTGGCCGTTTGAAAGGTTGGACGTTTGAGGGAGAGCTCTCGGTTGAGAAAAATGAGCTGAAGGGAGGGTTATATTTCAAAGGGTAAAAAATGATGGGAAAAGTAAAAAGGGGGGCTGAAGGTTTGTTTTATAGACAAAAAATGGCATAATCACCTCATAAAGGTCCCCGTGTTTCAGGATTTTTCATCTAGAGCCTGCCCCATGGTCTAATTGCGCCACGGGTCCTCCTTGTTATTTTAAATCTTCCAATTAAGCCACCAAATTAAATCAATCAAATGTCAAAATGGCAAATTTATGCATTTAGACATTCCGCGTTTCAGTTTCTTACGTTTTGGGTTTGCCCCTTGGGCATTTTACAGGATAAATCCCTCCAAGTTTCATTGAGTTTGCATTTTTCGTCCCTAAATCATGCCTCTATTGTTCTGATTCCTGTCATTATTGTTTCATTTTGTTTCATTACAGTCCCCTTTTATGTTTTATTTACTAACGTATGTTCTTTTATTTTACATTACTAATATGTTCGCTTCTTAGTGTGTTTTGTTTCATGTTTTTATGTTCATTTTATTACATGAATATTTATATTTTACGACATATGTTTTTTAGTATCATGCTTTCATTTAGTTTGTTCGTACATGCCTATTTCTTGTGTTTTAGTTTAATTCGTGTATCGCGTCCGCATGTTAGTATGCTTTTCGTTCGTTTCGTTTCTTTGTGATATCACGCCTTTGCCTTTTATTACTTTTGTTCATGGTGCATGTATGTTTGTTTTGAATGTTGTCTTATTTCCTTGGCATGTAATAGGTTCTTGTTTGCTAATGTAAATTTCAATGTCATTTTTTGTTTTCTTAGGCTATATGTTAATGTGTTTTTTTGTTATATGTAATACCATGTTTTTATATATGTGTGTAATTTGTGGGTTACGTTCGCCTCTTACTTTGATTTGTTCGTTTAATACTATGCTACATGTATGCTATGCATATGTTGCATTATGAGATGTATATATGTGTTTTAGTTTTTTATTATCCTGCATCTTAGGGTCATGTTAGAAGCGGGTAGTAATTTTGTTGCATACTAATGCCATGGCATGATACGTGTGCATTTTTTCTTTTTTTTTTCTTCGTGTTTATTCATGATAAACTAGGCACTTGTTCATGTTTTATTGTTATCCTTGTTTTAAATTTTGTAATATTCATGTTTGATGTTTTATATCCATATTAATTTGAATGCATGTTTTTTATTTTTCTAAGTTTGCATATCGAGATATATAAATTGTCAATGCGGTGCCCTTTTATCCGAGCGTGAACGGGGCCAGTATCATGCGTAGTGATGGTGGTTGGGCGTTTACTCTCGGATAACGGAGCTTTTAAAATTTACTCGCATATATAATTAAATGTTAATTAAATCGTCACTTTAATCCGGGAAGTTTAATTTTAATAAAGCGGTAATTATTAAAGTACCAATTTTGGGCGGTGTGGGGATGCTAATCCTTCCCCATCCGTAACCGACTCCCGAACCTCAACAGTTTTCAAATCTCTAGTTTTATGATGTCCGGCCTACCTAAGTGGCCGGTGGCGACCATATTTTTTTAAATAAAATACAGGTTTCTTTAAAACCCCACGAAAGACATTTTTTAAAACACAACAGATAAAACTCATTTTTTTAGCGAGAGGGACATCGCTACAGTCTCATCAACTTAAAAAAATGTTGAATTCTGCCATCGAAGGAAAGTGGGTATTCTTCAAACCATATGGGTCTAAGTGAAATTTTCATTTCCCTATTTATTATATAGATTTATTGATAAGCGATGAGCATTTAGTTACTGGAACTTGAAAAATTTTCACAACTTGGTCTTTGAATTTTTCGTGTGCGAATTATTTTCGGAATTTTGATTTTGTTACATATTCTGTCATTTTTAACGCATTAAGACATGATCATCTGATATCTTAAAATTATATTATATAATTAGTATCGGGAAATGTATAAGTAAAATTTAAAAATATATATAATAAATCAATAATTAACTTTAAAAATACTTATATATTTTTTTAAAAAAATTTAAACGTCTGTATTTTTTTTTTTTTGCTTTGTGATCAATAAAAATTAAACAAGAATTTATGTGAAAGAGACAGTTTTGTCTTGTTGTTTCAGTGTGGATAATGTTTTTTTTTTCTTGCGTGGTTTTAAGGTTGTCAAGGAGTTGTTGGTCAGAAATATCAGAATTTGGATTAGAAAATTTGCTTAGGTTTTTCTTTGTGAGATGGTTAGCAATACCAGATTATTGCAAATTAGGCTAAGTCTTAGTTTTCCAGATCTTGAATGTTGAATTTCAGCAGATATATGAAGATTTCGTTATTCGAGTGTAAATTTTTCGTGTCCATTTTTTGGTCCATATTCGTAATATTATTATATTGATTTGCATTTGATATCCAGTTTTATTCTGAAGTGTCTCATTCATTTGCTTTAATCATGGGCATTGATGTATGATCCAAAATTTCTACAAAATCCAGTCCTGGATTTCATTTTCACTGTTGTGGTGAACTTCTATTCTATAATGATGAATGATTAACCGGAATCCGGCAGATCGTTAGACTAAAGGAAATCCTCCACAAGTGGCAAACCGTGACGGGATCTCGCGAGCGATTAACTGAAGTCTGATGAACGCTATGACTTGTGATTCTCTGCGCAAGTCCCGAATCACTTCCGATGTTTTGAGGGGATATTTGACGGTTTTCAAGGTCATGCTTGAAAAAGGCTAGGACGAACTCGGGTATGATCACAATGTCGACTTTACACTCCCGTGTGAGATCGAGACCTTCAATTATCTTTATGGGTTACTACGTTGGCAGCTTGACGATGTCCGAAGAGGTCCTTATTCAATTTTTAGCTAAAAGCATTAACCTACTATGTGTGCCTCCCTAACGTTATAATAGGAGCAATGTTTAACCATGAAACCGGTCCCAAATTAGGAATCTGATGTCGAACCGGGAGACGTCGAGCAAGATGGGTGAGCTTTGTTCATCGGTTTCGAGTCTTCTCTGAATGTCGGATGAGATAAAATCGGAATTAGGAAGCTTTTTGGTGGAGACATAGACACTTGAACTTGTTTACTCCTTTCAGCGCATGATGTTATCTGTTATGGTGTAGTTGGCTAGTTTGGTCCAACCATATCCTTACAATTGAATTGTCTCACTTCTTGTCTATTTCAACCATAACATTCTGGTGTACTAGAACCAAGATTTCAATTTGTTCATTCACCAAGATGTCGGTGAGGGCAATGTTGTTAGGTGTGAATTTTACGGTGAAATTATGATTTCTGTTAATTTTATTTATTGAGGAGGTTATTTAAAAATATTTAATTTTAAAAGAGGCCAACAATAAAAATTATATACTTTTAAGAGACTAAAATAGAATTTACCAGTACTTTAACTTAAAACTTATCTATTTTTAAAATTGGGGCGTGTCCTCCACCAGTCTTCATTGAGTGCCTTCACTACTTGTACGAGTTCAGTTTGTAGATATAGTCTTTGTACTTTGATCAGACATAAACCCTAACTTAAATCATTAACACCGTTGAAATGTATGAAATTTTCGTTAAATTATGGATTTGTCAAAATAAATATTTAGTTTCTATAGTTTAATTCGGTATAGGTTTTACTATTATTATTTTTTTCTAAAAAGAAACGAGCTCTCGTTAAAAACCCTCATCATAAAGATGGGGGAAAAGAGTGTCCGACTAAAATTTATCAAATTCACGTCTTTCTAGATGTTGTAATACCAGTCATGTCATTAAGATTCGATCAACATTTTTCGCCCCCTTTGTTCTATTAAAATTGTCCTTATTGTATTTATTTTTTGTTCAAATCTTCCAACTTTGACTTCTTATTATTTAAAAATTAAGACCCGTTCAGCATTTTTCACTCCCTCTGTCTCACTTAGACACAAGGTGTCGTGCTGACTTAAACATCATTAGAGATTTAACAGTCGAGTGATTGAAATGAAATTTTTTCTCAATAGAAATGACTGAATGAAAGTTTTTTCTATTAAGTGATCAAAGTACAAGTGTCCTAAAAGTTAGGTGACTATGGGTATAGTTTACCCTAAAATTAAAATGCTATTCTACAAGGATTTACTAGCAACTTCTGTAATAAAGGTATTAATTTGTAATTCAGCCTATCATAAAGGGACTAACTACATTAATTAACGGGTTTGAAAGAGCTTTCTAAAGATTGGTTTGAGCCTAAGATGCATAGATTTAGTATATCTTTATCCTAATTAGGCCTATTCATTCCTACACATATGGGCTTCCCAAAAGTTTCTCAATCCAATTATTCATTAGGAATTCTTAAATTTTGAACCACTTTATACTCCAATGATTCGATCATTGTCAAGTTGAGTTTGAATTTGAGTAATCGAATGAGTCGAGTTTAAGTGCTTTAACAATTGATTCGAGCATATAGTAAATCTAATCGAGTTTTTTTTACTACTATTAGATTACAACTTTACTTTTAATACATGTTCAAAACCAAAACCCTAAAATTTTGAATAATTTAAAACTTTAATTCAACTTGAACTTTAAATACGTAAATCATGTAAAGAAACTTTAGCAAGTATGACTAATAAGTTCGATTACTTTGAATAAGTTAGACTCCATTTTTTTATTAAAAATACTAATTAAACCCTTCAAAACTTTTAAAAATTTAATTTAAACTTCTAAATCTTTTAAATTTAAAATTGACCTCAATCTCTTTCGTCAAATTATGCTTATGCCACTGCTTTCTCTCAATGTGGACATACTTCATTAATCCCCAAGAATGAACTTTTCCATTTTAAACGTATTGGATATGTGGACTCAAATTCCAACTCTCTTTCGTCGTGTTGTTGTTGCTGCTACTGTGTTTGTTGTTGATGCTGTTGTTTCCGTTGTTGTTGCTGCTACTACTATTTTTGTTGTTGTTGTTGTTGTTGGTTAGTTGGTTGGTTGCTGTTGTTGCTGCCGCATAGATTCAATTTATTTTTTGTGAATTTATATATTATAAATCCAGACAATATTATAGTTGGATATTTTAATTATTATATACAATAAATTTGAAACATATGCAGATATTAACCATCGGTATTTTTTTATTTAGTAGATATTATATTTTTAAGGCAAATGTCGAGATTCAAACTCACAAAAAGTGAGACAAATATTAATATTTTTGACAACTCGACCAATTAGTGAATCTCATATTGACTATCGAAATTAATCAGGACAAAAATCTTTCGATCTTTTTGGTGTCATTTTTGTGCCACAATACTAAAAAATCAAAATCTAAGTCCTACCCCAAATTTTAAACCCTAAACCCTAAAATACACAATACACTTAATACTCTAAGCTCTAATCCTAAACCCTAAATTTATTTTTTTAATAATAAGTCATAAGTACGAGCCTAAAGAAAAACCAGACGATTACTATTTGTATTAATCATGCATGTCCGCTTTACTTTTGAGAAAAAATAGATATCCATTACTTAATATCCTAATCAATTATTTGTTTAGCTTTTATTTAGAAAAATGATTTGCTACACATAAAATTTAAATTGATTTTAAAATATGAGAGCTAATGTAACTAATTCGAATTCAGATAATAACTCAGGTTTAATATGAATGATAAATATATTTAGATTTTAAATCATTTTTACGAATTCAGACTCGAATCTTAAAAAAAATAGATATTCTATCTATTGTCATCTTTAGTGTTTTGTGTAAACACACCAAAAATTTAAGTTTGAACAACATTTTTCAACTTGGAAGTTGGCATAAAATTCAGTAAAACGTTTTTTAATATTAAGAAGTGTTTGTTTTCTTTTAATAAAAAGTGAAAACGATAATCAAAATTCAACTCTTTAAATAATAAAATAAACCATTTCAAATTAATTGGCATCTATCTATTCACTAATATAAAGGATTTATATCTAATACACTGGCATTGAAAATTTTTAGTTTCCACAAGCGCCTTAGTTTTAAGGTTTAGGGACTCAGTTTATGGTGTAGGGTTTAGAGGTTTAGGTTTAGTAGTTTAGAATTTAGTGATTGTAAATAGAATTTAGGAGTCAGGGTTAGGATTTACGGTTTAGATGTTAGGGTTTATGTTTTAAGGTAATATGGTGAGGATTTAAGTTTTAACGTATAAATCCCAAATTCTAACCTTAAACTCTAAATTCTATTCACAATCACAAAATTCTAAACTACTAAACCTAAACCCCTAAACCGAGTCCCTAAACCCTAAAACTAAGGCGCTTGTAGAAACTAAAAGTTTTCACCGCCAGTGTATCAAATAATTATCTTAATATAAATATTATTTAATTAACAATTTTTTTTAAAATTACTTTGTTAAGTGCTTCTCCGTCACAGCGAAACCCATGACCGAGTTATTGCAAAAAGGAGTTCCATTTGAGTGGAACGAAAGAAGACAACAAAGCTTCGAGCAGTTGAAAGCTTACCTCACGGAGGCCCCAGTGTTGACGCAACTAGAACTAGAAAGGATTATGTTGTATTTAGTGATGCTTCTTTGAATGAATTAGATTGTGTCCTTATGCAAGAAGGTAGGTGGTTTTTTACGCCTCAAGACAACTTAAGCCTCATGAACAGAACTACCATACGCATGATTTGGAGCTTGTTGTAGTTATCTTTGTGTTAAAGATTTAGAGGCATTATCTGTACGGGGAAAAATGTTACATTTACACTGACCATAAGAGTTTAAAATACCTCATCACCCAAAAGGAGTTGAATTTGAGGCAAAGGCGATGGATTGAGTTGTTAAAGGACTGTGATTGTATCATAGAGTATTATCTCGGTAAAGCTAATGTAGTGGCCGATGCCTTGAGTAGGAAGTCTATGACAAACTTAAGAGCGATGTTTGCCTGGTTAAGGATGACCGAGGATGGTGGGTTGTTATCCAAGCTTTTTGTAGAGCCCACATTGGTACAAGAGATCAAGGGGACGCAATTGTTAGAGGAAGAGTTGGTGGTGAAGATTGAGATGGTTCAAAGAGGCGAGGCATCCGATTTTGAGGTAGGAGATGGTGGATCTTGTACTTTAAGGATCGACTTTGTGTTCCATCCTTGGAGGATTTGCGAGACCATATCCTATGAGAGGCGCACCATAGTCTGTTTGCTATGCACCCGGGGAGTAACAAAATTTACCAAGATCTTCGTCCTTTTTATTGGTGGCCTTGTAGGAAAAGAGATGTGTCCGAGTTTGTAACAAGATACTTAGCTTGTCAGCAAGTTAAGGCTGAACATCAAGTTCCTTTAGGTCTTCTTCAGCCTATCCAAATTCTATAATGGAAGTGGGATCGTGTGCCATGAATTTTGTGATGGGTTTGTTGTTGACCCAAAGGATGTATGATGCCATATGGGTAATAGTGGATCGGTTGACCAAATCTGCTCATTTCTTGCCAGTATGTATGGATTTTACGCTTGAGATGTTGGTCCGGTTGTACATCCAAGAGTTAGTAAGGTTGCATGGAGTACCATAATCGGTCATATCGGACAGAGATTTGTGTTTCACGGCAAGGTTATGGAGGAAGATACATGAGGCTTTGAACACTAGGTTGCATTTCAGTACAGCTTTTTACCCTCAAACTGATGGTCGGTCTGAGCGAGTTATTCAAATCTTGGAGGATATGCTCTGATGTTGTATCACTGACTTTGAAAAGAGTTAGGAAGAGCAGCTGCCACTTTTTGAGTTTGCCTACAACAATAGTTTCCAATCAAGCATGAAGATGACTCTCTTTGAGGCCTTATATGGATGAAAGTGTAGAACACCCTTGTATTGGACCGAGCTTAATGAGAGAAAGATTGTGGGGTCAGAGTTGATTAGACGGATTGAGGAGAAGGTTCAAATTATCAAGGAGAGGTTGCAAGCAGCCTTTGATTGTCAAAAAGCTTACGCAAATTAGAAACGTAAACACGTCGAGTATGAGATTGGTGACAAAGTATTCCTCAAGGTGCCACCCTGTAAAAGATTAATCCACTTTGTGCGAAAGGGCAAGTTGAGCCCGAGGTTTATAAGTCCATATAAGATTCTTTAGAGGGTTAGACCCGTGGCTTATCAGTTAGCTCTATCTCCAGAGATGGCACGTATCTACAATGTGTTCCATGTATCCATGTTAAGGCGTTATCGTTCTGATCTTTTGCATGTTATTCCACTTAATGAAATTGAGATCAACACCGATTTGACCTATGAGGAAGAACCAGTAAATTTTTGACAAAGGAGTCAAGGAATTGCGCAACAAGTGTATACCCTTGGTGAAGATGTTGTGGAGGAACTCGGAGTTGAAGAGGCCACATGGGAAGTGGAGAAGGATATGAAGCTTCTCTATCCGCATTTTTTCCAAAAGGTAAATTTTGAGGAAAAAATTTCTTTAAGGTAGAAGAGTTGTAACGACCCAGATTTTGGAA
Source organism: Hibiscus mutabilis (assembly GCA_019671005.1). NCBI lineage: Eukaryota > Viridiplantae > Streptophyta > Magnoliopsida > Malvales > Malvaceae > Hibiscus > Hibiscus mutabilis. The sequence goes on from CM033745.1 coordinate 54,682,064, forward strand.
TCTGAGGGTCGGTTTAACCCGAGTAGTAAGCCTCAGGTGTTAAATTGAGATGTTGGGCTGTAAAGGGCCCTATTGGGGTTCTTGTAGGCTTTCTTGTATTGTTGGGCTTGGGTGTTGGGCTTGTGCTTGGTTGGGGAGGAGGAATTGAAGGGTAATAAGATAAAATTTCCCACAAAGAAGACAAAGGCCGATCTCTCTTTAATTTTTCTACATTTTTGAAGAATGTGAGATCGCCCTTGTCTCCTATATCTTTTTCCCATATTCTTCCTCTATCCCATTCACCTTAACCGCTAAGTTAAAGTTGAAATATTTGTCTTCTGGAGTGAGAATCCCATAATCAAGGTTTGAGGAGAGTTGGTTGGCATTTAAGGATCTACTTTTCAAGGTAAGTTTCATTGGGGTTGGAGGAGGTTGGATTTTGGTTGGAGTTTGAGTGCTTGGATAGGAATAAGAGTTTTAATCATATTCCTAGTCGTTAGATTCTTCATTTTTCACTCATTTTTCCTCTAGCAATATCGTAATCCATTTTACAACACTTGGTTGTAGTGAAAGAAGTGGGAGGATCTTCCAAAGAGCTTGGGAAAGAGAAGGTTTGAAGGGCTTGGCTAGGAGCTTCATTCTCTGTTGTAGGAATCAAGGTTAGTACACTACTAACTCCTAGGCCTGAAATGTCTAATTTTGCTTGTTTTTCGTACAATCAAGGATCCATACATGCTTTATCAAACCCCAAACATATACACAACAATTCTAAAGATCAAACCATGTTAAAACATAGCAAAAACATGATCAAACATGTCATCAAACTTCAAACAGAAATCTAGAGGCATGCTTCCTAGAAAACAACCAACCACCATATGAAACATAAATTTGAAGCAACAACCAAACATATAAGGCCAATTACAACTCCAAAACAACATAGCAAACTTGCTCTAACAGGGAGTTTAGCAAAAACCTCCCAAAACAACAATGACCCCATTGCCTTTATTACTACAAGTCTAGTTCAAAAATCATACTTTCGTGTTAACTGAGTCATTGGGTTTTCCCTCGCTTGCTCTCTGCCTCCAACCTTTAATTCTCTTCATTGATGGGCAAAGAGAGCGTAAGCACACAAGGCTTAGTGAGGGGTGCTCAAAACACAACACCATCAATACATTTAAAACCAACTTCTAACTCACAAAATTCAACCTTTAAAAATCATCTTTCAAAAACATCATGCCTTGAAAACTATGCACTTAACATTTCCAAAAACCAACATATTAAACCATATGCAACATGTATCATGGATCAACGACAAATCTCATTTTCTAACCCTCAATCTAAGCTTTCTCATGCATAACAACCCATATGTAAGGTTTAAAGAGTAAACATGTATAAATCAACATTATACATCAACATCCATCAACATGGTACATAAACAATTATATTGGCTTTCAAGTGATCATAAATCAAATCAAATTTCCAAAATATTACATCGGATACACGAATTCAACAAGTGTCTGCTCAACACTTCATGTCATCTCGGCTAGAATTAAGGTACGCTTACAACCGGGTACCATCACAACCCATCTCATCGGTTAGAAAAATAATCCACTAACAGGAGTTTTTGATACCATATAAACCCTCAACCGTTAGGGTAATCGTGGTGGAGTATTCGGTACACATAAACCCTTCAACACCCGATCTGAATCTTTTTAGTGCATTATCAGTCCTATGGTCGGCCAACTATATCTGATAACATTTTAAAACCACATCACTTGCCAATATAATTCACAATCAACCATGTACCTCACTGTTTTCATATGCATCAATTCAAAATTATTTCCAAAGCAACAAATCATGCTTTAAACAAGTATTCCACATACTTACATAGATCATTTACCAAATGCATCCATCATCATCATATGAAAAAAATATAAAACATACTTTAAATCATGCTTAAACAGTAGGTACCATATAATTTAAAATAAGTGCATAAAATCTATTTCGTAAAAGCACGAACGAGGGAAATCTCTTTATACTTACTTCTAAGTTTAAACAGCATGTCAAGCTTAAGTTTAAACTCCTAAAACAACCTTTAAACCATTTCAAAGCTAAAATCCACGTTCTCACTCACCGACAATGTAAAGCCTCATTCGCGGATGCAAATTACCCCTCTAAAGCTTCCAAAAGGGACACTTCAAGCTTGAGGATCAATCTCTCCTAGTTTCATCACACAAAAACAGAGGATCCAATGCATCAAAATACATTCACAAACCCAGAAACATCAATCCACAATAATCCTTTACAAACTCTAGCCGAAACCTTTCCAAAACTACCGAAATCAACATCAAACATCTTCAAAACTTGAATCAACCATAACCTAATGATTTAATACACTAACATCCAAAAACAACCTAACATCATCCTTATACTTCCAGCATTCAGTAAACAACCAAAACTCGCCAAAAACACCACATTAGCAACCTAACAAATTAGATATTCACATAGTCTTGGGATTCCAATGTTAAAACCAACTTATCAACATTATAAAACATTAAAATCATGATTATAATCAATCAAAAACTCAGCAAAATAGATCCGAACCGAAAATCACTTAATCTCATCAATTAAACAATTGATTTAACCAATTTCCATAATTAAATCATTAAAACTCATTAGAAAACATATATAAAGGATCAATAACTTGGTAATTTCAGTAAAGAACCATACATTAGAGGGGAAGGATGAAGCTTACCTCTAATGTTGACTTTCCCCTTAATTGTATTGGGTTACATGAGAAAACAAGATTAAAACAATAAGGTTTTGATAAGAAACAATTAAGAACTCATTTGACATTAAAAGATTGAAGAACTAAATAAATTACCTGAAGATTTTGAAGAAGAGAAGAGTGTTTGGCTAAAGAGAATTTGAGAGAAAATATTTTAGAGAAAAGTTAGCTGCGTAAAGTTTACTTAGAAAATTAATTATAAAATTAATTCCCAAAATCTATTTATACTCTTCCCAAATCTTTATTTAAAATAGACAATTAAGGAGAAAAGTCTGATATTATACTTTGGGCAAATAGCTCCTTAAAGATTCAAAGTTCTGACCCTTTACAAAATAGTCACTAAAAACAGTTTTTATTCTTTACATTTTGGCCACTAGCCAAAATGTCACATTTCTGAATTCTATTTTTCAAAATTGACTTTACCAAAAATATTCATACATTAAATAATGATTTTTAGATATATTTCCCAAATATTTTCTCACTCAAAAAAAATTTATCCCGATTTCAAATCCTGAATCTGACTCGAATCTCTAATCCCGGTCCACTGGACTGTCTAATCAGCCCAAAAACTCCTAGGCCCAAAGCTGAGACATTACATCTTTATTAAAATTACTAAAACCAAGTAAAAATTGAAGTGCGTATCGATATGCCTAAGAGGGTATCGATACCTTTTTGTTCCACCCAATTCTAGTAGCCAAATTTGGTATCGATACGCTTGGGAGCATATCGGTACGCCTTAGGGTATCGGTACACAGCCCTATGTATTGATATAGGTTGGTGAGTTAAGACCCTTCCGAGATAAGGCAGGTATCGATACGCGTAAGTCTGGTACCTACTTACGTGTATCGATACTCACAAGTGGGTATCGATACACATTCGGTAATCTGCCCAAGATTTACATTTTGAGTTAGGAGGGTCTATAATTCAAGGATTAAGGCCCAATGGGCCTCTAGTGTGGTACAATGAATAGTAAAATTGAGAAAACAAGACTTCAACCCCCATATATGTGTAAATAATTAAAAACCTTGATGACTTGCTTATGTGTGGTTACGTGCCAAGTAAGGGCACTTGTGTGGTTGGTTTACTTGAATGGTGGGATCGGGATACCCAATGAGAGTTAAAGTGTGTTGCAATACCTCGGTTGAAGACTGCCGAATAGAGGATCCCGATGCTTTATAGACGTGGGCCTCATTCAAAAATGCTTGATGAGAGATCCCGAGCATGGGTGTAGGATCCTAATGCTTTGTAGTCTCGAGCCTCACTCCATGAGTGTAGGATCCTGATACTTTGTGGACACGAGCCTCGCTCAGAGTGTACGATCCTGATGCTTAGTGGACGCGTGCGTCACTCATATGTATATATGTATGTATACCTTGTGGTTTAGGGCCTATGATTGGGAAAATTGTTGTCTTGTTACTATTTATGTGTTTATGCGACTAGAAGTAGTGCCAAATGTTGTTATATATATGCCTTGATATCATTCTTTATCTACATGCTCTTATTTATGATTTGCATGAAACATGGTTGAGTGGAAGTGTATCCATTGAGCTTCGTTAGCTCAACATTCGGATTGTTGTTTCTGTTCCCAGGTTAGTAGGTTGACGTGCATCGTTGGAGCACCATCGGAGTAGGATCTCAACATCAACTTGTTTTCTGAGTATAGTACTTAGATTATTAGGATATGTATTTCTAGGACCCTATTAACTCCTATAAAGTACTGATTTTTATGTATATTTCACAATGTTATTTTTGTCAATAGGTATATATGTTTGCATTTTGTTGTTAAAATCATGCATTTGCTTAAGGAGTTAGGTAGTTGTTATTTTGTAAGTTTGAAGGGTTGTTTTGCTGGTATTGATGCAGGATAGAAGCAGGACAAGCTTAGCAAAGTTACACAGAAGAAAGAAGCAGGAAAAGCAAAAGAGAATTGCTGAGTCACAGTTGACAAAGTTAGACCAGAGATTGCCAAGCTCGGTTTCCAAAGAGTTGAGTTTCGATGCTCGATCAAAGTAGCCCTTGAACCTAGTACAAGTCAGTCCTAAATTCAAAAGAGGAAAAGAAGATAACGTGCCTATCTTGGTGTGTAATCAAATTTCAAACCCATCTTAGGCTTTTTACGAGTTCCTATTTAAAGAAGACTGACCAACTCAATCAAGGGAGAGCATTGTGGTGAAAGAGGAAGCTAAAGGCAACGTGGTTCAACCATTTTAGACCGAGAGCTCTTAAATATTTGAAGGGCTGCATCGATGGACCTCCTTCTTTGCCTATTCCCTTAGTTGGCGATGTTGAGATACGATGTTTTGTGGATGGATCCCCCAACCATGAACTAAGCTTTTACAGTTGGTTGGGGATGTTTACAATTAACGCTCAATTTATTTTTGGTTTTTAATAATTTGAATGCCTTGGCATTATTTTCTATTCGGCTAGCACTTCATTTCCTTAAATTTTTTGTCGTGCGATAGTTGCCATTGTATGCTTATTATGCTTTAATATCTTAATAGACTTAAGGGGTAACGATCAGTTGTCGGGTACTTAGGAGAGAAACTTCGATAGAAGATGTTCAAGTAGATGAGCTTACTTCAGAAGTGAATATACCCCTTAGGAGTATAGATTGAAATTTAATCAAGTTAATTTATGAAAAGCTGCACTATAGACATATATGGGTTTTATCGTGGTTAACTTAGGGAATTGCCACCGATAGAGGTAATACTATTCTTGAAATCTACTCGGCAATAAATCTAAGGCACAACATTATTAATAACTGGAATAGCTAGCGTAAAATCCAAACATCCCTTGCCAACACTCTTCATCCATTTGAATACTTCTTGCCAAACTATTTTTTTACTACATTGTTTTAGCCATTGTCTAAAACTAAAATCCAATCAATTTCAAAATTTTTGATTACTTTAACAAGTAAACCATTGAACAGTTAAATTCTTGATCAATCCTTGTGGATACGATACTTAGCTTACTAATGTATTACTTGTTGATCGTGTATACTTGCACATAATAGGCTCACTCTTGGCATTATTTCTTACATATTTACACTACATTCTCAATATTTTGCCAATCGTTAGCAAAGTCAACAAGTTTTTGGCACCGTTACCGCTGATTGCAACAATTTTTTTGTTTTGATTTACTTGTTTTGTTTTACTTTACTTATTTGTTTTGTTTGGTATATAACCAAGAACCGCCCTGCGACGGAAGATTGGCCATACAACCCAGAAATTGAATGAACCCTACGAAGATTGAAAAAGAAAGTTCGAGAAATGGCTCTTAGTGGAAAATGAGGAGTAGATGGTGTCCCAAACAACCAGAATCCATGTAACCCTCTTGACCCTGTCTAGACGCAAGACCGAACCGAGCGAGCTATATTGGGTTTGCCAAAACAAACCCGTAAAAATTTAACTCAAATTATGTCCATTTTTTCTTTTATCTTAACTAGATGCAACATTATAACCTATGGCGTGCATACTAGCAGTGGGTGAAAACTCAACTTAATCTGGCGTCGAATCGACATCCAATTGCACGCAATTGCAATTTTGGGACTAAATTGCAATTCTATAAATTTATAGGGACTTAGATTTAAGGTTGCCAATCCTCAGTTATTCAGGTTACATGCTTGCTTGTCAAACTTCAGCTCAAAACGATGATCTAAACTCATACAATTGCATACATACGAACTAGGGACCAAAACGAAAGAATCTCAAAACATAAAACAGTATATAACCACCACAACGGCTAGACGTACCGATACGGTCCCGAGGCGTATCGGTACGTGGGCTACAATAACCAAAAACCAAATTCTATTAGCTTAAAATCGTACTGATATAGCTCTTTGCGTATCGGTATGCCTTGCCAAAATACACTGGGTCGTACCGATACGGAGCCCCACATATCGGTACGCCTGGACCTGTAATGTCCATTTTGGCTGGTTTTTCATACTTGAATGGATTTAAACACATTTTAACATGCCTCAAACATTTACACAACATTACTAAGGATCAACTTATCATAACATCACATGAACATTATCAAGACATGGCATCATGCTTAAAAAGAAAGTCTAGAGGCATGCTTCCTAGAAACCAAGCCATCCAACATCCAAAACACAAAACCAAAGCAATGTCAACCATAAAAGGCCATTTACAAACTTACAATAGCAATATAAACTTTCTCAATAAGGAGTTTAGCATAAACCCTCCCAAAACACAAAGAACCTCATTGCTTTTATTACTACTAGTCTAGCTTGAAACCATACTTTCGAATAGTTGAAGTCCTTGGATTTCCTTCGCTCGCTCGCTGCCTCCAAACTCTAATTCTCTGCATTGATGGACAAAGAGAGCGTAATCATACTAGGCTAAGTGAGGAATGCTCAAACAACAAACCATCAATGCATTTTAAAACCATTTTCCAAAACCACATTGAAATCACCATTTCAATCATCTTATAAACATCATGCCTTGAAAACCACGCATTTAACACTTTCAAAAACAAGCATATTAAACCATATGCAACATTTATTATAGGTCAACAACAAATACCATTTTCTAACCCTCAATTTAAGCATTCTCATACATAACAATCCATATGCAAAGCTTAAAGAGTAAACATGTATAAACCAACATTATACATCAACATGATACATTAACAATAATATTGGCTTTCAAGTGATCATAAAGCAAGTCCCACTTTCACAAAATATTACATCGGATACACGGATTCAACAAGTATCCTCTCAACACTTCATGCCATCTCAACCGAAATTAAGGTACGCTTACAACCAGGTACTATCACAACCCCAAGTCATCAGTTAGATGCATAATCCCTAACGGGAGTTTCGGTACCATATAACTCCTCAACTGTTAGGGTACTGTTAACTCTCAGGGAGATATGTAAAATGAATGCTGACAAAAGGTATAAATGGTATGTATTTGGGCAAGATAAATTGTGCCAAGAGTCTTTTGCGTGCAAGTATACACGGTCGACAAGTAATACAGCTTGGTAAGCTGAGTATCGATCCCACAGAGATTAACTTGGAATTCGATTGTTTAGTTTGTTACTTGTTTTGGAAGAAAATATTGTAGTTTAAAAGAGTTGATTTTAAAATTAAGAAAATAAAATAAAATAAAACCAGAGTGAAGTGTTGGCTAGAAAAGTGTTTTCAAATGAATGATGACTGTTGGCAGGGAATGCCTAGTTCAAACGTGGTTCATACCAGCCTTTATTGACAAAACTGTCTTGGCATTGGTTGCCAAGCATATTCAAAAATAGCAAAGCCTCTCTCGATGGTCATTGCCCTAAACTGGCCAAGTAAAAACCTCTATATCTTTATAGTGTATGTTTTCCTTAAACCAATTTGATTTAAAAACCAATCTATACTCCGTGGGGGTAGATTTCACTTCCAAAGTTAGTTCATCTACTTGAACGACTTCTCTCGAAGCTTCTCTCCCAAGTGTTCAGCAACTTGATCGTTGCCAAAACAAGTTTGTTAAGATATTGGAAGGCAATAAGCTAACTGTGCCAGCTCTCACTTTGGCACAGTGCTTAGCAAAATTAAAGTATGTAAAACAGACAAACTTTGCCAAAAATAGAAGTATTATAAAGGGACTAAGGCATAAAAGCCAACGTTTAAAACCAAAACATCCCTCCACCAACTATTAAATTAGTTCATGGTCTGGGGGTTAACCAACAAACGTTTTTAACATCACCATCATAATAAAAACTAAAGAAAAACAACTTCTGCCAAGGGAATAGGCAGAGGGGTCTCTCGATGCAGCCCTCCACTCCAGGCTCTCAACCAAGAAGCCAAACCACCCTTCCTCGATTGCACTGATTGTCACTGTCGCTCCAACACCTTGCTCTAACCACCTCTCATCTCCTCTTCTCGGTCAATTCAACCCCCCTTTAATGCTTGATCGGCCTGTGTATATATAGGTGCTCAAGGGAAGAGATTAGGATAACTCTCTCTTCATTTGAAATTTGAAATGCTCTATGGATAAGAGATAAGCCTCATTTGATCAGTGTGATAGCTTATCAAGCTAGGGCTGATGTCATCATGCCATGGCCATACTGGCCCATGAGCTTGGCACGACCTTGCCAACACAGCTTGGCATCACTTTATCCGCTATTTTTTCGGAGGCTATCCAAATGAGATTTTTAAGGAGCCCGAGTGTATCTTATTTTTTTTGGAGGTTCTTCTTTTCTTAGCATAGCTGTTGGCACACCTCTCTGCCAACAAATGCTTGGCACTCATCTGGTCCTTCCGTACCCGCAACATTTGGCATTCACCTTGGCATTCCTAACTGTGTCCCTACGTTCTGCATTCATTTCTCTTGCCAACCTACAAAAAGGCCACTAAAACAACCCATCACACTAGCATAGGCAGCCTACTAACTCCTTGATGTATATGCATGATTCTAACAAGCTAATGCAACTAAATGTACATGAAAACAAGCAAAAACATATCAAAATAGGCATGAAAAACAATACTTTTGAGGAGGTAACACACCCCCAAACCCAGCTCACTGCTTGTCCTCAAGTAATGCAAGAAAAGAGAAAAATAAAAATAGTGAAAATAATACCTAGGCAAAAGTCTGGTTGGAATGCCAACAAATGCTGGCAAGCAGAGTTTAATTCTAATGTTGCCTTCAGAAATCTCAGTGCACAGTGCCAAGCATATAGTAATTCAAGTGCAACAATCTAACTCTAGTCTAAGTTCATGAAGAGTGCATGATGTGAAGGCAATATGCATCCAATATCCTGTCACTCCCTTGGCCAATTTTACTACCTAAACTCAGATCATTTTTTTTCTTTCTTTTTCCTTCTTGCTGAGGGTTCTATTGGCATTAATCTAAGCTTTCTTGGTGATATTGTTTAGCGTGAGTGATAAGAGGGAGCATACCACGAATCCCCACCTTAATCCAAACATCACTAGGCTTTCTCTTTAACTCATACCATGGGGTTTTGGACTTGAGAACTAAGAGGGAGCTACCACAAAGCCCCAAGTAACTTATTATCCCTAGGTAGAGGAGAGTTCATTTTATTATTGCCTTGGCAGAACATTGATGCCTTATTTATTTTCTTTTACCCTGACATCATTTTTTTTCAATTTTTTTTAGAATCTGAGCATAGTTTCAAATAGTCTAAGTTTTCTAGGGAACTAGATACATTTCACGTGTTAGGTATAAATTTAATTCCCTAAATTAGAGATCAATTGTCAAGCAAATATGGCCTACTATTCTACTGGCATGGCAAACTGAAAATTATAAAATCATCATCGGGAAAACAAGTAGATCAAAATAAGCTTGCCTAAAAGTTGTTACAAACTTCAAATTTAAGCTGAGACAAAATGTTCTTTCACTTTTTTTATGGTTCAATATGCAACTACTCTAAATGAGCTATAAGGCAAACAACAAAAAATTTAAACGTGCATTGCATGGAATAAATGTGAGAAAATGCACCCCCAAGCCCAAGATGTGCATTGTCCTCAATGCATGAAAACAATATATACAAGACAAAATAAAAATACATGATCATGAAAATGCAAGAATGAAAATGCAAAGGAGTTAGGAAGAAGAAGACTCCCCTTCGGATGAGGCTTCCTCTCGCTTGACACAGTCTTCTTCTTCTTTTCTGGCACGGGCCTTCCTCATGGTTAGGCTCTCACGTTTAGGGGCCATTCTTTTCTTTCCTTTCTAGCCCTGCTTTGAGGCAGTATTGGATGCTCCAAGAGCATCCTTCTTCTTAGCATACTCGACTGGTGGTGTGACCGGTGTTGGCTTTTCTTTCTTGGTAGAAATCTCCTCTGACTCGGAGGAGGAATCGGTGCTGGTAGTCTCAACGTGCATCGGGGACAGAGGAACTGTTGCTTCAGATTCAGAACTGGCAGAAATGACTTGACTTGTATGACTGGCTGGACTAGCAGACTTGACTGGACTGGCTAGTTTGACTGGACTGGCTGGCATAGGATCACTGGCAGCAGGCTCAGCAGGAAAAGGTGGAAATACCGGTGCCACATCAGGGGAAAGTTTCACAAGTATCTCCCGAATAATGGCATCCCGCTCCTTGGTATAATGCCTCATCTTCGCATTGAGCTCATCAGCCTTCTCCAATTTTCAGAAAATAATCTCTTGGCATGAGTATACCTGGGACAGCACTGCTAGCGAGTTAGCTGGCATGGTCTTTGGCACACTTGGTGGCTCGGCCTTTGGCTTTTGCTTTGGTGTGTCTTTTTTGGCCTTGCCATTTCCCTTCTCTTTAGGCTCTCCTCCAGTGAGGTTTCTCTATATTAGAACAGTAATGTCAGTGCCCTTGATCACCTGGCCGTGATACTCATCCAACTTGGGCACTTCATAGCGCAAACAGATATTAGAGATTAAAACGGGAAAAAATAAACTTCCCTTACCCTTGGCCGTGCACTTGTAGGTTTCTTCAATAATGATACGACCGACGTTTATTTTGCACCCCTTGATAATGCAATGCAACAGGATAAGCCGGTCCTCCAAGACTATTTCATTGTGCGATGTGGGTATAAGATTGTGCTTGATGAAATGGTTCCATCCCCACATTTGAGGCTTCAATGCTAGCCTCTTAATGGTCCGGTGGTTGGTGGACAAAATAGTCCAGGTTATGCCAAGCTCGTACAGGTCTGCCAGAATCTTCTTGAGCTTGGCAGCGTTCATCGGCTCAGCGTACTCAAAATGCTTATCCCCTTCAGTGGGCAAAATGAAAAAAATAGTTAATGTAACCTTCATCAAAACGGACACACTTACCCTGAATCATCAAGAATGGGGAATTTTTGGTCACAAGATGGGAGTAAAACTCTTGCATGATGGTGGTAAACACCTCCCCCTTCTGCTGGCAGAAAGAGCTCCATTTATGCATGTCAACTATGGACATGAACCCCGACGGAAATCCTACAGTGGCATCGGTCTGAAAATCGAAGTGTTTCTCATAAAAACAACCTTGAAAAGAAGCTCTCATCGAACTTCTTATGGATCTCCTCATTGAAGAACCGCTTGAAGGGAATCGAAGATGAAGCCATGGAGATGAAAAGATGAGTTTTGATGGGAAGAGGAAAAGAAAAGATTGAAATTCTTGGATCTTGCTTGAGATAAAGTAGAAAGTGAAAGTGAAGAGTCCTAGGGGAAAATCGGTTTTAATGGAATGGAAGAGAAAAAGAGTTGAGTGTTTAGGAGGGATTAATTGTGGTAGCCGAAAAGTAGGGGATAATGATGAGTTTTAGAGAGTTTTAAGTGAAAGGGTTTAAATTTTTGAATGAAAAGTGATAAAGATAAAGATTTGAAAGGGATATAAAGTGATAGGGTAATTATGATAAGATAACCTATCATAAATATGGGCTGCAAAAAGGATTAAATTCCCCAGATTTTCCTCTCTCTTTTTACGCAAGCTAGGGTTTCTTTTCTTTCTTAACACGAAAACCTGCACATGCCTCTGGCATAGGGTATGGCATAACTGCTGGCAAGCACGCTAGCTCACGGTCCGTCTGGCAATATTCTTGGCATCGATACCTGTCAATATTCTTCCTCACACTAATGAAAAATCGTGTAATGCAGCAAAGGAATAAAAATAAAAAGACAATAAAAAGAAAACAAGAACACAAACCTGATTCCTAAAGGAAAACAAAAACAACTAATCCTAATATTTACAAAGAATTTCAAACCTATGGATGCTTCATTCCAATTCTGCCATGAGGATCACCTCGTTGGCATGACTTTGCTTACATTTCATGTAATGCTTTAGGCGCTAACCATTCACCTTAAAATTTTCTCCGATTTGTAAGTTCATAATATCTACAGTACCATGATCATATGGCTTCACAACTTTATAAGGACCCGTCCATCTTAACTTAAGCTTACCTGGAAAAAGTTTAAGCCGAGAGTTAAACAATAGAACAAGCTGACCTATTTTGAACTGTCTTGGCATGATCTGACTATCATGCCAACATTTTGCCATCTCCTTTTATATCTTAGCATTCTCATAGGCTTGTGTTCTAAATTCCTCCAATTCATTGAGGTCAAGCAACCTCTTTCCTCCAGCAATTCTCCATTCCATGTCAAGCTTCCTGATGGCCCAATAGGCTTTATGTTCAAGTTCTACGGGCAGATGGCATGGTTTGCCAAAGACAAGTTTGAATAGGGAAGTACCCAAAGGAGTTTTAAATGTCGTCCTATAAGCCCACAAGAACTCATCTAGTCTCAAGGTTCAGTCTTTCCTTGTTGGATTTGCAGTCTTCTCTAGAATATTCTTGATCTCCTTGTTCGATATCTCAGCTTGCCTGTTCGTCTGTGGCAATTCACTGTTGAATCCCATACTTGCACAAAGCTTTAGAGATTAGATTACATTTAAAATATGTGCCCTCATCATGAATAATCATTCGAGGAACACCAAATCTAGTGAAAATATTTTTGTGCGAGAACTTGGCAACAACCTTGGCATCATTTGTTGGCAGGGCAACAGCCTCTACCCACTTGGATACGTAGTCAACAGCCACAAGAATATATACGTTACCAAACCGTGGAGGAAAAAGACAGATAAAGTCTATCCCCCACACATCAAATAAATCCACAAGCATAATGTTTTGGAGCGATAGTTGATGTTTGCCAGAGATGTTCCCTATCCGTTGGCATCGATCACATACCTTGGTATATTCATGGGCATCCTTGTACAGCGTGGGCCAAAAGAATCCTGACTGCAACACCTTGGCAGAAGTCTTCATCCCAGCTAAGTGACCTCCATATGGTGCAGCATGGCATGAATGCAATATTTGTAGTTTCTCATCCTCTGGCACACACTGACAAATCACTTGGTTGGCACACTTCTTGAATAGCATTGGTTTATCCCAATAGTATTGCCTTACCTCTCGTAGAAATATTTTCTTGGCATTGTATGCCAAGTCTGGTGGTAGAATATTGCTTACCAGGTAGTTGACTATGTCAGCGTACCATGGTATAGCATTGGCTGCAAGCAAATACTCGTCAGGGAATTCGTCTCTAATTATAGTGGACTTACCATCCTCAATGTGATGCTCCAACCGACAGAGATGATCAGGCACTAAGTTTTCGTTGTCTTTCTTATCTCTGATCTCCAGGTCAAATTCTTGAAGTAAGAGCGTCCATCAGATTAGTCTAGGTTTGGCATCCTTCTTTGCCAAGAGATATTTCAACGCCGAATGATCTGTATAAACCACAACCTTATTACCAATTAGATAAGATCTAAATTTATCATAAACAAATACAACCGCAAGGAATTCTTTCTTGGTTGTAGAGTAATTCAGTTGTGCTTCATTCAAGGTTCTACTAGCATAGTAGACGACATGGAACATCTTGCCATGTCGTTGTCCCAGAACTGCTTCAATGGCATAATCGCTGGTATCACACATGAGCTCAAAGGGCTCATTCCAATTCGGTGCCACGACTATGGGGGCATTAATTAATCTGTCTTTATGCTCCTAAAATGCTCTTAAACAAGAATCATCAAATGCAAAAGTGGCATTATGTTCCAACAATGAGCATAAAGGTTTAGCAATTTTCAAAAAATCTTTAATAAATCGCCGATAAAAACTGGCATGACCTAAAAAACTCCTTATACCTTTAACACTTGTTGGAGGTGGCAATTGCTTAATTACCTCCACTTTGGCTTGATCAACTTCTAGTCCTCTCTTGGTTACCTTATGACTGAGAACAATGCCCTCTTTCACCATGAAGTGGCATTTCTCCCAACTCAACACTAGGTTTGTCTTTATGAATCTCTTCAAAACTTGCTTCAGGCTATGGATACATTCCTCAAATGTTACACCAAACACTAAGAAATCATCCATGAATACTTCCATGTTATGCTCAATCATATCGGAGAAAATGGCCATCATGCAACATTGAAATATTGTTGGCGCATTACACAGTCCGAATGGCATCCTTCTAAAGGAAAATGTCCCATATGGACACGTGAACGTGGTATTCTCTTGGTCGTCAGAGGCGATGGTAATCTGATTATATCCCGAATAACCATCTAAAAAACAATAAAAAGCTTTACCTACCAACATGTCTAACATTTGGTCAATGAAAGGCAATGAGAAATGGTCCTTCCTTGTAGCCTTGTTCAACCTTCTATAATCCATGCACACCCTCCATCCAGTGATGGTTCTAGAGGGAATCAATTTGGCCTTACTATTTTAGATCACAGTCATGCCACCCTTCTTTGGCACACACTGCACCGGGTTAACCCAAGAGCTATTGGAAATGGGATAGATGATCTCGATATCCAACCATTTTATGATCTCTTTCTTTACAACCTCTTTCACGCTTGGGTTTAGCCGTCTTTGGCCTTCAATGGTCCTGCCATTGTATTCCTCTAGTGTGATCTTGTGCATGCAAATGGTTGGGCTAATACCTTGGATGTCTGCCAAGGTCCAACCCAACGCTTGCTTATAATCTTTTAGTATTGCCAGTAGTCTTACCTCATGATCATGAGTGAGATCAGTGGCAATAATCACTGGCAGAGTCGAGTTCTTACCTAAATAAGCATACTTTAAGTGTTCTGGTAGGGGTTGAAGCTTCAACTCTAGTGGTTCCTCAATAGATGGCTTTGGTTTCTTTATCTCCTTGCCGGCCAAATGGAGTGGCTCGGAGTAACTTACATCTTTAGCCTCCAAGGTTGATTCCACAAGTTCCTCAAACAGTTCAGCTATGCCATCAAGCATACCGTCATCACTTGCTATATAGCTGTGCCATGTCCAAAGTAAAGATGGACTCTATTATTTTATCGACTTGACATTCATCAGGTTTATCTACATATTTCAAAGCTTGAAACGCGTTAAAGGTAACATGTTGATCATTCATTCTCATGGTTATTTCCCCTTTATGAACATCAATAAGAGCCCTGCCAGTAGCAAGAAATGGCCTACCCAAAATAATTGGCACATTAATATCAGCTTCATAATCCAAAATGATAAAATTAGCTGGGAAAATGAATTTGTCTACCTTTACCAACACATCCTCAATCTTACCCTTGGGATGTGCATAGGATCGGTCTACCAATTGAAGTGTCACTGTGGTAGGTCTTGCATCTATGCCAAGCTTCTTGAAAACTAATAGTAGCAACAAATTGATGCTGGCTCCCAAGTCGCACAATGCCTTCCCCATGAACTTGTCGCCAATTGTGCAAGGAATAGTAAAACTCCCTGGATCTTTCAGCTTTGGTGGCAATCGGTTTAGGATCCTAGCACTGCATCCCTCAGTGAGAGCAATAGTTTCAAATTCTCCCAACTTTCTCTTTTTGGACAAGATGTCCTTCATGAATTTTACGTAGTTGGGTATTTGTTCAAGGGATTCCACCAATGGAATGTTAACTTGCAACTGTTTAAGCACTTCCAAAAAGCGTTTAAATTGCTGGTCCTGCTTATGCTTTTGAAGTATTACTGGAAATGGTGGGGGTAGATATACATATGTTGATGCTGCTGGCCTTGTCGAGGTAGTACTGGCATCTTTTTTGGCATCAGTCTGCTTATCATCATTGCTGGTGTCATTGTTGGCCATGGGACTGGCATCCTGTTTGGCACTCTTACTGGCATGATCACTGGCATCATCTACTTTCTCCTTCTTTACTTCTCTAGGTATGTCTACTGGCACTAGCTTTGCATCTTGGCTGACGACTGGCTGCTTGGCAGCCGTCTCTATTTTGCACTACTTACCACTCCAAAGAGTTATTGCCTTGCATTGTTCATTTTCTTTGTGCCGAGCATCTTCAGTGTCACTTGGCAAAGTACCTTGGGTCGATTGCTAAGTGTATTAGCAATCTGCCCAATTTGTATTTCCAAGTTTCTTACTGATGCCGCCAAACTTTGGACTGTTACTTCATTTTGCTCTATATATTGTGTAAGATCTCCTCCTTGGTTGCTTCATTGCCCTTGCTGGAAATTGTTCTGAGCTTTTTGTGGCATGGTATTTTGATAAAATGCTGGCATGTCATTGTTGTTCTGCCGTTGGAAGTTTTGGCGCGGGGCATTGTAGTGATTGCCTCCTTGATTTCCCCAAGCTAAGTTAGAGTGCTGTCTCCAACCTGCATTATAGGTATTAGCATTATAAAAACAACCAACATTCCCAACAAAATTTACCGACTCAAGATTAACAGGGCATTCATCCATATGGTGGTTTTCTCCACAAATGGTGCAAAATGGATCTAGTACTTTGACTTATTGGGCCTCATTGTTCTTTTGCAACGTTCTCACCATGCTAGTGAGGTTGGAAATCTCAGCATGAATGGACGTGAGGTCATCAACTTTCAATTTCCCACTGGCTTTAGTCCCGGTTCCAACTCTAGCAACAGGATACTCGAAGTCATTGATCGAAATTCTCTCAAGGATATCAATAGCCTCAGTTCACTTCTTATCAAGCAACGATCCGGCTGCTGAAGGATCCACAACAGTCCTTGTTTGTGCATTCAATCCGTTGTAGAAGGTTTGTATTTGGGTCTAATTTGGGAACTCAGGCATTGGACACATTCTCAACAAATCTTTAAATCTTTCTCAGGCTTCATAATTTGGGTCTAATTGTGTCACAACAGTCCTTGAATCTTTCATTTTGAGGATAGATTGTAAATGTTAAATTGTACTCTGTTATGCTGGAACTGTTTCGATTTGGGAGCTGATCTGTTCGAGTGAGCATGGGTGGGGATAAGAATAAAAAGGAAATAGTAAGATACATTGTTAAAATGACTATTATAATTGATTGAATATGAATTGGTGTTGTAAGTAGGAAATGGTTCCCTTGTTTAGAGGAAAGGAAAATGATACAACTGTTAATTTAGGTGGACTGCCCTGTTTTGAGATTAAGGTAATCTTAGTAACTATGTTGGTTCAATGAAAGATAGGGTGCTAAATGGTAATCTCATGATTCAGAATTAAGTATAAATTGATTTTTGTTGTTATATTGTAAGTGAGATTTTTGAATGGATTATGGAAACAAATAACCGACGTTATGATTAATGAGAATACAATTTATATGATATGCTAGATAAGCTTAAGGGTGTGGTAATCCGAGATCGTAAATAGCTTGGGAATAAATTGTAAGTGCAGTTTAAAGTATCGGAAAGGTGTTTCGCCTTTCCGCGCTTTAAATCTTGTTTTGTTACTTTAAGTAAGAATGAATTAATTGTTGTGTACTTGATTTGTGGTTGCAAGCATGGAATTTAGGTGAGTAATTCTAAGGAAGTACTTATGCATTGAATAGATTGATAGCATGTTTAGTGTACATTGGATTGCTTTAATGTGAAACTTTGCCATGTGAGTTACTAAAATTTAAGTAATATGTGTTGTTGACTTAAAATGGAAGATTACTAGAATATGGGCACTATAAGATGCGAATTTAATGCATAATTGGTCGTGGATAACTTGCTATAGTCTTATGAGTATTGTGAAATTTGTATTTGGTCATCTTATACTTCAATATCGAAAGATTGGCTTTTGAAAATTGAATAAGGATTTTTGAACTATTGAATATTGAATAAGAATATTGTCTTTGTTGCATTGATATTGAATGTTGGCACATGAAGTGCATATTGAATTGAGCTAATCTCTAATATGGAAAATTGATCGTAAGCCTTAGTTTCGAGTCAATTATAGATATAGATAGCATGCCATAGAGTCAATAGAGCTCAGTGTCGGGGTGGACTACGGTCCGAGACAGTGTTCCCTAATTGGCGACAGTAGGAGGGAAGTATGTGATTGGTCATTTGGCGATTGTATGAGGGATTGACCTGTACTGTTGTACCATATTATTACAGGCAACAGTTTGGGTAGGGACTTATGTATCTAAACTGAGTCATCGATTCTCAAGGCTAAATCTAAATTGATTAAAATGAGCTGGTTGCAACAAATGGTTATAATGATTAAATTAGTAAAATGATACAGCGTAAACTATTGAGTATCATTGAAAATTTAAGAGCATTATAGTGTTAATAGATGAATTGATAATTTTTACTTGCATGAAGAATATTGAAACTCGATTGTCTGTTGCTTAAATTCATGAACATATTAGATATTATAAAAGTTTCGAAACACTCCTCTAGTGACCTATCTTATTCACTTTGGTATACATATATTATGTTTGATCTAATGACCTTACAAGACACGTTAGTGTTAATAAGGAATGTATGAATGATTCTTGGTTAAATGTGATTCTAAGAGATTATATGAATGATTATAGTAGTGAAGAATTTTGTTTATGTTTATTGAACTTTAAACTCACTTACTAAGCTTGTGCTTAATTTAAGTTCTTCCACTACATTTCAGGTTACCCCTTTGGCTTGAAATCTCAAGAAGCTTGATCTAGTCACCTTTTGAAACTAAGTGTATGTAGTTATATTTTGGTTAAGAACTCCTAGTATGGTGGGACTAATGTATGCATGATGATGTGGTTGTTTGTTTTTATAAGGATCATATTTGTTATGATGTGTAAATATTATCTAAGTGTTTGTTGTTGTTTAATCTTGTCTGTGATAACATAAATTTTCACTAGATTGTAGTTGGTTTCTTAGTTCTTATATAGTTGCATTTGGAAATGTTTAGTTAATTTGCTCATATTGATAATCTAGTCTTGGTAAGAATAGTGAACACTTGAATTATTCTAGATAAAATAAGTATTTTGAAAAGTAGTTTTTGGCTAAATTGAGAAAGGTTGGAATAATCGGTGTAGGCATCTCCCTTCTCACGGGTCATTCTTTTTATTTAAAATTGAACTTATAAAACAACTATAATACCTTATATTTGGTGAGTGAACAAATAGGAAAGGAAGGTTGGGCTTTCGGTCATACCTTCATAATACTACAACTAAATGTGTTACAATTGTATCTTTGATAAACACGTCTTTTGTTCTAAAGCTTGTAAAGGTTAAGTATATTATTCTTCAATTTGTTCATCTTGTTTGGTCGTTCTCCTAGGCTAGTGATAGGACGTTACAGATTGGTATCAGGGCTACAGGTTACATGATTCTAGGGCCATTGTATGATTGTATTGTTATTGATGACTTGCATTATATAATTATATTGTTATTGTTGACGTTAATGCCACCTAGAAGTTGATTTAATATTGTTGTGACTTGAGATTGATCAAGCTTCTTTTTCTTACTATAGAATGTCTTAAACAAGGCTAGGAAAAGACAGTGAAAGTCCAACTGGTTCTTCCAATGAAGGAGGAAGTGTGAGGATGAATCAAGATCCTTCAAGACCTACTGAACCTCAACAAGTTCGGCAGGAAGCTCTGGAAATTCATCCCATACAACGGGAGTACTTCTCTAGCTTAAAGGAGACGTTTGATCAAATGGTTGTCTCTATGAGACAGAATCCCCCAACTCTTATGGTACCTCCAGTAGTAAAACCAACAAGAGCTCCAAATGACAAATTAGCTTAACATAGAGCCTATACATTCACGGGAGCAAGTAAGGAGAAGCCGGAGGAAACTGAATATTGGTTGGAAGCTACTACAAGAATCCTAACCAAGTAGTTACAATGTTCTGATGAACATAAACTGGAGTGTGTGGAAACCCTTTTGGCTGAATAAGCATTAAATTGGTGGGAGACTACAACTCTTGCTGCACCAAAGGAAGCTATCACATGGGAATTTTTCCTTAAGGAGTTTAAAAAGTACATTAGCGACCAATATCTAGCAGATCGAAAGAAGAAATTCTTGTATATGAAACAATGAGACAAACCAATCAAGCAATATGTTAATGAATTCTGCAAATATTGCAAGTATGGGTCGGAGTTTATAAAGAAAGAAGAGGACAAATGTAGAATGTTAATAGATGGACTCAATGATGAGTTGGGTCCTATGTTCACTACTCGAGTCTACCATATCTAGGGTCGTGATGATGAAGAATTACCTGAAGTTATTGCAGATACAATTTATTTTGATGTACATCCTATTTATGTTCCTTTTGATTCGGGATCGACCCACTCATTCATAAATTATCCATTGATTGAAAGATTGAATCTAAATCTTGAGCCTACAAATAATGAACTTATAGTTACAAACCCTATCGGTGATAGAGTAAGGGTGAATCAAATTTGTAGAAATTGTACCTTGTTCATTCAAGGCATACCTTTTCCTGCTGATCTTTTAGCCTTATCCTTCCTTGATTTTGATCTCATTTTAGGCTTATATTGGTTGGGAAAACACAAGGCTTGGGTTGATTGTAATAAGAAACGATTGTATCTCCTCAGATTAGGAAAAGAATCCATTTCCTTGCTAAGCAAGGAACCTTGCGAACCAAAAGCCCTATTTGCTCTTATATCTAGTCTGAATGAATCTGCATTGTCCATTGAATCTATTTTAACTGTATCCAAATTTCTTGATGTTTTTCCCGAAGAATTGACGGGATTACCTCTTGCGAGAGAAGTGGAATTCAGAGTTGAAGTTCAACCGGGATCGACACCAGTTTCAATTACACCCTATCGTATGGCCCGGTCAAGCTCAAAAAACTCAAGATACAATTACAAGAGCTTCAAGATAAAGGCTTTATTCGACCTAGTTCTTCTCCTTGGAGAGCCCCTGTTCTATTCGTAAAGAAGAAGGATGGATCGATGAGACTCTGCATTGATTACCGGCAACTAAATCAACTCACCATTAAGAATAAATATCCCTTACCAAGAATTTAAGACTTGTTCGATCAATTGAAAGATGCCACTGTATTTTCTAAGATTGATCTTCGATCGGGATATTATCAGATGAAAGTCAAGGAAGTCGATGTTCGAAAAATTGCTTTTTCGAACCAGATATGGTCATTATGAATTTTTAGTGATGCTTTTTGGCTTAACTAGCACCCATACAGCCTTCATGGATCTCATGAACCGGGTTTTAAAACCTTACTTAGACAAGTTTGTTGTAGTCTTCATAGATGACATCATTGTTTATTCAAAAAGTAAAGAAGAACATTCTAGTAATCTAAGAATTGTATTGCAAACTCTTCAGGATAAGCAATTGTATGCTAAATTCAAAAAATGTGAATTTTAGCTCCTGAAAGTGTCCTTCCTTGGACACGTGATATCTGTAGAATGTATTAAAGTGGACCCGAAGAAAATTCAATCCATTATTGATTGAAAACCACCAAAGAATGTTGGAGAGGTTAGAATCTTTCTCGGTTTAGCCGGTTATTATAGAAGGTTTGTTAAAGGGTTTTCAATTTTGGTTGCACCTTTAACTCGGCTCCTAAATAAGAATACCCTATTTGAATGGGTAGAGAATCAACAAAGAAGCTTCGATCAATTGAAGCAAGTCCTTACTCGAGCTCCTATTCTAATTCAACCTGAATCAGGGAAAGATTTCACAGTTTCCAGTGATGCTTCTCATCTTGGTCTTGGGTGTGTTCTAATGCAAGACGATAAAGTGATTGCTTATGCTTCCCGACAACGAAATCCACACGAATTGAATTACCCGACGCATAATTTAGAATTGGCTGTTGTTGTTTTTGCTTTAAAAATATAGAGACGCTATTTATATGGAGAAAGATGTCACCTATCCACTGATCACAAAAGCTTAAAGTACATCTTGACTCAAAAAGACTTAAATCTCCAGCAAAGAATATGGGTATAATTGCTCAAAGATTACGATTTGATCATCGATTATAACCTGGACAAAGCAAACGTTGTGGTTGATGCACTCAGTCGCAAATGTTCAGTGGGTAAGATTATTTTCAAACTATGCTTGATTTTATTCTATTCGAAAATTTTGGTTTAGATTTGCCTAATAATGTCTTTTGGTTTGTAGTTCCAACAACCTACAATGCCCATTTTAAACTTCTAAAGAATCAGAAGTATTTAGCCGAGCTTAAAGTCCACTCAGAATTAAATTCAAAGATCAAAATGTTTCAACAAGATAATCCTGAGTTTCAAAAGATATTAAGAATAATTGAATCTGATACGAATTCTGAATTCTCACTAAATTCGAATGGTATACTCTATTTTAAGAATAGATTTTGTGTGCCTAATGATCAAGCTTTAAGGAAAGAAATGTTGCAAGAAGCACATCATAGCCCATTCTCCATCCACCTGGGATCTGTCAAAATGTATAAAGACTTAAAGGAAGTCTATTGGTGGTCGGGAACAAAATCAGATATCATTGAGTTTGTTCTAAATGTCTTGCATGCCAAAAAGTGAAGGCAGAACACCAAGTGCCTTCTGGACTTCTTCAACCAATTGAATTGCCTCAATGGAAGTGGGAACGAATAACTATGGATTTTGTATCTGGTTTACCGCTCTCTCCAAGGAAGAATGATAATGTTTGGGTCATTGTTGATAGATTTTCCAAATCGGCACATTTTCTACATGTTCATATGAACCCGAACCTTGAGCATTTGGCTGAGTTATACATAAAATAAGTAATCAGACTTCATGGTGTACCTGTATCTATAATATCCGACCGAGATTCTCGGTTTACCTCCCGTTTTTGGAGAGCTCTTCAGAAGGCTTTGGGAACTAAACTGAACCTTAGCACTGTATTCCATCCCCAAATTGATGGGCAGTCAGAAAGAGTAATTCAAATATTAGAAGATATGTTCAGAGCTTGTGTGATTCATATCAGAAAGAATTGGGAAAAGTCTCTACCATTGGATAAATTTGCTTACAATAATAGTTATCAATCATCCATCAAAATGGCACCTTGCGAAGCATTATATGGGAGGAAATGTAGGACTCATTCATGTTGGTCTAAACTAGGTGAAAACAAAGTTCTAGGACTTGAATTGCTTCGAGAAACTAAAATGCAAGTTCGGTTAATACACAATAGATTAAAGGAAGCTTTTGAAAGACAAAAAGCTTATGTTGATATCAAGAGGAATGATGTTCAACACGAAGTAGGAGATCGATTATTCTTGAAGGTATCTTCGTGGAAGAAGATTCTCAGATTTGTGAAGAAAGACAAATTAAGCCCTCGTTTTATTGGACCCTTTGAGATTGTAGAAAGAGTTGGTCCAGTTTCTTACAAATTAGCACTTCCCAAGGAATTTGATAGAATCCATAATGTCTTTCATGTATCAATGATAAAAAGATATCGATATGATCCCTCACATATTCTGGAACCTGGTGAAGTTGAACTTAATCCAGATCTATCATATGATGAAGAACCAGTTCAAATAATTGACTCTAAAAATAAGAGACTTCGTAATAAGATAGTACCATTGGTTAAAGTGTTATGGAGAAATCACAACTTTGAAGAGGATAAGTGGGAACCTGAAGCTGTTATGCAAAATCAATATCCGCATCTTTTCCCCACAGGTAAAATTCGGGGATGAATTTTTTTTAAGGGGGAGGAGTTGTAATACTCCAAAACTCATCGATTAGGAGGAACTTGTAATTTACAATAGATAGTGATAATAAGTATTTATAATCGATTCTTCTAGGGGACTAAAATGGAAGAAAAGATTAATTAAGAGCCTAATAGATAAATGGGTATTTTGTTATAACTAATTAATATAGGATTTGCATGTAAATAAATTAAATTGTTAAGGGTTATTACACATGTCTCCTAGGAGACTCGGTTAATACTCAAAAGAATAGTCATCTTCTTCCTTGTGCTCTTTAACCGAATAGATGGAGAAAGGGTGATAATTGAAAGATAAACCTTATTGAATCTAGTCTTGTAGGTTGGTGTTTTACCGAATTGAGGTTCATCAATCTTTGAGAAGGTAATGCCTTCAACCACAATACCTTGCGTGTAGGTTGATTCTTAATGACTATTGAATTGTTGGATGAAATTGAATGAAAAGAATAGATGTTGTTTCGATTGAATGCATAATGTTATATTTAGATATATATATATGTATATTGATGAATTGAGCTTGCTAGTGAAATGTTTGTAGATAGATTAGATTGAGGATTGGATTGCTAAATGCTAGTTCATTGAATTGTGTTTCGATTTACACTTGAATCTTTCATTTTGAGGATAGATTGTAAATGTTAAATTGCACTTTGTTATGCTAGAACTGTTTCGATTTGGGGGCTGATCTGTTCAAGTGAGCATGGTTGGGGATAAGAATAAAAAGTAAATAGTAAGATAAATTGTTAAAATGACTAGTTATAATTGATTGAATATGAATTGGTGTTGTGAGTAGGAAATGGTTCCCTTGTTTAGAGGAAAGGAAAATGATACAACTGTTAATTTAGGTGGACTGCCCTATTTTGAAATTAAGGTAACCTTAGTAACTAAGTTGGTTCAATGAAAGATAGGGTGCTAAATGGTAATCTCATGATTCAGAATTAAGTATAAATTGATTTTTGTTGTGATATTGTAAGTGAGATTTTCGAATGGATTATGGAAACAAATAATCGACGTTATGATTAATGAGAATACAATTTATATGATATGCTAGATCAAGAAGAAATCGATGATAAAAAGACTCTTACGGATCAACAAGCCGATAAGCTTAAGGGAGTGGTAATCCGGGATCGTAAATAGCTTGGGAATAAATTCTGAGTGCAGTTTAAAGTATAGGAAAGGTGTTTTGCCTTTCCGCGCTTTAAATCTTGTTTTGTTACTTTAAGTAAGAATAAATTAATTGTTGTGTACTTGATTTGTGGTTGCAAGCATGGAATTGAGGTGAGTAATTCTAAGGAAGTACTTATGCATTGAATAGATTGATAGCATGTTTAGTGTACATTGGATTGCTTTAATGTGAAACTTTGCCATGTGAGATACTGAAATTTAAGTAATGTGTGTTGTTGACTTAAAATGGAAGATTACTAGAATATGGACACTATAAGATGCGAATTTAATGCACAATTGGTCATGGATAACTTGCTATAGTCTTATGAGTATTGTGACATTTGTATTTGGTCATCTTATACTTCAATATCGAAAGATTGACTTTTGAAAATTGAATAAGGATTATTGAACTATTGAATATTGAATGAGAATATTGTCTTTGTTGCATTGATATTGAATATTGGCACATGAAGTGCATATTGAATTGAGCTAATCTCTAAGATGGAAAATTGATCGTAAGCCTTGGTTTCGAGTCAGTTATAGATATAGATGGCATGCCATAGAGCTTAGTGTTGGGGTGAACTACGGTCCGGGATAGTGTTCCCTAATTGGCGACAGTAGGAGGGAAGTATGTGATTGGTCATTTGGCAACGGTAAGAGGGATTGACCGGTACTATTTTACCATATTGTTACAGGCGATAGTTTGGGTGGGGACTCGTGTATCTAAACTGAGTCATCGATTCTCAAGGATAAATCTAAATTGATTAAAATGAGTTGGTTGCAACAAATGGTTATAATGATTAAATTAGTAGAATGATGCAGCATAAACTATTGAGTATCATTGAAAATTTAAGAGCATTATAGTGTTAATAGATGAATTGATAATTTTTACTTGCATGAAGAATATTGAAACTCGATTGTCTGTTGCTTAAATTCATGAACATATTAGATATTATACCAGTTTCGAAACACTCCTCTAGTGACCTATCTTATTCACATTGGTATACATATATTATGTTTGATCTAATGTCCTTACAAGACACGTTAGTATTAATAAGGAATGTATGAATGATTCTTGGTTAGATGTAATTCTAAGATATTATATGAATGATTGTAGTAGTGAAGAATTTTGTTTATGTTTATTGAACTTTAAACTCATTCACTAAGCTTGTGCTTAATTTAAGTTCTTCCACTACATTTCAGGTTACCCCTTTGGTTTGAAATCTCAAGAAGCTTGATCTAGTCACCTTTTGAAACTAAGTGTATGTAGTTATATTTTGGTTAAGAACTCATAGTATGGTGGCACTAATGTATGCATGATGATGTGGTTATTTGTTTTTATAAGGATCATATTCGCTATGATGTGTAAATATTATCTAAGTGTTTGTTGTGGTTTAATCTTGTCTGTGATAACATAAATTTTCACTAGATTGTAGTTGGTTTCCTAGTTCTTAT
This sequence comes from Hibiscus mutabilis, assembly GCA_019671005.1. Classification (NCBI taxonomy): domain Eukaryota; kingdom Viridiplantae; phylum Streptophyta; class Magnoliopsida; order Malvales; family Malvaceae; genus Hibiscus; species Hibiscus mutabilis. Next base: position 54,708,778 of record CM033745.1, read on the forward strand.
ATGGCTGCATTTGGAAATGTTTAGTTAGTTTGCTCATATTGATAATCTAGTCTTGGTAAGAATAGTGACACCTAAATTATTCTAGATAAAATAAGTATTTTGAAAAATAGTTTTCAGCTAAATTGAGAAAGGTTGGAATAATCGGTATAGGCATCTCCCTTCTCACGGGTCATTCTTTTTGTTCAAAATTGAACTTATGAAACAACTATAATACCTTATATTTGGTTAGTGAACAAATAGGAAAGGAAGGTTGGGCTTTCGGCCATACCTTCATAATACTACAACTAAATGTGTTACAATTGTATCTTTGATAAACACTTCTTTTGTTCTAAAGCATGTAAAGGTTAAGTATATTATTCTTCAATTTGTTCATCTTGTTTGGTCGTTCTCCTAGGGTAGTGATAGGAAATTACATCACAGTATCTTCAGATACTACAGTTTGTTGAAACAGTTGGCATATCTCCATAAATTGTTTGAGATGTTGTCTCGGGTCTCCAGTAAGTGCTCAATTGAATTGACCTACATTCAAAAAAGTTTGGATCATTACGGGTTTAAGTTCAAAGTTAGGCTCATCGGCATCAGTGCCAATAAGTCCTGGCATGAGATTTGCAATGTTAGGTGTTGAATGTTCTCGGATTGGCCTCACTTCTTCTTCAACCATATTTGGGACTTTAGGAAGCGGTGGTGCATTGTTATTAGGCTGATTGTTAATGGGTGGATCATTATTCACCACACCATTCCTCTGATTGCCTTGATTCATTTCTCGGTATCGCCTCTTTAACCTCCTTAATGTTCTCTCAATTTTTGGATCGTATGGCCACTCGTCCACCAATGGGTGGTTTCTAGTCATACACCGGTGAAAACAAAGATGAAAAAAAACAAGTAAAAATTTAGAAACAATCAAATTCGTTGCAATCCCCGACAACGACGCCAAAAACTTGTTGACTCTCAGGGAGATGTGTAAAATGAATGCTGGCAAAAGGTATAAATGGTATGTATATGGGCAAGATAAACTGTGCCAAGAGTCTTTTGTGTGCAAGTATACACGGTCGAAAAGTAATACAGCTTGGTAAGTTGAGTATCGATCCCACAGAGATTGACTTGGAATTCGATTGTTTAGTTTGTTACTTGTTTTGGAATAAAAGATTGTAGTTTAAAGAGTTTATTTTAAAACTAAGAAAAGAAAATAAAATAAATTAAAATCAGAGTGGAGTGGAGTGTTGGCTAGAAAGGTGTTTTCAAATGAATGATGACTGTTGGCAGGGAATGCCTAGTTCAAACGTGATGCTAGCCTTTATTGACAAAAATGTCTTGGCATTGGTTGCCGAGCGGATTCAAAAATAACAAAGCCTCTCACGATGGTCATTTCCCTAAACTGGCCAAGTAAAAACCCATATATCTCTATAGTGTATGTTTTCCTTAAACCAATTTGATTTAAAAACCAATTTATACTTTGTGGGGGTAGATTTCACTTCTGAGGTAAGTTCATCTACTTGAACGACTTCTCTCGAAGCTTCTATCCCAACTGTTCAGCAACTTGATTGTTGCCAACACAAGTCTGTTAAGATATTGGAAAGCAATAAGCTAATTGTGTCAGCTCTCGCTTTGGCATAGTACTTAGGAAAAATTAAAGTATGCAAAACAGACAAACTTTGCCAAAAGTAGAAGTATTATAAGGGGACTAAGGCATAAAAGCCAACGTTTAAAACCAAAACATCCCCCCGCCAACTATTAAATTAGTTCATGGTGTGGGGGTTAACCAACAAACGTTTTTAACATCACCATAATAATAAAAGCTAAAGAAAAACAACTTCTGTCAAGGGAATAGGCAGAGGGGTCTCAATGTAGCCCTCCACGCCAGGCTCTAGGCCAAGAAGTCAAACCACCCTTCCTCGGTTGCACCAACTGTCAATCGACGCTCCAACACCTCACTCCGACCACCTCTCGTCTCGTCTCCTCTTCTTGGTCAATTCAATGCCCCTTTCAATGCTTGATCGGTCTGTGTATATATAGGCGCTCAAAGGAAGGGATTAGGATAACTCTATCTTCATTTGAAATTTGAAATGCTCAGTAGATAAGAGATAAGACTCATCTGATCGGTGTGATAGCTTATCAAGCTAGGGCTGGCGTCATCATGCCATGGCCATACTGGCACACAAGCTTGGCACGACCTTGCCAACACAGCTTGGCATCACCTTATCCGCTATTTTTCGAAAGTTGTCCAAATGTGATTTTTAAGGAGCCTGAGTGTATCTTATTTTTCAGAGGTTCTTAATTTCTTGGCATGGCTGCTGGCACACTTCTCTGCTAACAAATGCTTGGCACTCATATAGTCCTTCCGTGCCCGCAACATCTGGCATTCACCTTGGCATTCCTACCTGCGCCCCTGCGTCATGTGTTCATTTCTCCTGCCAACCTACAAAAAGGCCACTAAAACAACCCATCACACTGGCATAGGCAGCCTACTAACTCCTTGACGTACATGCATGATTCTAACAAGCTAATGCAACTAAATGTACATGAAAACAAGCAAAAGCATATCAAAATAGGCATGAAAAACAATACTTTTGAGGAGGTAACAGGTACTCATGGTGGAATATTCGGTACACATAAACCCCTCAACACCCGAGCGAACTCTTTATAGTGCAATATCAATCCTATGGTTGGCCAACTATATCCGATAACATTTTAAACCACATCACTTGCCAATATAATTATTATTAACCATGTACCTCATTGTTTTTATATGCACCAAATCAAAACCATTTCCAAAGCAAAAAACCATGCTTTAAACAAGTATTCCACATACTTACATGGATCATTTACCAAATGCATCCAACATCATTATATGATCAAAAACATTATAAAATATATTTTAAATCATTCTTAAACAGTGGGTACCATGTAATTCAAAACAAGTGCATAAAATTCATTTCGTAAAAGCACGACTGAGGGAGAAATCTCATCATACCTACTTCCAAGTTTAAACCAGAATTTCAAGCTAATTTTAAACTCCCAAAAATCACATTTAACCATTTCAAAGCTGAAATCCAAATTCTCACTCACCGACAACGCAAAGCCTCATTCACCTGCGAATTACTCATCCAAAGCTTCTGAAGCGTCGCTACGAGCTTGAGGGTCAAACTCCCTTGATTTTACCACACAAAAATAGAGCATTCAATGCATCAAAATGCATTCACAAACCCATCAACATCAAACCACAACAATCCCCTTCAAACTCTAGCCGAAATCGTCCTAAAATTACTGAAATCAACATCCAACACCCTTCAAACTTAACCCAGCCAAAACCTAATAGTTTAATCTATTACAAAAATTCAATTAACATCCAACAACAACCTATTATCATCCTTATACTTCCAGCATTCATTAAACAACCAAAACACGCCAAAACACAACACTAGCAACCTAGGAAATTAGAGATTCACTTAGTTTCGGGATTCCAATGTTAAAACCAAATTGTTAACATTATTAAATATCAAAATCATGATTAAAATCAATCAAGAACTCAGAAAACAGATCTAATTCAAAAATCGCCAAATCTCATCAATTAACCTTGATTCACCCAATTTCCATAATCAAATCATTAAAACATATTAGAAAATATATATATATATATATAAAGGATTAAATACTTGGGAATTTAGTAAAGAACCATTCATTAGAGGAGAAGAATGAACCTTCCCTCTAATGGATGAATTTCCTCTCAATTGGATGTTTACTCTTGAAAAGCAAAGGAAAACAATGAGATTTTGGAAATCAAGATTGAAGAATCCATTAGAGTGTTTGGCTGAAGGAATTTTGAGAGAAAACTTGAGAGAAAGAAAGTTACGTTAAAATTGGTTTTTAAGAAATAATCACCTCATACTAATTAATCCTCTTTTAATCTTTAATTAAAGTTATTAAAATAATCTCGAAAACTCTGATAAAAAATTTAGTTAAAATAGCTCCTTAAAGATTCTAATATTTGACCCTTTTACAAAACATTCACTAAAAATATTTTTCAATCTTTACATTTTGGTCACTAGTCAAAATGTCAACTTTTCAAATTCTATTTTTCAAAATTGACTTAACCAAAAATATACATATTTAAAATAATGATTTTTATATTTTTTCCCATATTTTTCTCACACCAAAAATATTTGTTCTAATTTAAATCCTGAATCCAACCCGAATCTCTAATCCCAGCCCAACGGGCCGTCTACTCAGCCTAAAAACCACTAGGCCCAAAACTGAGGCATTATAATCCACCAATACACAACGGGATACCGACCACCCCTGCTGCCCCTACTGTTGTTGTGGAAGAAGAAATACCTATTAGAGAACACTTGGCACCAAATATGGATAATCTAATGTTAGGACTAGTTGATCTAGAGGTAAACACAGCTAATTTTGAACATAAACCGGTAATGATACACTCTTTTGAATGTAGGACAATTTGATGGATCACCTACTGGAGACCCAAGGCAACACTTGAAGCAATTCATGGAAGTTTGCCAACTATTTCAGCAACCTGGAGTGTCTGAAGATATAGTGAAGTTAAAATTATTCACATTTTCCCTAAGAGATAGAGCAAAATTTCTTTGCCACTTAGTTCTATTACTTCATGGGCAGAACTATGCTAGAAATTTATTTTGCGATTCCAGCCACCTAAACTTAATGTCAAGCTGAGGAGTGAAATCATTTCGTTTAGGCATGCTGATGACAATACCTTATATGATGCCTGAAAGAGATTCAATGACCTTTTGAAAAGGTGCCCTATGCACGGATTCTTTAATTGGACCCAGATAGAAACCTTTTACAACAGACTCAATGCTCATGCCAGGATTGTTGCTGATGTTTTGACAAATGGTTTGCTATTAGACAAGAATTATATGGAGGCAGTTGACATCCTTGAAAGGATTGTCGCCAATGATTTTCAGTATCCTACTGCCAGACTGGGAACCGTAACAAAAATTGTTGGAAAATTAGAGCTAGATGCATTATCATCAATCAATACTCAAATTTTCAATCTCACTAATATAGTGAAGATATTGCAAAAGCCTACTGAAGTCTGAGAAGTAAAGGCATTAGACCCATTATGCACGATATGTGGAGAGGATCATCATATGGAGGATTGCCCAGTAAACCCTGAGCCGGTAAATTTTGTTGGCAATTTCAATCGTAATTATAATCCACATTCCAATACTTATAATGCAGGTTAGAAGTAGCACCCCAACTTTTCTTGGGGCAAACCAAGGCAGTAATCAATTCAATGCCCAACGAAAGAATAATAATGCACAACAAGGTTTCAACCAAAATGCGATGCCACAGAGAGCCCAAAACAATTTTCATCAAGGGCAAAGATCTAACCATGGAAACACTTTGACTGATTATATGGAGCAAAATGATGCAACTGTCCAGAGTTTAGCAGCATCCATGAGAAACTTGGAGGTTCAGCTAGGGCAGATTTGCCAACGCACTCAACAATAGACCCCATGGAACTTTGCCAAGCAATAAGGAAGATGCTCAACATAAGGTCAATAAACAATGCAAAGCAGTAACTCTTTAGAGTGTCAAACAATGCGAGACTGAGACGCTTGTTAAACAATCAACTAATTGCCAAGCCGAGAAGTTGATGCCAGCAGATGAACCTAAAGAAACTAAGAAAGAATAAGGCAACAATGTTTTGCCAAGGCAAGAAAAAATAGAACTTTCCTCTGCCTTTGAGATCACATGTAACTTGGGGCTTCGTGGTTTGCTCCTTAGATCTTAATTCAAAAACTTTAGGGAATGAGGTGAAGAGTAAGCCTAGTAATGTCTGGACTAACGTGGGGGTTCGTGGTATGCTCCCTCTTATTTCTCACGCTAAACAATATTACAAAGCAAGCCTGAAAAATTTGCCAACAAAAAAAATTGGTGAATAAAAGAAAATTAATAATAATTCTGAGTTTGGGTAGTAAATTTGACTAAGAGAGAAAAAGGATACTTGATGCATAGTTTTTGCACTTTATGCACACTTCATGACCTTAGACTAGAATTATATTGTTGCACTTGAATTTGCTTATTTATTGACATTATTGCACTGGGATATCTGAGGACAGAACTAAGGCTAGATTCTTCTTACTAGCATTTGTTGACATTCAGAACAATTTTGCCGAGGTACTCGTTTTATTTTTCTGTTTTCTTAATTTTAGTTTCATTACTTGAGAACAAGGAATGAGCTAGGTTTGGGGGAGTGTTAACACATAGAAAGTACTGATTTTTATACATATTTTACATTTTTTTCTTGTCTTTAGGTATATATGTTTGCATTTAGTTGTTAAAATCATGCATTTGCATAAGGAGTTAAGGAGTTGTTATTTTGCCAGTTTGAAGTGTTGTTTTTCTGGTATTGATGCAAGATAGGAGTAGGGCAGGCTTGGCAAAGCCGCGCAAAAGCAAGAATCAAGAAAAACAAAAGAGAATTGTTGAGTCGTAGTTGGCAAAATTAGACCAGAGATTGCCAAGCTCGGTTGGTAAAGAATTGACGTCTGATGCCCGATCAAAGTAGTCGTTGAACCCAGTACACGTAAGCCCTGAAATTCAAAAAAGAATAAGAAGATAGAGCGCCTATCTTGGTGTGTAATCAAATTTCAAATTTCAAAACTATCCTAGGGTTTTCACGAGTTCCTATTTAAAGAAGACCGGTCAACTCAATCAAGGGAGAGCACCGTGGTGAAAGAGGAAGCTAGAGGTAACGTGGTTCAACCATCTTAGACCGAGAGATTTGGAGAATTTGAAGTGCTGCATCGACAGACCTTCTTCTTTGCCTATTCTCATAGTTTATTTTTTATTTAAATAGTGATGTTGAGATACGATGTTTTGTGGATGGATCCCCCAACCATGAACTAAATTTTTATAGTTGGTTTGGGATGTTTGCGATTGACGCTCAATTTATTTTTTGTTTTTAATAATTTGAATTCCTTGGCATTATTTTCTATCCAGCTAGCACTTCATTTCCTTCAATTATTTGCCATTTGACAGTTGGCATTGTATGCTTATTATGCCTTAATGTCTTAAAAGACTTAAGGGGTAACGATCAGTTACCAGGTACTAAGGAGAGAAACTTTGACATAAGATGTTCAAGTAGATGAGCTTACTTCAAAAATGAATCTACCCTTTATGAGTATAGATTGAAACTTAATCAAGTTAATTTATGAAAAGCTGCCCTATAGACATATAGGGGTTTTATCGTGGTTAACTTAGGGTATTGCCATCAACAAAGGTAATACTATTCTTGAAATCTACTCGGCAATAAATCTAAGGCGGGACATTATTAATAACTGGCATAGCTAGCGTAAAATCTAGACATCCCTTTCCAACACTCACCATCCATTTGAATACTTCTTCTTGCCAAACTGTTTTTTTACTACATTGTTTTAGCCATTGTCTAAATATAAAATCCAATAAATTTCAACATTTTTTATTCCTTTAACAAGTAAACCATTGAACACTTGGTCAATCCTTGTGGATACGATACTCAGCTTACTATTGTATTACTTACTGATCGTGTATACTTGCACGCAATAAACTCACTCTTGGTATTATTTCTTACATATTTACAATGAATTCTCAATCTTTTGTCAAGCGTTAGCAAAGTCGACAGACTCTATGTTGTATTGTAACTCTTTTTTTGAATTTTAACTTATGTTTCGAATGCTTTTAAATTATCTATTTTAAATAGATCTCTCATGTAACATTTTTTTAATCAGTTCATTTGACTATGAAATACTCAAACTTGATGGATTTTACGCAAAGAGTATGTTGGGCTAAATCTAGTTGCGGAATTTTATGGTGTTGGGTTTGGGCTTGAGGCCAAACTTGTGGCATCCAGGTTGGTGATCTTATTGGAGTATGCCCAAAGATCAATCATGAGATGGTTGTAAAAGACATACTTATTTTATCTTGTTTATTAATATAAAGTCATTATTATTATTCCAGTCTTATTCTGTGTATCTATAAATAAATTAAATTATAATAAAGTCCTTAGAATAATATAGTTATTCTTGAATGTCCTTAGTCAAGAATTATTGTGGGCTTGGACAAAAATAATGTATTAAGACTAATATGTAGTTGATTGATGACAAAGTGTTGTCATTGACATGGAGATGTCAAAATCAATACGTATGTGTTAGGAAACAACATACTGGACTGACCCGCTATGAGCATGTTTCTTGGATTATTATGTGACAGCCACAACATTGCTTATGGTGATAACTACATGTATGATCCTCAGACTTGAGATCATCATTATTTCAACATCGTGAGTGATATATTTTGATACGGTCAAACGTGTGTCATAACTGACTACACTATAAAGATTGATATTGGATATGTCATAATCCATGTAGCGAAATATGGTTGATCAAGATAGGATTTGTCCCTCCTACATAATATGAGTAATATCATATGCCACTTGATTGAGTGAGACTAGAAAATGCATGGCCATGCTCGAATAAATTCATATGGGATATCATAATTATTCGTTTATAATAGTCTACTCAAGATATCAAGAAACATTAGATGGACTATACAAGTGTGACTAATCCATGACTTGTGTCCGATCTAGATATGAGGACAAAAGGATAAAATACATAAAAGAAGTTAATCACGGAAAAAGTTTAAATCAAACCACAATTTCATGTAACTTAGGTAGCAATGATGTATTGCTAGATGTCACTCATTACTTGTAACATTAGAATTGTTCTAGATATTACTGCTAACGTTACGTAAACCTACAAGAGTCACTCCCTATGATTGAAACGGACATATATCAATTAGATAGCATGTGTACAAACTTGTTGTACACGTAATTAGTGAGAAACCGAAATTGTTATAATTATTGTAATTATGGAAAATTTTGTTTATATATATATGTTAATATTTGATAAGTTATTGTAATTATCAAATATTATTAAAGTATATATATATATATCTAAAGGAAACCTAATTAAAGTAGAATTAGATTCTACATATTTAATTATATTCGGTTAAATATATTGTATATTTAAGAATTCGAATTTAATTAGAATTAGGTTTTTAAATGCTATATAAAGGTATAAGGTCTAGCAGTCATTTATCCCGTGTTTTTGAAAAACCTTTCTAATAGTTAGAGAAGATAAAATATTGTTCGTTTCATTCGGGTGGACTGTGTAGAGGTCGGAACGCTATTGTGACGACTCAGATTCGATTTGTTTATTCTGAATTCCCTACGAATTTCTAGATTCCAGATTCATTAAGGTAACGTTTCATCCTTTATCACCACAAATTCGTCCCTAGTACATGGATCACTGGTGGATTACGCCAGATAATTTTTTCGCTACGCCATGGGGTGTACCAACGTTTCCCAACAGTGGTATCATAGCTACTTGTACGATACGAATTCGAACTTAAATACTTGGATGATGTTTTTGTATGAGATGCATGTTTTACTTTTTTTGTTTTGACGAGTATGTGATGTTTGTGCGAAACGTAGAAATTGAATACAGTCGTGATTAATATGTTAATCTGTTTTAACAAGTTTTTACGATCGATGGTTAAGTGTTAATCATGTGTTTGTTGCGGTAAGCTTTTGATAATCATATGTTAATAGTTGACATGATGAACATGCAGTTAAGATAGTAGATAGTTTTTGGCAGAGGAATAATGGTTGTTCCAGAGTGAAAAACCTTAGGGATTGAAAAATCCCAAAAACACGAATCTGTTGATAAAAGTTATCAAACCGTGAGGTTTTTCCATAGTAATCGAAGTGCCAAAATTAAAAAATTTCTCGGCATACCGGGGCTGCTAGGTCCACACTCTATGGGCATACCAGACGGCCCCGGATCTGCTGGACCGCGTAGGCAACAAAAGTCGTAGGAACTATTTAGGTAATCTTAATTAACAAGATAAAACATGTGTATGTTTTGGATGATATGCACGGTATTTAAAATGCATGGTTATAGCCCAAATAGCCTATTTACTTTGGTTTTATATAAATACGGTCTGCCTGTCGTGCCTTTCTTTCTTCTATTGTAATTCTCTTCTCATCTTACTCCCTCGTATGTAAAACGAGTTTCTGAAAATTTGTAATATTTACGGAGAAAGCGTGGACCAAAGGAGCAGATTGATGGGTCAGTCAAAGGTGGATTAGGTGCTTGAGAAGCAAGTTCTATCTTTAGTAATTTTGGTTCTCTCATTGGCTTGGGATGGGCCAGCTTAGTTTTAAGGGCTATAACCATTGCATTTATATTTACTGCTTTACATGTATGTGATACAATGTATGTTTTTTAGCATGATGGTAACTAATATAGCATAATATAATGGTGAGATTAATATAACAAAAAACCATCCATATTTAATTAAAATTAGTCATCCAATATTAGCCCTCGTTAAAACCTCGATCGGTACTATGTAGGTTTTGCCAAAGTAAAATACTTAGATCTAACCTGGTTAAACACGAAGAATAAGCAAGTGATATTCATTGGTAGTAATATTGGTTAAACTAGGTTGTTTTAATAAGATTAGAAATCTAAAGACTAATGATTGTTCAAGAACTTTGGTGATTGAAAAATAATACGAAAGTGCATGTCCAGGATTGGTTCTTTGAAAGACTTGGTATTTAAGCGTGCCCAATACACCACCTCTCTTACATAAGTTACCTACCTAGTGCACTATTCACTATTGTTCTTTCTATTAGACCATATGAACTTTTGTTTTGGACAAATATTTGTTCATCAAATATAGGAATTACATGAGATGTAATTAGCAAGCGTTGTTTACCTAAATAATTGAATTCTATGAGTAAAGCCAAAGCTGACTTAGAATAAAATGAAATATGGATCCTTACCCACTAGAAATACTTTTAGCAAGTTTTTCAATTTTGAGGGTTTTTAATAGTGGGAATGTTATTACTTTATAAACATGATAAATAGGTACTTATAAAACATATTTTATCGTTGTAGATTTATGGCAAACACATTATCATTGCGATCCGTCCTTGAGAATGACAAATTAAATGGCTTGAACTTCCTTGATTGGTTCCGCAATTTGAAGATTGTCCTCAAACAAGAATGGAAACTAATAGTCATCGAAGAACTTGTCCCTAAAAAGCCAGCAGATGATGCCTCTAAAGATGAATTAGAGAAGCCTTTGAAAAAGACTCAAGTGACATGGTGGATGTCGGTTGTTTGATGCTTGTGACCATGACCCCTGAGCTTCAGAAGAAACATGAGGACATGGTTCCCTATGAGATGGTTAAAAATCTCAAGGAATTATATGAGGGGCAAGCTCATCAAGAGAGGTATGAGACCTCTAAGGCTTTGTTTCGATGCAAGATGGTTGAGGGAACTCATGTTCTCAAAATTATAGGGTATATTCAAACCCTAGAAAAGTTGGGTTTCCCTCTAAGTGTTGAATTGGCTACTGATGTTATCCTGCAATTGTTGCCAGATAGTTTTAATCAGTTTGTTCTTAATTTCAATATGAATGAAATTAACAAATCGTTTCCCCAGACATCTTTAAGGCATTTTCTAGTACTAGTACATCTGAGAATTCTTAATTGGCTGGTTGTAAATAGCCCTGGGACTATGGAACAAAGGATTATCTCGGACACCTACACCGAGGTATTGACGGTGATTCTCAAATATCGCATAAAAGAATGTGATACGATGAGATAGAATGCAATAGAAACAAAGACACAGGGAATGGTTTACTTGCTCTTAACGGTCAAAGCGAACTCTTTTATTCTGACATTCTGAATTCTTTAATTCAGAATGAGTTAAAATTCGAAATGAATCAAATCTCCTCAAGTAGGATTCGAACTTACGACCAGTCAGTTAATAGCCGACCGCTCTACCATTGAGCTACTGAGGAACAACGAGAGATTAGATCTCATAGAGTTTAACTCCCGTTCTCAACCCATGACCAATATGAACTGGTCTGTTAAGAACAGCAGAAAACAACATGAAAAAGGTTGGCTGCAAACCTATTCTGATGGTCCGAAAAGATAACAAAAAAGGAAAGCCCAACACCAACGCAAAGCCAAAGCCCAACAAGGGAAAGGCTGCATTGAAACCCAAAGGAGGAGTTGCAAAAGAAGGAATGTGTTTCCATTGCAACAATGTTGGACATTGTAAGAGAAACTGCCTTGTCTATCTTGAGGACATCAAGAAGGAAAGAGAAAGTGGACAATCTAGATCAGGTATTTATGTTATTGATATTAATATATCAGCATCTACTTCTTGGGTATTAGATATCGGTTGTGGTTCTCACATTTGTACTTCTATACAGGGACTAAAAAGGAGTATAAATTGGCAAAAGGAGATGTGGATCTACGAGTTAGAAATGGAGCAAGAGTTGTTGCATTAGCTATAAGAACGTATACTTTGTCATTACCTAGTGGACTTGTTTTAGATTTAGAGGATTGTTATTTCGTACCTAGTTTAACTAAAAACATTATTTCAATTTCTTGTTTGGACAAGATTGGTTTTGAGATTATTATTAAGAATAATAGTTATTCTTTTTCCCTCAATAATGTTTTTGTGGTACGGCTTAATTAATCAATGGCCTCTATATCTTAGATCAAGACAATTCCATATATAACATAAATATGAAAAGATCAAAAACAAATGACTCTAATCAACCTTATCTCTGCATTGTCGCTTGGGTCATATAAGTGAGAAACGCATATCAAAACTTCATAAACATGGATTTTAGATTCTTTTGTTTTCGAACAATTAGATATTTGTGAACATTGCTTAATGGGAAAAATGACCAAATCACCATTTGACGGTAAAAACGAATGAGCAAGTGAATTTTTAGGTCTAATACATAGTGATGTATGTGGACCGATAAATACACAAGTCAGATGAGGGTTTCAATACTTCATTACTTTCATTGACGACTTTAGTAGATATGGGTACATTTACCTAATGCATCATAAATCTGAAGCCCTTGAAAAGTTCAAGGAATTTAAGAATGAAGTACAAAACCAATTAGGAAAGAGTATCAAAGCTCTTCGATTAGATCGAGGAGGAGAATACTTAAGCCTAGAGTTTGATGAACTTCTTAAAAGAAGTGGGATTGTCTCACAACTTACACCTCTAGGTACTCCACAATACAATGGAGTCTGTGAAATGAGAAATTGGACATTGTTAGACATGGTTTGGTTAATGATGAGTCATGCTGATCTTCCAACTTCTTTTTGGGAACATGCACTAGAAATAGCTATTTTCACACTAAATCGTGTTCCATCTAAATCGGTTCAAAGGACACCATATAAGACGTGGATTGGGAAACGACCTAGTATGTCTTTTATGAAAATTTGGGGATGTGAAGTTTATGTTAAACAACAGATGTCTACAAAACTCGAACCTAAATCTCATAAGTGTAATTTTGTAGGGTATCCTAAAGAATCAAAAGGATGTTAATTCTTCAATCTATCTGAGAATAAAGTGTTTGTTGCTCGAACGGGAGTCTTCCTCGAAAGAGAACTTATTTTTAGAAAAGAAAGTGGGAGAAATATTGAACTTGAGGAAATTCAAGATCAACCATAGATCACTGAACCAGAGATTGAACAACAAGTTCAACAAATAGTTGAGGAACATCCAATCGTTCTTGAAATACAACCACTGCGAATGTCTATTGGAGAACGCAATGTGCCTGAGAGATATGGATTTCTTTTCACATTGTAAGGAGATGTTCTTCTCATGGACCAAGATGAGCCTAGGACTTATCGGGAAGCTGTGGAGAGCTCAGACTCTGAGAAATGGCTAGAAGCCATGAAATCTGAGATGGATTCCATGTCAGAATACCAACTATGGACTTTGGTTGACCCACCCGAAGAAATTAAGAGCATAGGGTGCAAATGGGTTTTCAAAAAGAAAACCGACATGGATGGCAATATACAAACATACAAAGGGCGATTGGTCGCTAAGGGATTTCATCAAATTCATGATATAGACTATGATGAAACCTTTTCCCTTGTTGCTATGTTTAAATCTATCTAGATATTGCTTGCAATAGCTACATATTATGATTATGAAATCTGGCAAATGGATGTCAAAACCGTTTTCCTTAATGGAAAATTAGATGAGGATGTGTAATGACACAACTTGAGGGTTTTTTTGATCCAAAAGATGCCCTAAAAGTATGCAAGCTACAAAGATCCATTTATAGGTTGAAGCAAGCTTCTCGAAGTTGGAATCTTCGTTTTAATGAGGCAATCGAAGAGTTTGGTTTCATTAAAAATGAAGATGAGCCATGTGTTTTCAAGAAAACTAGTGGGAGCACTGTTACATTCTTGGTATTGTATGTGGATGACATACTAATAATAGGAAATGACATACCTTCCTTACAGTCTGTAAAGACTTGGTTAGGAAAATGTTTTTCTATGAAAGACTTGGGTGAAGCAACCTACATATTAGGAGTCAAGATCTATAGAGATAGATCAAGACGACTTCTAGGACTAAGTCAAAATACATACATAGATAAAGTATTGAAAAGATTCGGTATGGAAGAATCTAAAAGAGGATTCTTACCTATGAGACATGGTATTTCGCTCTCGAAGGAAATGTGTCCTTCAACACCTCAAGAGAAAGAGAACACATGAGTAAGATTCCATATGCTTCGGCCATTGGATCTATCATGTATGCCATGCTATGTACACGTCCGGATGTATCATATGCACTAAGTATGAAAAGTCGATACCAAGTAGATCCCGGTAAAGGTCATTGGGTTGTAGTAAAAAACATCCTTAAGTATACATTCCTTATGTATGGAGGTGAGAAAGAGCTAAGTATAAAAGGTTATACTGATGCAAGCTTCCAAACTAATAAGGATGATTCTCGATTGCAATCGAGTTTTGTGTTTTACCTTAATAGAGGTGTTGTAAGCTGGAAAAGTTCAAAGCAAGATACAATAGTAGATTTTACAACAGAAGCCGAGTATATTGCAGCAAGCGATGCTACAAAAGAGGTTGTTTGGATCAAAAAGTTCATATCTAAACTAGGGTTCGTGCCTAGCATATCAAATGTTATAGATCTACATTGTGACAACAACGGAGCCATCATACAAGCAAAAGAACCAAGATCTCACCAACGATCCAAACACATACTTAGGCGTTACCATCTCATTCGTGAAATCATTGATCGATGAGATGTGGAAATATGCATAGTACCAACATATGACAATACTGTCGATCCACTGACAAAGCCTCTGACACAGCAGAAGCATGAACATCACACTAAGTCTCTTGGTATTAGATACATGAGTGATTAGTCTTAGTGCTAGTGGGAGATTGTTGGAGTATGCCCAAAGATCAATCATGAGATAGTTGTAAAAAACATGCTTATTTTATCTTGTTTATTAATATAAAGCCATTATTATTATTATTTCAGTCTTATTCTGTGTATCTATAAATAAACTAAATTATAATAAAGTCCTTAGAATAATATAGTTATTCTTGAATGTCCTTAGTCAAGAATTATTGTGGACTTGGACAACAATAATGTATTAAGACTAATATGTAGTTGATTTATGATAAAGTGTTGTCATTGACATGGAGATGTCAAAATCAATACATAAGTATATGTTAGGAAACAACATACTGGACTGACCCGCTATGAGCATGTTTCTTGGATTATTATGTGACAGTCACAACATTGCTTATGGTGATAACTACATGTGTGATCCTCAGACTTGAGATCATCATTATTTCAACATCGTGAGTGACATATTTTGATACAGTCAAATGTGTGTCGTAACTGACTACACTATAAAGACTGATATTGGATATATCATAATCCATGTAGCGAAATATGGTTGATCAAGATAGGATTTGTCCCTCATATATAATAGGTGTAATATCATAGGCCACTTGATTGAGTGAGACAAAAAAATGCATGGCCATGATCGAATAAATTGATATGGGATATCAAAATTATTCGTTTATAATAGTCTACTCAAGATATCAAGAAACATTAGATGGACTATACAAGTGTGACTAATCAATGACTTGTGTCCGATCTAGATATGAGGACAAAAAGATGAAATACATAAAAGAAGTTAATCACGGAAAAAGGTTAAATCAAACCACGATTTCATGTAACTTAGGTAGCAATGATGTATTGCTAGATGTCACTCATTGCTTGTAACATTAGAATTGTTTTGGATATTACTGCTAACGTTACATGAACCTACAAGGGTCACTCCCTATGATTGAAACGAACAAATACCGATTAGATAGCATGTGTACAAACTTGTTGTACACGTAATTAGTGAGAAACCGAAATTGTTATAATTATTGTAATTATGGAAAATTTTGTTTATATATATATGTTAATATTTGATAAGTTATTGTAATTATCAAATATTATTAAAGTATATATATATATATATATCTAAAGGAAACCTAATTAAAGTAGAATCGGATTCTACATATTTAATTAAATTCGATTAAATATATTGTATATTTAAGAATCCGAATTTAATTAGAATTAAGTTTTTAAATGATATATAAAGGCATAAGGTCTAGCAGCCATTTATCCCTTGTTTTTGAAAAACCTCTCTAATAGTTAGAGAAGAGAAAATATTGTTTGTTTCATTCGGGTGGACTGCGTAGAGGTCGGAACACTATTGTGACGAATCAGATTCGATTTGGTTATTTCGAATTCCCTACGGATTTCCAGATTCCAGATTTATTAAGGTAACGTTTCATCCTTTATCACCCTGAATTCGTCTCTAGTACATGGATCACTAGTGGATTATGCTGGATAACTTTTCCGCTACGCCATGGGGTGTACCGGCGTTTCCTAACAGTTACACCGATACCCAGTGTTGACTGACAACATTTATTGCGGGAAAAATGAAGTCCAATGGCTGTAATCAATATCTCAACTACCCAAACGGTAGAAATCAATGAAGGGGTATAAAATAAGTCTCCAAAACTTCTTCAACAACTATTCATCAAATCTAAAGAATTCAAGCACAGATCCAACAATCTTTGAGCTATTAGAGTCAAATTCTTGCAACCCACTTGAGTGTTCTTATTTGTAATCATTTTATTCAAGTGTTGAGGTTTGAGTAAACTTAGAATTGTGCAAACATTTAACCTTTGAGAGGATTTTTTTAGTTTGCTTCATTTGTATTCTCTTTGTGAGGGTTTCTTAAGATTTTGGGGTATAAGTCTTAAGGGAGTGTAAGGTTATTTTCTTTGGCCTCAAAAGGAAAGGAAATCTAGTAGATTTGAGAAAAATCCTTAGTGTGGATAGCTAAAGTAGTGGATGTAAACCTTGTTAGAAGGTTGAACCGTTATAAATTCTTGTGTCCCAATTTTTTATATTTCCAATTGTTTCTACCGAATTTTTAAATTGTCAATTCACCCCCTCTTGGCCTTTCACCATTGATTGATCATCCCAACAAAATTAACATGCACTAATTATACTTTATATATGTTCTTCAATCACTCTTACTGAGATGTAAATGAAGAAATTTTAATTTAGGTAAATTACATACATTATTATTGAATTTTACTCTCGAATCTATTTTGGTCACTATAATTTAGACATTTAATGTTTTGAGTTACTCATTTATGAATTTTTTGACGACGTTTATTTATCGGCAAACGAAAAAATTGTTGGGCTCGAATTACTTCAACTGAATCGCCAAGAGATGGGTGAATTGGTGTTTAAGTGAATATGGTGGAAGCAATAGAAATTTTAAAAAAATGCACAATAATTTATAGTAGTTAAACTTCTCAACTAAGTCTACCTCCACTACCTTAGCTTCCCCACTAAGAATTTTCCACAAATTCACTACATTTATCTTCCCTTTTAGGCTAAAGGAGATAACCTTACAAATTCCTCAAAGCTTATAACCAAAGCTTTGAGACACCTTCTTTCAAAGAGAAATACAAATTTGAAACAAAGTAAAACATCTCTAGGCAAATGTGTTTACAAATTAAACACTCACCCAAAACCTAAACATTTGAGTAAATTTGACAATTGAGCTCACTGGTGTTTTCTACAAAGAATTAACAATATAAGCACTAAAATAATTTTTCTATACAAAGAATGTTGGCCATAAATTTTTTGATGTTCAATAGATACTTGATGGTGTCTTTTAAACCTTCTTATAAGCTTGTAGTTGTTTATGGCTGTTTGGGTTGGTTTAAAGCCGTTTAGGGTGTTTTTCAACCATAAATATAATTTGTCCAGTCGGTATCGGTACTCGAAAGTTGTAGATGTACCTGTTTAAATGTAAAAGCGATATTATAAAAAAACATAGGGTATCGGTACTCAAAAGCGGGTATCAATACTTACAATAAATTCAAACAAAAACTAGCGGTTGAAGGCTCTGCCGGTACTCAAGGGTTGAGTAATAGTACGGGACTTTGGGTACCAGTACTCGAAGAAAAACACTATGTATCGGTACTTGGCATGCCATGCCGGTACGGATTATTGGATATTGATACCAGAGATGAGGTATTAGTACTCAAGGCAAATTTTTTACATTTAGACAATCTAAAAGCATTTGTTCAAGCCAAAAACGTTTCAAAAGCCTTTCAAACATATTTTTTAAGTTAAATGGACTTAGAATTATTTTTCTAATATTGTTTGAGTGCGAAATTTTTTTCATCTTATTATATCAAAATCAAATATCTCAACAAGAACTTCTCTAAGATCTAAACGGTGAAAAATTTCATCGGCACGGGAGAAGTAACATACTGAAAAACGAGTTCTATCTGACAGTAAAGGGAAGAGGTCGACGAGAAAAAAATATTAGATATTTTACTAATTTGTGCTATCAAAGTCAACCGATAATTGGTTAAAAAAAAGGACGCTTTCCTATTTAAACTAAGGGTAAAACTTTGATACACAAGCTGTGTAAAACTAACTTTTCATAAGCCTATGTTTTTACCTTATAAAACACAAATTCTAAATTCCTAGCCCTAATACCCTAGAACCTAAACCCTAAACCTTAAATTCTAGACACTAACCTTAAATTCTAAGCCCTACAACTTAAACCCCTAAACTTTTAACCCTAAACTAAACTCTAACCCCTAAATTTGAAAAGCACGTATAAACATTTGTTTACACAGATTGTATATCAAACTTTTTCTCTTAAACTAATTGTTGTTTTATCATATCATAATTTAATTAAAATTCTTCATTTGTTTTTTAAAAAAATAAAAAGATAAATTACGTAAATCATTATTAAACTTTACTCTTAAATATATTTTAATCACTAAAATTTTAAAATATTTAATTTACTCGTTAAAATTTAAATATTGAACATTTTTGTCACTAATTGAACTTTTCTTGTCACCCTTACACTCAAACGATCATAAATAAAGGTCATTTAATCTAAATTTCACCAGTTACTTTGTCTTGATCCATTGAATCTGAATTCGATCTCAATTTTGCATAAAACAAATTAACTTGAGAAAATTGACCTCACAATAAACATATGCAATATTTAATTTAAATTAGTCAATACAATGATTATAAAAAAAATGTTTTAAATCCAAAACTAACCGACTGCCCAATCGAAAATGATTCTAATGTGTAACCTAAAATAACCTAACTCAAAAAAACTCCATTTGCAAATTCAAATTATCCAAACCCAAAATAATTCGAACATGAAATAATCCGACAAGAATTAACCCGACCCAAACCGAACAAATCCAAAACTAACCGACTCGTTCAATCGTTAAATTGTTATTTTAACTATGAATGAATTGGAAATCAGTAAAAAAAATGAGGTCCCAAAAGAATTTGATTCGACCGTTGACTATTTACTTGCTCGAACATTAGTTTCTGGTTGAGGCGTCTGTTTTTCCTTTTTTTCTGAATACATACATTAAGGCCAAAACGACTGCTTCAGGAATCAGGATTATCTTTACATAAAACTGCCACTACAACTGCTTCTCGAGTTTCACTATACATACCTGAATCCGTTTCCGTGGAAGGCTTGTATCGGTGCAGCAGCTTGGGTCTGTAGAGCCGTTGACGATCGAGTTGAGGAAAATGAATCTAAACTTCAATAACAAAGCATTGCTCCGGAGTGTACCCACTGCACAAAACTATCTGAGAATTCCTCAAGAACATTGGATTGCGAATTTGCAGAAGATAGCTCGGTTCCAGTCTGCTGCTGTCCCTGCATGATATATAACAAGGGTTAGCCGTTATATTTTCCCAATGGACAAACTCATAGCTCGAGATTACAAGTTTTCAGAGACGTAGGAGTCTCGAGTAAACTGTTTTCCACAAAGAATCTAATGTCTTGACTTGTTTTTCTATTCGACTACGACTTGCTTTCTAGTTTGCATGCATCAATGTTACAAGTGGTAAACAGAAAACAGGAACTTCCTACCAGCAGTATGAGTACTGACCTTCACACTCGATCCATATTCACTACTGGATGGGGTTGTTTCCCCCAATACACCATTAACAACAATCTCCGACGAAAGACCGGCATGGGAAGAGCTAGTTGACCTGCAGATACCCAAGAGAATGAGTTATATTATATATCATGCAGTTAGCTTGAGCCCTAGAACATCCATGAACTACAGTAAAGGAAGTACCTATCAGACGGTTCATCCTCGCAAGAATTTCCGGAGGATGAAAGACAGTCCAGGTCAACAAAGTTAGAGCAATTGAAACCATCACCACGTTCAGAGAAGAAAATGCGACCAGTTTCGAGACAGCAGTCTCTCTGCATGTCTCCAAACAGCTGCCTTGGAGGCATCGAGTGGGTGTACCTAAACAAAAAAACCGGATAATAGCCATATCAGTTACGGGACTTAATGCGATAACTATGAAACATAAAACCCATAGTTTGGTAAACTATGAAAAATATGGTTCGGACAGCTGACTCACACAGAAATGTTTAAACAAAAATGAAATACGAAATCATTGACACAAAACAGTCGTTTGATCAAACATTAAGAATATAGGCAATAAATGTTCCAAGCAATTGACGATGCAAATTCCATCTCATTAGATAACAATTGAAAATAGAAATAGAGGAAATGCAACAATGAGAATTGAAAGCAAGGAACCTTGAATATGATATATCACTTCCACAAGTTGATATATCGGGCGATGATTCTGATAGGCCAGGCAAAGTTGAATTCAAAGATTTCTCTTGCTTTCCATTTTTGGCCGACTCAGGTAACTCACTTGGCCAAAGAATGTTTCCATCGGAAAAGGATCTTTTGAAAAGTGACCTGAAAATTAAGCATTGGAAAGTGAAGAGGTGAGCAGCAGTGAGAATCTCTTCCCGACTGACAAGACAAATGTGTAAGCAAAAGTGAAGAAAACGCTACCTTCCATCGTCATCCACAATTGTTTCCCCATTTCTTCCCTTATAATGTTGATAGGAACCCAACTCCCAAACTGCAGGTTTACTAGGCTGGGGCTGGTAATACCCGAGAAATCTGCACAAATAATTGTTTAAAAGAATAAGCAAAGAATTAATTAATAAATGGATTCATGGAACTTACAAAAGAAATGCAAAACTAACTCCAAAGGTAAAAAAAAAAAGACCAGCATTTTATTCTAACAGATAATAGACTGAAACTTACACATTGATTGCATTTTGTTTCTCCGCATCTATGTATGCATTGCTATAATATCGTTGAAGAGTTCTAAAAAATTCTTGAGACTGGGTCGCTGCTCTCCATTGACCCCTTCTTTGAGAAAATATCTTTATAAATATAAAACATACATCATACAAGGGAACAGAGAGTTAACAGCTGAAGATTGCATTTAGGACAGAACATTGACAGGCAACAGAAGTACAGTACAAGAATGTGTGTTTTAAGAAACAAGGTTGTTCAACTCATTTTTTTTGTTCATGTTCAAATTATGTTGTCAGATAATGACTACTGACTACCACGATTTCTCACTCTTAAATCGAAAAGGGAAAAAAGTATGAAGCATAGAATGCACTTAAGACAGGTTGATATGCCAAAATATTGGGAGTATTAACCTCTTCGAAAAGGGACAACCTAGTTCTATCAAAATTTAGAGAAGCCCATTCTATTCCAACTTTGCAAATGGCATATGGTTACAAGTATGATCACAAAAGTTGGATTACCTTGTTGTGCGCTGCAGAGCCACCATATTGATGCGCAAGTGTGTCGCCCATTCTCTCATACAAACCCATTAATTCATCAGCCAAAGGATCATTGAGGTCTAGTTTTGGGGAATCCTTAATCCCTAAAGCATGAAGCTGGCTTCCAAGAGCAGACAATCCATATGCATACTGTGCAACATTTGTACGATCCAAACAATCTATGCAATTGGTCCTAAGCACACCTCTTTGGAATATGGGAGGCTTCACGGAATGATTTCCATTAGCAACATTATTATCTCCAGAACAATTCATCTTTGATCTGTAAACATCCTCTACAATATCATTGCAATATTTCAGGGGCGGCATGTCATCATCCTCGATATTCCTGCTTTATATTTTCAGAACACAAAATGTCATTTTCAACTTGCAGCAAATAGCAAGACACTAATGATCATTGATCAATATCTTATAACAATGGCAACGACATTATAAATTCCCAATATCCCACAATAATTACATTACTATAAGATAAAAATACCCAAGAAATCATCAAGTCTTAAGTATTTATCTAATGCAAGAATCCAACACACTGCAAATTTAAAAACCTAATAATAGATCGTTCAAGAAAAGCTAACTACAACCATCTAAGCAACCATTGCACATGTGAAACTGAAAGCGAATGAAACATGATAAACTTACTCAGAGAAAGGCCGTGTCATACACTCCTCAGGTCCCAAGGCTGATGTCACCCGACAATAAAAGAAACCTGTTAGCGCTAATGCATATCTAGCCACTTTACCCAAAAGTTGCAAAACATTTGGCGATTTACTGGAAGGAAAAAATGGAGTTTTTCTGCTGGTTAGGAATCAAACTTTAAAATAAATAAGACAAAGAACAAAGAGGGAGATGGAATGGGAGAGAAAGCAAAACATGAATGAGTTAAGAGACAAAATAACAAGCTTAGAACATATACCTCCGAGAATGTTTGTGTAGATCCCAGTGAAGGAATCTCAAACGGCTCTCTTCTGACAAATCTTTATTAATAAAATCAATCGCATTAGCAAACTCTTGTCGGAGAATTGACTCTCGAGGCTTCTTCTCTTGTGTCTGCTCATCACAAAAAAGCAATTGTGTTCAGAATCTGATTAGCATATCAGTCATGTAATGAAGCTACATCAACAAACTCCTCATCTAAAGTGCCTTTCCTTGATCCAATAGAAATGGTACTAACTGAAAATTGTGTACCACATGTATCTTAATGAGATATACCAGGTTCAGAAGTGATACAAAGACGGAATGATTCGGAATAGAATGATTTAGGCATATGGTACAACAACCTTCTTACCTTAATCAAATTCAAGATAATTATGGGGTTGCCGTATCTCTCGACAAGATTTTCAAAATGAAGTCTGGTTGCTTCATAACTTTGGTCCTTCCTAGACACTGGTAAAAAAAATAAAAGAAAGGATAAGCCATTCTATTTTCTGAAGATAAAAATGGTCAAAGTAACACCTAAAAGTACTCTCATAGATTACAAGCACATACATATGATATCTGGTTTTAGATTCAACCGTGAGGTTTCTTGAGACCAAAAGAGTGGGATTGAGCCTCGGTTCTGGACGACGGAAGTTATTTCTGTGGGAAACCCGTCAGGGACATCCTCAAAAACAATCTGCTCTGTCTCAACATCATTAGCTACTCTGCCTTTCTCATTTACTCCTCGTTTCAAATACCTAAATGCAAAATCAGATGCAAATTATGACGAGTTTAAGCCATTAACCTAAGCTTAATTCCATCTCATAAGGAACATCAATAAAATATACTAAACCTTTTAGCACAAATGGGGGACAACTCTCTTACCTGGTACCTGCATAGTAGCGGGATCGTCTTGCCATAAGCGTAAGTTTGAATTCCCGTCCAGATACAGAAAGCGAGGCCTACATTCACAGCCCAATGTCAAACTATGAAGCTTAGAAAGAAAAAATAACCATCCATCGATTCAGCACAACAGAACTGAACAAGAAAATTAGCCAAGCATCCATCCTTAACCTGCTTAAAGAAGCCATACACCAATGCAACTGTCCAGAGAGTATTCTGGAGGTGACTGCGGATTCCTCGGGTCAGAAACTCATTCCAAACAAACATGGTCTCATAAAGAACTTGGCCTTGTTCATTATTACACAAGTTCTTCTGAAGACTACGCATAACATGGTATGAATAGCTGAAGAAGAAATCCTTTGTAAGATCCACCGTGCCTAGGAGCTTCTTGTACCTAAACGAAAAAATTAAATGATGAATATCAAATGACAAGCCACTTGCGGAAAATGACCAGCAGAAAAAAGCACTTGGGTTTAAAACAAATAAAAAGGAGACTCTATTACATACCAAGAATTTTCTACTTTTCACACAACAGAACAGAATATACAATCTTTCTGCAAAGCACTAATGACATTTTAGCAGTAGACAAAATAGTTAGCACACAGAATAGAAGAAGACCTGTTCTCATTCCTAATATCCGAAATGCCTGGGTTAACGGTTGAATTCGGGAGGGGAATCATCTCACTTTTCGAAACTGCGTATACATTGTGACCGCAAATTGCACCAATCCGTCTTCGTTTTGTAATAAGCAGCATATAGTAAGGCCCCAAAAATTTAATGAACCCTAAAACATGAAAAACAAATAGGCACCGGCTAAGAATTTAAATAATAATAATAGTCTCCAAAAGTCGGTACACATTTCAACATCCATACCAACAATGCCGTAGCAAGGCGTAACAAACTTCAATCCACCAGTGGATTTATTTCCTTCGTGTATTCGCCCCAGCAACTCTGAGCATTCAAACTCCGTGTAAGTGGTAGAATCCTCACAAATATTCAACTCGAAAGGATCAAGCCGATCGATCTTTAATACTCTCCAATAAGTTCTACTCTTATTCCTTCCAATCATATAAAAGTTCTGGACACAAACATTACAATGCAAACAATCAAAATAAAAATTATAGCAACTTAATTTAATAATTCAAAGCTTAAATCAACGGTATTTTAACTAAAAATACACATCTAAGTTAAATTACTAACAATAAAAATTAAACAGATCATAAATGGACAAAGCTAACAAAAAACAAAATTAATACAATGAAAGACATAAATAAAAGAAAAAAATTACCGATCGAGTTTCGTAGAGTCTGAAATTCTTCATACAGGTAGAAGTACGAGATTGCGAGGAGCTGCCATTATTGTTAACAATAACATAATTTTCTGCTGCCGCAGATTCCATGATAAGCTTCTTTTTTCTCCGAATTTCAAATTTCTAGCTTCGGATCTCCTCCCCGAGCCTTAAGCTCAGGGAATTTAACAGAAGAACATGCACGAAGGCGAAAACCGTTCCTAATTTTGATTTTTAGTTTCCGTCGAGAGAAAAATTCCTTTTAACTTAATCCGTAAAATACCTTATTCTTGCGCCAAAACATTGCTCCGTGGAGATTGACTGCTTCAAATACAACAACAATGGAAACTCAAACAAAACCAGGCTAAAAACCTCATACCGCTCCGGTTCCGGCTCCGACTACTTTCTCATTAACAACTTGAACAAGAAAAAATACGCAAACGCCGGTAAATTTCTCCAAAAATCTTCAAAATTCCATGATCTTTGTCAATCGCCGTGCAAATGAAAATGGAAGAGAAAATCGAGCAGGGAGAAGACGAAATAAAGACATAAATAAATAAATGAAAATAGATATTCGCAGATTCCAGAAAATCAAAGAGGAAAAGGTAAGCGGCTATGGCTAATATTAGTGAAGAAATTATAATCGTTTTAGGCTATTTTATTTTGTTTGTTTTTGTTGTTGTTTGTCGTTGGCGAAAATGTGAAATGTTTTGATTTATGGTATTTGTATTCAACTATAAAAATATGACATAATGTTAGAAATATCTTTATATTTTGTTGAATAATTATTTTAGTTTTAAAGTATTTTAATATTTAACGTTTTATTTTAAATTAAAATAGTGTATTGTTGTTGAAAATTAGTCTATTAATAATAAACAGCTTAAAATGATTTGATAAAATAATACGTAGTAAAAAAATAATTTTATATTTTATAAAATTATTATTTGACTGATGTGATATTTTTTAAATCAACACATTTATTTATATGATATTTTTTTATATCAGCATGCATTATTATATAAATTTGTCACATCATTCTAAAGAATTTATCATTAGTTAACTAATAATTTTTATCTGCAGATGAGTTATTTTGACTTAAAATAAAACGTTAAGGATTAAATTACTTAAAAAAATAAAGGTCAAAGTAACTAGTGAATCAATCGTTATGGTACATTTTATGGATTTATACCTAAAAATATTGGGTAATGTATAAAAGATGTCATTGAACTTTTCTAAAATAATTCTTTTGGTCACTAAACTTTTAAAGTTACAAAATGATCATAAAAATTATCGGAATGGTACAAATGGTCATTGTGATGTTAAATAATGGTAATAAAATTTGATAAGTTCAATGGTTAACAGTTCGAAAAAATTAATGGCCGTTTTGTAATGTCGTGGTAATTATTTTATAATTGTTCAATAAATTTATAATGATTATTCTTTAATTATTGAAAGTTCAGTGGTAAAAATGATCATTATAACCTAGCTTAGGGACATATGATGTACTTTTTCCATATCTTATCATCTCCAGATCCAACGTATTACAACAATAAATGCCACAACTTTGCCTTAGTTGACCGTACATCCACGTATTGAGATTCCATTTATTTAACTTATATTATACGTTTATTATTATTTTTAATTTTGATTATTTTAATTGTTGGAATAAAATAATTTTTAAATTTTAAATTTTATAATTTTTTTTTAATTTAATCCTTGAATTCTATTTGTTTGTACTAGTCTGAATTGAGTGATTTTTTATTTTTAGTATTTTATTGATGTGGTTAAAAATTGTTTAGAGATCAAATTAAAAAATGTTGAATTTAGAGATTAGATATCATTTAATCTCGTACGTTAGTAAATAAATATTGAGATTTGATAATATTTTTGTTATTCACGTAAACAAGGACGATACACATAAATTAAGAATAATTATTTGATACAGAAACAATGTAAATTAAATAAGGTTAACGGTTGAGAAAAATTATTTTTATACAACATACGTATCGAATAATTTTTAAGTAAATTTTTATAACCCTAAACCTTAAAAATTTAAAAAACATAAACCCTAAACTTTAACCCCTAAATTATAATCCTTAAAATACAAACATTTAAACCTGAAATAAACTCTTAAAACCTTAAAATTAATAGACTTGTTTAGTTTATAGTATCAAAATATTTTCTTAGTTTTTCTAAGATAAAAGTAGAATTAATAGATATGAGAATGGTGAAGTTTTTTTAATATATATGTACGTTTTACGGTCTATATTCGGGGTGTGAGACTAACCCTTCTAATAATGTCGTTTTTAAAGTTTAAACCCGCGTCTTCCCTTTAGGAAAATGATGAAGTTTTTTAGTTGTATAAGCGGAATAACGATATAAGATTAAAAAATATTATCACAAGTTTATTAGTATCCGTCTTACAGTCTATGTTCGAGGTACAAGGCTATCGCTCTCTCATTGGGAGTATAGTGTATCTTACCAATGCACCCAACACTTTTTGGTAAAAAACTGTTATGTTTTAGTTATTAAACAATACTTCAAATATTTTAACAAGTGATAATAATTCGAATTTAATAGGTCGATGAATAAGTATAGTATTATTAATTAAAAAATAAATATCGGTTGAATTTTAATTTAATTATCATCAACAACAACAATATTATTATTATTACTACATGCGTTTAAAAATGATTTTAAATTATCTCATTTGATTGAAAGAGTAATTTTGTCTTTATAATAATCATAAATTAATAATTTTGTCTTTTTCTTTTAATTATTTCAATTTAACTCTTGTAGGTTTTCAAAATCAATAATTTTGTCTCTTGTTTTGAATTTTATCAATTTGACTCTTAAATTTCTGAATTGTATTAATCTAACCCTTTGATCGTCATTGACTAACATAACCATTAAACACTACACATAGCCGCTATATGCTTCCACATCAGCTATTATCATCTTTTATCTTGTCATGTAGATGGTGACGAGTTAGTTTTGATGACGTGACAGTATAAATGAAGGATCTCATAGATAATTATTTATTTTAGAATTATATGTTTTATATAAAAAATAATATTTGAATATGCCAACTCAAATACTATAAATTATTTAACGACGAAATATCTGGCATGACAAAAGATAACTAGTGATAACTAGTCGGCTCTATGAATCAATTCAGTCAAAAATATATGACTGGTGTAATTCAGGAAATTCGATGGTCAAATTAATAAAAAAAAAACAATTATGATTTAAAATTTCTAAAGCCTTTTTTTTTTAAGATGTTCATTCATAGTTGCTTTCACGATGCAGCTCACTTAAAAATTAAAATCATGGTCGAATTGATCAAGCCTCTAACATGTTCAAGAAATCAAATCCAATCCAATATTTTGTTTAATACTCTAAAATTAGGGGAGTCTACCGTAAGTTACGGTAAAATTATGGTGCGGCACCGATCGAAATATTATAAAATACGGATTCTAAAATGTTATCCATCAACTTAAAGTGTTATAAACTATTGTAATATTTTAAGTTGGTGATCTTACGACAAGTTTCGATACTTAATATCAACCTAAAATATTATCAGAAGTGACAAGTATCGATACTAAGAGCTAAGTTTCGATACTTAACCACCAACCTAAAATGTTATAGAAAAAAGTGTAACATTTTAGGTTGGTGAGTAATATTTTTAGGTTCCGAATTTTGTAACATTTCAGTTGGTATCTGCCGTAACTTTGCTGTACCCTAGACTCACCCTTAAAATTAACAAAAAAGTTTATTTTAATTAATTTTAAATTTTTATCAATTCTTTCATTTCTCAATTTAAATTTATATAGTTTTTTCAATTCAATTGATTGAACCGACGATTTTGATTCGAATTTTTAAACTCATACTCATAGTTGTCAATTTTAATAGGGTGATGCAAATTGCACGCTGCGCACGTTTCACTATCACTAGATAAAAGTTACTGCACGAGATTCACAGGTCCATCTAGCCTAGAGCACGAGATTGAAAATCTAACCTTAGCTTTGATGATTAAAGCAAGAACATGTTTACATAATGGACTAATTGCACCATGTCCTTCAACTATGAGTCAAATTTTTAAATTGGTTTTCAAATTTTAAAACATTCTGATTGAACCCTCGAACTAAAGTATTATTTCAATCAGGTCCTTCTGTTTAGACCTATGTGTTCAAAAATATTTGTTAATTCATACATGTTTAGAGAAGGAACTATATCTAACCCAAGCCGACATTTAGATTTTTCTTTATACGAAGGATGAACAAGAAAAAATATAGAAAATTAGTTAATCAAATAGTTAAATTTAAAGTAAAAAAGTAGTTATGAATCTTAGCATTGGAGGGGTCTTGGCACCTTCAAAGTTTTGAAAAACTTAAATTATACGCGTAAAATATTTTCAAAATTTTATTTAACCCTTTAAAGTTTAAAAAAATATTCATAAATTTAAAAAAAATGAATATTTTCAATTATCTTCCAAAATTATTAAAAATATTCATCAAACTTCCCAAAATGTTTGAAAATTTTAATTAAAAACTCAAATTTTTAAAAAAGTTCTCATTAGGTCCTCAAAAATTTTAAAACTTTTAATTATACCCCAAACTATAACGTTAAGATTTGTCATTACTTATACTACTCATACCCTTTCCCACCCATAGATTAGAGATATTCGCATTCTCTCGTACATTATATCGACAAAGATACCAATTTGACTAAACTCAATCGACTATTATTACAATAAAATTGAATTATCTTAAAATAATGAAACAAAATCAAGTTGATTGTGGCATTAGCTCTTTAAATGGTGTTTCCCTATGCTTCAGTAGTGGTATCAATTATTATTTTTATTAAATAAAGAGATATTGCATTTTTATGTCGAGATTTAAATTTATATAAGATGAGACAAAAATATGCATTCTTAATAACTATGTCAATTAGTAGATCTCAGTATCAATTAATTTTGCAATTAGTGGAATCCATGTGAAGTTTGTTTGTTAAATGGCTTGAAAATGGAATAAACCTACTACAAAGTCTAAATTGACATGAAATTCAATGCCGTACAAAGAATTAGGTTCATTTCTAACATAAAAAACAATTATGTCTTTTGGCTTGTATTAATAATAAGCTTTACTTTTACTAAATTAATTTTCTTATTTTAGGCTTTCCAAGGACATCCTTAGTGAGATATAAATCAGGGTTTTGTTTTTGGGTAAAGTACATCAATAGTCATTAAATTATGAAAAATTTATCATTTTGGTCTATAATCTTTCAATAATTATAAAATAATCATTAAATTTATCAAATTGTTAAAAAATATAAAATACCAAAATGATCATTTTGTTCATAGTTTAGGGACTCCTTGTGTACTTTACCCTTTGTTTTTATAGAAAACAAAAAAGTCTATTTTTATTTTAGTCCCTCTACTATATTAAAATTAAGATTTAATCTTTCTACTTTAATGTGGCAAAATGATCATTGTTTTTATAATATTATCTGTAGATCCAAACAAATAATACAAGGGTGATCATTTCGTGCACAAGCGTTTGTTTTCATAAAGGCCTTAGTTTAGGGTTTATGGATTTTTTTAGAGTCTAGTATTTAGGGGTTTAAGTGTATGAGTTTTGAATTTAGGGGTGTGGTTAGAATTTAAATTTTAGGGTCAAAATTTAGGGTATATACGTTAAAACCTAAATCCTCAACCATATTACCCTAAACCTAAACTATAACCTTTAAACTCTAAGTTTTAATCATACACTCTAAATTTTAAACTTATACACTTATCCCTTAAACCCTAAACTGAGTTCTTAAACCCTAAAACTAAGGCATTTGTAAAAACATTTCGTTTCCACCGACATATTTTCCCATAATATAAATAGTCGTCACTAAAAATGACAACGTAAATTTATTATTAGTTGAATACAAGGACGATACTAGAGGCAAACAAGGTCTTGGCCTCTTTGTTAAATGGTAAAAATTCATGTTTAGTTCGCTCCAAATACAAATAATTCAGTTTAAGTCTTCTAGCCCTAGAGGGAGAAATTACATTTCCAGCCCCTTTAGAATTAATGATTTAATCTAATCCCTTATTAAAATAAGATTTTAGATTAGGCCTCCTAAATTTTTATATTTTTATCTTGGTTTCCCAACACAGAGTTCCTAGTAACAATTAACAGTGTTATCAATTTGGACTTACTGCAACATTATAAAAGAATAAGACGAACCAAATTGTCTCAGATGAAAGTAGAGGGAATCAATATCGAATTTCAGCATAGTGGAGGGACTAAAACCACAATTAGACAAAAACATATCTATTAATTGAAAGAAACCCTTTATGTAATAGGGCTAAAAAAAGACTATTTCATATCATTTAAATCTCAATGTTAGATAGTAACGTGAGGGACTAACTTGAATTCCAAGTAAAGTGGGGGTGGTCGTTGTTGAATGTACTAAGTTCTTAGTATATAAATATAAAAATAATTTTCAACAATCAAACAAAAGGGCTAAACGTCAAGGATTTGAGTGTCGGCAACATGATTTTAAGACACCTCTCAAAAAAGGGATTATATGAATATACCATTTGAATGCGTTACCAAATTTGTCCCTAAATGTCTAGAATTAGGCTGGAACCAGGAATAAACATTAGGAGGGATTAAAATGATTAATTTAAAAATTAAGGTGATCTAATAAGTATTTGATTCAAAATTTGGGAAGGATGTGATTTAATTCAACGAGTATTCAAATTAATAGTGACTAAAATTTATAAGAAACTACTAATAATTAATTGGTCTAGTGGGATGAGACACTAGATCCCTTAAGCAATGCCAGAGATTCGAGTCCTTGTGTTGTGAATGAAGAAAACTGACTTGAGAGGATCACCATCATAATAGGCCTATGTAGTACTCAATTCGAATTAGTCAACTAATAAATTTAATATACAATTGGTTAAACCAAAAAATTATAAGAGGTTGAAAGCATAAAACAATAAAGAAACAGAGAGAATTCACTATTGCATCAAATAGATATTTTACCATTTATTATTATTATTTATTACACTGGTTGTAGAAAATTTTAACATCATGGTCAATACATTTTTTTGATAAAGAAGAGAAAAGGTATTACCATAGGCCTTATTAAAATTCCTAAGTTAAATTGGAGGAAAAGAGTACCCATGATAATATTACAAATGAAACATACGAGATAAACTCGACAAGATAAACAAACTCAGAACAAACTACCAAGATCATCTTGCAATATGTGTAAAACCGCATCAGGTAGTTGCATAAAAACAAGTGGCTCTAAACTATCCCAATAACACAGTTTGGCCATCGCATCAACTACTCGATTACCTTTACAGGAAATATGTTGAACAACCACCCGTTCATGACCATGCAAGATATTCCGAATAGAGAAAACAAGAGAGTAAGATAAATCCATTCAATTATTATTCCGCAAAGTACGAACCACATCCAAGTTATCCGATTCAAGCACAATATCATTTGCAATCATATTTAACACACATTGTAGACCTTCAAAAACCTCCCAAAACTCAGCATCGATTGTAGAGCACCGTCCAATATACTTCGAAAAACCAACAATCCAATAACCATTCGAATCCCTAATAACACCCCCCACAAGAAGCCCTTCCATCCAACAGATTTCGAACACCATCAACATTTATTTTCGAGACTCCAATACCCGACAATATCCATTGTTCAAACATAGGTCGAGACACTTGATTATGATGCTATATTTTCCCAAGAGAATCAATTGCACGTCGAGTCTCAGCAAGTAGTCGACGACTCTGTTCAAGAACGTTATCACGCTCATTACATTCAGGATCAAAAACTTTTCGATTGCGAGCAAGCCACAAATTCCAAATAATAGCCCCAAACAAAATATCACAATCAGAATCCAAGATCGCATAAACACTAGGTGAAGTTAAATTAGTGCCAATCCACTAAACTAACGGTGTTGTGAAAAACAACTTATGCTTACTTGGGGAAAATATATCCATCCAGATGGATGTTGCGCTTGGACAATGGCGAAGGATGTGATCACAATCTTCCAAAACAACTCCACAAATCTCACAGCTTGTTGAGTTTGCAATATGACGCCGAACACGTTTAGGCTTATACAAATATATCAAAATAGGTTATTTCAACACGTTTAGACCTTATGTCACCCTACTAGGAGTTTGAAAACGAAAGTAAACATACATATGGTAACGGAGGTGACTTGCAACCGTAGATTACACGATCGGAGCTCAGAATGCTTCAAAGTCCTGAAATGCACAAGACACACACATATGTTAGGCTTATTTAGCCTAGTGAGGTAGTCATAACAAACGTAAAACAATTCGATGACATGAATGACATACTATGGTCATGAATAACATAGCATCATACTCAAATGTCATAATTACACTATTAATCACATAGGTCTCATACTTAAGTCATTTATCACACTTTTCACATAATCATAGCAAAACTTAACACATATCAATTTCCTTGGACAATCTAACAAATGGATACGTAGATTCCCTTTTACACCACACATATATCAGAAAATAGGTTATAGCCACATATAACAGAAAATAGGTCGTAGACTTGAGCCGTAGCTCTGGATAGTATCCATTACACAATCCATCCTTATCTCCCCACGTATAGGCCGTAGCCCTGGATCGTAGTCCAATCCCTTACTTATACGAGCTCAAATAACCATATGGCATGACAATTGTATCCAAGACTCACAAATGTCCAAGGTTACAAATATTTCATCATATAACTTACATTTATACTTGAAGGCCATAGTATATCAAAATTGGAATTGAGCCTTAGCTCCATAACATATCATAAAATGATCATATCATAATCATAACATATCGGATACCACATATACTCATAGACATATCGAGAATTGTAAGGACTTATCATGCTAGCCGTCAGCATCCACATATGTTTGCTCTATGTGAGCCTTTAAACAAAATGCAATTATAACATAAACGAATGCAATAGGATGGCTCCTTGCCTATCCCTTGACACTACTACACTCACCTTGATTACGAGGCTCTCGAATTAAATTTTGTCATGCCTAGCTTCCTTTGGAGATGACAAGGGATTCTTTTCCAACACTTGAGCTAGTACAAAGTTAGGATTACATTAGAATTAGAATTAAGGATTCGAAAACATATTTCGAACTTACCAAAGCTTAGGGACAACATCGAATTAACAAAATCAAACTCCTAATTCATGGGTTCTTACTTGAACCGGGAGACCTAATTTTGAAATTAAACATCAACGGAAGATCGAATAGTCAATTCAATTGAGGGGTTTTACTCACTGAATCATGGGCATCCAAACGGTATATCAAACTCGAACGAAGATCAAATGTTGCACCGAGGTGTTAGCTTAGCTTAGAGGTTGAAGATAACAATGAAGGAGCTTGCTTATTTTGGAGACAAAGCTTCGGGTTTGCTTTCGGGAGTTCAAAAGATGAGAGATGAGAGTTTCTCTTTATTCATTTAAAAGATTGAGGCTTAATCATTTATCACCTACATGCCAACCAATGAAAAGCTTACCCTCCATCAAGGGTTTGCTTATTCCTATGGTCACTAGTCTTTTCTATTTAGCTATTGACTTCATCAATCACCTATTCAGATGATTTTCACGTGGGCATTATCAAGCAAGGAGGTGAGTAAGCACCTTGCTTGATTTTTCCCTCAATTTGGCTTTCAACAGATTCAGAACAAGTGACCCGTATCGATACCCTTATAACTGTATCGATATGGTTCGCCAAAATAGGTAAGATAGTTATTGGTAATTAACCTATCGATACGGTCACTGGGTTGTAGTTAAAAATATCCTTAAGTACTTGAGAAGAACTAAGGATGCATTTCTTGTATATGGAGGTAAAGAAGAGCTTAGTGTAAAAGGTTACACGGATGCTAGCTTCCAAACTGACAAGGATGACTCACGATCGCAATCTAGTTTTGTATTTTGTCTTAATAGAGGTGTTGTGAGCTGGAAGAGTTCAAAGCAAGACACAATAGCTGATTCTACAACAGAGGCTGAATATATTACAGCTAGTGAAGCAGCAAAAGAGGCTGTTTGGATCAAGAAGTTCATATCTAAACTAAGGGTTTTTCCTAGCATATCAGATGCTATAGAACTCCGTTGTGACAACAATGGAGCCATTGCACAAAGGAACCCATATCTCATCAACGATCCAAAAATATTCTATGGCGCTTCTATCTCATTCGAGAAATAATAGATAGAGGAGATGTAGAAATATGCAGAGTACACACAGATGATAACATTGATGATCCTTTGACGAATCCTCTTACACAGCAGAAGCACGATCGTCACACTGAGTCACTTGGTAATAGATATGTGAGTGATTGGTCTTAGTGCTAGTGGGAGATTGTTAGATTATGCCCAAGGACCAATCATGAGATGATTGTATTGATATACTTTTTTTACCATGTTTTTGAATAAATACATTGCCATTATTTTCTTTCAGTCATATTTCTGTGTCTTAAATAAACTAAAATATAATAAAGTCCATATAATAATATGATTGTTATTAAAAGATCCTTAACTGAGTATTATTATGGGCTTGGACAATAATAATACGTTCGAGGCTAATATATGGTTGATTGATGACAATGAGTTGTCATTGACATAGACATGTCAAAATTGATATATGAGTACGTTGTTAGAGAACAACATATTGGATTGACCCGCTATGAGCATATGTCTTGGATTATTATGTGATAGTCACAATATTGCTCATGGTGGTGACTACGTGTATGATCCTTAGACTTGAGATCATTACTATCTCAACATATATTGTCGTATGTTTTGATACAGTTAAACATGCTCCATGACTAGTCACACTATAAAGACTGATGTTGAACATGTCACGATATATGTAGTGGGGTGTAAATGATCAAGATAGGATTTGTCCTTCCTACATAATATGAGTTATATCACAGGCCACTTGATTGAATGAGACTAGAAATGCATGCCCATACTCGAACAAGTTGATATGAGATATCATAAGTTGTTCGTTTATTGTAGTCTACTCTAGATATCAAGAAATATTAAATGGGCTATACAAGTGTGACTGTTCCAAGAATTGTGCATATTCTAGATATAAAGGACAAAGGGATATAATACATAAAGAAGTTAGTCACAAAGATGTTATGTCAAATCATGACTTCTTGTAACTTAGATAACCATGATATATTGCTAGATATCACTCATGGTTTGTAATATTAGAATGGTTCCAATAATTGCTACTAATGTTACAGGAATCTACAGGGTCACACCCAAGGGTTGAGTTGAGCAAATATCAAATAAGTTATAATTGTACAATTTATTGTACATGAAATATATAATTAAAGTTAACATATACATATATATTTGATATATATGTGTTCCTGGATTTGTTAAATATATATTAAAAGAATGTAATTATGATTTTAATTCTTTTAATAGATATAAAATTCGGATTAAATTACCCTAAGGGTTAGGGTAACTGCATATAAAAGGAGAAGTGTGGTCTAGCAACCGTTCTTCTTGCTTAGACGAGATATTCTCAAGAACAGTTTTTGAGAAAAGAAATATTTGCTCCCAAACGGGTGAACTGAGTAGAGGCCAAGACGTTATTGTGGAGGCTTGGGATTCGAACTGATCATGACTGCACTACTGGCTTGCTATTTTTCCAGGAACCCAAGGTAAATCACGCATCCTTTCCTCTCAAATTCAATTAATCGTACATGGATTCCTATATGAGATCGTCAGATTATTTTTTCCGCTACGTCATGGGGTGTACCGGTGATCCTAACACTCGTCAGGCATCTAGATATGAATTGAGCTTTTTGAGGCCCATGGCGGTAGCCCAAGATACTGATATAGGAAAGATTCGCTTTGGTAGTGAAATAAAGACACACAGTAGGCCACAAGGTTATTGTCCACATTAATGCTCAACAGCCTTGACTTCCTTACGTTTAACTTGAGTCCACATACTAATTCAAAGCCTCTCAATATACGAATCACATTTCTAATCTGAGACTCACTCGCACCACAAAACATGATTAGGTCGTCAGCAAATTGAATATGACACACTTGAACAACATTGGAACCGATAGAGATGCCACTAAAATAACCTTGTTCCACAGCTTTGGCTAGAAAATAACTGGTAGCCTCCCCTACGATATTGAATAGGAGATGAGACAAGGGATATCCTTGTCGAAGCCCACGTCGAATAGAAAAGACTTAGTAAGGGAACTATTGACCAGAATTGAGATGGAAGCTATAGAAATACATAAGAATATCCAGTGATGCCGAAGGGATCTGAAACCCATCTGTTCCATGAAAAAATAAAGAACTGTCAATCGACAGAATCATATGCTTTTCTGAAATCTCCCTTAAAGACCACATTCGACAGTCCTCTACGTCTAGAAAAATCAATGAATTCATTGGCGATAAGCGAGTAGTCCAATACTTGTTTCCCTGGAGAAAATGCGAATTGAGTAGGCCCGATGATATTTTTTTATTACAGACCTCAATCGAATAACCAACATTTTGGCCAACAATTTGTACACGCAACCAACAATACTGATTGGTCTGTACTCGTCAATAGACACTGGATTCTGACATTTTAGGATGAGAACAATGAAGGATTGATTGAAGTTGAAATCGGGTAGCTCACCATCAAAAAACTTTTTACTTAAAATTGTGTCATTGGGTGTCGTTGTAGATAAGTTTGAAATGACTATCGATAACTAATTTAATATCCTTCTGCCTATTAAGAACCACATCACCAATCTTGATATTAGATAGACAATTGGATCTTCTTCTATTAGACGCAACAGCGTGAAAAAACTTAGTGTTCTTGTCACCCGCTTCAAACCATTTAAGACGGGATTTTTGGAGCCATTCCCTCTCTTCCCTTCTGATACGTTCCCAAAGACGCATAGCATCTCAGAGATCGAGTTGGGGTTAGAGTCGCCTGAGGCAATGGTTTGCTCCAAATCGAGGCACTTCTTTTCAATCTCAGCAACTGGTTTAACATCATTAGCTTTCAATTTAGATATCCAGCACTTGGACAGAACTTTACATCGGTAGATGATGCCATCAATACCAGAACTTGAAGCCTCCACACATGTTTTTTCAACTTCCTTCACATACTCCTTATCATCATTCAAATAATTGAACCATTTGAAGGGTCTACTTCCCCAATCATGAGAAATCAAGAATAAAGAGATTGAGTTGTGATTTGAGAGACTCTTAGGGAGCAGTTGTTGTGCAATCTGAGACCAAATATCGAAGCAAAAACCGATCCAAATGACTGAAAGAAAAGGAATCCCTAAAATTAGACCAGGTAAATTTACCCCCCGAGTGAGGCAAATCCACGAGATCGAGAGAAACGATAAAACTATTAAACACCTCTATGGCTTTGAAGTTAACGTTGACTCTAATTTTTTCAGAGGCATCACACACTATATTAAAATCACCACCTATTAGAATAGGCAAACCATAACTTTGCAAAGTATAACTCAGACCAGATATCCATTCACGCCTTTCATGCCGCATAAACATTCACCAGAGAGCATTTGAAGTCGTACTAAGGAATTTTTCCTACCAAAATAATGCATCTGGAAAGACAAACAACAGACTCATAGAGGAAGAATAAAGAATCCCAAATCGAAATTAAGCCCCCTGCAGAACTAGTAGGAGAGAAAGCAAATTGCCAAGCACTCCGTCTACCACACAACTATCCCAATAATCCTCTCGTCAACAACTTGCAATTCCAACTCTTGTAAGAATATGACTTGAGACTTATGAAAAGCTAGGGTCCTTTTTACGCAAGCTTTCTTCTCGAAATTCCCCAATCCTCTAACGTTCCAAGACATGAATAGGCACTTGTGCATGGATTCTGAAGAGATTCACACCAGAATAACATAGCAGAACCCTACTGGTATAGGTGAGATTCCACTTCTAATTCAGCAAGCCACCAAATCACTTCCGCGTTGCTGGCAGCAAATTGAAGACCTAAGAAGTTACAAACTGTGAGAGCTTCTTCCTCAGACTGAGCCACATGCTCCTCAGCCGGCAAACATGACGTTTGGGGCTGCCCTATGCAGGAACCAGCTTCCTCATGGGAAACACCCTCATGCTCAGGTTTGAGGCGGCCGCCCTTCCCTTTCGAATAGTGAAGGTTCATCGCAGGAGAGCTAGAAGCAAACCTGACGGATGCCCATCTCTGAAACTTGTCTAATTTTGACCTAAAAGTCAAGGGATTCATAACTTTCGAAGACTTTAGAACTTTTGGCTTGATAGAGAACAGCCCGGAAGAAGCATCAAACACAAGTTCGATAGAAAGGCTAGATGTAGAAGTAGAGTTGAACACGGCCTGATCGCAAATTGGTACATCATGGAGAAGACCATCCATTTGGATAATAGTGGGCTCATACCCTTTCTTAAACCCAATACCACAAGATTCCATTTGATCCTCGGGGTAAACAGATAGCCCAGTAAGCCCAACCTTAGAGACATTGAACATACATTGATTGCTGCAGAGCTGTCCAGCTCACCGCTTTTGGTAATAGGAATATCCACCCCCAATCCTTGGAAACAGAAGTAGCCGCCACCGACTCAATGGAAACACTAACATCATCATTGCATGCACACTTTTCATCTTCCACGTCTAGATGAATGGTCGAGTCCTGGTCTAGCCAGCACCGATCATCTTCAAATTCCACTGTTGAAAATCTAACTAGGGAGGCTACACTTTTAAATGAAATCACAACAGACGTTAGAACATCCGATTTATAACCAACTCTTAACAATATTCTGGCCATATCAAATCGATTCTTATTGCTAGTATCTTCACCGCATTTGATAACTAAACCCCACTAGCTAGTGACGTTGACAAACGAAGATACAGACCAAGCTTCCAACGGAAACCCTTCCAAGTTTACCCAAACTTTCAGTTTTTTATTCCTGGAAAAATGACTCAAGGTAGTCGATATCCGTAAACCAGGACTTCAGCATCGCTTCCTTCATGTCCTAGAAGATAGGGAATTGTTCCTCTTCCTCGAATCGAATCAAAACATAGAATCTAGACCAAACTCCAACTTTCACTTTGAAACTCTCCGAACATAAGACTTGTTGAATGAAATCTGCATCATGCATGCCTTTAATTTGCCCAATAAGACATTGGTTTAGCCACTTCATCTCCTGGGTCGAGACGTCCAAGATGACCATATTATCTTCAGAAACAGCAGAAGAACCAAGGTTACCATCCAAACTGATATTCTGGATCGGGGTCATATTTTCTTCATGAACATTATCAGACCTAGGGTTAACTGCCTTGCCGAGATTTAGAGATGGGAAACAGACATCCACAAGATCTTTTGAAGCATCAATATTCTGAAGAAGCGCATCCTTGTAAGATTTACCAACTTTGATACCAGTATAAGGAGGGCGCACACCCATCAACCCATTGGATTTACCGGTTACAAGACGGAACTTGGAGTTTCCCATCTGAGAAAAGCCTCTTTCAAGAAAAATCTTAACAGAAAAACCGTCCATCTTCTGATTATTCCCCAGCTTCACAGCCTTAATAGCATCTTCCAAACATGCATAACGAATGAACGCGAAGGTACTCCTAGAGTTGGATCTTCTGGTGTTGAAATAAGCGATATACACATCGATAACTTTATCGTATGCTGAGAATGCTTCACGCAATGATGCTGGATGAATATGCTTGCTAACAAAGTTGATGAAGATAGACACACCATTCCTGCGAGCCCTTCCAGGATTGTAGCTCCTAGCACAGTTTGAGTTTCCTGAACTGCTTCCCCGACGACCCCGCTCAAGCGACTCCGTAGGCTGGTGAAAAGTTCTCTGGCACTCATCTTGAACTCCTCTCCGCTGACCCCTCATTTTCCAAGAAAAATAATCAATCTGCATGTCACTTATAGGTTTGATAATAAATATATTATTATTTTTAAAAGTTATAATTTAGTGTGTCCATTAAAATTTTATTACAAACATAGCTGTATAATAAAGATTTTAGTCCCTAAAACTTATACATTCTATTAATTTGGTCTTAATTCGAAACAATTCAATAATTTTAACCCTATATTTAAAAATTACATCAGTGAAGTGATTGTGCATACTAGTAGGCGACGCTAAAGTTATAATGGGTATGCTCTATTGGTCTGTCGGTTGTCCAGTAGTGAAGTGGTTGTGTTTATCGAGCTATTATATCTGTCAGTTATCGAGCTGATGGACAATAACATGGAGTGTGGTAAGTGGTCGAATGGTGTGTCAAGAAAGTGCAATGTCGAAATTTTAAAATATGAATGACTAAATTTGTTGAATTATTTTTAAATTAGGACCTAATTAATAGAATGTATAAGTTTTGGAGAGTAAAACTATTATTATATCATACCATGTTTTAATTTGAACGACAGAGTAACATGTTTATAACAAAATTTTAATTGAGTGGCCAAATTATAACTTTTTAAAAAAATGATACATTTCTTATTTAACTTATAATTAAGTAACATGCTATGTGTTTTACCTTAATTCTTATTGGACCGGAAGCGTTTTAAAATAACAATATACTGATGAGTATATATATTTTTAAAAAAAGTTTAGAGTCCTCACTTAATTATACATGTTCAATTTTTAATGGTATAGGATAAATAAATTTCAACCAAGAAGATGTTGTCCTGATTGCACTCAAAAATAGGTATCTTATTGAATCCAAAAATAAAATTTAGGTACCTAATTGCATTATTAAAAAAAATTAAGTACCTAATTGCACATAAATGTCAAAATTAAGTATTAAAAAATTATATTTACCCTTTCCGAAAGAAAATGTTGATCTAAGAAATTATTTAGGGCTGTCTCAGATCCAAGCCCGGCCTAGTTTTCGACCCATAGAATTGAGGACCTAAAGTTGACCCCTCTAAATTGACGGCCCATGGAATTATTTTTCAAAATTTACAATTAACTATACGGTAAAGTACATAAATTATCACTAAATTAAGTGAAAATGATTTTTTTACTACTGGAATTTTGAAATTTATAAAATGGTCATTAAATTTTTCGACCCATAGTATTGAGGACCTAAAGTTGACCCATCTTAATTGCCGACCCATGGAATTATTTTTCAAAATTTACAATTAACTACACGGTAAAGTACATAAATTATCACTAAATTAAGCAAAAATGATATTTTTACCACTGAAATTTTGAAATTCATGAAATCTTCATTAATTTTTTAAAAAATGGTTACTACAGATTTTAAAATAGTGGTGATTTTTTATAAGCTTATGGACCATTTTTATAACAGTTTGATAAATTTAACGACCATTTTATATTTCTGAAACTTTAGTGGTCAAAAAACCATTTTTTTCTTAATTATTGATCATTGTATACACCTAACTTTTTAGGTCAATCATTAACATCATTAGTATTTTTTAACTATTGTGCGTAATTACAAAATAATATATGTGAATTAATCATAACCATTTAGCATCACATATACACCATGCAAACAAAGATGAAGCGACTAAAGGGGTGGGAGGGGCTCATATTTTGGAAGAAAAAAATTTAACTGTATCTATGATTCAAATAAAACAGAGTTAATGGCAAATCTGTCAATATAATTTTGGCGAATATCGATATGTTACTATACTTTATTTTTAGGGTAAACAACATTATTGGTAAGTAAATTATTACCACTTTTTTATTTTGATCATCAAACTATTATGTTGGCAAAATTATCACTAACGTTACATTTTTTTTGGTCACTAAAGTTGCTTTTTTCCTTTTTTTAGTTATCAATCTATTGCTTCTTTCATGCTTTGGGCACCTAACTATTATTTTTTTCATAAGTTTCTTAACGGCACGTGTTCAAAAAAGGAAAAAAACGTTAAGTTAGTGACAATTTTTTAAAAAATAATAATTTGATGACCAAAATATGAAAGCGATAATAGTTTAGTGGCCACAAGTGTTGTTTTCCCTTACTTTTATTGATATTTGTTAGGAAAAATTACATCGCGTTATTATTTTAGTACTCCAACTATTATTTTTACTTAAAATTTTGTTATTGGGTGTAATTTACCCATAAAATTATGCACATAAAGTGAATTTTATATGAATAAAATATTACATGTTAGAACTTAACATATAGTCCCAGTAAAAAAATAAAGAATGTTCATTCTAACAACTGAGTTCAATCACTCTTTGTGCAATGTTAAAGGGTTGGACAATACAACCTTGTCTTGCCACTTTCTTTTAATAATATGCATAGTTTTTATTTTGAGTTTCATTGATAATACAACATGTGCAGCCAAAACTTGTCGGTTGCCTTGTCGTTTTTTAATGCCGCAGACCGACCTGTAAATTACACTCAACTAAGAGAATGGTTTAGGAAGCATTAAGTGTAAACTGAGCCTAGAGAATCATCAAGCTCGTAAACCAACAAAGACCCATCATTTTTCTCTGAAATCTGCGTCGACCCAAAGCAAGAAACCGAGTCATTCAGACAACAAAGGTCGCTGTCACGGGCATCAAATACGTAGCTTTCTAAACCGCTACATACTTCAAATCGAAGCTTTTCTGATAAGTGGGGAGATGCTTTATGTGAGGCAATGGTTTTAGGGTCTTGGTTAAATGTTTGTTCCATTGCTTTTTGATTCTTTATGGAGAACAGGTTGTAAAAGAATCGGAAATTCCCAAGTTGCAGGACACTGTTTTCTGGGATTTTCAATGGTGGCCGAATTTCCAGAGGTTGCTTAAAGGTTAGCTTTGTTTAATTTTTCAATTTGGTGGATTACATTTGGTATTAATTGTTTGAATTGGGAATTTCGATGGCATTACCTGTTTATTGTTTCTGAAATTGAATTTGTTTGTGATTCTACACTGCTTTGGCATTTGTCAACTAGAGAATCTGTTCTTTTGGTACCCCTTTAATCCCACTATGCATGATTGTTCAACATCATCCATTGTCTTTTGTTGACTCTTACTTCACTTGGAATTTCGAAAGCTGTTCGATTCCTGTACTTGTTTTCCAGTATACTCGTAACTCGTACTCGGTTTAATGGAATAACTTGAGTTGATCAAGCTTGGTAATGATCAAGTTTACTTCCCATTGTGTTGTTGCCTTGTTGAGCTCTCAA
The DNA here is from genome assembly GCA_019671005.1 of Hibiscus mutabilis. Classification (NCBI taxonomy): domain Eukaryota; kingdom Viridiplantae; phylum Streptophyta; class Magnoliopsida; order Malvales; family Malvaceae; genus Hibiscus; species Hibiscus mutabilis. Next base: position 54,753,261 of record CM033745.1, read on the forward strand.
TAAGCATGAGCATGCTTTCGAAAGCTCTTCTATTACTATACTTGTTTTTGAGTATACTCGAACTCGGTTTAATGAACAACTTGAGCTGATCAAGCTTGGTATTTGATCAAGTTTACTTCCCATTGTGTTGTTGCCTTGTTGAGCTCTCAGTAAGCATGAACATGCTGAGTAATTTCTCCTTCTGCATCTGCCAATAGGTTCGGAAAAAGCCGAATGGATAGTTACCATTTTTTTGTGCATGTAAACTATGATCTTCCTCAGATGCATTTGCATGCTTCCTATAGCATTCTCTTAGTTGTTAATCATGCAAGTTTGGTCTGTCACTTAATGCAACCAGAATAGATGATGTACCCTTTTATTGTTAGATCGAGAATTGTCAAATTCGAATATTCGATATGGTGATATGAAGATTGCGAACTTGTTGTAAGTTCTAATTCGTTTGCGGCTGCTTCTTCAACAGGCGTTCACCCGCCGAGATGAAAAGCAACGGCAAACACACCAAGGTTTGGCGCTGAACGGGCGTTCACGGCCTCAATGGAAAATGGCATATACATTCTCTTATCTGTAGACTTAAATTGATATCTCTGAGATGGCTCTGCAAATGTAAAACACAAGTTGATTCATTCTTGACATAAAATGCGTAGGTAAACCATAAATAATTTAGTTGCTCCTCCCCTCCTAAAAAGAAGGTAAAAATTTAATTTTAATCTCTTTAAAATTTTAATGTTTACCTAAGGTAATGGTAAAATTGCCTTAAGTGATTATCTGTGTTTTGGAATTTTGAGATGACCTCGTTGTGTTGTACTCTTTTCTCCATTTAAGTTTAACAAGGCTTTTAACGGGACACATAACTCAGGATTGGGAATTGTAATTTATAATCCTTAATAAATTAATTTTATAATTGCCGAGAAAAAAATAATAAAATTTTAATTTAATAATTTAAAAAAGGTTTGAATATTTCAGTGGTCCGTGTACTATTTCAAAAACTAAAATTCAGTCCCTACTCCCTATACTTTGTTTTTTTTTATTTGAAATTGAGGCCCTACACTTTTTTATTTGAAATTCTTGATCTCTCCCCTGATTTCTATTCAATTCCATGTTAATTTCTAATATGAGAACTATAAGAAAAGAAAACTAACTTTTTTAGCCTTCTATGTTTACGATTTTTGCCAATTTGACCCTTAAAAGGTTGTACATGTAGATGATGGGAAAATCGTATTGTTCAATTAATGATGACTTTCTATTTATTTTTAAAGGCCAAGTGTCTATTTGATTAAAACTATAAACATTTGAAACTAATAAGTTATGTTGCCTTTTATTATAGCTTTTAGAGTAGTAATTAACTTTAAATTGAACAGAGGACCAATATTTTTAAATCCAAAACAGTACAAGGATTCAATTTCACAAAAATAAAATATAGGGGCTAAATTTAACTTTCAAAATAGTTCGGAACCGCCGGCACATTTAAATCTTCTAAATATTATAAGTTATATGTTAAAGCAATGAAACAATATTGTATTTAATCCTTTTAAAGTTTGTAATTTACCTCTGACCCCCAAGAAAAATTATTTGTTTTGCCCTATCTACATCATAAAAAAATTGATATTTTTTTAATATATCGGTGTGATTACAAGGTAGTATCTGTTCAATTTTCTTAGCCTTTAATAACTCACTCGGGTCACTTGGATGAAATACATTATCTTTTACTACCGAGACCACTCCACGAGTTCAAAATTTTTGATATTTTGATAGCAAGTGTAGTAGGAAATGGACATGTCAATGGATGGTCATATAGTCAAGAATAAATTTAGTATGCTTTTCAGCTATATGTATTCAGTGAGCATGATTGAGACTCGTTATGCACTTATCAAAAGAGAGAAAAGAATGTAGAATCTTGTAGTCCCAGTTTGATACAGTTTATCTTAGGACATGTTTTCGTACTTGTTTTTATGCTTGTGTGTTTTTTTTTTCGTGTCGTGTCTAAAATTATCGTATTCGACTAATCTTACTAACTGTTTAAAATTCGATGCCTACCATTTACATGTTGGAGTTTCTCCTCATTTCTTATTCGACTCAGATATTAGGCAGTTCCATCTCTTAGATGCCCTAAAAGAACTGTTCTTGATACCCTCCAACCCTGAAACAGACAAATCCCAGTACTTCGAATGTAAAATATCTGTTATTCTTTAAACATTGAACTATTAAAATCCCAAACAGCTATATCTATATATAGAGAGATGGATCGTCTTACACTATATAAAACTTGAAAGTTTTATACCTTTTTGGACCGTTGGATGAGATTAACCGTAGAAAATATGAAGATTATCATTAGAAAAAAGATAAATAATCTTAGTCATTTATTATCATTCTTAGTCATTTATTATCGTCATCCAACGGTCCAAAAAAGGTTAAAGTTTACAAGTTTAAGTTGTAGGGTTCAGACTTTAGAGTTTAAGGTTTAGTTTACAAGGTTTTAGGGTGAGGAATTTAAATTTTAGTTTGTAGAGTTAAATTCAACATGCTTGTGGAAAAAATTTACTACCGTCTCCTTATCAAATATTAACCCTATATATAAGCGTATGCTTTGGAAGAGATTTATTTTAGCTTCATTTTAGCTATATAAATATTTGTTATTGTTTCTTTCACCAATTACTGGTTGATTTTAGTAGGATGAGACACTAAATTCTTTAAATTAGATCAGAGATTCAAGTCCGACATTATGAAGGATTGAGTGTCATCACTATAATAAACTTATGCACAATCTGATTTGTATCAATTGACCAATAAATTAGATATCGATAGTTATATCATAACTATGGGTGAACTACACCAGATCTATTGAACTTTAAGTTTAGTATCAGTTATACCACTGAACTAAAAATCGATATTCTTTTAATATTGAACTTTAGTTTAGGCCTCAATTATACAACTAGACCGTTAAAATCCCTCCACGTCGTTGATTTTAAACCCCTCCATGTCATTGATTTTATTGGTCTAGTGGTATAATTGAAGTCTAAACTAAAGTTTAATGCTAAAATAATATCGATTTTTAGTTCAGTACTATAATTAATAGTAAACTTAAATTTAGTGGTATCTGGTGTAGTTTGAGCTTTACTTTGACACGCTTATAATATGGTTTTATAATGATGTTAACCACACATGAAACTTTTTATTCTTATATTTTGGAAAAGAGAGAAAATTCGTTAACGCAATGTAAAATTTTATAATTTTTTAAATTGTTGGATGACTGAATTTTTTTTAAAAAAAAAACGAATGATTCTCCATTTAAAAGTTTTAATTTCAATTTAAAAATTAATAATTGATTAAAAAATAGATAAAGATGAAGTGATGTGCTCTCTAAAGCTTTAGCCTTAAGCAGCAAAAGATGAATCAAATCAATCACTTGATTTCAACCATTCTCTTTCGTACACACAAAAATAAATTCCCAGCTTCAGCAAATTCATTACTTTCTTTGTTTCTCCTTTATGCCCTTTTGGTATGACCTTTCATATCTTGATTTAATATCTATAAGTTTTATGAATCAAGTACTTTATATTATATAAATTTCGTTGCTAAAGTTTGTGCTTTGTGCATTTATATTGTAATCGGTTATTAAAGTTTTTTAAGGATTTTATTAAAGTGGTTAGGAGTGTTTATGGACGGTTAATTATACTAGTACAGTTTATCGGTACAGTTATCGGAAGTTTCGGTTTGATATTTTAATGAACCGTTACCGTCCCGTTTAAATTGGTTATCGCCTAAACAGTTAACCGATTATTCGGTAAGATTATCCAGTTAACTATAAACCGTTTTATAAATTTATTACTATTATATTTAATAATTTTAAAAAATCAATAAAATAAAGTCTTCAATATTTATATTTAAAAAGTGTTCAAAGTTTAAAACTATTAAAAAGTTAAAAAATTTACATTAATTATATAAATATTAGTAATAATCAATAATTTATATTAATTACACAAATATTTTTATAATCAATAATGTGATATCATTATAATTTAGTATTATTATAATTTTTTTAAAAGAAAAAGATTTCGTTAAAATTCTCTTCGCTATTTGAGTCAACTGAAATCAAGACAAGAACACTGAAAGAAAAAAATACTCTAAACTTATTTCATTTCACGATCACAATAACATGAACACGAGCTCAGCACAGCTGTTCAAGAGCAAATGTAAATAAAACAAAGACATGACAACATGAACAGTAAAGGAGTTGTAAGATCAAACTAATGCCCCAAGACACAAATGCCTACAACCACATTGGAAACCCAACAGAAACGAAAAGATGCAACACATATCCCACTATATTTTAATATTAGAATAGATGCACGTTCGAATAGACATACACTACACATTTGATTATTACTAATAATTTAATATCATTATAAAATATAGTTTAAGTATGATAATGACACATATATTAGTAATAATTAATAATTTAATATTAATATAGAATTAATTTTAAAATTTTTTATTGGTTTTTTCGATTAACCGTTTAGCGAAAAATCGTAACTCTCCCCGTACCGTTTAACCGCTAATTTTACCGGTACGGTTATCATACCGTTTTGATTACTTTTTATCGGTACAGTTACCTACCATTTAGTCCGGTTTTTTTAGTTTTTCGGGAACACCCTTAAACGTGGTTGGTCAAAGTCGTAAATAGTTTGGTATTGTATAAAAAATTTCGAGTACGGGATTTTGTGTATGTAAAAAATTCTTACTGAGAGACTCACTCACCAAAACTAGATCTACGACTTGAGTCGGTCCGAATTAATTAGACAAAGTCTTGGAACACCGAAAGAAAAAAAAAGTTTGTTAAGGCTTTAGAAAGGAAGTATGAAACTAATTAAACTTAATTTAACTTTTTAAAAGTATATGGATTATTATTTGATAATACAATTTAGTTAGTGGAATAAAGAAACTGATATTTGTCTCGTTTATTTATTTAGTTTGTTTGTGAGTTTAAAAGATTTTAGTAGTGTATGTACCAAATAATTATCTATGATTTATATATTTTTTTTATAAAATTTATTATTTATATTTAATATATCGGCAATAGAAAATGTTCATACCATTAGGGAGTCGCACAAAAAAATGTTAAAAACTCACAAATATATTTTAAATGATTTCTACTTATTTTATTAAGTGGTTAATATTATGATTTTGTTTCGATATTTAAGTATGTTTGATCTTATATTTTTTATATATATTATATTTATAAATATATTAATCAAATTAAACTCAATCAACGATCAATATTACGTCTTAATATAATTCAATGATGATATACAAATTTATACATGCTCACTATAAACCCATTTATAAAGATATAACGAATACTTTAGACTTTTAATGTTGTCACGTGTCATAGTTTAAGGTTTAGGATCTCTAAATATGATATACGACAATATTAGAAGTATGTTTCTGAAAAAAATCACTTGAACATGAAATAATCACCTATTATTTTTAAGTAGATATAATATAAATAATAATTGACTGAGCGATTAATAATGCTTATATTGTGGTTTAAATCTTAGCATTTATTTTGGAAATATAATACATCTATATTTAATAAAAGGAAGATTCTACTACGTTCGACGAACACCGCTGAACAACACTAACGCTGAATAACTGAATACCATTTAACTGATTAATAAAGATTAAAAATTTCAATGACTCAACACATAATTATAAATTATTTAAAGTAAAATTTTAATTAAAATATTTTTCATATATATTATATATTTTAATTTTTTAAAATAACTGAATCAAATACTAACCTTAGTCAATTTAAAAAATAAAAATATGAAACTTGAAACCCTAAATCCTAAACCCTGGACCATAAACTATAAACCCTAAATCCTAAACCTAAACCATAAACCACAAACACAAAATCCTAAACTATAAACCATAATCCCTAAACCATAAACTATAAACCATAAACCCTAAATTCAAACATTTGGTTTAGGGTTTTATGTTTATAATTTAGGGTTTCATGTTTAGGATTTATAATTTATGATTTTGTGTTTAAAGTTTAGAGTTTTTATTTTTTAAATCGACTAAGGTTGATATTTGATCTAATTATATAAAAAAATTAAATATAATATATATGAATAATTTAATTGAAATTTTATTTTAAATAATATAATTATATGTTGAATCCTTAATATTTTTAATATTTATTAATTAATTTAATGATGTTCAGCGATGTTCAGCCTTAGTAGTGTTCAACGATATTCGTCGAGCATGAACCATCCTTAATAAAAAAAACAATAATTGGGTTTAGAGGCTAATCTTGTAATTTGAAGAATCACCCACCAAATTCCAAAGGATCTTAACCTCTCCACCTTTTCCGGGAAGGATGGAAACTTCTTTTAAATGGAATGACCAAAATGCACTTGTGTTGTTGACGACAAAAATAGTGAGGCTGCTTCACTCAAGGGTAATTTCGTAAAACCACCAGCTCGCAAACCATGAGCTATTGTAACGGCATATATTAAAAAGCGGAATGGAAACGAGAAAGTAACGGAACGGACGAACAGAATATCAATGACGTGGACGATTCATAAACTTACACGCCACCAAAAGGAGTAGAAAAAATATTAAGATACTATATGGAAAACAAGAGAAAAACATTAGGTAAAAATGTTATGCTAGTCACTGAACTTTTTCGAAATTAGAGATATAGCCTTTTTAGCTTTGGTCAAATGTTCAATATGATACATGAACCATTATTTTGTGTAATTACATACATAGAATTGCAATTTGATTCAGCTTTTACAAATCATTAAAATTATTATCTACATAGTGCCATTTTACGTTTACGTATTACATACACATATAATTCATTTATCATGGTGTTCGAATTCTAGTGTTATGAATAAAAAAATTGGATAGATTAAACGGGTCACCTCCATAATAGGTATATGCATTACCTGATCCTAATTAATTGATCAATAAGTCGGATATTAATTGTTGTACCCAATATTCGAGGATAGCATAATTAACGATATAAATAATTGGATTAAAAATTCTTAAACCGAAAAAGTAAGTGGACTTAATTATTCATAATAATAATAAGGCTTAAACCAAAAACAGCTCTTAAACTTTGTTTTTTTTTTTCTGTTTTAGGTACTTAAACTATAGTTTGAACAAAATAAGCCCGTAAACTATCATTTTTAGTCACTTTAAGTCCGATAGTTATTTAAGTCAAAAGAAAATTATTTCAACTAATAAGATTTTGACACATCACAAAGATTTTTTGACCAATAGATAGTTTATGGACTAAAAGAAGAAAAATGACATAGTTTAAGTATTTATTTTGACCTAAAAATAGTTTAGGGATTTAAAGTGACCAAAAAATAGTTTAGGGGCTTATTTTGTCCAAAGTATAGTTTATGTACTTAAAATAGAAAAAATGCATAGTTAAAGGGTTGATTTTTCATTTAAGCCTAATAATATAATAAGGCTTAAATAAAAAATTAACCCTTAAACTATACTTTTTATTTTATTTTATTTTAGCCTTTAAACTATTTTTTGATCAAAATAAGTCCATAAACTATTATTTTGGTCACTTTAAGTCCTTAAATATTTTTTCATTTAAGCCTAATAATACTATAGAGATTAAATCCAAATTATACTAAATTAGAGGGACTAACAACATATTTAAACCAAAAGTTATTATAAAGAGAAATAAAAGCTAAAGGGAACGGTTTTTCTACGTCAAAAGTAAACATCTTTTCATTCACTCGTTGTAGTACAGCTGCTACACTTCCTTTTTGGATGCTAAGAAAAGAATAGAAAAGAAAAGAAAAGAAATCGTCTTCTTCTGCTGACACTCAACTCACTGATTCACTCACTTCCTTTGTAAGTGCTCTTTTTTATCATTTTTATATTAAAAATCAAATGTTTTGTCTGTTTTAAGGTTGGGGGTTTTTTGTTGGAAACCCAGTTTGCATGTTGGAGTATTGGGTGTTTGAAATTTGAGTGCTGGGTTTTGTAGAATTTCTGTAAAAAAAAAGAGAGAATTGATAAAATGGTGTAATGAACTGTTACATCATTTTCCTTTTAGTATTGTTTTACTTTTTGAATTTTTCATGTTTATTGATGAAGATGTTAACTTTTAGTACTTTAATATATGTATGTATATGTATATGCATGTATGTATATGTATATATTCACCATATATCCTCAGACTTAGCATCTCAAACTTTCTTCTTGAAGAAGGTACTTATATCCCATTCCCACTTCCTAATTGATTTGTTTCTTGTCGAATGCTTGTGAGTTTGATCTTTCTTCTTTTAGGAATATATATAGCTTAATGTCAATTAATCATATATATAATATGTATATATATTGTGTAGGATATTGTGAGATTTGCATATAGACAATGGATGACTATCTTGATCAGTATTTCTCTTCCTCGTCATGGCCCGTTGTTGATGTTAATGTTAAGGAAAGGTCATCTTGGGTCCATGGCGAAGGGGATCAGCCAAATGCACGGCCAGCTGGTTCGCTAGGAGTGTACCGAGATGATAAGAATAACATGCCAGTAAGCTTGATTGGTTCGAATCACGGCATGGAGGGCTTAGCTGCCCATGGTACTCATCTAGGTGTTGTTGAACATGGTTTGATGTCCGGGGAAGGTGGATCACAAATGGGACTGCAATTTAATGCAGATGTTCATTCCTCTGGATCGACGAGCCTCGGTTCTTTAAAGGGTCTTCGAGTTGTTGGTGACATGACTTCGTCTCAATCGTTTAACGAGAGAGGGAATGTGACCTCAAATGGAGGTGAATCTTCTGAGTTTCAGAGATCTCTTACCCTTTCTCCGATTCCCCAATTGTGGCATCCACAACCGTATGATGGTCTACTTTCTTCCCTTCCGACTTTGATGGGAAAAACCCGAATGCAGAGCTCTTGTCTTCGAGGAGATAATGGAAATGTAGATGACAGATTTGTGGAGATCGATACGATTCTGCAACCCGAGAACTTATCAACATCAATCAATGGAAAGGTATGGTGTCAAAAGCCAACTCTTTATTCTTTTAGTTTGGGGTTGAGTTACCTTTTGCTGCTCATAATGTACCAGGGCAAACAAGATGTGGAAAATCCTCTTTACACTTCTTGTCCTTCCGACCATTCGATAATGAAGACTATGATAGGCTTACCGTCTCCGCTGCAGGTACTCTCGATTTGCTCAGTACTCAAATTATGCTCCCTACTTCTCATCGTTCTTTCCAGGCTTACTAGTTTTGAGCTTTTAATACAGAGGTCATCACCTACTCCCAGCAATGCTTGCAATGGAACCGGGAAGCCTCGAGTTAGAGCACGTCGAGGTCAGGCTACTGATCCACATAGCATTGCAGAGAGGGTCAGTAACTCGGTTATAGTATTTTTCTCCTCATATAAGTTTGTAGTCTCGAATTGTTTTCCGTTCTCTGAGATTAGCATTTGTTCTATTGCTTGATCAATCACAGCTCCGAAGAGAGAAGATTGCTGAAAGGATGAAGAATTTGCAAGAGCTTGTACCTAATTCCAATAAGGTACTCTTCTGTATGTATTTTGCTATGGTCATTAAAAGGCCTAAATTTAGCACGTTGATTATGGTTTCGAGTACATGTCCTTGTTGTTTTAATCCAAACATTCTGGATCTCTGTTACTCGGACTCCGGTAAATGTGTCAAATATGAGTATGCGTCTAATACCGATATTTTCAAATTTCCTTTATGTGTGATCTTGGTGAACTTTGCAGAACGACAAGGCTTCCATGCTCGACGAAATCATAGAGTACGTCAAGTTTCTTCAACTCCAAGTCAAGGTAAGACTAAGCTTTTGTTAATATCAGAAATCCGAGCCAAGCCGAGGTGCTATTAAAACATTTACCGGAATTTTAGTTACCTCAAGTGAACTCGGTTCTTCGGAAAATTATTTGCAGGTGTTAAGCATGAGCAGGCTAGGGGCGGCAGGTGCAGTTGTTCCTCTCATCACTGATAGCCAAGCCGAGGTGCCAAATTCTTGCTTTATCTAAACCATAAATCCTAAGCCTTAAAACATAGAAATTTCCGGATTTAATCGTCAGTTATGTTTTCCATCAGGGATCTAATGGTTTAACGCTAACACCCTTGGTGAGCGAAGGAGTCGATTATTCGCCGTCTCCCGAGCAAGTCGTTTTCGAACAAGAAGTGGTGAAACTTATGGAGTCCAATGTGACAAAGGCCATGCAATATCTGCAGAGTAAAGGTCTCTGCCTTATGCCGATCGCACTCGCCGCTGCCATATCGAACGGGAAGGCATCGTCGTCGTCACCGGGTCCTGCTTCCGAGGAAAGGAATGGCAGCTTGTTGTCTGGTGTTGGGATTCATCAATTAACAACCTCTGATGGTGAATTTATGATTGAAAAGATCAGTGGTTGCAATGGCACATTCAAACAAGAAGATGTGAACACTCTATGCACGGCCAAATGAGTGGACTTACTCTATTAACTATTTTCCTTCTCTGGGGAACCTGTGTCTGCAAATCTGTACATATTCTGCAGATTTATATATTTAGTACATTTATCTTACCATTATATATATATATATGGATCTATTGACACAATGTAAAGCTCGAACGTTTTTTACATCGTTGAATTAGTAAAATAGATGGTTGAGATTAACCATAGGTAATGACAAACTTTTTTGTGGCTCCGTTTACCTGATGTAATCCTAACTCATATATATAGGGTAATTATTCTATGTACAAAAGAACCTTAGATTTAGGCTTTTGAGATTTTATTTAGGTCTAGTGTTTAGGGGTTTTAGTGGTTCAGTTTTGAATTTAGGGAGTGATTAAAATTTAGGGTCCCTAAACATTAAACCCATAAAAATTAAAATCTTAAATCTATAATTATATTACCATAAAAATTAAACCCTGACATTTAAACTTTAAATTATAAACCCTTATACTTAAACCCCTAAACTAAATTCCTAAACATTAAAACGTACGTAGGCGTATATATCTATATATAGGTCTGACAGGATTCTACCCCTCTCTCACTATATATATGTTTAGCGTCCCTATACTATTTTAAACTTTAGTATTATATTTAATTTTGTCTAGTTAAATTTATTTTTTATTTAAATATATTAATCCCTCTACTAACTATTATTCAATTTTATCGACCTAACTACAATAAAAATAATAATATAACATTATAGTCCTTTACGTTTATATTTTTATAAATTTAATCATTATAAAATTGTAAACATAGATGATGAAGAACTTATACCATTCAATTACTGATAATTTTTTTATATTTTAGCCTCCTACATTTATATTGAACGTAGATGAATAACTTTTCCATTATTTTAAAAGATTACGGATTTAAATAGTACAAGGACCCTCAACTTATTTAAACCATATATAATTAGTACATTATCTTACAAAATTAGTCCTCAAACTTATGAATATTCGATTGAAGTCCTCAATGAACAAAAGCTAACTCATCAAATCTAATCGAGTAAAATACGAAATATTCTTCTACAGTTACTCTTTCATCTCTGTTTCGCAGAATACAAAATATTGGGGAAATCAGGTGGTGGGGTACTCTTTAATGGCTTCAGCCACATATGATAACAACAATGGAGGGATGGATACAATACACTAATTACATTTCCTAAGGTGAGTGCCAACCAATGTCAATAACCGTTCACCGGTTTCGGCTTCTTCTTAAAATTCGAGATGCTGCAGTGCGGACAAACGTACTCCAGCCCATCAGTTTTCGCATAATCCTGTCGTTCATGTGATAAAAACATAGTCGGTTGCATTATCCTATTGTATTCTACTTTCATTTCTTGATAGGAAGAGTTTGGAAAGTATACCTTAAAAGCTCCGAGCCCTTGCCGCCTGTCACAGCCGAAGTGAGCCCATTCACCACAAACTCCACAGTTCACCCAATCGCCTGCTGCGCTACTGTTTTCACACAAACAAAAACGTTCAGCCGTTAGTATCGCAAACAATTCCAAATACGTTCGGACATATGTGTGCAAGTGAGAGGGATACCTGTGACATAACAAGCAGCATTCTCCATCCACGTCGTCGTGAGCCAATTCGTATTCTAAAAGGTAAGTCTCGTAATGTCTTTTCAGAGTGTTGCCCACTCCCTAGGTAAATTAGAGGAAAAAGCAATGGTTATTGTCCCGATGTTAGAAAGTCGACAAGGACTTAAAACTCGATAGGATGAAACAACATACGGTCATTCTATTTGTCAATGTGTGATTGCGCATCTTCGAAAAAACTTGTCCCTTCCAATTTATGCCGTTCCCGACATGAAAGCCTCCTCTAGACACCACCTGTTACGCTCAATCTTTCAATATAATGTATATAGCCATATTCCCATCATATTTAGCTCATAGAATAACCTACCTCTCTATACAAGTTAAAAAGGTCGAGACGCTTCGCATTCAGAATGGCATCGGGAAACTCGGCTAACCCACCTTGAGGAACCAGCCGAGTATGTCCTCGAAGAATCAGAAACTGCATTACATCTCTCAAAAATTCTTCCTGCCAGAAAATAAACAGACAAAAATATAAATATATATTCGAATAATATGAAGAAATTCAAGTATGATTCATAATTTTCCTAGCATATTATACGTGGACTATATTTGTAAATTCTTAACTCGAAACTCAGAGAAGAAAACAAACCTCTGAGCAAGCCTGTATTGGGGCTCTACCACAACCATGTTTCTTAAGAGGTAACGGATTTAAAGATATAATCTGCTGGGCATGATAAGAACTCGACAATGCATTCCGATGCGTAACAGGTGCAGGTTGCTTCACAGGAACTACTGGCAAATTAACCTTTCCTTGGTCACCATCATATCTCTCGGTCTGGGAAAATCCAGAAAAGGGAAGCATCCTATGACGATGGGTGCGCGGAATTGGTCTCATAGCAGCAACATTAGTTTTCGGTCTTGCAATACCATTTACACCTTCCATGATGGTACAGTTCGAAGGTTTAGTGACTTTACATGGCTCTGATCTTTTCCGACTAGGTGGTGGCGGCACCAACCAGCTCGGAGTTCTGGCAATTATTGAACTACCTAAGGAGGGATCCTTGCCCAGGTTTTTGCAAAAGAAAAGAAGGCGTTCAGCATCATCTTTTTCGAAAGATGCAACTGACAAACCCTGAATGCTAGCAATCCCCAGCATAACTAAGCTGCGGTATGACACATCTGGTGCAAGTTGCCTTAATACCTGTCAAAAGTCATTCCGAGAAACTCATTTTGGCTTCAAATAAATCAAGAAAAATCGAGCAAACTTTAAAATGGTAAAAGAGAAAATCATACCAGTGAAGCCCATGTGGGCACCTTCATGCACACTTCAAACACACTTGCTCCACAGGCAATTGAGGAGGATCTACGAGGTTCGGATGGGGGAGATTTGCTCTCTTCAGAACTTGACTGTGCATGGACCAGCTGATTCTTCTCAATAAGCTCATTTTTTATGTGATTTTCCAAAATCTGAGACAAAAAGAAAACAAGAAAAGGGAAATTTTTTTAGGCTTGAACTTAAAAGTAACAGCACTAGCAATAAACCCGATCACAATTACTTGCCTGATCGATAAAACAAGTCTGTGCACTACCAGACACTAGAAGTGATATGTGAGTCGAACTGCAGGTTGAAAAGTCGCAACGCATGGTCACTACACCACGAGAAAATGTCCCCGCCTGAAGAGGTGGTGGTGGAGCACTATATGGAACCCCGTAAGTAAGTTGATGATAACACGCAATAGTATGGGGAATGGTAACTCCATAAGAGAAAAGATCGAATTAACAAAAATTTAACCCAAAACCCTCGAAACTGAACAAAGCAAAAAATCAACATCCCGAAAGAAACTATAACTAAGCTCAAATTTATCGATACCTCGCTCGGTTATGGAGCTTGCTCCCTCGTATCTAAATCAAGTGACAATTGAATCTAGTTAGTAAGTGGAGAAAAGGAAACATATAAGTCCGACAAAAAAACAATCATACGAACTTACTTCTATGCTTAAGAGGGCATTAAGCCCATCCTCCAAAGATCCCAAAAGGAATGCATCCTGACGAGCATACAGTAACAGACAATATACACTGGGGTAAAAAAAAAGTATTTACTGTTTCAGGAACAGAAAAACTAAAACACAAACCTACCAATACGCATGGCAATCCACAAACAAGAAACCTCATAGTCACATCATCATCATATATCTTTACGGCAGGAGGATTTTCAGGAGAGCTTTCTTCCTCTTGCGTGTCAACCTCCGGTTGAGAAACATCAATCTTGGGAGGTTCCCCGAGCAGACAAGGTCCTGGCTTAACACTTTGTTTCTGACTATTAGAGGACACGCTATTGTTGTTCCGTACACAGTACAGTCTAAAAGAAGCATGGGCGAGTTGGAACGCATCCCATGTATGGCTACATGAACTGCAATAGACCAAAACTGCAAAACTTTAGTATGTTCTCCAGTAAATTTTCTTTCAATTTGTAGATAATCTCTCAGTAAGCTTTAAAACAGGTTAAAATCATCGAAAGTGGTGTGCTTAAATTTGTGTTATGAACTGATTTCCGAAGTTAACAGCAATATCAGCAACTTCTCTTAACAATTGAGAGAATACAATCGTCATTCAGGAAGGTAGGAGAACGGGTCATGCTTTATGAATATAATGAGCAGAAGTAGAGGATTTGTACCTTTGAATCACCGATAACAGTGCTTGACGAAAATGGCAAGCTGCATAACGCGAGACCGTATTTTTCCAATATATAACATACGGTACTCCCTGCCATGAGAAAGGAACATCAACAACTTTTATGTGAACATAAAAAATGAATGTACAATCATTTGCCCATGATCGATAATAGTTTTACCTTGGAGTGAAGTGCCTCTGCCGATTCGTCACCACCGGGGACCTCTAGATAAACCTAGATAAATATTTAGGCCTAGATTATTTCAAATTCCAACAATTATAACCAACTTCAAGTAAGCAAAGAAACTAGCAAAACTCGTAAAAGGAAGTCATCGAACAACCGAAACATTGCATGTAAAAATAACAACTTTTTTTGGATATTTCAAGGAGAATGAAATCAAACCATAAACTCCATGCAACAACTATCATAATCATAACATAGTCATGCATCATCACTCACAGTGGTGGGCAATGTGGATCCGAAGAGTTCACATAAAGCCTCCGGAGTGGACAAGTCAACATCTCCCCAAACCAGAGAGCCAATCTCTTCACTATCCGGATTCTGCTCTCCTTGCAAGTAAAGGATATTCGACTCCGATGATTCAAGAACACGCCGGAACTCATCAATGCTAGGATTATTCAGAAGTTGAACCTGCAATCACACACATACAGAAAACGTCACAACATTGCAGTAAAACTATGTAGAACTATTGGCATTGTTTATATACCTCTAGGCGGCCCGAAGAAGCAAGCTCCGGAAACGGGTATCTCGGCTGATCATCGGAAACCGGTTGCTTTTGTTTAGTATCAGAAACTTTACCACCACAAAGAACTGCAAGGAGACTGCAATGGTTCCTTGAAGACCCTTGAGAACCAAACATCATGCAAACATGCCAGACCAAACAAAACTCAAGCTTGCCACTAAACCACCATTGATTCTGTCAAAGAATCCCCAAAACTTCAACAACAAAAAAAACCTAAAACTTCTGTGAAATCAAATCAAAACCCTAAAAAACTTGCAGTAAATCTGATAACTCAAAAAATCCCACCACTCAAAATCTCTGGAATTCCCAAAATTTCTACCAGAGAGCTACAAGGGAACTTCCCCTCTGTATTTGCAGTCACTTCAAAATCCCTAGAATTGAAGAAAATTGAAGAAAACTCACCGACCCAGATTAGATTAGCAAGAGAATCGAGAACCCAAATGAGCAAAATCCCCAAAGAACAAGAATCGAAAAGTGAAAAAAAGAAGGAACCCTAAGTTTAATAAGAGTCTAAATGATAAAGAAATCCAAATAGAAAACCCGGAAAGGACACATCTTTCATTCACCTAATAAAAATCCCACCTTTGACAAGTAAAGATAAAAACCAAAATCAAAACTTTATATTTTGGATTATTGTATGGTTTAAAATTAAAAAAGGCCATTTCATGAACCGTTTGATCAGGAAAACACACCCACAAAAGAAAATTCGTTTGTTTAATTAAATTCCCAATTGACTTTTTGTTTTAATCTGTTCCTTTCCTTTCCACGTTTGTTTGATAGTTAAAGCCTAACAATTAACACCATGTTACCGTAATTCAAAATATTTTATTACAAACTACATCACTTGTTCGCAAACTTTGTAGATGTCAACAAAAATATGTTCTTTTCGTGTTCTTTACTATAAATAATTCAATAAAAACCTGAATTTAGACACTAATTCAGGACTGGTCGGATTATTCTCAGTATCCAAGTTGTCCTTTTCATCTCCACGATCATTACCATCAATTTTTGCATTTGGGTCTTTGAATAAATGACATTTTATTAAAGGTTGATTCTCGTTTAATTAACAGAAATTAAAACCCAAAACGAAGGTGTTGGGTTTTTAAGTGATGTTCTTTGTTTGGTTCAAGGAAGAACTGGGGACCCAGTTTTCATGAAAAATACTACTTTTTTTTTTCTTAATTTCAGCTAAAAAAACACACAATTCGTTTGTCTTTCCCGTTCACGTGGGGAAGATACGCCTTAAGATGAGGCTAAAAAAAATAACTGAAATTTTTATAAAAATTTTAATAATGATTTTTCGATATATACTAAACTTTTATAAAAAATGTAAGAAATTTGGTATATACTAAAATTTTTACATTTTTATAAGAAATTCGGTATATACCAAAAAATCGATATCGAAATTCTTACAATTTTATAAGGATTTCGGTTGCGCCTCTTTTTAGCCTTATTTTAAGGCGTCTCATGTTAGAAAAATCCGTTCGTTCATGTGTTGTGTTTTGTCAGTTAAAAATCGCTTTTGATTCTGATTTGTTTTTGTATTTTTTACAGATTAAAACTCGAATTACACTTTTAATTCAATTTGACGATAATATTTTGGGTGAGTCTAAGGAACGACAAATTAGTATACGGTTAATAATTTGAGTCGTCAGATATGAAAATTATGATTTTGACTGTTAGATTTAGATTCCCATTAAAAACACGTAAAAACGAGAAGAGGTTGTTGTCGGTAAGTATCAGAATGTAGTAAGAAGTTTCACAATTGTATGGGGAGAAGATTTGTGTTGCGACGTAAAAAGATAAAATAACACATATGTTTCGAAACTATGAAATATGTACCGGAACCGGTAGTTAATAGGTTAAACTCAAATTGTTAGTGAAGTATGTAACAAGTAAAGTTGGAAGAAGATATTTTGGAATTAGATATAGAGTAACGAAATAGTCTGATGTGAAAGTAACTTTTAAGGGTTCACGCGTAACAATAGATGTTTTTCTCCTGATATTAGAACTTTTGTACATGTTTCGGAACCTGTAGAAAATGTGTAAACTATAAATGTTTAAAGTGCCTTTAACAATACATGTATGTATAGTATGTATCAGAACGTACGTATAAGTACCGAAATCTGGAGTATAGTATGTTGGATAGTAAGAAGTAGACGTATAAACCGTAAAAGTGAAGGAACTAGATAATATATTAGGACAATCATGGAGTATCATAATTATTCTACGAGTTTTGCAACCTGAAGTACAAGATTATAATATGTTCGGTTTAACGATTCATATTTCTAATTTTTTTTGTAGGTCCTCTTAAAGCCCTCCGACTTCCCTAAAATGATAATCGAACCTTTATTTCCCAACTGAAAACCTGGAAAAATCTCTAAAGCTAAGAAAAATGTTTCAGTCAGTGTAAAGGATCGAAACCTTAACTTAGGTCTGCAACTGAACCTGTACAGTCATCTCCATCGCGAAGGTAACAAGCAAAACCCAAAACCTTAAAGTTTGTTTATTTGCGAAATACTTGAAATCTAGGGATTGCGTTTTGAAATTTTGGTATGGAATTGCATTTTGTGTTGGAGAAAATCTGTTTAAACTGAATATTATGTCTAGGTTGATTTTTTTTTTAAAATGGTACCCTTTCTATCAGTTTGAACTAAAAAGGGTTAGATTTGTATGTAATGAGGATGTGTTTATTTATGAGTGAGTTGGTTTTTTCTGCACTGATTCATGTGATGATTTAATTTTTAGGATGCCTACTGCAAATCTGAATCCCGTTTTTGACGAAGATGCTGATAGAATTGATAAAGAATTTGGTGATAAAATGGTAATGATAAAGTTGATAGAGAAGGTTTTGATGAAGTTTCTGAGGAAGTTGGTAATAAAGATTGTAATGCTAAAAAAGTTGCTCATAAAGATGGTAATGATGAAGTTGCTCCGTCTGAGATGCTGGCCATATGTGATAAATCATACGAGAAAAAAACATGTCCTCCTTTCATGAAGTTTTAGTAAGTTGATATTTATGTGTTCTTATTAAAATAAAATGCAGAATGAATGAATGAATGATTGAATATATATACCTTTGTTTTTTTATTGTTTTACAGTAAAGGTGAATGTATAAGGATGAAGCAAAGAGAGTAAAAAGTGACTACTGAGGTAGGTTTCAGTTGATTATGTATAAAAAATGTTAAATTCATTTGAATAAGTTAAATTTGTAGGTTAGGAAAAAGTTAGGCAATAAATGGGAGAAAATGTCGAAGGAAGACAAACAACATTACATTGATGAAACTGAGAAGGAGGAGGCAACATACAAAGAGTATAAATCAGGACAGCCGAAGAAGGTTGTCGCGACCATTTTTAAAACAGTGGTGAAAATAGCCAAACGATTTATTTTAGAAAATTGAGGTTTTGACACTTTTTAATTCATTTTATCGTGAAAATCAGTTTTTATATTAAATTTGGTTTTTTCATTTAATTAATCGTGAAAATGTGATTCTTTCTTTCATTTAATCTTAAAAAATGTTTAGAGTCGCCACCGCTCACTTTGCTAGACCGGACACCGTAAAAACAGCCATAGATTTGTTTCTTTAGAATTTGAGTTCGGGAGTTGGTTACATGTGGGGAAGGATTAGCACCCCCACGAACGCCCGTTATCAGTACCTTTTTAATTTTACATGGCATTTTGGCATTTCAGATGATAATTTGAACTTAATTTAACCATAATCATTAAATGGAGATATCCTTTTATAAGGAAATATATTTTTGGAACGAATATGAAATTAGAAGCACCCAATTACTTTAAGGCACCTCGAATCATATTCAAAAATATATCCCAACATAAAAGGTTTGAATGCATGTCCGGTTATCGTCTTGTCAATTTTAAGTTCTAAATTAATGGTCTCTAATTAATTGAATTGTTTAAAAACTATAAATATTACTAAATTTAGGAAATTTATGAAATAACATCCAATTGCTCGAGCACTACTCATATTTAAACCCTAAATTGAATAATATCCCTAATTTAATTGGTGAATCTAATTATTTAGGTTCTAACCCTCATTGAGGCTCTAATCTAATTAATTAAGTTAATTCCATATTCTAAATTAAAATGAGTATAAAATATTTTACTTAAAAGCCCCCTTGAATAACATCTCATTACAATGAGACACTATTCAAATTAGGACTTAAAAGTTTCTTACTTAATACTCATTTATTTACTACAATGATTTCACCTATTTAATTATTTAATTCTTAATTAAATGACTAAGTATCTAAGGCCCTATTATTATGCCTAAATGAATTTAATTATCTAATGATATACTATATGTCATGTTTAAAACCATACATTAATCAAGATATTAACAAGATAAATTGGGACCAAATTGAATTAAAATCAGAATAGAAGAGCTGAATTACAAGGAATTAAGGACTGAATTGAAAAGAATCAAAAATCAAAGAGTTGAATTAAAAGAAAAACAAAAAAGGGCGCGAGCTTCATCCGAGGGCTCGTAGAGGTTCGCAGGCCCTAGAGCCCGCAGATATCACCTATATAAAGGGGGTTTCAGATATCTTTTTTTTTCATTTTTTGGATTTTTGGTTTTCCTTCACTCATTCTCTCCACAAATTTCTCTGAACACAAACGCCCCAAACCCAAATTTCAACCTCAAAACGGATCAAAACCAAGCCTTTTTGCTTGGTGTTCATCCGAGTTCATCAAGAAATGAATAAACACCATGAACATCGACCAAACTCCACCGCCAAAACCATCATTCGATCCATAGCCACCAGCCTCCGATCACACTCCGATATTTGACGGCCACCAGGATTAGAATCTCGGCCACCGCAAGGCGATTTTCGGCCGCCACAATTTTTTTTTATTTTAAACCCTAAACTTAAATCTAACACCCAGCTCAATAGAGCCAATCAACTCTGACCACCTAAAGCTACCTACCCTCCCGGCCTACTCATTTCGACTCCTCTGTGCATTTAACCCTCACTGGAGGCCAACTAAAGATAAGCCGTATTTTTTTTTCTTTTTTGTTTTTTTTATTTTTGCTATATGATCTTTTTATGTGTTTGTTTGCAGGGAATGAAGTCAAAGGGAAAGAAGGCTACCTTTTGATGAACTCCGATGGTGTTGCGGCGCCTACGATCGTCTTCTCCGGTAGCTTTGATTATCCCAGCGACCTTTCAGTTTCGTAAGTCTCTCTACTCTGGAATAATGGTTTGCAATTATTACGCAATAATGATTATCTAACTTTCTCTATCTCTTCCTTTTATAGGTTGATGGGAAATGACGTCATCCCTGACATTATAGTGCTGGTATCAACGATGAAAAAGACCAAAATTCGTGGCTATGGGATTCGAACCGATGACGTGCTGCCGCGTGGACAAAAGGGGTGGGAAAATTTGGGTTATCTGATTTTTGTGTTTGTTGAGTATCAAAAATGGATTGTAAAAGGATGAGGAATTGGACTTTAGAACTGAATTTGGGTTTCTGTATTGTAAATGGATATTTATTGTATATAATGGACATTGGGTTATAAATGGATTTATATTTTTTTATATATGGACTATCCTGTTAGATTTATTTATTTATACTACTTATTTATTTATATTTACTTATTTATTTTATATTATATATATGAACCCGAACTAAATTTGGGTATTACAGATGCCCCTCTTTGCTCATTGTTGTGAAACAAGAATAGGGTAAAGACTGAAAAGACACGAATTTTGTCCGCACTTGCCGGCTGTTGCTCTAAGTTGCAAGGTCTTCTTTACGAACTTTCACTTCTTTCTCATTTCTAGAAAGCTTGAACAAGTTCTTCTCATTAGGAACCTCCCAATCTTTCTGTCCAAGGTAATCGCAAGGTCTGAATTAGCTCTTCTCATTAGGAATCCATTCATTCCTCTTGGTCATTCTGATCTAACTCTCTACAAATGTGTCGAACAAGAAAGCTCTTCTCATTAGAAACTTCTTCATTCTTCAAGAGGGCTAACTCTTCTCTTTAGAAGCTCTTCCTTCTTCATCGGGCGAGTTCTTCTCATTAGGAACTCTGGGGCGAACTCTTCTCATTAGGAGCTCTTCATTCTTTGTTTGGCGAGTTCTTCTCATTAAGAACTCTAGGGCGAACTATTCTCATTAGGAGCTCTATCTTTCTTTATTTGACGAGTTCTTCTCATTAGGAACTCTGGGGCGAACTCTTCTCATTAGGAGCTCCGTCTTTCTTTGTTTGGCGAGTTCTTCTCATTAGGAACTCTAGGGCGAACTCTTCTCATTAGGAGATCTGTCTTTACTGGGGATGAACTCTTCTCATTAGGAGTTCTATCTTTTTGCTAATTTCTTATCAAAACAAATTAAAATGCATGAATGTGGGTTAGTATGATCCTAATTTTCTATATGATGCATGAAATGGAGCACATTGAGATTAATCAAACAGCTTCTGCTCTATGGGGAACCGGTCTGATCTCCTTGCTATGCTTCTTTATCAATTATCAGTCTTCATCGATGCTTCGTCTCACATTCGGGAGTGACCTTTAGAACCTCATCTCTGCATTTCTAGCCCTTTTCTCTAAAGCGACATTTCAGGTTTTCACTTTAGGTTTCTTTTCTCAAAGTGCCCTTTTGGGTTTTCACTTTAGTTTTTTCTCTTTCTTTTTTCTTTTTCTTCTTTTTCTTTTTTCTTCTTTTTTCTTCTTTCAAAATTAATCTTGACCAAACCGATCACATTACTAGAGAAATGGGCTTTGGCCAATCAATAACCATCATTTTTACATAACATTATGAACCCTAAAAAAACTTGATAATAAAAGGTCTAAAACCAGCTTACTCTTGAATAATGTTAAAGTTTTGCCAGACTCAGGCCTCAAATCAATGGTTCAAACTTCTTTCTTAACAAAAGAATATAGAGATGCGGACATTCTCATTTAATCTTGGAAATTGATATAAAACAAAGCCTCCAAGTGTGGTAACACTACCATGGCCTAACGATGTCTCAGAAACGTCCTCGAACTTTATAAACTATCTTAATTGAGGTACTGACCCAAGAGTACATGATAATGTGTTAGCCTTGTAGTTCCAATCATCCCAGCATGAACATTAAAATAAAAATCATTGTTCTTCGGGTGACAAACTTTGTTTTTAATAACAGTTCCATGTTACATTGTATAGAGATCCTTTAAGCCTTTACAACTTGATCCAATGTTCCATCACTCTTGCATTTCTATGTACTTGTTGGCATGGAATTCAATACTGCATTCACTTTAAACACTCTTTCTCAGTATTCACGAGTGTTAAAGTTCACCTGTATTTCTCAAAACATAGTAATACCAAGACATTATTTGTTTTTAATGCATTATGCTAGTCATTTATATGATGCTTTGGAAACAAAGGAAGATTCAGAAGAGAATTTGAGAATTTTATTGAGGCTTATAAGCAAAATACAATGTAATTTGGAAAAGAGTCATGGCAAACTGAGGCAACAAAGTCAAGAAATAAGTCAGATCTTCGGGCATCCATAGTATGAAGGATTCAGCAACCCCATCAACCGATTATAGTCTTGAGCTTGAACCCTTGTCCCACAGACTTCGAACATTGTCAAGATGCTTACAGATGTTAAATCCTTTCCAAAATATCGGGTGTTTGAGGTTTTAATTACTGGATATCTAATCTCAACGCATCTGAGCTGCCTTTTACGAGTTTTCAACCCATATCCTCCTTTGGTTTCAAGATGCCCTTTACGAAGTTTCATCTTGAACCTCCATTTTCTTTTTATTTATCTTTTTTTCTTTTTTCTTTTTTATTTTTAACACCTAAGGTGCCATTTCTGGGTTTTCACCAAAGATATTTTCATTTTGCGAAGCGCCCTTTTCGGGTTTTCACTCCGTTTTTCTTTTCTTTTTTTCATTTTTCAATCTCTTTTTAAATTCTTCAAGCGTAATATTTTTTTTAATGAATCAGAGTTCACTGGCTTGTGCAACTCTTTTCCATCCATTTTAGTTAAAATTAACGCTCATCCGGAGAAAGCCTTTTTGACAACATATGACCCTTCCCAGTTAGGCATCCATTTTCCATGAAAATCTTAGTGTATTTGCAAGATCTTTTTCAGAACTATATCACCCTCTCAGAATTCTCTGGGCTGAACTTTCTTATCGTGGGCCTGTATCATTCTTTTTTGGTACATTTGACTGTAACAAATAGCCTTCAGCCTATTTTCCTCGATAAGATTCAACTAATCAAACCGAGCATGTACCCACTCTGCTTCATCTAGTTTTACTTTAGATAAAACTCAGAGAGATGGAATTTCAACCTTAATCGGAAGTAAAACTTGTGTCCCATAAACCAAAGAGTAATGTGTTGCCCCAGTTTGGTTCGTACTGATGTCCGATATGCGAATAGAGCGAAGAGTAGCTTCTTATGCCAATCTTTGTAAGTCCATGTCATCTTGGATATACTTTTCTTGAAGTTCGTGTTTGCTGCCTCCACTGCCCCATTCATCTTAGGATGGTAAGTCACAGAATTATGGTGCATAATTTTAAACTTCTCACGTACATCTGCTATTACCTTGTTATTGAAATTGGTGGCATTATCAGTGATAATTCTTTCTGCAATCTATATCTACAAATAATCTCTTTCTTCAGAAACTTACGGACTGTTGATCTTGTAATAGTGGCATATGAAGCTACTTCCACCCATTTGGTGAAGTAATCGATGACCACAAGGATGAAGCTTTAGGATGAATCTTCCTAATAACATCCATGCCCCAGACAGCAAAAGACCAAGGTGAATTCATCATATGAAGAGGTACTAGCGGAGAATTGATCTTGTCAGCATATATATGGCATTTGTGACTTTTCTTAGCATACTCAATGTAGTCTCATTCCATAGTTGTCCAATAGTATTCATATCTCATAATCTTCTTGGCCATTGCAAAGTTATTTGCATGTTTTCCGCATATTCCATCGTGTACTTATTCTAGAATTTCTCTAGCTTCTCAGGAACTGACACATCTTAACAATATCTGATCATTCCCCTTTTACACAGGGTTTCACCGTCAAGTACGTATCCTAAAGCCATCCTTCTAATAGTTCTTTTATCATTATCATTTGGCTCTCTGTGATAGATTTGAAACTTTATGTATTACAAGATATCAAAATACCATGGATTTCCATCTACCTTTTCCTCTATGTTGTAGCAATAAGCATAGGTCTCGTAACTTTGCATTTGGATCGGCATCATATCCTCTAGTTTATTTGCCAAGAATACCGTAGCCAGTGTAGCTAAGGCATTCACCATTTGATTATCTTCCCTGGGAATATACGTGAAAGTAATTTCTTCAAACTCTTTTATCATCTCAAGGATCAACTTTCAATACTCGATCAACTTTGTGTCTTTTGTTTCCCATTCTCCACAGAGCTGGTAAATAACCAATGTTGAATCTTTGTATACTTTCAAACTTTCTATCATTCTTTCAATAGCAGCTCGCAAACCCATAACACAGGCTTCATATTCTGCCATATTGTTGGTGCAAAGAAATTATAGCTTGCTTGTGAAAGGGTAATGTATATTACTTGGGGAGATCAACACTGTTCCAATTTCATGCCCTAGGGCATTAGCGGCCCCATCAAAGTACAATTTCCAAGTTTCATTTCATAAAGTTCTATTTTCATCCATGGAGATATTCATCACATCCTTGTCTGGAAATTAAAGTTCAGGGGCTCATAATCTTCTAAAGTACGACTAGCCAAGAAATCAGCTATGACACTTCATTCTATTGATTTCTGACTTACATACACCATGTCAAACTTTGGCAATAGCATTTGCCAACGAGCCAATCTTCCAGTCAACGCTGGTGCTTCCATCAAGTATTGCATAATTCACGAGACCTATTCCCCACACTTTCAAGTATTGCAAATTGGGTGCATAACCTTTCCACAACTCGCATGTGGTAGAGTCTAATTTCTTTTGAGATACTTAGTTCAAAATATGATTGGCCGATAGAATGACTTCCCCTCACATATTATCAGACAAACCATAACTCATCAATAATGAGTTCATCATCTCTTTTAAAGTTATGTTTTTCCTCTCGGCTATGCTGTTTTGTTGAGGAAAATTATAGGGAAGAGGTCTTATGAATTATGTCATTCTTCTCACACACATCTTTAAGAAAATTAGATCCATATTCACCGCCTCTATTGGATCTAAACCATTTTATTCTCCTATCTAATTGATTTTCAACTCCTGCCTTATAAATAAGAAAGAAGTTTTTAGCTTCATCTTTAGTTCTAAGGAAATAAACCTTTGTGAATCTTGAATAATCATCTACAAAGGTTATGTAGTAGTGTTTACCTCTCTTACTTTCATTGTTTCTAAAGTCTGTTAGATCAGAATGTATAAGTTCTAACAATTCTATTTTTCTCTTAGAAATTGTCTTAAAAGATGGTTTAGCATGCTTGGCTTCTATGCAAATCTTACATTTGTTAAAGCTTTTCTCGTCTAGATTAGGAAGAAGATTCATTTTAATGAGTTTTTTTAGTGAATGAAAGTTCACATGTCCTAATCTAGCATGTCACATATCAAAAGATTCAACAATATAAATAGAAGTAGTGGTTTTATTACTTTCATTAATCTGGGTTTCGATTACAAATAAACCTCTGTTCAAAAAACCCTTCCAAACAAAAAATCCATTCTGGTAAAGTACAAGTTTATCTCTTCGAACACCAGTTTAATGCCTTCCTTGTTGAGTAATCCACCATTAATCAAATTTCTACACAGGGCATGTACAAATAGAACATCATGCAATGCTAAAGTTTTACTCGATGTCAGTTTGAGTAAAACTTTTCATTTTCCTAGCACTTCAGAGCTGCTAGAGTTCCTCATGTACACTTGTTCACCATTCTTCACATCTTCGAACTCGGTGAACAACTCTCATTTGGTGTAGAAATGTTTGGAAGCGCCTGTAACATCCCAAAAATAAGTCTAGTCAGAATTGGGTTCTGACGATCAAAAATCCTACTCCGGGAAGTTTAAATTTTACACCAATATTGACTATATGATCCATTTTCTTAATGTTAAACCTTGATTAAGTCTAATTTTTAAATTGGGGACCTTATTGGAAAGTTAGAATGTTGAATCTGAGTTAAGGGTGTCGATACAGTATGTACTGTATCGGTACGGTCTAACGATTTTTAACTAACTTACCTGTCTAGGGTTAACCGTATCGATACGATTAAAGAGGGTATCGGTATGGTCCTCTACTCAAATCTGTTTTGAAAGCCAAAATTGAAAGAAAGGGAATTAGTGATGACCCATCTGTGTTGTTGCCACCCACTTCACGTAGAGTGTCTGAGGAAAGCTGATGGTAAGCCATCAAAGGCTTAGCAGTGATAAAAAGTTGAGTTGATAGAAATTATTGTTTAAGCAAACCTTTTTCTTAGGGTAAGCTTCTTATTGGCCCATGAATGGGTAGGAAATAATTGGATCCTTGCCTTAAACATCTTTAAATTGAATTGAAGAAAATCCTCACATTTGTTTTGCCTTCACCGGGATCAATTCCACCTTTGTTTACTTCATCTCCTACCTAAGCACACACCTCCATTGTTGTCTTCTCCACTCAAGTATACACCTCTCTTTGAACCCTTGAAGCTTAAGCTTTCTTTGCGTTGGAAGCTTCAATCCATAGCTATCAGTTGGTTCAAGGTTCGGGAGAAGCTAGTCCATCATCTACAACAAAGGCTAGGAATAAAGGAATCATTATCCGAGGGCCTTAACATCAAGGTGAGTGTAGTCGTGTCAAGGGATTGGTACGGAGCCATCCCGTTATATTTGTTTTGTGCTATGATTGCACTTGTGTTTAAAGGCTCAAGTAGAGCAAGCATATATGAACTCAAATGATAAACATGGTAAGTTTTTACATTACTTTATACGACTATGAGTACATGTATGATATCTGATATGTTATGATTATGATATGATTTCGATATGATATGATCATGCTATAATATGTTATGGAGCTAAGGCTCAATTTTGATTCCAATATGTTATGGCCTACGAGCATATAAGTAAGTAATATAATGAAATATGTGTAACCTTGGACATTTGTGAGTTTTGGATACAATTGGCATGCCATATGGTTATTTGAGCTCGTATAAGTAAGGGATTGGACTACGATCCGGGGCTACGACCTATATGTGGGGGAGAAAATGATAGATTGTGTAAGGGACACTACCGGAGCTACGGCTCAAGGCTACGGCCTATTACCTATATATGTATGGTGTAGAGGGGAATCCGCATATCCACTTGTTACATTGTCCAAGGGGAATGATATGTTTATATGATTTGTAATTGTTGTGTGGAAATATGGTTTTGGCTCAAATATATATTGTTATGTGACCAAGGGAAATTATTGATTATTGCTATTGATTGTTGATTCGAAACTATTGATATGCTAATGATGATTGTCATTATGATAATTGTTGGTGTTATGTTACATGTTGAGCATGATATTATGTTATGTTGAATATATGCCTCATGTTAGCATGATTAGATTTGTCCTTAGAACATGGAAAGTTGCACATCATGAACACTCATGGTTTATGGCTACCTCACTTAAACTATATAAGTCTAATGTATTCATCTTCCACATTTTAGGTTAAGAAAGTTGTCGGTTCGAGATCGGGATTAGTTGGAAGATCGTTAGAGTAATGTATTTTGTCCTTATGAACTCCTATAATGGAGGCAAAGTAGTTAGATTAGTTTTTTACGGTCTTTAGGACATGTGTAAGTTGCCTATGATGTGTAAAAGTCTTAGAGGCCTTAAATGACCTTTTTGTTATGCTTAAAAGTGGCTAGAAATGCATAATTGGTGCGAAAAGGTGAAAACATGGCTAATGGATTCATTTTGGCATGAAATTTGCTCGTAAGTAGATTTGAATGATTAAAACTTGATGGTAAAATTTGGTAAAATTTGGATATCGTTTGGGTGGGTAAATCGAATGAAAACTAGCAAAATTCTGTCATTACAGGTCAGGGCATATCGATATGGGTGATGTCATATCGATACAGCCAAGCATAAATTGGCTTAATAGAACAAGGCGTATCGATACAGTATAGGCGTATCGATACGGATTTTGGTAACTGAATTTGGTTTGAAAAATGGTATCGATACAGTCTTATAGCGTATCAATACGGGGTCAATGCAAGTCAACTGGTATCGATACGAGCTTAGTTGTATCGGTATTGGCTCGACATCCTTGAATATGGAAATCTAAAATTAGGCTTAGCGTATCGATACTGACCTTAGGGTATTGGTACGGTGTTAGTTAATTTTGTTATAAAGAATAAAGAAAAGTTCTGGACAATTTACAAAATGGTCAGTGAAGTCTTATAGTTTAATTGATTAAGTAAATGATATCTGATAGTAACGAAACTTCACATACCAATAATTGGTAGGTCTAATTACAAGTTGGTGATAAAGAATTTGGATTAGGATCGCTAATTTGTAAAGTTTACGATTTAGTCCTCTTAGTTTAAAAAGTTTAAATTGACCTAAACTTCTAATAAGACTAGTAGCGAATAAGTTCGATAAGTCTTAAGAATAACTATTAAAATATTTTGAACAAGTTTCAAACTCTGATTCTGTCTTCTGATCCCCGAATATGTTTTCCAATAACATTTTTTGAACCAGTTCTCTACCAGACCGGGAAGAGGGCTTAGAACGCCAGTGTCTGCAACCCACTCAGCATTGTTCTCCACCAGATTGACTTCAGAAATCACCGCTACTATGATGTTATCAGCATTTTTAGCAATATTCAGTTGTGGTTTGTTCATATTCTGGTGGTCTGATCGTCGTTATAAGCTTTGTGTCCGTCCCGTCTGCATACATAGCAATTGAGAGGTTTTTGTAGAGCCTTATCCTTTGCAGGCTTCTTGAAGTTGACAGGCATCTGGGCTTTGACCTTCTACTTCTGGCCACCTCTTCTTATGGTCTTATTAGATTTAGACCCTAAGACAGATCCGGATTCAACCAGATTAACCTTACAAGAAATATTACTAGGAGAAATGAACTTATCTTTAAGCCGGTTGGCTTTTTCTATCTTCATGTAGCTCACTAACTCCTCAATTGTAAACTCTCTCTTCTTGTGTTTCAGAGAGTTGCGGTAGTCAGACCAAGACTTGAGCAGCTTCTTAATGAGGACATTTGCTTGCACGACTTCGCACATCTTCATGCCCTCGGCCAGGATGTCGAAAACCAACTTCTCGTAATCATGGACTTGATTCATGATCAGCTTGTCGTTGAACATCTGGAATTTCAACCACTCGCCGACCATGTACTTTTTGATTCCGGTATCGTCAGCTCCATATTTCTTCTCCAGCGTGTCTCATATGGCCTTTGCACTTTCCTCCATAAAGAACATGTTAAACAATTTGTTCGACATGTTACTTAAGAGAAGACCACAAACAGTTTTATTGTCCTCCTCGTGCTTATCAATGGATGCTTGAGCATAAGCATAAAAATCTACAGTCTACAGGATGACACTTGTAGGGGTAGTAATGTCGTCGCCACCAGCAACATCGAGAGCAACATCTAAGGATGATTGAGTCGTTGATGACTGGGGTTGCGGCTTGAGCAACACATAATCAAGATCATGTTGCTCGAATAAAATAATTATCTGTTGGGATCACCTCCAATAATTGGTCTCATCTAGTGCGTCGAGCTTTGAAAAATCAGGCACAAGCCTTGACACAGAGTTTAACATATTGCAGTATATAAATCGTTTTAAATTGTTGGTAATATTACTACAAAATCAAACTGTTAGTACTGACGTGATACCTAGAATTATGAAAAACCTTCTCTATTTATAGGTTGTATACACAGATTAAATATGGCAAATAGAATCAATCTTTTAAACACTGATTTCCGTATATAAAGCCTGATCAACTGCTGAATTTAAGCCACTTGTTTAATTAGGGGGTAAGAATCAAGAATTAAACAACAAATTAATTCTGATTGTATTCTAATTAAAGTATTAATTTTCAGCTAATTAAAAACGTTTCAGTTTTAATAAACCTCCCATAAAATAGGTTCAGAAAACATGTATAAAAAAATTATTCCAAATTTTCTCCAAAAAGATAAAACGCGCGCAGACGTGTCGAAGACACGACTCGACCCTACCGACGGCGACACGCGCGCGCGAGAGTTTTTTAACCACATTCAACAAGGGAGAGTAGGGAAGACTCTTTATATACTCTTCCCAAGGGATATGCCCTCCCAATATGGGATACATATAACCAACATAATGCAGTAAATTTTTTTCAGGCTTAATACTTTCTTTTATATTAAAAAAAGGAAAAGAGTTATTAATTATTTGCATTTGCACAAGAAAAGAAACTAAAATATAAAAGAAATAAAATGGGTAAATTCTATAATAGGTCACTCAATTGCCAGTAAGACTACAAGTGGATCACTAAATTTTCAAACTATTACTAACGAATCAATTTATCGATTGTTACATGCATACTTTCATGTCTTTAAGTGTGAAACAAATGTTAATTTTTTAGGTACAACTAAATGACCTTATTTAACAATCCTAAATAGGATTATCTAATTGTAATTAAAAAGTTAACTCTCATTTCGTTTTTAACAACAAAGTCACATATTTGTAACAACTTGATTAATTAAGTGGTTTATTTATATCTTTCTGAAACTTAGTGACCCATTTGTAATATTACTGATAATTGAAAGACCTGAAATGTAATTTACCAAAATAAAGAAAGAAAAAAGACTTATATTACAAATAAGTACATAAAGTATACTAATTTTTTATTTATGTACCTAAAATATTTTTTGGTCAAAATAAATACCTAAAATATATATTTTAGTTAAATTAAGTACTCAAAGTATTTTTTTTCAAAATAGGTACTTAAAGTATTTTTTCGTCAAAGCAAGTAAATAAAATATTTTTTTATCAAAATAGGTACCTAAAATATTTTTTGGTCAAAATAGGTAGTCAAAACCAAAAAATATACTATATATATTTTTTTTTATCTAAATTCCTAAAAGTTGTCCTATGACATTAATTATAAAATATATTAAGTACCTATTTTAACAAAAAAAATATCTTTAGGTACTTATTTTAACAAAAATATATACTTTAGTTATATACTTTGACCAAAAAATACTTGTACTTATTTTAATCAAAAAGTATATTTTAGGTACTTAATTTAATCAAAAAATATACTCAAGCTACTTAATTTAACCAAAAAATATACTCAAAGTACTTATTTTAACCGAAAATACTTTATATACCTAAATGAAAAATTCGATATACTTCAGTAATATAAGCTAAATATAAACAGTTACTCTTTTCGTCCCACTTAAAATGTCTTTTTATGTTTTAAAATTATTCCACTTAAAATATCTTATTAAAAAATCAATTTTTACAAGATGATTTTTTTTACACATTCTTTAATTTTTTAATAAAATAAAATTTAACTTTTTCAAAAATAAAATTATCTTTTTAATTATTTTATATTACATTTTTTATACATGCTTTTTATTTTTAAAACTGTATAAAAAATTAACAATAGAGATATTAAGCGGGATAAAGTAACAAATAAACGAAAAGGATAGCAGAAAGCACAGACTTCACAGGAAAAAAAAATAATTAAAATCGTATATATATTTTCATTTGATTTTCATCACTGCCGTCATCTTTTGCAGCGAAATTGAAGTCTGGCGGTGAACGGATTTTGATTCCGATTCCGATTCATCTCTTTCTGCAGTGTCAGTGCAATTTCCTGTTATGGAACTGCTCAACGTGTTAATTTAGTTTTGAAAACAATAAAACGAGTAATTCGGTTTTTATGAGATTTTCGTTGCTAGAAAATCCGATTGAACTTTTCATCCGATCATATTTTTGTTTCTTAATTGGTCTCACTGAGAACTAGCTGATTAGTTTATTTTCTAGGGTTTATCAATTATCAGTGTCATTTTGTTAATTGTTGAATTTCGTTGTTTCTTGGGTCGAGCAGCGAAGAGAAGTTATCGGTAGAACTGAAAAAGAGGGGAAAGGAAGCAAGAGATTGTATTAGGGCTCGTGGATAATGGAATTTTGATTGCCAGTATTTCAGGTAATTCAATTTGTTTTATATTTTCTCGTGGAAATGTACAATTAGTGTTACGCTTTTCATGTAATTGCAAATTAGTTGATCAAGCGTGTTAATTTGTTTTTATCAGTAACGTCATTTGCAATCAAGTTGTTCCCCCATTTCCGGCTAGTTTTATAAGTTTTAATAGTAGAGGAATTTGAAGTTCTTGTATTTTAGGTATTAATTTTGTTAATATTCGGTTTTGGAAATGTATAATTAGTGTTATGCTTCTCATGTAATTGAAATTTAGTTGATCAAACGTGTTAAATTTATTTTATTAGTAAAGTCATTCATCTGCAATCAAGTTGTTCCCTCATTTTCAGTTAGATTTATAAATTTTTAAAGTAGTGGTTCTGGTTCGAACTCTTTTATTTCTTTTAATTTTCATTGGTTTTGATATGGTCAGGTATTGGGGGTAGTGGACTCCTGTGGTTGTGGTTGTGAGAGTGGAAAATGAATGAATTATGATGACTGGGATCATATGGGATAGTTGTCAATGGGCACCCCTGACAACAAACTATCTGAACTGGTTGACATAGTTAGGTCGTGGATACCTAGGAGGACTGAGCCACCAAATGTGTTTTGGATGCCAGATCAGAGTTGTAGGGTATGCTACGAGTGTGATTCCCAGTTTACTGTATCCAATCGTAGGCATCATTGTCGAATTTGTGGCCGAGTTTTCTGTGCGAAGTGTACAGTAAACTCTGTTCCTGCCCCATCGGATGAGCCAAGGACTGGTCGGGAAGATTGCGAAAGGATTAGAGTATGCAATTATTGCTTCAAGCAATGGGAGCAGGGGATAGCAGCTGTTGATAACGAGACTAAGGCTCCTAGTCCTGGTCTCAGTCTGTCACCATCTGCAACAAGCTTGGCCAGTACCAAGTCCAGCTGCACCTGCAATAGCGGCAGCAGCACTGTAGGTTCTATTCCATATTCAACTGGACCATATCACCGTGTGAACTATAATTCTTGTCCCAGTCCTCGTGAATCTGCCCAGATGAATGCACCCATTGAAAAAAACAATGAGACATCTGGGCCGAGAACAAATCCAAGTCCAGCTACGGTAGATTCTTCTTCAAACCATTTCGCCTTTTGCGGTAACAGGTACCTCCTCCCTTACTAACATATTTTTGAGTTTGAAGAAATTGTTTAACCTATCCAACCCTGTAATTTG
Source organism: Hibiscus mutabilis (assembly GCA_019671005.1). Lineage (NCBI taxonomy): Eukaryota > Viridiplantae > Streptophyta > Magnoliopsida > Malvales > Malvaceae > Hibiscus > Hibiscus mutabilis. Next base: position 54,787,073 of record CM033745.1, read on the forward strand.
ACATGCCTTCGCACATGTTTTTTCTCCAATGCTTGTTAAGAGGGGTGAGGATTAGCATTGCATCCTTCATGATTTAGATTGCGCTTACATGAACCATTGCTTATTTGCTCATTGTTTTTGTGTTACTTTGTCAATTCTTGTTGGAATAACACAACCTGCCTTGACTGGAATACGTAATTTCAAGTTCTTGTGCTTTATTTAATTATAAATGATGAGCACGGGTGCTTATTGCTTCATTATCTGTTGGTTTCAGGAGTGATGACGAAGATGATGATTATGGTGCATATTGTTCCAATTCAGAATCAAGGCGTTATGCTCATGCCGAGGAGTATTCTAGTGCTATCAATATCAATGAAATTGGCAGTGTGTATGGATCGGGTAAAGTGCATCCTGATGGAGAGGATGTTGATTCAAAACCTTTGAGTGGTTCACCATTAGCTGAGAATTTCAGTGTACAAAGTGTAGATGGAGTTAATAAAATCGAGGAAGTAAATGAACAGGAGAATGCTGATCGGGATGAATCTCCTGCTTATGATGTGGACGAGACAAATGCTGAGCCTCTCGATTTTGAGAACAATGGACTACTGTGGCTCCTTCCAGAACCTGAAGATGAAGAGGACGAGAGAAAAGCTGCACTACTTGATGACGAGGATGATGATGAGGGTGCTACTGGGGAGTGGGGATATTTATGCCCTTCAAATAGCTTTGGCAGTGGGGAGTATCGTAGTAGGGTTAAGTCTGGTGAGGAGCACAAATAAGCCATTAAAAATGTGGTGGAAGGGCATTTTAGGGCTCTGGTAGCTCAGCTTTTGCAGGTTGAAAACGTCCATGTGGATGATGAGGATGGTGGAGAGAGTTGGTTGGATATAATCACATCTTTGTCATGGGAAGCTGCAACACTTCTGAAGCCAGATACAAGCAAGGGAGGAGGAATGGATCCTGGAGGATATGTCAAAGTTAAATGCATAGCTTCTGGGCGGCGTCGCCATGAAAGGTAATATCACTAAACTCAATTTGAATATTTGTTAACTGTTCTGCTAAAAGAATGCAACTTCAGATGTCTGAGTACCTTTAGAATAGTGCATAATTCTTAGCATGTGGCAGCTGGCTGATCAATCATACAAATGGCTTTTCTTGTTAGTAATTGATCTCCTATTACTGGTTTCAAGACAGTTAACTGTGTTTCATGGCATGAGCCAACTCATTAGGTCTTGAAAATATTTTGTTATGTTGTTTGATATACTTCCAGTATCTATGTAAGTTATGTGTTAAAGGTTGATAATGCCCTGAATATCAAATGGTTCATATGTTTTCCTCCTGTATGAGAACACTAATTAGGGATGGGCATTTTACTTGATCCGGCCGGATTCCGACCCGACCCGGCCATATCGGGTCGGATTTTTTAATGGAAAAATCGGGTTCGGTCGGGTTGGGTTCGGGTTTAGGGTGAAAAATATCTGACCCCGACCCGACTCGAGACTAATTGTATAATTTTCCCCTAATTTTTTAGGGAGATTTATAATAATACCTTTCTTTATATATATTTTTTATAATTAGGTTTTTAAAATTAAATTTTTATTTACAATTTAGCCCTTCAAATTATAATTTTTACGATTAAGTCCCCTAAAATTATTTTTTACAATCAAGTCCCTAAAATTAATTTTATTTTATAGGTCGGGTCGGGGTCGTGTTTAGTATACTTATTTTTGGTTTGGGTCGGGTCGAGTTTTTAAAATATATATATATTCGGGTCGGATGCGGGTTTAGGGTATTTATTTTCGGGTCGGGTTTGAGTGGGCCAAAAACTCGACCTGACCCGACCCATGCCCATCCCTAACACTGATCCTCGTTCTTTGACTTTATTTTGTAACTTAAGCCTAAGTTCTTTTGCAATCATGTCTTAAATAGCTGATCAGCTATCACTTGTACATTTCTCTCAGTTGTAGCTGAGTATTCAGAATGCTTTTGCAGTGATTCGTAATGTTCATCTGAGATAACTGATAGAGAATAATCTTAGAGAGAATGTGAATTTCTTGTGTGGTAGTTATATACATTGCCTTAATAGAAACAAAAGTACAAATTAATTATTAATGCAAATGTTGCTGAAAGAAGGCTTTTTGTTGGTTTATGTGCTTCAACTTTTTATGAACCATTTAATTATGTAGATGAGATTCTAATTTTTTTCCAAATAACTTTTTTAGTGTTGTGGTTAAAGGAGTTGTTTGTAAGAAAAATGTGGCTCATCGTCGAATGACATCCAAAATAGATAAGCCTCGTTTTCTTATCCTTGGAGGAGCTTTGGAATATCAGCGTATTTCTAACCACTTATCAAGTTTTGATACGTTGTTGCAGCAGGTTTGTATTTTTAGCCTTTTCCTTGAATTTGGTTTGTAATTAACCTTAGGTACCTGATAATGTTAATATGAAGCTGTTAAAGGTAATATATATATATATATATATATATATATTTACAAGCTTACCCTTCTTTACAGGAAATGGACCATTTGAAGATGGCAGTTGCTAAAATTGCTGCACATCAACCTAATGTTCTTCTGGTGGAAAAATCCGTGTCACGATATGCTCAAGAGTACCTTCTTTCCGAAGATATATCACTTGTTCTCAATATTAAGAGGCCACTCTTAGAGCGTATATCCCGCTGCACTGGTGCTCAAATAGTTCCATCCATTGATCATCTGACATCACCGAAGTTGGGGTATTGCGATGTATTCCGTGTGGAGAAGTTTCTTGAGGAACATGGAAGTGCTGGTCAAGGTGGAAAGAAATCAACAAAGACTCTAATGTTTTTTTAGGGTTGCCCTAAGCCTCTGGGTTATACTGTAAGCCCTTTCATTATACATGGCACATATATCATGCATTAGTGCTGAGATACAAAAATCTGTTGTGTTTTGGAAAATTTTTCTAGCAGAAATTTTATCTTAATAAGATTTTAGTTGTCTAAACATTTGCATGAAAAAAAAGGTTTGTTTTTGTATTTTACGTAGTAGGATATCTTTTATTTATGTTTTTCTTGGTAATTGATGATGCATTAGACACCATATGCTTTGCATGATACACCCCTTGATTGAAACTAAAAAAGTCTAAAATAACCTTCTGCTGAACTTAAAAAAAATGATAAAGGTACCAGGTTCTATAAAAATAGTGAGCAATCATGGAAGTATACTCACATTCATTTGCCATTTTTTTACTTAAGTCCAGTATTGTAACCCTGTCTCTTAAGTGCATATGAATATCTACAATTCTTTTAATTAACGTTTCTGAGCAATCAGTTTGCTCTTTGTTGAACACTGGTGTTTCTTTCCATCCATGTTGTATACATAGCCGTAGTTGTCGGTGAATATTAAAGTTTTAGTTCTACCTAGACTCTTGTAAATATTATCTAATAGTAGTTAAGTTGTACAGAAACTCTAACTTAATTATCCTAGATAGAGTTTAACTAGTGAGGAATCCTACTTGGTGTATAACTCGATGTATTCGGTCTATTAAACAGACTTCTATGTAAATTAAGAAAACACAAAAACAGAGAAACGAGTTCTCTTCTCTGGAAATTCCCTTTTCTACATGGTATCAGATTTAGGTTAGTTGATCCTACCTAAACAACCCTAAAATAAAAACCATGGTTACACCAGAAACCTCTGAAAGGAGTATATCTTTTCTTGCTGATTGTACCGCTACAAATTGGGTTGTGGACTCTGGTGCGTCAGGCCATATGACAGGAAATATTCATATTTTCCACAAACTCAACAATGAGAAGTCTACATCGTCAGTGAGAACAGCAGATGGCTCACTGTCAGTTATTGCAGGAAGTGGTTCTGTTAAACTTAGTGACGCTATTCTCTTGCCTAATGTGCTTTATGTCCCTAAACTTGCTTGCAACCTTCTATATGTTAGCTAATTATCTGCTGATCTCCAATGTGATGTTAAGTCTAATTTGAATGGTTGTGAATTTCAGGCAAAGAGTTCGGGGACAGTGATTGGCACTGCTAGGCTGAGTAATGGACTTTACATCTTTCATGGCCTCTCTCCACATAAACAAGTTAATTCAAGTTGCTGCCTTAATTCTACTTTATCCTATTATGCTTCTTCTAGTGATATTATGTTATGACACTTTCGATTAGGCCATCCCAACTTTCATTATATGGCTAAATTGTTTCCTCAGTTATTTGCTAATAAAAATCCAAAATTCTTTGCTTGTGAAATATGCCAAATTGCTAAACACACTAGACAAACTTACTTTCCTTCTAAATTTACACCTTCCTCACCTTTTTCAGTAATACATAGTGACATTTGGGGCCTTTCTAAGGTTAAAAACTATACTGGATCAAGGTGGTTCATTTCCTTCATTGATGACCACTCTAGGACTACTTGAACATATTTGTTGAAAGAAAAATCAGAGGCTGAGAATGTCTTTAGAACCTTCCATAGGATGATAGAAAACTAGTTCCAAAGTACTATTAAAATTCTAAAAACTGACAATGGCAGTGAGTATTTCACCAAAACATAGGTTCATATTTCAAAGAAAAAGGGATTTTGCATATTAGTTCCTGTGTCAATACCCCTCAACAGAATGGGGTGGCTGAGCGAAAAACTAGGCATTTTTTAGATGTTGCTAGATTATTGTTGTTTTCTACTAGTGTACCAAAACATTTTTGGGGGAGGCCATTCTTACTTAATCAATAGTATGCCAAGTAAAACTTTGAAATTTAAAATCCCAAGAGATGTTCTTGCTTCCTTTGCTCATTTCAAGCCAATGTCATCTCATGTTCCTTTTTGAGTGTTTGGTTGTGTTTGTTCATGTCCATACTCCATCTAGGGGTAAACTTGATCCTAGGTCTCTTAAATGTATTTTCCTAGGTTATTCCTCGAGCCAAAAGGGCTACAAATGTTACTCACCCACTACCAAGAAAATTTACAACTCCATGGATGTTACATTCTTTGAAAACATACCCTATTTCTCTAAGTCTGAAATTTCGGGGGAAACTTTACAGGAATTTCAGTCCCATGACAATACTTTACAAGGATTTCAATCCCATGACAATTTCCAAATCATTCCTTGTTTACCTCCACAACCTGACATTGGTAAATCACAACTGGATATTCAACCTTCTCAAACATCCATTTTACAACCAATACATTCCCCAAAACCAGTAGACATACCCTCATCAAGTTCTAAAACTCCTAGCACCTCTACTGCCCCAATTGAAACACCTACATCCTTACCAAAAGCACCTCAAAAAACCTTGACTCCACAGCTTGAGAGTAAACAACTGAGTGTTTATCAAAGGAGAAAGAGGCATGTTTCAGAAACTATTACTCATCCTAGCATTTGCCAAGAATTGGAACTGAATTCTGCTGTCCAAGAAAATTTGGAAGGTAACAATGCTCCTCAAACTTTTGTTCTTACTGTTGACACTGTAGACCTCCCTATTGCTAAAAGAAATGGTGTTAGAAAATGTACAAACCATCCTATTGAAAGGTTTGTAGCTTATGGAGAACTAATGCCTTCCTTGAGAGCTTTTACAGCTAAAATTGACAGTATGAAGATCCCAAAAACAGTGGAAGAAGCACTACATGATCCAAGGTGGAGAAAAGCAGTAGAAGAGATTAAAGCTCTTCAGACTAATCAAACTTGGAGTTTTGTTGAGCTGCCACAAGGGAAGAAAATTATTGGCTGCAAGTGGGTATTCACTGTAAAATACAATTCAGATGGTAGTGTTGAGAGATTCAAAGCTCGGTTGGTAGCTAAAGGGTTCACACAATCCTATGGGATAGACTATCAAGAAACTTTTGCACTTGTAGCTAAACTAAATACAATTAGAGTATTACTTTCCTTAGCTGTAAATAAGGATTGGAAATTACATCAACTGGATATAAGAATGCATTCTTGAGTGGGAATCTTGAGGAGGAAGTGTATATGCAAATTTCCCCTGGTATGGAGGACAAGTCAAAATAGAATGTGGTATGCAAGTTGCACAAGTCTTTATATGGCTTGAAACAGTCACCAAGGGCCTGGTTCAACAGGTTCACTAAGGCTGTTGTGAAGAATGGCTACAAGTAGTGTCAAGTAGATCACACATTGTTTGTAAAGCTTACACCTGAGAAACAACAATATTTTTAATTGTTTATGTCGACGGCATAATAATTACTGGAAGTGATAGTGAAGAAATACAGAGACTGAAGAAGTTCTTGGGTAGTGAATTTGAAACTAAATGAACAAACTTAGGAAGAAAGATTGTTTTTTCTTACTATTTCTTAATCAACAGATTACAATTTATAGGGAAGGGTTAGTACAAAAAAAAGAAAGAAAAGATCCCAAAAAATCAGCAAATCCCTAAAAATCAGCAGTTAAGATTAGAGACTATTTACAAAAGGTAAGCTCCTAGAAATAAGGAAATAATATTCTATCCCTTAATTTTGTCCCTTAATTCTAGGAATTCCAAAACTTCCCCTCAAGCTGGAGTGTAGATGTTTATCAAACCCAGCTTGCCAATAAGATCTTCAAACATGCCTTTATTTAAGCTTTTAGTAACAAGTCTGCAACTTGTTGTTTAGTGGGTAAGTAGGTTATGCACACTTCTCTTGAGTCGACTTTTTCTTTGATAAAATGGCGATCTATCTCCACATGTTTGGTACGATCGTGATGAACTGGATTATGTGCTATCTTCGATTCTTTGCTGGTTGTCACAGTACATCTTCATAGGTCCGATATCTTTGTATTTTTAGTTCCTCCATTAGCCGTTGTATCCAAATTCCCTCGCATATACCATGAGATAATGCTCGATACTCGGTTTCCGTGACTGCTACGAGCTACAATGCATTGTTTTTTACTTCTCCATTGTCACAAGATTTCCCCATACATAACTACAACAATAGCCACTTGTAAAGCGTATGTCATTTATCGATTCACCTTAATCTGCGTCAGTGTAGATCTCCACATATCGGCTATTTGTTTTCTTGAAGTGTAGACCTTTACCCGGAGTTCCTTTCAAATACCTTAACACTCTATATGCAGCTTCTAAATGTTTCTCCCTTGGGGTGTGCATATATTGGCTGATGACACTCACACTGAAAGCTATATCAGGACGAGTGTGAGATAGGTAGATGAGTTTTCCTACGAGACGTTGATACCTCCCCCTATCTACTTCTTCTCCATCCTCACCAGTGCCTAGCTTCAAATTGAACTCCATAGGGGTCTTGGCTGGTTTGCAACCCAACATACCAGTTTCCTTTAGTAGATCGAGAACATATTTCCTTTGGGAAATAGAAATACCTGTTCGGGACCTTGCTACTTCAATTCCAAGAAAGTATTTGAGATTTCTCAAGTCCTTAAGCTCAAATTATGTGCTAAGGAACTCTTTTAGACTTCTGATTTCACTCGAATCATCTCTTGTTAGGATTATATCGTCAACATAAACGATAAGAATAGAGCATTTACCTTCTTCTGAGTGTTTGTAAAACATAGTGTGGTCTACCTGCCCTTGAATATAACTCATGCTGGTCGTGGCCTTGGCAAAACGACTGAACCATGCCCTTGGGGATTGTTTTAGCCCGTATAAGGATTTCTTTAACTTGCAAACTCGACCCTTTTCTTCCTCAAACCCAGGTGGAAAATCCATATATACTTCCTCGTTTAGTTCACCGTTGAGGAAGGCATTTTTTACATCTAATTGAGTCAAGGGCCAATCAAGATTGACAGCAAGAGAAATGAGAACACGAATGGTATTAAGTTTGGCAACGGGAGCAAATGTCTCGTCATAGTCGAGGCCATAGGTTTGGGTGAAACCCTTTGCCACAAGCCGAGCCTTGTGCCGATCAATGTTGCCATCAGGTTTAAATTTTGTGGTGAAGATCCATTTGCAGCCGACAGTTTTCTTTCCTTCAGGCAGATCTGAGACTTCCCACGTTCCATTGTTTTTAAGAGCATTCATCTCTTCCATTACTGCATGTTTCCATTTAGTTGATTCAAGGGCTTCTTCCACATTTCTTGGAGTCTCTACATGATCAACATTAGTCACAAAAGTCTTGTAGGACTTAGATAAATTTCCATAGGATACAAACCGAGAAATAGGATGTTGTGTGCAGCTCCTTGTGCCTTTACGAACAACAATCGGAAGGTCAATAGAAGGTGAAGCAGGGGATACCTTTGGTACAGAACAGTCCTCGGGAGTGGATGAGATTGGCACTGCTGTGTCAGTTTCAGGAGAATAACGGCGCCGAGAGTACATAAGAGGTTTAGGAGCTCGATGTTGTTGTTCCTTTGAGGCAAGAATTTGTTCTGTTTGTGTTTCGGTGAGAAGGTCACTATTGGAAGGGATAGGATTAATTTTCTGCTGCTGAGTTTGTGTTTCAGCGGGAAGGTCACTATTGGAAGGGATATGATTAATTTTTTGCTGCTGTGTGGGAAGAATGTTCAAATCGGGAATTATAAGGACATCATGGTTATTAGGATTTAGTGAGACAGCAATGGTGGGAGTAGAATCATGAGGTATAATGAGAAGGGTATTAAGGGTCTCATCTTCATTGAGGGTCTCCCCCTGAAGATGAGTTGTTGAAAAAAAAGGTTCGGTTTCAAAGAAAGTGACATCCCGAGAGACAAACATGCGATGCAAAGTTGGTGAATAACATTTGTATCCTTTTTGTGTAGGAGAATAACCAATGAAGACACAAGTATGAGCTCGAGAATCAAGTTTAGATTGATTTGGTTGATGACTATGGACAAAGGCCTTGCTACCGAATATTTTGGACTGGTAGGGTAGGAACACGAAATAGTGGGAAGGCTTTTTGTAGGGTATTTAGAGGTGTTTGGAGGTTTAGGACTTTGGATGGCATTCGATTTATTAAGTAGCAGCAGTAAGGACTGCCTCTCCCCACAAGTATTTTGGGACATTCATGGTGAACATTAGGGCTCGAGCAACGGCTAGAAGGTGTCGATTTTTTCTCTCGGAAATTCCGTTTTGTTGTGGTGTGTTAGGACAAGAGCTTTGGTGTATGATGCCTTGGTCAAAAAGGTATGGGCTTAAAACAGAGTTGAAGTATTCTCTCCCATTATCTGTGCGGATCGTGTGTATGGTAGAGTTAAATTGGGTTCGAATCATTGAATGGAAACTTTGGAATATTTTTGGTGCTTCGTATTTTTCTTTGAGGAGATAAACCCAACAAACTCTAGTATGGTCATCAATAAAGGTTATAAACCACCTAGCTCCCGTAACATTTCACTCGGCTAGCTCCCCATAGGTCACTGTGTATCAAGGAGAAGGGTTGAGATTGGATATAAGGTTTTAGTGGATATGGTACACGAGTATGATTTGATAATTGGCAAATTTCGCACTCTAAGGAATTGGTATTTTTATTTCGAAATAACAGAGGAAACAACTTCTTCAAATACAAGAAGTTTGGATGCCCTAACCTACGGTGCCACAACATGATAGAATCCACATTTGAAGCCGAGAGAGCTAATCCTCCTTGTAAACTGTCTTTATTATCATTATTCCATATGTATAGTCCATCGTCAACCTTAGCAGTGCCAATCATCCTCCCCGATATCTGATCCTGTATAACACAACCAAGAGCAGAAAATTCAGCAAAGACATCCTTATCTTCAGTAAGCTTACTAATTGAAAGTAAGTTACAAGATAAATTGGAACATGTAACACTTTCTCAAGTGAGAAATTCTTGGTAAGTTGAACTGCTCCAACTCCAGCAACGGGTGAATACGAGCCATCTGCTATTCGGATACGGGATTGGTTGTGACATGGAGTGTAGGTGTGAAACAAGGATGAGTTACCTGTCATGTGATCGGAGGCACTCGAATCGAGAATCCAAAAGGGCTGATTACTAGATACAGAGATGATATTAAGGGCAGTACCTTGAGTGGCTAAAGATCCATGAGCAGTTGATGTACCAAGCATCTTATGAAGAGTTTCGAGTTGAGACTTGGTTAGGCGAACGTCTAGGGCGATTTCAGCAGTGAGAGAGAGGAGGAGTCTTTGGAGGATAACAAGGCCTTGTTGTCTTTTTGATTTTTAGTGTTTCGGGACAGCCATGAAGCTTGAAACACTTCTCTCTTGTGTGACCAAGACGGTTACAATAACTACACCATGGTCGGTTTGGCCCCGAGTCACTTCTCGCTTGGGTTTTACGAGATTGAGGACCCCGGAAATAAGTCTGAAGTTTCAGCGGGACGGTGACCAATGGTGGTCATTGGTTTTAATTCCTTCATGTCTCCCATCATTACTCGGCGACGATTTTCCTCTCTCCGAACTTCGCAAATGCTTCACCAATGGTTGGTAGAGGATTTACGCCCAAAATACGTCCACGGACTTCATCCAATTCTCGGTTTAGCCTCGCTAGAAACTCGTAGAGCCGTTCCTTGTTGAGGTGTGTCATAAACCGTGTGTTCCAAGACTTCACCCCAATTTGCTTCATAATACATATGAAGTTCCGCCACAGGATCTTCAAATTGTTATAGTAATGGGTTACTTCAAGTGCTCCTGTCGAATATCTTTTAATTTGAGTTTGATCTCAAATACTTGAGAAGCATTTCCCAGATCGAGTAGTTTTCCTTGATTGCATCCCACATTTCTTTTGCGTTTTTTGAAGATAAGATAGGTACGGCTTATGTGGCTTTCCATTGAGTTGATTAGCCAGGCCATTACAATTGAATTGTTGAGTTCCCATGTAGCATAAGCAGGATCTGCTACGGTTGGCCTTGAGATTTCTCCATTGATGTACCCTAATTTGCCACGGCCTCGAATCACCATAAGAACCGATTGAGACCACTGTAAGAAGTTCTTTCCATCTAAACGGTGACTAGTGATTATAAGGGAGGAATTAATGTCACCATGAGAGGTAACCTGATTGATGTTCTGAGTTACTTGTGAAGTCTCAGATTCGGATGGAATTTCAATGTTGTCTTCCATGGGAGAAAGACTGGACAAGAGAGATTTTAAAAAAGAGAAAGAGCAGGATCGAGAAAAGGACCTATTGCTCTGATGCCATGGACAAACTTAGGAAGAAAGATTGTTTTTTCTTACTATTTCTCAATCAACATATTACAATTTATAGGGAAGGGTTAGTACAAAAAAAAGGAAAAGATCCCCAAAAAATCAGCAAATCCCTAAAAATCAGCAGTTAAGATTAGAGACTATTTACAAAAGGTAAGCTCCTAGAAATAAGGAAATAATATTCTATCCCTTAATTTTGTCCCTTAATTCTAGGAATTCCAACACTAAAGACCTAGGGAGCCTCAGATTTTTTTTTGGGAATGGAGGTTGCAAGGTCCAAGGATGGAATTGTGATTAATTAGTGGAAATATATCCTCGATTTACTTTTTGAAGCTGGGATGTTAGGTTGCAAGCCAGTAGACACCCCTATGGATTGTAATTTGAAGCTGAGGAAGGATGATTTAGGGGATCCTGTGAATAAGGAATTATACCAGAGACTAGTAGGGAAGCTAATCTACCTCTCTCTCACAAGGCCAAATATAGCTTATTCAGGAAGTATAATAAGTCAACATATGAGCAATCCTAGAGAAGAACACATGGAGGCAGCCAATAGAGTTTTGAGGTACTTGAAATTTACCCTTGGACATGGACTGATTTTTAGAAAAAATGAAGATAGATCAGTGAAGATATACACTGATTCTAACTGATCAAAAATCAGTAAGTGGGTATTGCTCTTTTGTTTGGGGTAACTTGGTTACTTGGAGAAGTAAGAAACAGCCTGTAGTCTCTCGGAGTAGTGCGGAGGCAGAATATAGGGCTATGGCACTTGGAATTTGTGAGGGGATTTGGCTAAAAAGACTATTATCATAACTGGCAGTGGATAACACACAAACTTTTGAGTTGTTTAGTGATAGCCAGTTTGCTATTAGCATAGCAAAAAACCCAGTTCATCATGATAGAACCAAGCATGTGGAGATTGACATGCATTTTATTTCAGAAAAGGTTAATAATGGACTTGCAAAGCTCCATTTTGTTCCAACCAAAGATCAACTAGCTGATGTCTTCACCAAGGCACTACCACAAGCAACCTTTGATGAATTCACATCCAAGCTAGGAGTTTATAATATCTACTCACCAGCTTGAGGGGGAGTGTCGGTGAATATTAGAGTTTTAGTTCTACCTAGACTCTTGTAAATATTATCTAATAGTAGTTAAGTTGTACAGAAACTCTAACTTAATTATCCTAGATAGAGTTTAACTAGTGAGGAATCCTACTTGGTGTATAACTCGATGTACTCAGTCTATTAAACACGATGTACTCAGTCTATTAAACAGACTTCTATGTAAATTAAGAAAATACAAAAACAGAGAAACGAATTCTCTTCTCTGGAAATTCCCTTTTCTACAGTAGCCAAAGTAGTACTATGGAGCTTTACAATCATATTACTGTAAGATTCAATTTTACAGTTAACTACCATTTGCTAGCTTTAGACTTGGTAATTGGCGTGTCTTTTTGTAGAATACTTCTACCTGGAGTAACTGCATTATTTTTCTAGCCAAATCTACCTGGAGTAACTGCAATCCGTGAAAGAGCTGATGTAGTTAGCTTCATCTGACCATAAACTACCTTTTTCCTCCACTATGATGCATTATTTTCTATGATCTCTAGTTTTCACTCCACACTTTAAAGCAAGCAACAATCTTTTTGGGGGAATAACTTGCTTTTTATTTAAAAATCTTGTACCGAGAAACAACTTTGCTACGCATTTTAACCACCCTCAGGCTCTGCATTATAGGTGATAAATTAACTTCTCATAATATGTAAAGGGAAGCTCAGACCATCTGACACATTTTGCATGGTCCTATAGTTTGCAGGTGGAAGAACCCATCTGCAATTTCTCCATCATTCTGCCACCTTAACATGTCTTTTCGATGCTCTTTATGATGCGCAATTTCTGGATTAAATTTATTGTTGTTTGCAACCAGATTGGTTTGCAACTGTTAGGATGCTTAGATACATATAGTGACTGTGGTGGTCATGTCATGCCACTTATATGACCAGAAAGTCATTTCTTGTATTTGTAATATATTTTCCCAGATAAAGATGTTTGATGCTAAGATTGGTCCAATGCTTTGTTTCAGATTTTGCTCAAGGGCGCCAATGGAGATGAATTGAAAAAGGTGAAACATGTAGTCCAATATGGAGTTTTTGCAGCTTATCACTTGGCTCTCGAGACATCATTTCTAGCTGATGAAGGTGCTACACTTTCGGAGCTCCCTTTAAAGTCTCCTATAAATGTTGCCTTACCCAATAAACCGTCAAGTATTGACAGGTCTATTTCCATCATACCTGGTTTTACCGTCCCATCCTCCGAGAAGCCCATTGGTTCTCAACCTAGAAACGAATTGCAGAAATCCAACAAAGTTGTTAACTCAGATGGGGCATCATCTGCCAACATTGAGCCCTCTTGTAAACTTACAGGGGCTAGTTCATCTTGCTTGTCAAAAGGTCCTCATTCTCAGACTACGCCCAAGGAATCTACCTCAGACAATGTTGAAACTATTGCTTCCTTGAATTCACTGTCTGCTTTGAGGGAGAGTCTTTCTTCTTATAACAATGTTTCCTCCCTAAATCATGCATGTAGACAGGTTGATGGTGTGGATCCTAAAGAATCTCTTCAAACCAAAACGGCTACCAATGGAGAAGCTGTAATGGGTGACCAGTTTATTTCTCTTTGTCAAAGATTATCAGAAGCACATGAGTAAGGTGGTGGACCTGGTGGCAGTAGTCAGGCTGATGGCAACATGATGGCTGCAAATCATCTAGGTGTCCCAGAGTTAGCATCCTCAAAACAAGGGACTGGCAACAACAATGAAGAGGTGGGGTCCTCTAAGGAAGAGTTTCCTTTATCACCTTCAGACCACCAGAGCATTTTGGTGTCTTTATCAATGCGTTGTGTGTGGAAGGGTTCTGTGTGTGAACGATCCCTTCTCTTTCGAATAAAATACTATGGGAGCTTTGATAAGCCTTTGGGGCGGTTTTTGCGAGATCATCTGTTTGATCAGGTAATTGTTATTGTTGTTACTTCATGCTCAAAACATATCCCCTCTGTTTCTCATTGCGACAACTTAAGATTCTTCTTCTTATCAGAGCTTCCATTGCCGTTCATGTGAGATGCCATCTGAGGCACATGTTCACTGCTATACTCATCGGCAAGGTAGCCTGACAATATCTGTTACGAAACTATCAGAGCTTTCTTTACCAGGAGAGCGGGAAGGAAAGATTTGGATGTGGCATAGGTGCTTGCGATGCCCTCGGATCAATGGGTTTCCTCCAGCCACACGAAGAGTTGTAATGTCTGATGCTGCTTGGGGTTTATCCTTTGGGAAATTTTTGGAGCTGAGCTTTTCCAACCATGCAGCTGCTAGCAGAGTTGCAAGCTGCGGTCATTCCCTTCACAGAGATTGTCTTCGATTTTACTGGTAAGTTTTTATGTAAGAAATAAGTACTGCATAGAGTAAAGAATAAATATTATTGTTCTGAATAGAGTGAGCACTACAGAGATGGCACTTACTGAAAAGTGGTCTCTCTTTTTTTCTTATCTCTTTAGTCTGTTTATATGATAAATCTACAAGCAATCAATTTGTTTTCTCCGTGAACCATTGATTGAATGTTGCCCATATGCGTTGTTTTGGTGTTTTTTTAGTTACTATGTATTTCTGAAGCACATGGTCAAATGACTTGAGCTACCCTTTAATCAAAGAGAAGGTGGCTGATTTATTTGATCCTCTTGTGGTTTACGTTTACATACCGAGTGTAAAAGTCCCTAGGCCTCGTGCAACTCAAGTAACCGAACTCCTGATTGGTGTTCTGTAGAGAGTAGTGAAAACTGAAGAGAAAGTTTGTGAAAACAGAAGAGAAAGTTTCTGTTTATTCGAATGAATCACATAGGTTACAACATAGAACTCTTTTATAGAGTCCTTGAGGATTTAACTCTAACTAGGACTCCTACCAATAGAAGACTTCTTAGATAACTCTTAATCCTTATCCTACTAATAGATAACTCTTAATCTTTACATGACTTACAAGACTTTTACATTACATACAACTCTTAGACATACTTATCGTATTATCCTACATGTTCATCTATACATATACATGTGCCTATTAGAGATGTATGTTATTTTTGCAAAAAGGAAAATGTATGACTTATTTCCAAAAAGAAAATATACATGACACATAGCTCCAGACGTGTGGTCATCTGCACATATACACACGTATAGTAGTGATGTATGTTATTTTCGCAAAAAGGAAAGCATATTGACTTAATTCCTAAAGAATAGATATATACTCTTTGAATTATGTGATTGTGCTCTGTTTGAAAGTTTGGAATATAGATGGTTGGCATAAGTTGGTTTCTGAAATTTGTCACTCATCAGTAGATTCATCCGGTAGCCTAGCTACATTCATATGCCTGTATTAGTTCTTCAGTCTCCTTGTTGCTATATTGCTATTTGTACACAGTATAATTTATTGGTCTAAAAGAGAGATCAGGAAAACAAGATCATTATGTAGTTGAGCACTGATCTGGGTATATACATATGTACAAGGACGGAGGTATGTAGGTGGTGGGTGTGGGGAATTTTTTTTAAAAGAATATAGAAATATATTAATTGGGATATTTACCTATATTGACCCCCCAATTTTAATTCATTTGGACTCCCTCCCCCAGCTTGATTTCTGGCTCCTTCCCTGCATATCTACACATGTTTGAGTTTTCTAAGTTTGGAAACAACCTGAACTTGGAGTGAATATTTTTTTCCCTAAGATAAAGGGCCTAGTTACCTTGAAGTCCTAAGTTTAACTCCTGAAACCTGCTAGTCCCTTCTGGATAGGGAGATTATTTGGCCATGAAGGGGATGGAAAGGGTAGTTTTATTAGTGGTATGGAAAATAAATTTAAAAAAATAAAAATGGTTTTAGATATGATCAAATGAAGCATATTGGCTGCTTACTGACATCCGCTGATCGTATAGTTTAACATGTGCAGTTTCGGGAGAATGGTTGCTTGTTTTCGATATGCTTCCATTGATGTTCATTCTGTTTTTCTTCCACCTTCAAAACTGGAATTTAATTATGATAATCTGGAGTGGATACGATGTGAGATAAATGAGGTTTGAATATCATAAATCCTTGTTCAAGTTCATAAAGCTATTCTTGAATCAAGGAACGCCTACAATATCATTAATGTTTTTTTTCAGGTGAGTAACAGGGCAGAATTCCTATTTACTGAACTGCACAATGCTCTTCAAAAGATCACAGAGAAACTATCAGGCCCGGGGTCCCAAGATGTCAGCATAAAGGCACCTGAAAGAAGCACCTGTAGTGAGGAATTGGAAGCAATGCTCCAAAAGGATAGAGAAGAATTTCAGGTAGTTGCTTTAAATGCACCATCTGTACCCTTCCCTTCCCTTATGAGCAACAGCTGCTGTCAGATTTTATTAATTTATTCATACACCAACCGGTTCATAAGTTTATCTTCATGTTATTTATTTATTTTTGATGCATAAAAACATCCGGACAGTAGCTTTGTTTTTAATCTGCTTACCTGTCCCTTAGGAATCTTTATGGGAAGCGCTTTGCAAGGATGTGAAAGCTGGCCAACCTGTTATTGACATTCTTGAGATGAATAAGTTGCGTAGGCAAATACTCTTTCTGTCTTATGTTTGGGACCAACGGCTGATACATGCATATAGTTCAATTAGCAATGATATCCAGGAAGTTATCAGCAGTTCCATACCTAAGCTTGGATTGAAGCCTGTAAGTTCTGTGGAGAAGCTTCTTGAGATTAATGCGAGTTCCAAGCCAAGTAAAGCCTTAAGTAGTTCCAACTCTGTTCTAGTTGAGACCAGTCCGAACATAAAAATAAATCAAGGAGGCAATACTGGTCAAATTGACAAATCAGATGGAGATCGCCCAGAAAAGGGCATGGACAGGGACTTCAATAACAGGAAGGAAGCTGAACCTTCTCTTTCTAGTACAAATACCAGTGACAAATCTAATTCTCTTGAATCTGGAACAGTTGTGCAAAGGGCCCAATCAGAAGTGGAATTGCCAAATACTGAAAATTTATCTGAGACCCTTGAGGCTGCGTGGAGTGGTGAAAGTTACCCTGCTACCATAATCTCTAAGGAGGATGCTTACTCTGTTCCTGGTTCAGTTGCGGCAGATGTGTCAGCTGCAGTAAGTTTGGATCTGGGAATTCTTGCTAGTGATCATGGAGAAGTGGAAGTGACTCGATCTCCTCAGTCTTCTTTGCCTACTAAGAAACTTGAAAGTTTGGAGAAGTCAATGAGCTGGGCAAGCATGCCATTTCCAAATTTATACAGTTCATATAACAAGAATTCTTCATTCAATCCTCGAAAGCTCAATATTAATGAGCGTAGTCCAGTTTATGTCTCTTCATTTATGGAGTTGGAAAGGCAAAGTGGTGTGAGGTTGTTGCTTCCTCTTGGCGTTAATGACACAGTAGTACCTGTTTATGATGATGAGCCCACTAGTATTATAGCATATGCACTTGTCTCATCAGATTATCATTCACAGATGTCCGAGTCGGAGAGACCAAAAGATGCTGCAGATTCTGCAGTTTCATCGTCACTTTTTGATTCACTCAACCTACTCTCGCTTAATTCTTTTTGTGACTTATCATCTGATACTTACAGAAGTTTCGGATCTGGTGATGATAGTATCTTGTCTCTGTCTGGGTCAGGCTCCCTGGTTTCTGACCCTCTCTTGTATACAAAGGATTCACATGCTAGAGTTTCTTTTACTGACGATGGTCCCCTTGGGAAGGTGAACTATTCTGTAACTTGTTATTACGCGAAGCGGTTTGAGAGTTTGAGGAGGATATGCTGCCCTTCTGAGATGGATTTTGTACGGTCTCTCAGTCGTTGTAAGAAGTGGGGTGCCCAGGGTGGCAAGAGCAACGTCTTCTTTGCAAAAACTTTAGATGATCGATTTATCATCAAACAAGTTACAAAGACAGAACTAGAATCATTTGTCCAGTTTGGACCAGCTTATTTTAAATATTTGACCGAGTCAATCAATACAAGAAGCCCAACTTGCCTGGCAAAGATATTGGGCATATATCAGGTATTATTTTTTAGTACTAATGATGTAATTATTTATATATCTTAAATTTCTAACCTCTATCAAGAGTGGTTGAATTTCATGAGTGAAGTTTTGGCTAATAATCTGGATAAAAATTTTATTTTAGTAGCCCAAAGCATTGGTTATCTAATGCTTTTACCGTCTTGTCAACTATGCTTTCCAATTCATCTTTACGAAACACACTCCGGTTAAATCTTCTGGCAATTCTATCTCCTACTGTAAATAATATAGGTTTTATCAAAGAGAAAAGTAGTTTCTCTTCTCTTCAATTGATTGATAATTTACAGAAAAGAGAGTCCTATTTATAGGACTTTTTTGAATACAACAAAGTCTAAGTTAAGTTAACTTCTAACTCTATCTTATAGGTAGATTAGATAAGTAGGTCTCCTAAACTAACTCAATTACTTGAGTTATTTACAATAGTTAAAATACTATAGTATATTCCGTATGGCTTACAATCTACACTTACCAATAAATATGAACTTCAACTTTGGTTTAAGTCTTTGTTCAAGTATGCTGTGCTATCACTTGACAGTTGATGTTATGTTTTAAAGCCTGGAAATGAGCAGCTTACGTGCATCACGCAGAGATCTTCGAGTTTTCTGTGCTTCATTATGTTTTAGTCCTCATCGATGCGTTTGCCATGATTTTTAGTTCAATTATTCTTCTTGTGCCGTCGTTTTGAAGGTTTCATCAAAGCACCTTAAAGGAGGGAAGGAGACAAAAATGGACGTCTTGGTGATGGAAAATCTTCTCTTCAGGCGTAATGTGACGAGGCTTTATGACCTCAAAGGATCTTCTCGATCTAGGTATAATCCTGATACAAGCGGGAGCAACAAAGTTCTTCTGGATCAGAACCTGATTGAAGCAATGCCGACTTCTCCGATTTTTGTTGGAAGCAAGGCGAAACGGTTGTTGGAGAGGGCTGTCTGGAATGACACTTCCTTTCTTGCTGTAAGTTGCAATTTGACTTATTTCTTTTTGTTTCTACAATGTTAGTTCTTTTTTATAAGCCTCAGGGAAGGAAACCTTATTTCTGGTGGTGTAGCATATATTCTCGTAATTACCACACCGAGCTGAGAGAAAATTCGGTGTTGACTGTCTGAAGAACGGCGCA
The DNA here is from genome assembly GCA_019671005.1 of Hibiscus mutabilis. Taxonomy (NCBI): domain Eukaryota; kingdom Viridiplantae; phylum Streptophyta; class Magnoliopsida; order Malvales; family Malvaceae; genus Hibiscus; species Hibiscus mutabilis. The sequence goes on from CM033745.1 coordinate 54,806,321, forward strand.
GGATTGAATTTTTCTCTCTTGTTCTGTTTTATTTACAATTAAACGATCACGAGCTACTCACATTTCTGCTATTTCCCATCCTTGGACCTAGCAGCGAATGAAATGAAAGTATACGAAACATAGGATGTTTTACGTTACGTATTCGATAATGTTCATTCTGTTCAAGTAGTTGGAGTTGAATGCCTATTTTTCCTAACGATTACGTGTACGTTTCTTGACAGTTAATAGATGTAATGGACTACTCGTTACTAGTTGGTGTGGATGAGGAAAAACACGAGCTTATTCTTGGAATAATCGATTTCATGAGGCAATACACATGGGACAAGCACCTTGAAACATGGGTGAAGACCTGGGGCATCCTCGGGGGACCAAAAAACACATCGCCAACAGTGATATCGCCCCAACAATACAAGAAACGGTTCAGAAAAGCCATGACCGCTTATTTTCTCATGGTGCCGGATCAGTGGTCTCCTCCAACGATTGTTCCGAGCGGGTCGCAGACCGACCTTTGCGAAGAAAATAATAACAGTCCACAAAGTGGTAATATTGCTGAATGATGATGTTAAAAACCCTTTTGCCTGTATATGTCAAAAGACCCAATTTGTAAGATTAAATACCCCTTCTTTCTTTTAACCTTTTGTTTTTCAAGAAAATTATTTTTGAGTAATTTTCTTATACACAAGTTTCGTAAACTAATGTTTACAAAATCTGGCTTATCTGAACACAATTTAAATTCTAAATTTTAAACCTTTAAATCTTAATAAATATACAAGATTGTATAAATTAAGTTTAAATTTTAAACCTTAAATTTAAAACTCTAAACACTAAAATTTAAAATCTAGATTATAAAACTCTTAAGGTTTAAATAGAACCTCTAAATCTTAAAACATATAAGATCATGTACACTAAAATTTACCCATCTGCCTTAAATAGAACCCTAAATCTTAAAACATGCAAAATTGTATAAAACTAAAATTTACAAAATTTGTGTATCAAATAATTTGTTATTATTTTCCTTAGTTTCTAAAGCGTTATTTTCTTATACACATTGTATAAAAAATTACATAACTCTTTATATTTAAACTATAAAATTTAAATTAAAGTCCTTAATCTTAAATACTTAACTATAAATTCTGATTTTTAAACTTTAAGTTCTGAATCCTAAAACTTAAACCTTAAATTAAATCTCTAACCCTAAAATAAATAAACTTTTTGACAATGCACACACCTTAAAGATGAACATTATTTTCTTTTTCACTGGGACCACTTGTTGAGTTCACACATTTGTTAATTTTACAAATTATTATGGCATTTGCCTTAAGATATCATTGTTACACTTTAGTCCAAATACTTGGACTGCATTTTATTTCGTAATGTCGCGACCATTTTTTTACCGGGTGTAAATATAGCTCGATGATTAGTTCTTTTAATATTAGGAGTTTGCCTTTTATTTATTTAATCTTGAAATTTTAGGTTTTTCATGTTAAATTGAAATTTTCCTTTATTTAATCTTGAAAACATTTTGGAGTCGCCACCGGTCACTTTGGTAGACCGGACATCATAAAAACACTCGTTATGTGTGGGGAAGGATTAGCACTCCACAAACACTCGTTATCGGTACCTTTTAAATTTTACGTGGCATTTTGAGAATAATAATTCGAATTTAATTTAACCCTTAATTATGGACTGGATTTAAATTCCAAATGGAGATATCCTTTTATAAGGAAATATAGTTTACCTGAATATGAGAATAGAAGCGTCTAGTTACTTTAGGACACTTCGATTCATATTCAAAAATATATTTCCAACATAAAAGGTTCTCATGCATGATCGGTTATTTTCTTGTTAATTTTAAGCTCTAACTTAAAAATACTCTAATTAATTTAATTGTTTAAAAAACTATGAATATTATTAAATTTAGGGTATTTATGAGATAACACCTGATTGCTTGAGCACTATTCATATTAAACCCCAAATTAAATAATATTCTTAATTTAATTAATGAATCTAATTACTTAAGTACTAGTCTTAATTAAGGCTTTAATTTAATTAACTTGGTTATTTGTCATTTTCTAGGTTTAAATAGGTATCAAATATTCTACTTAAAAGTACATTTAAATAACATCTCTTTGCAATGAGACACTAACCAAATTAGAACTTCAAAATTTTCTTATTAATACTCATTTATTTTCTACAATTGTCTCCCCTGTTTCAATTATTTAATTCTAATTAAAGAACCTAAATATTAAGGCTCTAAACAATTTATACTAAAGATTAAATGATTCAATTATCTATCAAATATACTATATGCTACTTAAATTATGCATCATTCAAATATAATTTAAAGCAACATAAATAAATTAATAACTGAAACTGGGGACGAAATTGAACTAAAACAAACTTGAGTTACTAGTTATATTCAGATATAGGTCTATCTTGAATTAAATGTCAAAGCTTAAAGGACTAAAAAGGAAAATAACCCAAACTTAATCAAACACGCGGATCCCTGGTACCCGACCCGACTTGGTTCGCGGATCACCTCTGACCCGGTGCCAAAACGGTACCGTGTTGGACTAGCCATAAATGACTCGGGACCAAGCCAAACCGGCCATTTGATAATTTCCCCCTCTCTCTCTGTCTTCTTTCTTTCACCTCCCAAACTCTTTCAACTGCAACACCCTTTTGCCCATATTTTTCACCCAAACAAGATCAAATGCCCCTTTTCCCCTTGAGTTTCTTTGATGTCCATCTTGTGTTCTTCAAGAACACAATGAACTCGATGAACACCGGCTAGTAACCGCCGTACGCTCCTCCCTTTGATCTTTAGCCACTTTACTCCAACCACGACTCGGTGTTCGCCGGTCATCGGGATTCGAATCTCGGCCGCCGCAAGCAATTGACGACCGCCATTCGTCGCCGGATCCTATACCCTAAAAAATCCCCAAAGTCCTAATTTTCAAACCTAAACCGTAAACTAAGCCCATATTCAACTGAATCTACCCTTCTTCTCCGTCATAGGGCCTAGATCTACCCAAAACCAAATCATTTTTAACTCTGGCCGCCTCTCTAAACCGCTCCCGACCACCATAGCATTTTCAATCCAAACGAACTCTCTATAAATCTTCGGTTTAATCTTGTTTCAGTTCGTGTGTATATATATTTACACATGTAGTAAAGTTGATTTTTTTCTTTTTGCAGGAATTGAAACGAAGAGAGAAAGTATACCTAACGGACGACAGCACAGTAGTTTTCAGTTTTGACTTTCTTCACAGACGACACTTCGACGATCACTCGACGATGCTCTGACCTCACGACGACGACTTCTCAACTTCTGGACAATTCGGCTATCGAGGTAAGGTCTTTCTCTCCTCCATTAATATATTTATTATTATTATTATTATTAATGAATGAAGTCTGACACTTTCTTTCTCCTTTTATAGGTAAGTGGAAGATGACGTCGTGTATGACGTCACAGATATAACGTTAACGGAGAGAAAAATTAAGATCCGCTTAAAGCTTGTTTGGGCCAACCAAAGGCTGCCACATGGCCATTTGGGCGGGAAATCTTGAATTATCAGATGTATTTGTGTTTATTTGGGTGTAAAGAAGGGAAACTTTTTGATATCTGAAAATGAACCTTTGATTGTAAATAGACTATATTTGGATTGAAATTGATTTTTGGACTATTATTATAATATTAAATCTCAGATTTATTTATTTGGTTTTATTTATAGAGAGGTATATATATAGGACTAACTCCAAACAAAATACAGGTATTACACGTAAACGTAAATATATAAATTTTACAAATCATAACCTTGTAGGAATACAATACAAGCATCCCTTTGTAAAACAATATAATAAAATAAACTACATCACCAATATTATATGAAAAAGGATGATGTATCAACTACATATTAAGTCCTGAGGTGTATTTAACACCAGTTGAGGGCAACCACAAGTTCCCTTCAATGAATTGAGTTACTGTAAAGTTAACAACCTGAGCAGAGTTGTTCAAAACATGGTAGCCGGGCCACTTGACTCGGCCACCAAGGCTCGCCCCCGGCCCGGAATTCATGTACTCGGCGTAGTACAATGTGTCCAAAGCAAAATCTTGGTTCCATTCAAGCCACCCTTGTGGTCTTATGGCATCACTAATGTTGGATTGCATGATAATGGTCCTTGAATACAGTTTCCAGGGTCTTCCCAAGTATGTAGGAGTGGAGTTAACCGAAGGTAACAGATCCGTATCAGCCGAGATGTTGCAGAATTGAATGGAGAAGCCGGTCGGTTGATTCGGGTCTTTCCGACCTTGAGCTGTGATGGTATTCTTCTGGTTCGGTAGGCCTTGCTTGGCTAGGATTTGGCATTTTTGGAACACTACTGTGCCGTCGCCGAATATGAAATCGACGGTCCCAGTGATCGTACATTCTCGGAAAAACTGACGCATCGTGTGAGTGTAGAGGGAGTCTTGATAGCCCCTGATTGCACATCGAAAGAAAACCGAGAAGTCCGAATCGGACCGCAATGCTACTGCTTGGTGTTTCTGTGGCCCTGCTGTGTTCTCAAATGTTATGTCCCTTGCTATGAAACCTCTCCCACTTACAGCTGCAGATTTAAGGACAAGACATTCAAATTACACACACAATAAACCTATAGGACAACATCGAAAAGTACCATACTTACCGAATGTGGCAGATCGGAATGTTGTCCAGCCGTCGATGAAGCTTCGGTTTCCTGATATAACCGTGACATCCATTCCATCACCAATCATCATAATGTTCCATTTCTTCTTCTTGATCTCCACATTCTCTTTATACACGCCTTTCTTAATATAAATAACGTATCTACTTAAGCTCTCGTCGGGTGCCGTCGCAACAGCATCCATTATGCTAGTGAAATTCCCGGTCCCATCAGCCGCAACCACAACATTAGACGTTACACCATTTACTTGCAACAATTTTCGATCCTCCCTTTTGAACCAATATGGGAACCAATTCTTTTTCGAAAATTTCTGGTTAGAATGACAGCCATTGCCACTTTTACCGATGCCGTTGGACCGGGAACTTTGACCGGGATGCACCATGGTGAGAAGATTACCGAGCAGCGAAGAGATCCGGTTAACGCTCCCGGCTACGACAGTTTTGGCTAGACCACTTGTGCCTTCAAACCCATCAATGCATGTGTCTTGGTTAGCCATTGCAGCACTTAACCATGTCCTTGAATCAGAATTCAGATCACTTGTACTGTTATCTTTACCTGCATATAAACCGTTGTACAAAATATTACAGTTAACTAACCAATAACCAACATAAAATATAAAATATGTCCGGAATTCCTATACTATTTTAAAATTTAAAATTTAGTCCCTATGCTTTAATTTTGCGACATTGAGTATTTTTAATTTGAAATTTTGATCTCTTTCCTAACTTCCGTTTATTTTTACTGTTATTTATTGATTTGACAGTTATAAAAATAAATTTTACATTTTAATCCCCCTGTTTACATTTTTTGTCAATTTGACCCTTAATCTTTAAAAATAAAAAAAAACCGTTTTAATGGTAAAAATTGACAAAAAATCTAAACACAAAGGATTAAAAAAGTTATTTTTCTTGTTTTTTTTATAGTTTTTAAATCAGCAATTAATAGTAAAATTAAATAGAAGTTAGTGAATAGATCTAAGACTTTTTTATAAAAAGTAATATAGATATTCTATCTCGTATAATTAAAGTATGAAACTAAATTTTAAACTTTGAAATAAGAGAGAAACTTTTTCGTATTTAAAATAAATGTTAAAGTCCACAAATGGTCATTGACCTAAGCAAAAATAATATTTCAATGCTGAAGTTTTAGAAATTATAAAATGATTATTAAACTTATCGAGCTATTACAAAATGGTCAATACATGCTATAAAATAGTGATAAATTTTTTATAAGTTTGGGTAATTTTTGTAACAGTTTGATAAGTTTTAATGGCCTTTCTGTAATAGTATGATAAAGTTCAATGAGCGTTTTGTGATTGTAATTTCTGAAACTTTAGTATCCAAAAAGATATTGGTACTTAATTTAGTGACCCATTTGTGTATTTTTACCCTCAATTAAAAGTGAAAAGTGACTCTGGTCATGCGTTTCCACATGTTTAATTTATACTTTTTCTAGGGGGGAAAAAGCAAATGAGAAAATTTACAGTACCATTAGGATTCTGGGAAGCAGACAGAGTCCAGGCTAACTCGTCAGCAGAGAAGTCGAGCAGATCAAGGCAATCGGAAACGGCATTAGAGAGCCGGAAATCACGAATAAAGCCGCCGAACTGAGAAACAACGGCGGTAGCTTTTCTTACGGCATCAATGGTGGTTCTTAAAGAATCCATAAACTCAGCTGCCGGAACCTTTAAGCACTCGGCTTCCAGAAACTCATCGGCGGCGCTTCCATTTGTGCCGGTGCATGACAAACAAAGAACAACAAGGAGGACGACCAACGAAGGGGATGGCTTTGCCATGGTTTTTGGTAATCAAAACAAGTTAATTACATACATCACCTAAAACAATGAATATATATTTATATATATGCATGTATATGTGTATATATAGTTGGATGGGAAGGTGAAGGAATTGAAGAGGTTGAGTCGTGGAGAAGATGCAAATGGGGGTGGCTTAACTCATGGACTCATTAAAACAAATTTATGAATAATCCATATATATATATATATATATATAACCCGTGTAAACTAATTAAAACAAATTAAAAGTAACTACTAGGAAATAATAGAAAGTTAGAAACATAGTGTGGATGGTTTTATCCAACGTTCATGAAAATTAGTGACGAAACTTGAAGTAAAAGTTTGAGGGGTCAACTTAATCTTTTTTTTAAATGAAAAGTTTCAAAAAAAATAGAAAGTTTAATTAAAATTTTTAATAATTTTGAAAGATTTTAAAAAATAAAAAATTTAAGAGTGAATTTAATTAAAAATATTTTAAAATTTTAAAACTTAATATAAAACTTTAAGGGGTTAAATTAAAATTTTCAAAAAATTTAGGTGATAGCAGTTTTCAAGATATGAAATGTATTTATATATTAACGGTGAAAATTTTATTTTTTAAAAGTAAATTTGATTTAGTGTTTATAGGTTTAGTTTAATATTTATGAGTTTAGAGTTTAAAATTATAATTTAAGGTTTATGATTTAAGATTTTAAAAATTCATTAAAAATTTAGATGTTATACCGTAAAATTTAAATATATATATTTATATATAAAAAAATTATACCGATAATACATTAAATATTAACTCTTTTTAAATTATATATACTAATTGTAAAACTGTGAATATATTTAACATCATGTTCTATTGTCATCGTTAATATTAGAAAAAAGTTTAATGTTTAAAGAATTTCAACCTTCGTTTAGAGGTTTAATTCGAACTCATATAATTATTGAACATTAAAAATTTTAGGAAAAGCTATTTAAATAGTACTCCAGCTATTGCCAAAATATCGTTTTAGTACCTCAATTATTTTTTTGGCAAAATAATACCTAACGTTATATTTCATTTTTATTTTAATACCCCGCCTTTAAAAGTTAACAGCATGCTGACTAGGAGAGAAAAAAATCACATGTGACAGCTTGCCACGTCATTTTCTCTCTCCTAGTCAACATGCCACGTGTGTTTTTTTATGATTTTAGTCGACGTGGCATGCTAACTAGGAGAAAGAAAATGACGTGGCAGACTACCACATGTAATTTTCTCTCTCCTAGTCAGCACACAGTTAATTTTTTAACGGCGGGTATCAAAATAAAAACGAAAGATAACGTTAGGCATCATTTTGCACAAAAAAAGTTATGGTCTAAAACGATATTTCGACAATAGCTAAGTACTATTTAGATAGTTTTCTCAAAATTTTAAAAAGAAATAAAAGATGAATACTATATTCTTTAAATACACAAACGAGGGGCATCGAGGCCTGTGTGCCTCTGCCCATTGCTCAAGATAATATTAATTTTTTACACTTAGATTTTTTTTTAAAAAAAATAATATTTTAATACATTTTAAAGTGTGTAATAAAAACCGACTTTGGTATCTTATTTTTCTATCAAATTTGATCGACCAAGTCTTAACTCGAGTGATATTGATATCGTAAATTTGTAATATATAAAAGTATGTATAGTTACGTGTATTTAAACACATAATATTCTTTAATTCAATGATGTTCAGAAATTTGAGTAATTTAAATATTGTGACAAAAAAATTATCAGACAAATTAAATATTATATTGTTTAAATAAATATTATTATTCTTACAACATTTAAAACAATACACATTTAAGCATATTTAAACGTTAGATCGAAAGTAAACTTTGATTTCATGGAATTTTGCCAAACTTTATTTTGTTTTAGTTAAATTTTATTATTTTATGAAAAAAAAAACTTGAATATATTTTTAAAAATTATAAATTTAGTACTTTTTATAAAACATTTTTGTTAGTTTTAATGTCTTTCAATAGTTTTAATTTATCATTTACTGGTTAAAATATATTTTAAATCCCCTTTCAGTATAATTCATCCAAGCTTAATCCTTAAGAATTGAAGAAAATAATATAAGAAACTTCAATTCAACAAGGGATTCCGTCACAATTTCCAATAGTTAAAAGACAAACACAATCAAACATTTTTTTAAGAGTTTTTTTTTATGACCTTTTGATTTTTTCGTGTTGTATACTCGATTTTGGGATGAATTTCTCAGCGAAGATTTTTTTGCATACACAAGGCTTCGAATTCAAAATTTATTTAAACAATACTAAATTATTTATCACTTAGACCACATCATTAATTAAAAGAGATTTTTCATAAACAATATTTAATTTATTAATTAATTAAATCATAAAATATATTGCATTCATTATGAAGTAATTTTACAAACATTAAAATTAAAACTTTTAATTTTATTTAAAAACCTAACCTTTCTCGTCAGACAAAATTATAACTTTTTTTATGAATATAGAGCTACACTATTGTCAATTGACCACCGCCTAACTTTTGCATTCAAAGAAGAAAGGAAAATCTCTTAACAATTTCTACTTTCCAAAACTATTAAAAATGAAAAAAAAAACTTTGATACATAGGTCGTGTAAACTTTAGTTTACACGTTTTTTTTAGTTTTAGGGATTAGGGTTTTAGTATAGGGTTTAACGTTTAGAGGTTTAGGTCACAGGGTTTAGAATTTAATGTTAGTATTTAGAATTTAAGGTTTAGGGTTTAGAGTGTGGGGTTTAGTTTTTTAGGATTAGGGTTAGAAATTTAGGATTTTAATTTTTATAGTATAAATACACAGACTTATATAAAATTAATTTTACACAACCTGTATATCAAAGTTTTACCTACAATCAATTGCTTTCTAGTATACTGTTTTCGAACTTTAACTCGCTAAGTAATTTAATATCCATTAATTTTGAAAGAGAATAATTGAGGCAATTAATAGTTTTTAATAAACTTTTAATTTCATATCATTTTGATTGACATGACATGTAATTTAATTTTGATTCAAGGTTTTAAGAAAATCTTAAACTTAAAAAGATAATCAATTAATTTCTTGAACTAAAAAATTAAATTAATTAAAATTTTTGATCAATTTTGATTTTTTTTAATATGTTGGTATAATGGGTCGTATCATTATGTTTTCATATGACATTTATAGATTTTTTTTATTTTGTTTAAAAATTCCAAAAATTCTAAAAAAACTTATAAAATTTATAAAATATATTTTTTGAAAAAAAATCTGTAAATGCAACATCATAGAACTGTACTGTATCATGTGCTATTAATATTTAAAGGAAAAACTGTCAAGATTTAATGGTCAAAATTGGTCAAATGGCTTAATCGATTCAATTTATTGGTTCAAGGGAGTAATTGATTAAATATCTTGGTTCAAGAGTTTAATTTGGTGCAAAAAAAAATTAGGGACTTCATTGATTTTTTGTTTCAAAAATTCAAGAGTTTCTTACGCCTTTAAGCCTTTAGTTTTTGATGTCTTACACATTATATTAAATTGTTCACTTTTAAAATTAACAAATATTAAATTGTTTATTGTTTACAAAAAATAAAAAAATTGATAATATTAAGTTTGATTATTTATAGCGAAAAAACACTTTATTATATTTAAGAAAATTGAAGATGTCAAATTATATAGAAAGGTCGTGTAGTACGATGAGTTTTGATGAATTTAGTATCTATATCATAATCGATATTTTTTAATAGTCTAAAGGTGATTACAATGTAATATCTGTCAATATATATTCTTAACCCTTTGACCATAATCGATCATTTTTAGTCCTCTACTTTCTCAAAATATGCATTTTTAATTTTGAAAAATAATTTGACATGATTTATTTTTTAAAAAGATAAAACGTTTAATATTTATCCAACTATATAAAAAAAATGTCAAGATTCATATGATACTTATACATAGTTAATTATACTATATGTCTCCAAACTTTAATTATTATTTTAAATTAGTCCACAAACTTTTAAACATTTCAATTTCATTCTTAAACTATGTCTCTCATTCTAAGTTCGTCCTAGACTTTTGAATATTTCAATTTCATCTTCAAACTATAACTCTTATTATAATTCGATCCACAAACTTTTGAGTGTTCTAATTCCATCCCCAAATTATCAATATATGCTAATCATGTCCCATTTTAATAAAACAATTATAAACATTGTTAACAATAATGTGAACATTGATGTGTATTATGTAATAATATGATCCAATATAAACAATAATTTGGGGGTGGAATTGTAATGTTTAAGAGTTAGGGATCAATTTAAAATAAGAGCCATAATTTGGGAATAGAATCGGAATATTCAGAAGTTTGAATACCAATTTAGAATGCGAGTCATAGTTTGTGGATGAAATTTGAACATTTAAAAGTTTATGAACATTGTTAAAAAAAGTTTATGAACCAATTTAAAACGAGGGTAATAATATGAATATATGTGATACAATTAACTTTACTCATACATGATCAAAGCCTTACTAACTAGTTTTATGTAATTTTAAGCACATCAATTGCCAAATAGAAAGAACTCTGAAAAAAAAACATGAAAGTTGTAGCATATTTATAGAGTGTTACCAACGAGTTAATCTAAGTAGTAAACAGTTTGGTATTATTTAAGCATATCTCGAGTCTAAAGTTTTGTGTACGTAAAAAAATTTCTTTGAGAGATTCACTCACCAAAATTAAATTTACGATGCAAATCAATTTGGATTAATTACGATAAAACTGAAAAACCAAATATTATATATATAAAGTGTTAACATCAAATGGCTTATTTTTCAAAAGCAATAATAAAAGAGAAAGTTCTCTACGTGTATACTTTGTTTTAATTAGGGAGACGTGAAATCGCGTCCTACGGCTTTCCTTCATTGCCTATTATATTCTTTCCTTTTTTTTTTTTTTTATTTTTTTCTGACAGAATTTATATATATAAAGTAAATGTTGAGAACTTGATCTAATATTAAAATTAAATTTAATAAAGAATAAAGTAAATTATATATCACTTAATTATGTTTAAATGATTATTTTGGTCATTATATATATTTTATTTAAATTTATATCGATTTAAATTTAAATTTATTTCTATCATTAATTCAATTTCTTCATATGATTATTTCAATTTTTTGAACTGTCAAATGTAATTTTAAGATAATATATGTTTATTGATCTTAATCATTTAATAACGCAAATAAACCGTGCAGACAAGTTGTTAGAATCAGAATTACTTAGAAATATTAAAATTTTCTTTTTCGACAGGATCACTTAACGAATTCAATTATTAATTTTTTTTTGAACATATACAAAGCATATACTATCCAAAATTCCTCCCTACCTTGCACAAATCTCAATCAGAATTATTTTATTTCAAAAAAAAACTCAATCGTAATTATTTGATTTTTTAAAAAAAAAGAAGAAAAAACAACGGCGGTATCGTCTTTTTCATTTGCGAAAATACACCAAATTGTTGGCCGAATATCATATTCATTCTTTTTTTATATTAAAAATGTATTAAAAATAAAATAGAAAATAAACAAGAAACAAGTAGAATATAACATGTCAAGTGGTTCCAATAATAAAAAGAAGGTTGTTATTTTTAGGTAATTTAGATTCAAACGGTTTACAAGTATGATGTATGTTTTTAAATTAATTAAATTATTAAATATATATTATCTTATAATTATATTAATCAATTAAAAAATAAAATGCCCTAAAAATATAAGTAAAATTAGTGTAATAGTAAAAATATAAGTATGCCATATACTCTTTTGATTCAAATAAAATAGTAAAGACACTCTTTTTCCTGGCTTGATTCTAGGGGTGGGAAGCGGGGATGATTTTACATTCTCGACTCTGTTTTTAATACTTGCGGGTATGATTTCGGGTCATCCTTATTACATGCTTCAATAATTTTTTGTTCTCATACTCATCAGATCCTTACGGGTTTCGGAGAATATCCATCCCAAAAAGTTAAACAAAATTTACTAATTTATTAACCAAAATATATGGTTAATTTTAATTTACAAGTTATATACTCAATACACTTAAATATATGGTTGAAGGAGAACAATATTTTTGCTTAACATGAACAGTGAAAATAAGGAGATAAATAGATTATATACTCTTAATTAACAAAAAAGGGTAAATTACTAGAGATGTCACCTAACTTAATAAGGTTTAAACAAAAGAATAAATATCTTGATGGACTAAAATATTGATAATAAGATAGGTAGATATATAGGTAAATGAGAGTTAGTTATATATATTTTTAAAATTTTGTAAAATATAGGAGATCCTTACAGATATTTTTCGGGGATCCCACAATTATTTATACATCACGATTCGATTATCCTTATGGTTCGGATATAACAATCCCCGTCTTTATTCACATTTGAGCTTCAACGATAAAACTTCTCACGTCTCCGTCCGCGTGGGTAAAGGTTTTAGTTATTCTCCATCCCACCAGTCGGATCCCTACGGTTTTTAAATATTCTCCACTCAATTCCTATCCTGCTTGATTGATTTAGGGTGAGCTTAAGATTCAAAGAGATTTTAAATGAGGCCTATTTTTTTAATAAAAAAACAATGGTATGTTTGATAATCGAACGAAGTTAATTCATTGAAAATTAACCATTTCAATGATCGATAGTCTAAAATCAAAATCATTGTGCAAAATGTTATGTAAAGACTTTTTACTTAACTAGGAATATTTTAACGGATAATTCTAAAATAAACACTATGTACCGGTACGTACCATTAATTATGTATAATGTTAAATGTTATTAATTATTTTAATCACTTTTAAAATGAGGGGACATAAAGCGTTATTTTCCATTTTTAGAATAAAATTTAAAAAACAATTTTTATATTACTTATTTAGATATTTTTCTTTTTGAGTAAAGTACACAAATGATAACTAAATTTTGGTAAATTATTCAATTTGGTAACCAAACTTTCAATTGCTTCAATGTTACAATTAAACTTTTAATTTTGCTCCAAATTGGTAACTGACCCTTTAGCAACCGTTAAAAGGGTGATGTGGCAGTTAAAATATTTTGTATAATAACACATTTAATTCTCCATGTTTGCACATTAAAATAATTTTGTCCTAATTCAAAAAATTAATAAATTCAACCCATCATTGTGTTAGAGTATGCCCAAAGACCAATCCTAAGATGATTGTAAATGACATTTGTTTTTACCTTGTTCATTCATAAAGAGGCATTTCCATTATTATTTCCAGTTATAATTCTGTGTGCATAAATAAATTGAATTATTATAAAGTCCTTAGAATAATATGATTATTCTTAAATATTCTTAGTTGAGTGTTACTGTGAGAATGAACAACAATAATGCATTAAGACTAACAATAATGCATTAAGACTAATATGTAGTTGATTGATGACAAAGTGTTGTCATTGACATGAAGATGTCAAAATCAATACATAAATATGTGTTAGAGAACGACGTACTGGACTGACCCGCTATAAGCATATTTCTTGGATTATTATGTGACAGTTACAACATTGCTCATAGAGATAACTACATGTATGATCCGCATACTTGAGATCATCATTAATTCAACATCGTGAATGACATATTTTGATACAGTCAAACGTGTGTCGTAACTAAATACTCTGTAAAGACTGATATTGGATATATCACAATCTATGTAGTGGTATATGGTTGATCAAGATAGGATTTGTCCCTCCTACATAATAGGAGTAATATCGTAGGCCACTTGATTGAGTAAGACTAGAAATGCATGGTCATGCTTGAATAAGTTGATATGAGATATCATAGTTATTCATTTATAATAGTCTACTCAAGATATCAAGAAATATTATATGGACTATACAAGTGTGACTGTTTCATGACTTGTGTCCAATCTAGATATAAAGGACAAAATGATGTAATACATGAAAAATAGATAATCACAAAAAGTTATGTTGAATCATGATTTCTTGTAACTTAGGTGACAATGACATATTGCTAGATGTCACTCATTGTTTGTAATATTATAAATGTTCTAATATTTACTACTAACGTTACATGAACCTATAGGGTCACACCCTCGGTTTAAATGAGCATATATTAAACAAATTATATATGTGAACAAATTTGTTGTACACAAATTTAGTTAAATTAATATATATTTGATATATATATAATTTAACTATTGCATAAATATTAAAAGAAAATAATTATTGTAATTGTGACTCTTTTAATATATATATATATATAAATAATATAATTCAATTTAAATTAATATATATTGAAATCCTAATTAAAGTTGAATTAGGATTATTTATATATATTAAAATCCTAATTAGTTGAATTGAGATTATATATATTAATATATATTAAAATCCTAATTAAGTTAAATTGGGATTATATATATTTAATATATTTATTGAAATCCTAATTAAAGTTGAATTATGATTATATATATTTAATATATATATATATATATATATATATATTGAAATCCTAACATGAGTTGAATTAGGATTTCAAAGGCTATATAAAGGCATAAGAGATCTAGCAATCATTAATGCTTTTGAAAAACCCTCTAAATAGTTTAAGAGTTTTATATGATGGTTTCAATTTGATGAACTATGTAGAGGTCGGAGCATTATCGTTGCGGCTTAGGAATCAACAACGTGGAATCGTGATTGGATAACTATCTCCTCCAAATTCAGAATTTCAAATTTTAAACAGGTAATTATCAACTCTTATTCACCCCGATTCGTTCATCTTACATGGATCTCTAGTGGTAATCGCTGGATAATTTTTTTGCTGCTCCATATGGTGTACTGGCATGACTCAACATTGGTATCAAAGCCATTTGTACGATACGAATTCAGGTTTTAATTACTTGGGTGATATAATTGTATGAGATACATGTTATTTTTTATTTATTTAGTGAATATATGATATTTGTTCGAGCAAATCTATTCAATTATGGTTAATTTGTTAATCTAGTTAAAAGATGTTCCTAAGATAGAATGATTAAGAGTTAATAATCATGATCTTTGTCGATAGGGTTTGAAATATTATATGTTAATTGTTAACATATTTAAAATATAGTTTTAGGGTTTTAGATGTTAAATGTTAACATACGCAAATATTAGACTAATTTAGTTTATAAATTTCGTGCGAGAAAGTAACAAGAGTTGTTTCAATAAAAACCTCGTGGATTTTAAAATTCTGAAAAACACGGTAATGTTGATAAAAGTTATCAAATTAGTAAGGTTTTTACATAGCAATTAAGATGCTAATCTTTAAAAATTTCCCCACCGCTAACCAAGCAGCGGTAACCCCGCCGACAAAAGACCGTCGAAATCTTGCAAGGGACCTGACACATGCGTAGGAACAATCTGGTAAGAATTTAATAACAAACAACATCGTTATTATGTTTGATATGCACGGTGTTTGGAATGCATGGTTATAGCCCAATAGCCCATTTAGTTTTATTTATAAGGTTTTATAAATACAGCCTGCATGTTGTGCCTTTCTCTACTTCTATTGTAATTTTTTTCTTATTTTACTCATTCGTATGTAAAACGGGTTTCTGAAATTGTAATCTATACGAAGAAGCATGGACCAGAGGAACAAAAGTGTGGGCCAATAGAAAGATGCTTGAGAAGTATTTTTATCCTTAAAATAATTTAGTTCTCACATTGGCTTAGGATGTGCCACCTTCATAAATGAGCTATAACTATTGCATTCATATTTACTGCTTTTCATATATGTGATAAAATGAATATATGAGATGCATACTAGTTAATTGATAAGATCAAATGTTAAATGGTGAGATAATATTCACAAAACCCCTTAATAAAATATTAAGTATTTTATTGATTCCAAATGTTAACCCTCGTTAAAGTCTAGATCGATACAATATAGGTTTTGCTAAAGCAAGGTACTTGTATCTATCTTGGCCAAATGCGAAGAATAAGCAAGTGATATTCGTTGGTTGTAACATTGGTTAAAGACTTAACTAGGTTACTCTAATAGGATTAGAAACCTAAAGGTTAGTTATTTGGATAATCATAGGATGGTTATTAACAAGAGTTGTTCACCAAATGAAGGAGTTACATGAGATATAATTAGCAAGTGTTGTTTACCTAGATAAACCATAATCTTAAGAGAAAAGCCAAAGCTGACTTAAGAGAATGTGAAATTTGGATCCTTGCCCACTAGAAAAACTTTACAGAAAGTAATTTCAACATTAATAAGGGTTATTAATTTTAATAAAACATTAATCCTTTTTAAGCAAGGGTTATTAATTTTATTTAGACTTATTATAAAATTTGTTATGGTCCTTGAGAATGACAAGTTGACCATGTTTTTATAAGAGTATCAAACTTTGGCAAACGTACTCAAAATTCATATTTTATTATTGTAGACTTATTATACAAATTTGTTATCATTGTGATCGGTCCTTGAGAAGGACAAGTTGAACGGCGTAAATTACCTTGACTGGTCACTGGAAGAAAAATGTTTCCATTTGTAATAAGACATGTCATTGTAAAATGAACTTCCCCATTTATCTTGAAAAGTCAAGAAGGCAAATGAAAGCGGAGCATCCACCTCGAATATTTATGTTATTGATATTAATTTATCAACACCTACTTCTTGGATATTAGATACCAGTTGTGGTTCTTATATTTGTACATTTGTATAAGGACTACAAAAGAATAGAAATTTGAAAAAATGAGAGGTGGACCTACGGGTTAGTAATAGAACAAGAGTTGTTGCATTAGCTATAGGAACATATATTTTATCGTTGCCTAGTGGATTTAATTTATGTTTAGATGATTGTTATTTTGTGTCTAGTTTGACTAAAAACATTATTTCGATTTATTGTTTAGACAAGATTGATTTTGAGATAATTATTAAGAATAATTGTTGTTCTTTTATCTCGATAATGTTTTTTGTAAATGACCTTTATATTTTGATCAAGAGAATTCCATTTACAACATAAATACTAAAAGATCAAAACAAATGACTCTAATCAAACTCATATTTGACATTGTCACTTGGATAACATAAGTGAAAAACGCATTTCAAAACTTCATAAAGATGAGTTTTTGGATTATTTTCGAACAACTTGTTGTGTGCAAGCCTTGCTTATTGGGAAAGATGACCAAAGCTCCTTTAATGGTAAAAGTGAGCGAACAAATGATTTATTGGGATTAATACATAATGATATATGTAGACTAATGAATACATAAGCCATAAGAAGGTTTTCAATACTTCATTACTTTCACAAATGACTTCAGTAGATATGGGTACATTTACCTAATGCATCATAAATCTAAAGCCCTTGAAAAGTTCAAGGAATTTAAAAATAAAGTACAAAACCGACTAGGAAAAAACATTAAGGCTCTTTGATCAGATCGAGGAAGAGAATACTTAATCTTAGAGTTTGGTGATCTTCTTAAGGAATTTTGGATTGTCTCACACCTCTTGGTACTCCAAAATGGAATGAAGTTTCCAAAAAGAAGAAATCGAACACTGTTAGACATAGTTCGATCAATAATGAGTCATGCTGATCTTCCAGTTTCTTTTTGGGGACATACGCTAAAAAATAACTACTTTCACACAAAATGGTGTTCCATCTAAATCAGTTCAAAAGACACCATATGAGATATAGACTAGGAAACGTCATAGTATGTCTTTTATGAAAATTTGGGGATGTGAAGCTTATGTTAAACATAAGATGTCTACAAAGCTCAAACTCAAATCTCATAAATGTAATTTTGTAGGTTATCTTAAAGAAACTAAAGGATATTATTTCTTCAATCCTACAGAGAAAAAAATATGTTTGTTACTCAAACATGAATCTTCCTAGAAAGATAATTTGTTTTTCGGAAAGAAAGTGAGAGAAATATTAAACTCAATAAAATTAGAGATTAACCACATATCATTGAACAAGATATTGAACAACAACAAGTTCCACAAGTTGTTGAAGAATATTCAACATTTTTGGAAACACAACCACTGTGAAGATCTTTGAGAGAATGTAATACGCAGCTGAGAAATATGGATTTCTTTTCACATTGCATGGTGATGTTCTCTTCATGGATCAAGATGAGCCTAGGACTTATCAAGAAGCAGTGACGGACCCATACTTTGAGAAATAGCTAGATGCCATGAAATTCGAGATGGATTCCATGTCAAAAACCAAGTTTTGACCTTGGTTGACCCACCTCTAGGGATTAAGCCCATAGGTGCAAATGAGTTTTCAAAAAGAAAACTAACATGGATGGTAATGTACAAACATACAAAGTATGATTAATCGCTAAGGGTTTTGGTCAAATTCATGGTATAAACTATGATGAAACCTTTTTACATGTTGTTATTTTTAAATCCATATGGATCTTACTTGTGATAGCTACATTTTATAATTATGAGATAAGGCAAATGGATGTTAAAACCGCTTTCCTTAATGGAAAACTAGATGAGGATGTGTACATGACACAACATGAAGATTTTGTCGATCCAAAAGATGCCAAAAAATATGCAAGGTATAAAGGTCCATTTATAGATTGAAACAAGTTTCTCAAAGTTGGAATCTTCGTTTTAACGATGCAATCAAAGAGTTTGATTTTATCAAAAATGAATATGAGTCATGTGTTTTCAAGAAAATTAGTGGGAGAATTTTCATATTCTTGGTATTTTATGGGATGATATATTGATAATAGGAAATAACATATCTAGCTTACACTCTATGAAAACTTGGTTAGGGAAAATGTTTTTCCATAAAAGACTTGGTTGAGGCAACATATATATTAGGAATCAAGATCTATAAAGATAGATCGAGACGACTACTAGGACTGAGTCAAAATACATACATAGAAGAAGTACTGGAAAGATTCAGTGTGGAAGAATCTAAAATGGGGTTCTTATCTATGAGAAATGAAATTTCATTCTCAAAGGAAATGTATCCTTCAACACCTCAAGAAAAAAGCGATTGAGTAAGATTCCATATGCTTCAGCAATTGGATCTATCATGTATGTCATGCTATGTACTCGTCCAAATGTATCATACGCTTTAAGTATTACAATGTGATACCAGGTAGATCTCGGTGAAGGTCACTGAGTCACAGTAAAATACATCCTTAAGTACTTAAGAAGAACTAATGATACATTCCTTATATGAGGAGGTGAGGAAGAGCTAAGTATAAAGGTTATACTGATGTCAGCTTTCAAACCGATAAGGATGATTCACGATCACAATCGGGTTTTGTGTTATGCCTTAATGGAGGCGCTGTGAGCTGGAAAGGTTCAAAGCAAGATACAATAGCTAATTATACAACAAAAAGCCGAGTATATTGTAGCATGCGATGCTGCAAACGAGGGTTTAAAATCAATAAGTTCATATCTGAACTAGGGGTTGTGCCAAGCATTTTGAATGCTATAGATCTATGTTGTTATAACAACGGAGCCATCGCACAAGCAAAAGAACCCAAATCTCACCAATGATCTAAACACATACTTAAGCGTTACTATCTTATTCGAGAAATTATAGATCAAAGAGATGTGGAAATATGTACAGTACCAACAGACGATAACATTGTTGATCCACTGAAAAAGCCTCCGACGTAGCAGAAGCATTGATCGTCACACTAAGTCACTTGGTATTAGATACATGAGTGATTGGTCTTAGTGCTAGTGGGAGATTGTTAGAGTATGCCCAAAGACCAATCATAAGATGATTGTAAATGACATTTGTTTTTACCTTGTTCAATCATAAAGAGACATCATCATTATTATTTTCAATTATAACTCTATATGCATAAAATAACTTAATTATAATAAAGTCCTTAGAATAATGTGATTATTCTTAAATGTTCTTAGTCAAGTATTATTGTGGGAATAAACAACAATAATGCATTAAGACTAATATGTAGTTGATTGATGACAAAATGTTTTCATTGACATGGAGATGTCAAGATCAATACATAAGTATTTGTTAGAGAATGACATACTGGACTGACCCGATATGAACATGTTTCTTGGATTATTATGTGACAGTCACAACATTGCTCATAGTGATAATTACATGTATGATCTTTATATTTGAGATCATCATTATTTCAACATCATGTGTGACATATTTTGATACAGTCAAACGTGTGTCATAACTGACTACTCTATAAAGATTGATATTGGATATATCACAATCTATGTAGTGGGAAATGGTTGATCAAGATAGGATTTGTCCCTCCTACATAATAGGAGTAATATCGTAGGCCACTTGATTTAGTGAGACTAGAAATGCATGGTCATGCTCAAATAAGTTGATATGAGATGTCATAGTTATTCGTTTATAATAGTCTACTCAAGATATCAAGAAATATTAGATGAACTATACAAGTTCGACTGTTCCATAACTTGTGTCCAATCTAGATATAAAGGACAAAATGATGTAATACATGAAAAAGAGTTAATCACGAAAAATTTATGTCGAATCATGATTTCTTGTAACTTAGGTGACAATGACATATTGCTAGATGTCACTCATTGTTTGTAATATTAGAAATGTTTTAATATTTACTACTAACGTTACATGAACCTACAGGTCACACCCACGGTTGAAATGAGCATATATTAAACGAATTATATATGTACAAATTTATTGTACATGAATTTAGTTAAATTAATATATATTAGATATATTTAATTTAACTATTGCATAAATATTAAAAAATAATTATTGTAATTGTGACTCTTTTAATATATATAAATAATATAATTCGATTTAAATTAATATATATATTAAAATCCTAATTAAAGTTGAATTGGGATTATATATATATATATATTAAAATCCTAATTAGTTGAATTGAGATTATATATATATTAATATATATTGAAATCCTAATTAAGTTAAATTGAGATTATATATATTTAATATATGAGATAGGATCCATTATGGTGTAAAACTCATTTAGTTTTACATTAATCCATGGCCATTGGATGAGTAAAATGGATGGATGAGATTAACAATAGAAAATGTGAAGATTATCACTTGGAAAAAAAAGATAAGAAAATAATTTGAGCCATTTATTACCCTCATCCAACAGCGGTCTAAAAACTGTGTAAAAGTAATTTAGTTTTACACAATGTAAGTGAATCCTAACTCATTATATATATATATATATATATATTGAAATTCTAATTAAAGTTGAATTGTGATTATATATATTTAATATATATTGAAATTATAATTAAGTTGAATTGATATTATATATATTTAATATATATATATATTGAAATCCTAATTAAAGTTAAATTAGGATTATATATATTAAAATTCTAACATGAGTTGAATTTGGATTTTAAAGGCTATATAAATGCATGAGAGATCTAGTAATCATTAATGCTTTTGGAAAAACCCTCTAAATAGTTTAGAGAGTTTTGGTTTCAATTTGGTGAACTATATAGAGATCGGAGCGTTATCGTTGCGGCTTAGGAATCAACATCGTGGAATCGTGATTGGATATTTATCTCCTCCAAATTCAAAATTCCAAATTTTATAAAGGTAATTCTTTACCATTATTCATCCCGATTCGTGCCTCATAAATGGATCTCTGGTGGTAATCGTCGGATAATTTTTCTGCTGCGCCATAGGGTATACCGGCATGACCCAACACATTGTTCACACATTATTTTAATATCACCCTATTTTAATTAAAAACAATTTAACCCCAAACTCTAAAACCAAAACCCTAAATCAAAAACCTTAAACTCAAAACTCAAAACCACGTGTAAATGAAATATGGATTCATGCATAGTAGGAACCCGACATTGACATATCCATTGCTAATATTTTTTTAAACTTCTCATTTTTCATTCACTTCTGTATTCATTTTCCATCTCCTTTCTGTTTTATTTATTTATTATTGTTCTTCCGGTGGAAGTTTGCATTCCTCTCCCTTGGCCGGCTACTACTAGAGTACCTTTAAAATTCTGATATTGTATCTAGTCGTTTACAGGTGCACATATTGTTTTATGAATGAATATTTGAAAATTTTGTCAAAGTTTCATTAGGATTTTAGCATTATTTTGTTTTACTTTATATATATATATATATATATTTATAGATGTTAATGGTACTTGGGAGCAGTATATTGGGCTGAAACCCTAACGGGTTTAGAGTTTTAATTTTAGGGTTAAATTATTTTAATTAAATAGGGTGATATTGAAATAATGTGTGAACAATGAGTAAAATTTATTATTATTTTTTGAATTAAGACAATATTGTTTTAATGTGCAGACATTGAGGACAAAATATGTTATTATACAAAATATTTTAACTGCCATATCATCCTTTCAGCGGTTGTTAACAGGCCAGTGACCAATTTGAAGCAAAACTATAAGTTTAATAGTAACATTAAAGCAATTGAAAGTTTAGTTACCAAATTAAATAACTTACTAAAGTTTAGTTACCATTTGTGTCCAAAAAAAGTAAAATATGTGAAAAAATAATTGTAACACCCCTAAATAAGAGAAAGAAATGGAATTGGTGTCAATGGGTTTGAAACCTTGACCCCTTGCTTGTAGGGTTGGGCGTTCGATTGAGTCGAGACCAAAAATTTCGATTTATTCGAGTTTGCAAACCTAATTTTATGATTCAAACTTTATTTGAAATATTTTCAAATTGAGTCAAGCTTATAAAATTCGAGTGGAGCTGAGTTTTTGAGTTTCTGTACAAATTTAATTGTACATATATATTTCTTCATATATATTTCTATATGCATATACTTAGGCCTAGGCAGTGCACATATTGATTCCAATTTTAACAGCTTTCTATATGCATATATGATATACATATATATTTCTTCATATTTTCACATGTGATATACATAATATATCATGCAGACTTGACAGACTCGACTCGAATTTAAAATTAATCAACTAATTACTAAAAATTTTGAGTTATTCGAATTTTCATTTCATAACACAAACTTTATTTGAAATTTTTTCGAGTCGAGTTTATGAAATTACATGTCAAGTCAAAATGAGTCAAGTTTTTTCGCCTCGAGTCGAGTTGAATAATTTAATTTTTTTGAGTCGAGTTGAGTTTTGCCCACCCCTACTTGCTTGTTGAGCATAAGCCTTAGCCATATGAGCTAAGGGTAGTTCTGGTTAAATTTCACCATCGTTTAATATTAAACTATGCTTAATGGATATACTGAAATTTAATAAGTTGATCTGACTCCTCACTTACCCATTTTTGGTATGCCCCCATCTAATTCAATCTGAGAGAGAGGTCGAAAGAGTTCTTAAGCCTTCCCCAGCCACCTCCGGCTCGACCTCCGCCACCGTCCGTCTGTGGCATGCACCGCTGTCATTAGAGTGTTTGTCGCCTTACCCTCAACCTCACCCTGTTCTCCACTCGCAGCGAGGCTATGACGGTTGTCGTGAAATTTCGGTTGAGAGCCCAGCAAAAAGAACCCCACAACCTCCTATGTTATTGCAATTTTCTAAAGTCGTTCACCGTCCGTTCAAGCCACGACCACCGCCATCATCATCTCCAGGTTGAGCCAAGTAAAACCAAGTAAAATCTCGTCTCTTCTATTTTGGGTAAGTTTGTTAAGTTTTTTAGCTCAATTTTAGGTTTTTGATTGCAATGGCTGCGTAGATGGCATTTTTGGCTTTGCCTGGAAGTGTTTTCGGCCGTTTTGGGCCGCGTGTAGAGGTCACACACCGTCTTGAGCAATTTTCGGTCACCTGAGACAGTGGTCCTTGGACCAAACTAGCCTGACCAGCTTTAGCCCGGTTTAGCCACTGATCTGGGCCAATCTGGACAAACAGGCCTATTAACCTATACCCTAATCCGACCTGTCTAACTTAAACCTGACCTGAGTTGATCATACCTAACCCATTGACGTCAGCATTGACTAATAACGTTAGCATGACATCAACGTTGACCAATGGCGTTATTGTTGACTTTGACCCAAAAGGTCAAGTTTTTTCAAAAACCTCTATTTCATGCTTTTTGACGTCTTGAGTCCAATTTTGAAGTATGTTTCACGAAATTCTAGCCCGAAAGCCTTCGAATCTAACCTTGAATCAAACTTGTATATGTATTTAATTATTCAATTAAGAGCAATATGAATAAGGACTGAATTAAGGATTTGTGTAATTAAAGATATTCACAGTTCCTTGTATCTAATATGTAGAGGGACGTCGAGCTCAAGTTCAAGAGCAATCGAAAAAAAGTATCAAATGTTGCCTGATGTAGCCCGAGTCAAGGTAATACCACACTACCTTTTGCATGTTTTTCGAAACTTGTTGATATTTTATAAGTGCATGAATAAACATGATTGGTAATATGATTATCATTGATTATTTTAAATTTGTATTGTTTACAGTAAAAAGATAATAAACTAGTTCAGATCAAATGACTCGATAAAGCAGTTAAACTCAAAACATTCAATTCCGATTATTAATGGTTATAAGATCTATTGTTTGATATATTTGGATGAGAAATAATAAAAATACCCTTGAGATGTAAAATGGATCTAAATACCCCTAAAGGTGGAACATGAGAATTCATGTTTGACGTGATAGAACCTCTAAATCATCTCATTAAATTTTCGATATGTTTGGGAAATTCTAAAATCAGATTTCTAAACCCTCGAGATTATGAAATGCCTAGATCTCCTAAATTTCTAAATAAACGTCTAAAAATTATGTTCTTGGAAACCCTTTAAATGATTGAATTAACCAAAATAACCGATATACCCCTTAGCTCCAAAATGATTAAAATACTCTCATGATAGGAATAAGTAGATTGTCTTTGATAAATCTGGAAATATCGATTAAACCTAAATGGATATAATACCCTAAAGGTTATGGAACATGAACCAAGTAAGTCAGTCATTACCGATACTATTAAATACTGGTAAAATATCTCATAAATACATGTTCAACTACTTGAGGTATGTTCAGTGTTAATTTTGAAGGTGGTTTGTATATTTATACAATAAAATCTGTACTAAGATAATAAATATTAATGAAGCGTAATTGTTTGAAAATTTGATTAGTACCACAATGATGAGATCTGTTAGTCAAAGGGACATGGAGGCCTGATGAACTGTTAGAAATCATAAATGTTGCAAATAATTGTTGTAACCTTATTGGGTTGAATTACAAATTTCCCTAGGAGTCAAATGAGTAAGATGCCCTTCTTGGCCTAATGATGGGATTAATACTGATATATCTAGATCTTGCATGATTCTAGTAGACCAATTTTTCAATGCATGGGTGGAGCCATTAGTTATCGAACATCTTTTATTAGAGATCTCATTTCTGAATTTGTCATAAGTTCGGAGTTTCCTTTCCTATAATTACCAAGTGGCTTCGAGAATTAAACTGGACAACCTAGTGTTTTCCTTGTGTGCTATATAAATTTTTAAATGCTTGTTTTGAACTAATCATGTGCGCATGATTAATATTATCCGATTTTTCAAAAATAAAACATGCTTTTAAGCATGATCATTTTATCTGTCTAATTTATGCCTAAGTACTTGATTGAATAGCATGCTCTCTAGTTACTATTTTACTGAAAATAATTGATTGCTTTATATCCACTATTTTTACTACTTACTACTAATTATTGTAAATATTGTCTAGATTGTTTAACTGGGGTACTTGGGATAAGATATGAAGTCTCTGCAGGTTCAACCATGATTATGCTAGGGTGATTCCTTCTATATCAAGTTCTTATGCTTCGGCTAGGGTCATTCCTTCTATATCAGGTTCTTATGCTTCGGCTAGGGTCATTCCTTCTATATCAGGTTCTTATGCTTCGGCTAGGGTCATTCCTTCTAGGTGTGATTTCTTTATGTATTCTTTCTATATCAGTTTTATGCTTGGCTAGTGGTGGTGATTCGTTTTTGTATCTCAGGTGATTCATATGCTTATAATTTTTAATTCAATATGCACTTTTTGGAACATACTAAACTCCCTTAATCCATCACTCTTCTGATTCTCCGGATTATAGGCTTCTCCGATGATTGAATAAGGAACAACTTTGTTACCTTCAGATGTAACGTTTACTGAAATATCGAATCGTAATTAGAACATGTTGGTCGAAACACCATGACAATAGTACACATTGCCAATTACTTGCTTGTACCTTTAGCATCTTTTGGTAGTTCTATATTACTAAGTTTTTTCCAAGCTCACGTTGTTTTTATCATTGTAGATTAGAAGAAATCTATCATGGTATAGTGACTGACATCAGTGTATGGAGTTCTCTCGACGTTGCTTTCGAAGTACGGTACTGGTATAATTAGTGGGATGTGTGTTGTGTCTTATTTTATGTTAGATTCTGTAATATACTTTTAAATTTCTATTTTACGATTTTCTAAAATGATGTCCCGACGAAGATTTTTATTTTACCATTTTAAATGTATTAGAAAGAAAAGAAATTTATTTTGAGTTTTACTATGGGTTGCTCTTTTGACCCTAATGTGGCCTCCTAGATTAGGTGTAACGCATAGGCATGTATAGGGGATTACAATAATAAAAAATTGGTTTTAAATTTATTCTAAAAAGGGATAATAATGCTTTTGGTCCCTATGATTTCAAAAATAATTGAAACAATTAATGGTACATAGCGATACATATAATTAGTGGTACATAGCGCTACATGGTGTTTATCGTAGAATCATCTTTATTTTAACACATTTTAGTTTCTGTTTATTTCTTTTAATTATATTATCCTTTTTATTCAAAAAATAGTATCCTTTAAAATTTATATTTATCAAATAATCTAATTATATTTAATATTTAATTTCACGTGAAATGTGAAATAAATTTATAATTTAAATTTAACACTTATTTTTAAACATTTATATTTTTAGTACTATTAATTTTTTTAAAATATTTTGATACAAAAGCTTGTCTAAACTTTAAATTTTAGAGTTTAGGGGTTTAGGTTAGGGTTTATGGTTTAGAGATTTAGGTTGTAGTGTGTAGAATTTAGGGTTTATGATTTAGAGTTTAGAGTTTATGATTTAGTGTGTTAGGGTTAGAGATTTATAATTTATTGTATAATTTTTATACAGTTTGTGTATCAAAATATAACCCTTAATTTGTTTAGTTTACCGAACAACATTAATGCAGTTAACATTTTCTATCCAATTTTGCTTAGTACTATATTGGACATTTAATTAAGGATGGACTGAGGGGCTGGGGAATAGAAGCTCTTGAAAATTTGAAATTCGTGCATAATTTAGAAAATTTTATGTATTTTTTATTGAAACTACGTTTTCGTTCCCTAAAATTTTATAAATTCGTCTCCTTAACATAAAATTATAGGTTGGTTCCTGCATTTAATCATAGATGTACATGTCAATGAGAGCAGTTTTGCCTCCAAATTGTTTTGGTACCATAACAATTTAAATCTTTTTGTTTGAATATTAATCAAATAAAACATTTATTCTTTTCAAATTTTAAATTTAAATGTTTATAATGTTTAATCTTAATTTTCTCATGTGGGTATAAATCAACACATGATAGTAATTATGCTTGATTTGCTTTATTGTCAAAACATAATCTTGGTTTGGGAATAAGTACCAAGCATTAGTGATTTTATTAAGCAAAGAATCTTCGACAACTTTCTTTGTTTCTCATGTGCATGGGTATCTAATCTTTTGAGCTTTTCCAAAGGTTTTTTTTATTAAAATAACTAATGCGATAAAGAAAAAATTATTCTTTTCGTTATTATTATTTTTAATCAGAATCGGGTATTGTATAGTTATATTATAAGCGACTTTCCTAATTTAATATATTCAATTCATAATGTCAGGAATCAAATTTTTGGTCTTATTTTAAGAGATTTAGTGATTCATCCCACTAGACCAACTGATTGTTGATATTGTAACATAGATGATGAGTAGGGGTGTTCAAAAATATCCGGCATGCTAAAATATACATTTTCCATGGTTGGGCCCGGGCCGCAAGAATACCTATTATCGGGTACCCGATGACCCGATTCCCTAATTTTTTTATTTTATATTTTAAATATAATTATTATTTAAACAAAATATCTTATATTCATTATATTCCCAAATCAAACAACCTACTTATGCATGTAATTTCTAAGAATTGTGAAATTTATATTCTAAAATTGTTTGAGTTTGATACTTTAGATCTTAATCTCTATGATGAGATTATATAATTTGAACTTTTATTAGTTGTGAGTTTTTATTAATAAGATAAAATTATTTAAAAAAAGAGAAAAAACACGGGTACCCGAATAGAAGATACTCGATTAAAGTGGACCAAAGAATCTAGTACCCGAGACTTCGGGTACCCGGTAATGAACACCCGTAATGATGAGTAGGTCCTCCCCGGTCCCCATCGAATCTTTAGCTTTCAATTTTTCAAAGGGTCTTTTACGTGGACAAATTTGCTTTATTTCTCATTTGCATTTGCATGACCGTGCCAAAATTCCCACAATATTCATTCTTTCAGCGCTTTGACAATGCTAGCTAAGCTATATTCTTTATTAGAATAAAAGAAGAACCCACCAACATGGTTACGAGTTAAGAGTGAAACATAAATATTAAAAAATAATTAATTCTTTTTTAAAATTTTTATATAAAATAAATATTAAAAACGAGTGGGACAAGAGCCCAGGACCCACATAGCCCGTCTCTCACCCTCACCGCCATTTTGTTGTTTTGATAGAGTTATTGTTGTATGACATTATTTTTGGTTAAACTACATTCAAGGTCACTTAATTATAGGTTTTGTAACCAATATGTCACTTTTCTTTTAAAAGTTACAAACATGTCACTCAATTGATATATTGTTACAAACATGTCACTCAATTAAAAATAGATAAAGGGTTAAACTTGCTCCTATAGTGAACCAAAATTAGCAATTTTGCCCTTGAAGTCATTCAATTGCATTAATTTTCCCCTTGATTGACGTTGACTATTAAAGTGCTGACATGATGGTCTATGATACTAACGTGGCGGTACACATGTGATGATGACATGGCAGAAGGGTCTAAATTGATTTTTAACTGATTTCAAGGGCATAATTGATTATTTTACAGAGTTCATGGGCATAATTGATTTTAGTTGAAAGTTCGATAAGAAATTATTAAAATGATAAAATATTTAAATAATCATAAAATATTAAAAATAAAAATACTATAATGAATTTTAAAAATAAGTAAAAACATAAAATTAAAAATAACAAAAGTTATAAAAAAATCAAAAAAATTATAAAAATCATCAAAAAAGTGTACAATTGTTTCTGGTTATATTAAATCTACTAATATTCCTTAAACATATTTTCAATTGAATCATCATTCCATTATAGTAGTAATAAAACCAAAAATTTCCTTCGTTTTTCTACATCAAATATTAATGAGCTTCAGTTTGATGTAGAAAAGCAAAAGAAAATTTGAGTTTTATTGTTTCTCTAATATAATGATGATTTCACTGAAATTTTTTAACGAATGGTAATACTCCGACTGACAAAATCAAAGAATTTTTGATGAAATTGTTCAATTTTAATACTTTATAAATATTTTTTAATTTTTATATTTATGTATTATAATTTTATAATTTCTAATACATTTTAATTTTTATATTATTTTTTATTTTCAATATTTTTTGAATATTTTTTATTTTTTAAGTTTATGAATTTTTAAAAAAAAATTGGAGAATATTTTGATTGTTTGTGAGAGTTCTCACTTGGCTTATTTTTAAAATTATTGGGGACCCAAAGGATATTTACACCAATTTATTAATCGATTTTTCATATATTCTATTTGTAAAAGTTCAACTTGAAAAATCAAATTATTTATTCAATTTTATTCAAAAACTAAATAGACCGATTAAATTAATTTGAATTTTAAACAAATTATTTACCCATTTTTAATATTTTAGAATTTTAATAATTTTTTTAATTCTCATTTTTCAGCTTAAATATTAAATAAGTTATCGATCTTTCGATTAAAATCAATTATGCCCCTAAACTCGGCAAAAAAAAATTAATTATGCCCTCAAAGTCAATTAAAAAAATCAATTCAGCCCTCTGACACGTCATCATCACACATGTACTGCCATGTCAGCATCGTGGACCGCCACATCGGCACCGTTAACTGCCACGTCAACACTTTAACGGTCAAGGGGTAAAATTAATCCAGTTGAATGACTTCGAGAGCAAAATTGATGCAAACAAAGTAGGGTTAACATTGCTGATTTGGGTTTACTAAAAGGGCAAGTTTGCCCCTTTAGCCATTAAAAATTATTACAAACAAGTAATTTTGCTTACAAACATCATTTTTCTTTGATATAATATCATTTATAGTCGTTAGAACTTATACATTATATTAATTGTGTTCAAATTCAAAATAAGTCAATAAATTTAGTCCTTCATATTTAAAATTTTCATTAATTTAGTCCTTTTTCATGATACTGTTAAAGCAAGTGAGCTCACCAGATCAAATCATTAGTTCGATAACTGCATTCTACTATAAAACATCAACAAGTTATTGTTAAGTTGTTATTATACCAGGAAAGTAACAAGAAAATAATATAACATTTATGGGATAAGAACAAGCAATTTATGAGAAGAATAAATATTAAAATGATGAATTTTTAAAATATTAAAAAATAATTTTATTGAATTGTTTCAAATTATGATCAAATCAATAAACTATATATGTTTTAGGGACTAAATGTTATTATATCATATCACATTAGAAGAAAATTGACATGTTTGTAACAATATGTTAATTGAGTGGCTTGTTTGTAAGTGAAGTGACATGTTTGTAACAATTTTTTAATTAAGTGACTTGTTTGTAATTTTTAAAAGCAAATTACTTGTTTATTACTAAATCTATAATTAAGTGGCCTTGATTGTAGTTTACACTATTTTTATAAGTATTGTTATTTAACCTATTGGTTGACTAATTCAAATTAGATATTACAAGGCACGTTATAGGGGTGACCCTAACCTAATATGTTTCATCCACAACGTTAAGATTAGAACCTTTGACTTTTATTAAAGAACATAGCGCTTCATCCCCTAACCAACTAATCATTGGTTGTTGCATGCCATTATTTAAAATTCTTTATTTTTAGAGTTGTTTTACCGACAAAAAAACATCCTACAAAGAGTTTTTTTAAGTATAACTATTGGTATTTGATTTATTGATTAGTTAATTAATCCGAATCGAATATTGTAGAAGCTCACTATAAAGACGACTATTCCAATCTAATTTATTTCGTTCTCAACATCAGAATTCGAATATCTAATATTGCATAAAAATATAATTTTTGGATCATCTAAAAATTAATATCCAATGATATATTTTAATACTTAAAAATATATATTCAAGGATGAAGATGGAA
This sequence comes from Hibiscus mutabilis, assembly GCA_019671005.1. Lineage (NCBI taxonomy): Eukaryota > Viridiplantae > Streptophyta > Magnoliopsida > Malvales > Malvaceae > Hibiscus > Hibiscus mutabilis. The sequence continues at coordinate 54,838,276 of CM033745.1, forward strand.
AATTTCATCATATATTAATTCAAAATTTTAAAAACTAAATAATAAAAGACAATTTATCCTTTTTACACTCCACCTATATTAGTGATGATAATAAAGCATGAACGAAAAAAACTTCTATTTTCTTAAAATAACTCTAAATCTATCATCGCCACAAATATATTATTGTTGTTGCCACCGTCATTGCAATAGTAAAATTCCTTTCTCTCACCGAAAGAACCGTAAAGCCCAATCATTATTCTCTCGTTTGTCGCATTTATCGTTTATGGTATTTATTTTATGTTCGTCGTTCGATGTTCAATTAATATCTCGTTTATCGAATTATGACGACAAAAAGTTAAATAATTTAATAGCGGGTCTAACAATAAAAAGCGTGGATAGTAGTAGTTGATTCGGTGACGGTAGAAGGTGAATTAAAAGATTTGAGGATTGGAGTTTAAGAAAAACTAAAAAAAATTGGGGGAAAATAAAGTTTTTTATGATTTTCTTCTTAAAAAATTAGATGAAACTAAAAAACAGATCACATATTATGCATTCATTAAATGTTGGATTTTTAACCAAAAAAACATAAAATATAACGAAATGAAACATTAAACACATATTTTGACGTAAAAAAAAACTTTAAACATCTCAAGAGAAAAATGTATAATTTGGATTTTTTATATTAAACTTTTATTTTATTAATAAGATGCCACAACAGTTTAGAGGGATTAGTTAATTATTATTAAATTGTGTCTCTCATAATTTATTGAGCAAACATAAAATTGAGAGAAAGTGGGTGAAAATTTAATGCATCCAACAAATAGATTGCTTGTTGATTAGTCAACAGAGCATTTGGTCCAAAACACCCAAATTTTTAATTAATTTAATTTTAAAATTAACACATTTAATTTAAAAACTAAGAAAATAAACTTTAATTTAACAAATACTTAAACTAATATAAAAAAAATATTATTAGATAAAGATCCACTAATTGATATAGTGGTTAAGGATACTCTTTTTTCTCGTCTTGTATGAGTTTAAATCCTGACATAAAAATGTAATACCTTTCTGCTTAATCAAGAAATTATTTTTAGGAAGAAAAAACATATATGGAAAAAAATGTTATCATTATGATACATTTGATGAAATTAATATATATATATATATATTTAGATCAATTGGTCTAATGTGATGAAGTGTTAGATCTTTTACGTGAAATCAGAGTTTGAATCTCGATGATGTGAACAAAAAGAAATTGAATTAAAAAAGTTATACTATAATAAATGTATATAGTACTTTATTCGAATTAATATATTATTATTTATGATTTTTAACAAATTTAGAATATGAAGTAGCATTTGATGTGATTGAACTCGAGCTCTTTTGAAAACTTTGGTACAAAAAATAGATGTGGACCCAAAATAAATGCAAAATTTAATGTTTGCTACTCCTTTTCTAGGAGAGTCAACTCGTTATAGCCCTAAACTTGCAATCTGATTTAACTGGTCCAATTTGACACGTGTTTGGTATAGACATTCTCATCAAATAAAGATATAAATATTAATATGAAATTATATTTCTAATATTTTATGATTTTTATATAAAATAAGTAATCAAGATATTTTAAATGTAATTTGAAAGGTTAGTATTTATGAGATTCATTAATTGATTGAGTTTGTTGGTTAAGAATGTTTATGTTGATGGGTTCGAATTTCGATATTTGTCTTGAGAATGCATATATCTCTTTACTTAATAAAAAACATTAGTATCTGTAAATTATGTTGTTTGTGTTGAAATTTTTAAAAAGAAATTTCAGTTTATTAAAATTTCATGATATAAAAGAAAATTAACTGTTTTAAAAATAAATAATACATATATATTAAAAATACAAAGTACACCATCGTTAAATTAGTTAAAATATATAGTATTGTTAATTATAATTATATAAAATATAAAAATATAGTGATATCACGTGAAGAAAATAAAAACGGCTTTTAAGTAATTTTGAAAAATCACATACAAATTTAAAACCACAAAATATCATTCGATTTAACTTTAACACATATTTATTATTTTTTTACATTATTAATATTTTTAAAATATTATAATATATTTTTTACCATTTGGTGTGATATCATAATAATATCTAGTCATTTTTCTTAATCATTTAATAATGCGCACACACCTTACAAACAAGCTATTTAAACCCGAATTTTATAGCGATAATATTTCCTTTTCTACAAGGACTACTCGGAAAGTTCACAAATCTAATAATATCAATATCTTTATTACATTTTTTAAATAGTATTAAAGTGATTACAATGTACTATTTATTCATATTTTTTATTAAGCCTTTAATAACACACACTTTACAGACAAAATTACTCAAACTCAAACCTCTTTAAGATAAACATTATCTTCTTTTCTACTGATACTACTAATTGGGTTTAATATCTTTATTACATTTTTATAAACACACATGTATAACGATAAAGATCCATTTACACAATGTAAGAGTTTTTAAGTTTTACACGCTTTTTTGATCGTTGAATGAGTGAAATGAATGTCTGAGATTAATAGTAAGATATATGAAGATTATCAGTTGAAAAAAAGTAAGGAATTAATCTCTCACTCATCTATTTCATCCATCCAACGATCCAAAAAACGTATAAAACTATGAGTATTACATGTGTATATGGGTTATGATCCACTTATACAATATAAAAGTTTTTAAGTTTTACACGTTTTTTAGATCGTTGTATGACATATTCTACTGTTAATCTCAATCATCCGTTTCACCCATCCAACGATTCAAAAAACATGTAAAACTTAAAAACTTTTACACTGTGTAATGGATCTTATATATATAGTTATATTTTGATACACAAGATGTGTAAAAAAATTACACAACCCTTCATATTTAAGCTATAAAATCTAAAACTTAAATCCCTAAACCTTAAACCCTAAACTCTAAATTCTAACCATAAACCTTAAAATCTACACCCTACAACCTAAACCCTAAACCAAAATCTAAATAAGTTTACCCAAGCCTTTCAATTTTAGGGTTTAGAGTTTAGTATGTATGGTGTAGAATTTAATGTTTATGGTTAAAATTTAGAGGTTAGGGTTCTAGGGTTAGGGTTTTAGGTTTTAAATTTTATAGCTTAAATATAAATGAATGTAAATTTTTTTATACAACTTGTGTATCAAAATATAACTGTATAGTATATATACCTACATACCTAACAAACTGCAAGAGAAAACAACTCTTCAAGATTTCTCCAATTAAAGGTGACGTTGTTAAGGCCTAAGAGCTTATGGGCTGGGCTGGGTTAGGCTTGCCATGGAGAGCAAAATAGTTGTCAAAGACTCAAAGTGAATCCCTCGATCCAAGGATGGAGCAGGGAAGACGGTTGTATTTTTGAAAATTTTAAATTTACGTATAGTTATATATATTAATAATTTAATTTTATATTTTAAAAAATTTATAATTTATGTCCTTACCTAAAACAATCTCTAGCCACTTAACTGTATGGTCCTTAATCACATTCAGGTTAATACATATTAAACTTAAATCTGATGCCTTTTCCATTCCTCCAAACGAAGAAAACAAAAAACCAGAAATCCCACTCTATTATGCATATGCTTTGCCAACTTATTAAAAGTCAAAATATCAGAAAACAGACCCCAAAAAGATTCCACCTAAGAGGTAAATAAATGAACCTCTAACTTCTATCTAATTAGAGTTTGTGATTAGGGATGGTAAAATAATTTGATTTCGTCAAGTCTCGATTCTACCCGACTAGATAGGAGAGTATTTTTTTAAAAAAAAAATCAAGTTCAAGTCAGGACGAGACGAGACATGTTCTGAAAAAATGAGTCGGTAGGGTGAATTTAGGGTGAAAATTCCCCGATATATTTATTATTTTTATTAATTTTTTTCGGATTTAATCAAATTTTTGTTAAAATTTCAGGATCATGTCAGAGTCGGATTATGCTTTCACTATGTCGGGTTGGGGACAAATATATTAACCTCGAGTCAGTGTCAAGTTGAAATATTTAAATTTTAAGTGTGGGTGGCCAAAAACCCGCCATATTGCCCTCCTATTTGTGATTCGAATTTTGTTTTGATCCGATTTAATTGGTGAAAATACAATTCGACCCATGATCGTAGCCCATCACTAATCTACATCCAACATTGATACAAGTTACTTTTTCTTTAAATTTTGGTTCAAAGTAGGAAATCTAGCTTGAGTAGATTTTTTTTATAATCAAGTTATTTAAATAGTATGTAATGTTGTTTAGGGTTTAGTAAGTAGTCACAGAGTCGTTTATTTATTATCAAATGATGCAAAGTCATTTAGATATACAAACTTATCTTTTGTATTATTTCGACATTATAATGCATTTCTCTCTTTATACCTATAATTTTTTTATTTATCTTATAATTATTGTTATCGCACAATTTTTTTTAAAAAAAATACAAATTTTATCAATAGTCTAAAGGTGATTACAAAGTATTTGTTCATACATACTCCTAATTCTTTGACAATGCACAGACCTTGTAGACAGAGCGATTGAACACGAGTCTCCTAAGATGAACATCATCCACTTTTCTATTAGAACCACTTGTTGGGTTCATCTCACTTTAATACTCTACTATATGTTCAAACTCAAATATGAGTATCAAATATGAGTATGTATATAATACAAATACGATTAAATATTTCTAAGATTTTTCATGTATTTGGACGAATCTCATAAGTTATATCCTCATATCAGTTTGTTGAACACGAGTGTCAGGTACTTCATGTCCTATATGAAAAATAAAGTCAAACTATGTTACACGACTCTTCATGGACTTTAAGCAAAGAGTTTGTGTAACATAGTTCGACTATATTTTTAATATAAAACATAAACATATAAATAATATTTTTTATAAACACAAATATTTAATTTATTGATCGATTAATTCAAGTCGTATAGTGTAAATTTTTATTATATTTTAAATGTATATACACTTTCTTTTGAACACATGGTGTACATACACATTTTAACACATAAGGATCGAATTGTTACATCAATTCTCACTCGTCTACTTAATAATTGAAGAATGGTCAACGCAACTTGGAACAAGTGGTTAAAGACTCATGTTGACATCTAATAGCTTCTCATAGGTCTTGGGTTCTAGACTCAGTAAGAGCAGTTCTCCTTTCCCCTCCCCAAGTAAAAATTGTTCAAAAAAACTTTGAAGAATGTAACCCGAGAACTCCAATTACATCCAAATTCATCTTGACACATAAATTACGATAGTTGTCCAAATATACCATAACTATATAATCACACGATTATAAGTTAGTTTTGCAAACGTGCTACTACAAACAGATAAAAATCTTTTGTCCATTTTCGGTGTCCCTTCCTATATTCAACACTAAAAATTAAAATTTTTAGCTCAACTCTGAATTCTAAATCTTAAACCATGAATTCTATCTAGGGATGAGCATTTTACCCGACCTGATCGAGTCAGATTTTTAATAAAAAAAATTAGGTTCGGGTCGGGTTCGGGTTTAGAGAGGAAAATATCGGACTTGACCCGACTCGGGACTAATTTTGTAATTTTCCCCTAAATTTTTTCATATATTTATAATAACAAGCCCTCTTTATAATTTTTATAATTAGGTCTTTAAAATTGAATTTTAATTTATAATGTAGTCCTTAAAATTATTATTTTACGATTAAATCCCCTAAAATTATTTTTTTACAATTTGGTTACTAAAATTATTTTTTCTATATGTCGGTTTGGGTTTTTCAAAGAATGCATTGGGGTCGGGTCATGCTTAGTGTATTTATTTTTGAGTCAGGTTTGAGTGGGCTAAAAATCTGACCCGACCCGTACCCATCTCTAACACTACCCCTAATTCTCTAAACTCTTATCATAAATCTTAACCTTAAACCCTAAAATTAATTTTTATAATATGAGTCATAAAAAAAGACACGGACAAACCTCACACCGGCCAATGAACAAGTCCAATGGTAAATTGGTAACCCATTTCCAACCCAGTCGAGGGTAGTTCTAAGGAGCGACCGTTAATTAAAGACTAATTTAAGGTTGACCAGTTCAGCATGTAACATGTTTGTACATAAATTTTTACGACTCCTGTACATAATTGCTTACAAAAACTGTAAGAAAAATGGTATATACATAAAATGTTACAACGTAAGGATTTGTGTACATACATAATTTCCTACGCAGAAACATATTTTATTACAATAAATGTAAGGATTTCAGTAGGTACACAAATTACTACAAAGTATACATAAAACCTTACAAAGGTTGTAAGAAAAACTGTAGGTACCGAATTCCTTACACGAAATCACCAAAGCCAAAAGGGGCTCAACATAGGGTAAGGATTTGTGTACATACATAAATTCCTACGCGAAAACATAATTTATTACAAGAAATGTAAGGATTTTAGTAGGTACACAAATTACTACATAGTATACATAATTCCTTACAAAAGTTGTAAGAAAAACGGTAGGTACCGAATTCCTTACACGAGATCACCAAAGACAAAAGGGGCTCAACTTAGGGTAAGGATTTGTGTACATACATAATTTCCTACGCAGAAACATATTTTATTACAATAAATGTAAGGATTTCAGTAGGTACACAAATTACTACAAAGTATACATAAAACCTTACAAAGGTTGTAAGAAAAACGGTAGGTACCGAATTCCTTACACGAAATCACCAAAGCCAAAAGGGGCTCAACATAGGGTAAGGATTTGTGTACATACATAAATTCCTACGCGAAAACATAATTTATTACAAGAAATGTAAGGATTTTAGTAGGTACACAAATTACTACATAGTATACATAATTCCTTACAAAAGTTGTAAGAAAAACGGTAGGTACCGAATTCCTTACACGAGATCACCAAAGACAAAAGGGGCTCAACTTAGGGTAAGGATTTGTGTACATACATAATTTCTTACGCAAAAACATATTTTATTACAATAAATGTAAGGATTTCAGAAGGTACACAAATTACTACAAAGTATACATAAAATTTTACAAAAGTTGTGAGAAAACGGTAGGTACCAAATTTCTTACACGAGATCACCAAAGCCAAAATGGGCTCAACATAAGGTAAGGATTTGTGTACATACATAAATTCCTACGAGAAAACATAATTTATTACAAGAAATGTAAGGATTTCAGTAGGTACACAAATTACTACAAAGTATACATAATTCCTTACAAAAGTTGTAAGAAAAACGGTAGGTATCGAATTCTTTACACGAGATCACCAAAGCCAAAATGGGCTCAACATAAGGTAAGGATTTGTGTACATACATAAATTCATACGGGAAAACATAATTTATTACAAGAAATGTAAGGATTTCAGTAGGTACACAAATTACTACAAAGTATACATAATTCCTTACAAAAGTTGTAAGAAAAACGGTAGGTATCGAATTCCTTACATGAAATCACCAAAGCCAAAATGGGCTCAATATAGGGTAAGGATTTGTGTACATACATAAATTCCTACGGGAAAACATAATTTATTACAAGAAATGTAAGGATTTCAGTAAGTACACAAATTACTACAAAGTATACATAATTCCTTGCAAAAGTTGTAAGAAAAACGGTAGGTATCGAATTCCTTACACGAGATCACCAAAGACAAAAGGGGCTCAACTTAGGGTAAGGATTTGTGTATATACGTAATTTCCTACGCGAAAACAAATTTTAATACAATAAATGTAAGGATTTCAGTAGGTACATAAATTACTATAAATTATACATAAAATCTTACAAAAGTTGTAAGAAAAACGGTAGGTACCGAATTCCTTACACGAAATCACCAAAGCCAAAAGGGGCTCAACATAGGGTAAGAATTTGTGTACATACATAAATTCCTACGTGAAAACATAATTTATTACAAGCAATGTAAGGATTTCAGTAGGTACACAAATTACTACAAAGTATACGTAATTCCTTACAAGAGTTGTAAGAAAAACGGTAGATACCGAATTCCTTACACGAGATCACCAAAGACAAAATTGGCTCAACTTAGGGTAAGGATTGTGTACATACATAATTTCCTACGCGAAAACATATTTTATTACAATAAATGTAAGGATTTCAGTAGGTACACAAATTACTACAATGTATACATAAATCCTTACAAAAGTTGTAAGAAAAACGGTAGGTACCGAATTCCTTACACGAAATCACCAAAGCTGAAAGGGGCTCAACATAGGGTAAGGATTTGTGTACATACATAAATTCCTACGCGAAAACATAATTCATTACAAGAAATGTAAGATTTCAGTAGGTACACAAATTACTATAAAGTATACATAATTTCTTACAAAAGTTGTAAAAAAAATGATAGGTACCGAATTACTTATTAGATATCACTTGTTAACCGGTTTAATTTTTATTTTTTTATTTCAGTATATACATAAACTTTTACGATTTTTTATGTACGGTCTCATTTTAACCTTTTTTAACTATTTGCTTTTAGAATTTCCCGTTTTGTCGAGGTCTATTCTGAAAATCATCTTTCTTGACAGATCAGGTAAAGAAACACATGTCCTTTTCATGTCGGAAAACGACACCGTTCGGTCGCTTCAAAAAGCGAAATGAAAACGAGAGAACAAAAACCATGAAAAAACAACTAAAAAGGAGTGGGAAAAAAAAGGCATGCGAGTGTTGTCGGTGAATGAAGACAGCAACTGAAAAAAAAAGCAGAGAGGGACATATGCTAAGAGATCCTCATTTGCCTCAACTGGACTCCGTTCTTCTTCTTCTTCCTTACCATTAATTCTACACCAACTCGGTGACTCAGTCTTAGTATAATATTACATTATAGGACCCTATATACCCCACTAAGTTGAAAAATACAGTTTCTTTGTTGTTTTTCTTTTTGTCTTGAAAGGGTACTCTTTATTTGGTGAATTCATTGTGTCAACAGTACTGATTATGAAATTCAGCTGAAAAAAATTGGATCTTTTTATGTTATGATGCTTTGTTTGAAGCCTGAAGCTTTGGATGAAGACCAGCATCCTCAATGTCCTAATGGGAATGGAGATTGCAATGGTGGTAATAATCAGGGTTTTGTTCTACCAATCAACTGGTGAGATTGTTTGTTTGTTTTTCCCTTCATTTGCTGCTGCTTCTTTTCTTCTGTTTTTTCCTTGTGTTTTTTGTATTGGTAAATGCGGTATTTGTTATATTTTTACTCAAATTCTAATGGGTAATTTATGTTTTATAAATATAGTGGTTGAAGTTTAACTTTTAATTGAATTTTATAAATATAGATTAAAAGTTTTTTAGGAATTACAAGAGAAAATTATTCCGGAGATGTAACCGTTTTTAGGATAACTGCAAGCGGCTATGTTGTAGAAATGAGTAGGGTCATTGGAAAGAGTGTTTTGAGATACATAAGATATAGTGTATTTGTATTCTTTGTATTCTCTATGTTGATAGATAGTGGATTGTTCGTTTCTCTCATTCGTGAAGATAGGAAAGATTGAGCCACATTAAATCTTGTCTCTTGTGTGTGTTTTATGTTGTTATCGCTTTGGTTATTTACCACATATTAAATAACTAACAGTATTGTTGATGGTTTTGTTTTGCAGGGGAAGTTCTATTAATAGATATTTGCAATGGAAAAGTGGCAAGGTTTGGAGCAAGTCGTTTTCAGCTGAGTTGGAGGTAATTTCCTGAATTCTGATGATTGTTTGGGGGAATTTGTTACTTTTTACTGAGTTTTAGATTCTGAAATCATTGTTTTTTGCCAGGATGCTGCTAAGCCCCAGGAAAGGAGTGGAAAAGAGACAAGTCAGCAGATGTGTGATTATAAATACCAGCTTGAGCAAGATGTAAGATGATTCTTTTTGTCCCTCTGCATATGGAGATTGCATGTTATGTTTCATTCATGTCGGTTTTTTGTTGTTCGAACTTAAATACTACATCCAACATTGTTCTTTGATACATGGAAACTCTAGACATTGTTGTAAAGTTCACTTTCCTTTTGACATTTCCGATTTCTTCGTTTTGTGCTAGTCAGAGACGTGTATTAGGAGTCAAGGATATGCAATGATCAGTTTTTTCTACAACATTTTCCTTGACCCTCTCTACTAACATTTCCAATTTCTTCAATTTGTCTCTCTGCATGTTCCCTTTCTTTTGTGAACGTTGAAATCAGTTTATGGAGATTGTGTGTTATGTTTTGGATTCACATCAGTTTTTTAGTTATTCGAACTTAAATACTACATCCCTTATCCAACATTGTTCTTTGATACATAAAAACTCCAGTCATTGTTGTAAAGTTCACTTTCCTTTTGGACATTTCCGATTTTCTTCGATTTGTGCTACTCGGAGATGTGTGTTAGGAGTCAAGTGATGTGCAATGATCAGTGTTTTTCTAGAGCATTTTCCTTCACCCTCTTTACTAACACCTGAAGCAAGATGATTTTAAGGCATTGAACTCGTTTTTAGTCTACAAAATCTATGTTGCTCAACTCTTTGTCTAAATAAATATTGATTGAGGGGAAGAAATACAATCTATCGAGAATATCAATAGTGCTAATGAATGGTTAAATGTGCCATGATCATGGCGTACATGTTTTTAAATTTGATATCTCGATTTCATGCATCATACTACCGCTTGGTGCTACAGGTTAAAAAGTTGCAGCAGCAGTTGCATGAGGAGACCGATTTGCACTTAGCTCTAGCAAGTGCCTTTGATCACTGTGGTTCACCTTCAACTAGTTCTCCGGCAAGCTTCCGGATAAGGTCAGCCTCCCTGTGTGGGATTTCTCTTTTATTTTTATGTTCTCTCAGTCTCCTAAATTTCATCTTTCAGGCACAGGAACTTTTTGATAGCATAGCTGTTCTCGAGGTTACTGTATCAAAGCTTGAGCAGGAATTTGTTTCTTTACAATATCAGCTTAGTCAGGAGAGGAATGAGCGACGTCTTGCTGAGTACCATTTAAAGCATTTGCCGTGTAGCTCACCGTCACTTTTTGATACCTCTCCGGGTTACTTATCTGAACCGGTATTGTCACCTATATCCTATTATTTCTTTTATTGGAAGAGTTGACTAACAATCTATATGTCTCAGATTGCAAGGATTTGCAATGAAGAGGAAACAGAAGAAAACACGGACGATATGCCACTGCCGGAGGTCTTTATAGATAACAATTATTTTGTGGAGAACCTTTGGCATCACCCGAATCAGCTATCAGAAGAAATGGTCATGAGAATGAGAGATATTTTCATTTTCTTAGCAGATTCATCCAAGCTCTCTTCTTCATCGGCGCCTCCTGCTTCACCTCACTGTCCCCTTGCCAATTTTTTGGCATCTTCCTCTGACTCACCCATTGTAACTTCCTTAGCAAGCAATCCCCTGGGAGGTGATGCATATGATCCATACAGAGTCTCCGATAAAGTTGACTGGACATGTAACATCGGGACCTACAGCAAAGCAGTTGAAGTCTCGTGGTTGTCTGTTGGGAAGAAAGAATTTGAATATGCCACTACGGCTCTAAAACGATTCAGGTCAACTATTTATGTCATATGTTTAGACTAGTTTTTATATCCTCATTTCATTGGCTTCTAAGCATTGTGTGTATTTTATGGTAATGTCATATCGTTTTTATAGTTCCTCTTTGTTTGCCTGCAGATTACTTGTTGAGCAGTTGTCCCTGGTGGATCCATCTCAAATGAGTTGCAATGAGAAACTGGCATTTTGGATTAACCTGTATAATGCTTTGATTATGCATGTAACGCGCTTCTACCTTTAGAATCTATGCATTCTACTTCCTCTCTCGAGCATATAGAACAATATATACATACACTCTAACGATAAGTCGGGATGTCTTGTCTAGACACGCGTGCACATGGTATGAGACATCAGTTCGACCATCTTGTGCTTTTCCATGATTTTTTTCTGTCATCTCTATTTTTCAGGCCTATTTAGCATATGGAGTTCCAAGAAATGAAATCAAACTATTTTCCCTGATGCAGAAGGTTTGCCGCCGTAATTTTTTGTTTTATCCCTTAACCCTTCCCCCAAAAGGTTGCTTTGAAACAATGTTAACAGTACAGCATGATAACGTGCAGGCTGCCTACACGTTGGAGGACTCTCGGTGAGTGCAGCAGACATAGAATGCACCGTTCTAAAGATGAATCCGGCTACTTACCGACCACAAATTGTATGTATAATTAGTCCATTTATCTACAGTCTTGCAATGCAATAGTAGCCACCTTTGTCCAAATTTTATTCTAATTAAATCGTCTTTAGGCTGCGGTTTTTGCACTTCAGAAATTCAAGGCTTCAGCTGAACTGCAGAAGTATATGATCGATCATCCCGAGCCGCTGCTTCATTTTGCTTTAAGTTGTGGGTTGCATTCTTCACCTGCAGTAAGATCTCATCATTTGCCCCTCATCCTTCTTTCTAGTGTTCGCATTGTGAGCGCCTATTCCAAAAGCATCCGCATGAAACCAACAATGAGATTTATGATTAATACGATTGACGCGTTTCCTGTTGCAGGTGAGGATTTTCAGGCCTGAAAATACAAGCGAGTTGCTAAAACGATCAATGAAAGATTACATTCAGGCATCCGTCGGCATAAGTAACAAAGGGAAACTATTGGTGCCGAAATTGCTGCATTGTTTTGCCAAAGGAGTCGTGGAAGATTCGGTTTTACCCGAATGGATTTGTCAATTCGTATCGCCACAGCAAGCTTCAATGGTTAGGAACTGTGTATCGTGTAGTAAGTGGAGGCTCCTCGGTGCTCGAGTCTTCTCTGTCCTATCGTTCGATTCAAGGTTCCGGTTTCTCTTCCTTTTGGATGATAAGACCAGCCACCCTTCAAAATCTGAAGTTTTGGAAGACAGCACGCTTTGAATATCAGATTGTATAGATGTAGTTATTGATGATAAATATTTTATTACATGAACTATTAAGTATTTAAGAAACTGTTTTTCAGTTTCCAGCTGAGGTGTTAATTTATTCGTATGATTTATTGGGAAAATTTTCATTAAAAAAATGCAGGGATCGCCGACTACCGGTTAGTCTAACAAAATGAAACTTGAAGTCTACTAAACAAAGTCAAGAGTTTAAATATTTATATTAACATGACATTGTGAATAAAAAAAGCACTGAATTTAGAGGAATCTATACAATATCTGATTTAAAAGAGTGTTAATTTCGTTAATTTGATGACTGATCGAATTAATTGAGAATCACTAATCGAATAAAATTCAATTAATTCGGTCTGTTCTTGAATTAACTAAACCTTGTTATAAATTTTAAGATTTGAATTTTTCTCCATTTATATTAGATTAATTTAAGTATTTTTAATGGGTTAAAAATTAGTTAAATCTCTTGACAACTTAGTAAATTTAAATTAAGGCTGAATATTTATTATATAAATAATCAAATATTTAATATTAAATTAACTCGGTTAATTTGGTTAACTAACTGTTTTTAAACCAAATTAACCAATAACGAAGTTAAAAAAAAATTCTAACTATTAATCAATAGATCACCTAATTAACCAACTTATTAATGAAAATAAATTTCAGTTCAGTCTGTTAATACGATTTTAACAGAATAATGAACCATTATTAGTCGATTATGGAATCGACTAATCTGATACTAAATTATTAAAAAAGTGCAGAAATCAATCGGAAAAACACATGAAATTCAGATATTTTCATCCCTATTAAACGTGAAATTTCGCTATTTGTAAAAGTTGTATGTATAAGGATCACTGAAACAACCTGCCCAAATTTAATTCTATGCTACCTCGAAATGAACAAGCGATTGCAAGAAACAAAAATACAATTCTCACTTTTAAACCATCTATTCTTTCTTTCTTTTTCAGTCGGATAACAATAATACAACAATGGCTATGATCCCATCGATGTTGCAACAACGCTGAAAATCATTCCCCGGAACTCTTCACGGTACGAGAGCTTTCAACTGTATCCTGAAAAGATCACCGAGTGCTCCGCGAACACCGATCTGAAGACATGAAGATATAATATACCTCACGTAAACGAATTTAAAGAATAAGATGCTAATATGTCGATTATCTAATGGAGACATGGTTCGGCAACTTTATCCCAGTCCGGTGCTATATTTTAACATCGAGTGGAATGGAACGTATAAGTTATTGCTCGAGTCTAGAGTCTGTTGAAAACTTGTATCCAAGCTAGGGGTGTAAACCTTAATAATGATTGAGAAATTCAGATATTTTCATCGTTAAGCATATAACAGAAAGACACCAGCCTCTCTTCTGCTATTCCTTCCAATTTCGTTTCTTTGCATGAGCTTAAAATTATCAAGCTCGCAAACTCAAGCTCAAGCTCGATTTAAGATATCGCTGAGCTCAAAATTATCAAGCTCGAATCGAAGAAGAAAATGAAAAAAATGGAGCTTTCTGCGGGAATATGGTGAGCTCTCTAAGATTAGAAATTAAACCCTAATTTTCTAATCTTTATTCCCCAAAACCTATCATCCATTGTCTACCTAACCTAACCATAAATCTCAAACAATACTCTATACCCTGAATTAACCCCAAACCCCCAAAATTAAATCCTAATTAATCAATGTAATATGATATATTATATTTTTTAGTAGCTATTGTAAAAAAGTCCTTTTTCTATAAAAGGATGTTAGGACTTTACTTTCGTAAATCAAAGTAAGAGTAATTCTTACTCATTATTCGGGTATCAAGTAGCTCATCTTGGCTCGTTAAGAATTTGAGTCAAGTCCGACTTCATTTATATTTAGCAAGTCAAGTCCAAGCAGAAATCGAGCTTTGACCGAATCGCACTCGAGTAACTTACGATCTGTCCCGTCTCATTTACAGCCCTAATCCAAGCTGGGTTTTCCATTTATTGCAGAATAGTGGCGATGCGGCTAGTTTGAAGGAGCAGCAGTGATGGCGTCATGGCGATGCAATTCTTATATCGGATACAACCTTGCAACTAGAAACCTATGGGGAGATCTAAGGTACAGACAAAGAGAAAGAGAGAATTTACCTGGTCACAGCAAACAAGTTTTGTAAGCAAAGGATAAAAATCCCTGAGGTGTCTCCTGAAGATCTTGTTGTTCATGTAGCACATGCCTCTAAGCACCTGCAACGAACAAACGGAGAGAGATTCTCAATTACCACTGCAATACAATATCACTCTTTACTTTTAATTCTTTTTTTCCGGATATAGTACCTTAATAATGATTGGAGACCGCAACTCCAGAACTCGATGAATATCCACATTGCTAGCTTCTATTACCGTAGATTGGAGGTCAGTTGCATCCCTGAGTACCTGTTCACAGAAAGACACCAGCCTCTCTTCTGCTATTCCTTCCAGTTTCGTTTCTTCAGGGTCATGAGTCCCATTAAATTCTAGATGTTGTCCGTTATTGTCATTAAGTCCCGATGTTACTTTTTGCAAGACATCCAGATAAATGCAAGTTCCTGCTAACTCCTGACGAAGAAGATTAAGAGGGGGTCTGCGAAGATATTACGTTGTTAGAAGCCAGGTTATTTGACCTTAAGAGTAATAATAAACAGAATAGGCAAGAAGAAGATTAGTAAAAGATGGAACTTGGGAAACATTGATTTTCTTACCTTTCTGCGGGAATATGGTGCATACGTGTTCTAAGGTTAGAATATGAATTATATGAAGCGGCAAACTCTAGTAAGGATAGCACGATGTCCATTACGGCAATCTTCTGAGTAACTTTCAAATTATCCCAGTATTTTTTCTGCCAATTTAGACGCACTTTAATCGGTAAAAGAATTATAAAAATTATACAACAGGTACACTTCCCAAAGTCCAAACATGCAAACCTGAATGCTATCAACAGCACCAAGAAGTAATAACTGAGTGATGCATTTGCCCCTAACAGTTGCCATCAGTGGACTTTCCTCCTCATCTTTAGCTTCGGGCTCCGCGAACTCAGGAACCTAGAGAAATGTTGGATCAACAAGAGAGGGGTAAGTGAAAAAAGGAGCATGCGTATAGTGTCAATAACACATTACACCCTTACTTTTCCGGCTGATCCTTAAATAGAAGCATCAGCAAGATTGAATTGACAAAACTAGCTTCTTAATACTTACAAGCAAAATTTTGCATTAACCAGAAAAAGCTATCCGAGTGCAAGAAATAAATTTCCTTAATTTTTCGAGAATAATTGGAATTGCAGCGGAGACTGAAGCTATCACAAACCAATAACTTCTAAAGTGTAATGTTTCTTGAAAGCGAAAAAAGCCCATAAATAAAACATCTCTTGTGATTGAAAAGAGATATAAAAACTTCAAATACATGGAAAAAGGAACTGCTAACCACCAAACAGCACAACCAAAGCGTACCTTTAGTGGTGAAGATGGAACTGGAGTCCCTGATGTAGGACTCTTTGGTTTTGACGTAAAACTTCTAACAAATATGTTATCCATCATATTTCCCATGATTCTTTGACCTATTGTTTGATTTCGTTGGAGACTCCCAGCTTCAGCAAACTTTTGAGTTCTACCTGATGGTGAGGGGACACCTACAAGAACAACAAGACATCAGCATATGGTCAGATGCAAATGTGAACTTCAAATTTCTAGATTAGGCTGTAAACGTTAGACAGATGATTCTCATAGTATGAAGAAAACAAGATTAATACGGTCTGGTAAATAAAAATTAATGATTCTGCAAATTAACTGATATGAAGATTAACAGATTTCCTGTTTTCTAAGTTTTAAGGGAAAGATCCTAAACAGCTCACCTTCAGATCCATCTGGAATAGATTGTAATTCTTGATTGTGATCACGTGCATTCGTGCTGCTTGGAGATGCAAGTGGTGAAATCTTCCCATTATCAGAACCTAGCTGAGAAATTTCACCATCTGCATGAACCTTTAAATCTCTTAAAATTGAGGGGTTCATTGGATTCTGTAGTCCCAATGCATTGAGTAGCTCAAGTGGTTGTGTTGTGTACGATGCGTCTCTGGGAAAAAAAAAAAAAGAATAAATAAACAAAATACATAGGACTTGAAAATACAAATTCTAATTGTCAAAAAATTATGCATTCTAAAATCTGAAGATATGCATACCTTATGCTTTTCAACAACATATCCCAGTCACTCTCATTGAACTGGTGTCCTCCAACCTCTATGAGATGGACCAACGCCCCAAGAGAAATTGAAACAACAGTCTGATCTGATTTTTTAGCACAGTCCAACAAAAAACTCAAGAGTGGTGGCAGCATAAAGCACACCTCCTGTAGGGAACAAAAAGACAAGAAAGTTCAAGCAACCAGTAATCATCAGGAAAGCTTGGCCCAAACACAAGATAATTTGACCATTGGGAGTTTAGATGATTTATGTTAAATTGTCACACAGCCTAAACCCCACCCCCTGCATTTTATATCATGTGAATAATATTAAGAGAACTACAAAACTCATCTACCTTGTAAAAAGTGTTGAAAAGGTTGCACAGCAACTGAAGAGAATGAATGCTACTTTCACGAAACAACTCATCCCCAGAGGAAATTAAGCTCTCCTTTCCGGCATGTCTCACATGATCAAACATGGGAAACAAGACACGATGGAAAATGCTCTCCCAAAATGATGTTGAGAACTTGCTACCTCTTTCATTCAGCAAATCAAACAAAACTTCAAGTGCACAACTCCTAACCTCTGGTCTTGAATCTGATGTCAGGTCAGACAAACCAGACAGCATTGGGAACCAATAATGCTCAGTCACATCAAATGATGTGTCAGCATCAGCATTAATTGGTTTAAGAGCCCCACCAGGTATACGTCCCTGTAATTGAAAAACAAGTTGAAGCACTTAACAAAGATGTCAATTACAAAGAAAAGAACGCAGCATTAGTTGCAAATTCACAAACATGGTTTGAAATAATCAATGAGATGAAACAGCTAATATTAACTTTTTTTCCCCTGAGAAGAGCAAAAGAGTTCAGAGAAAACTTTTCAGTTTAATAAAAAAATTACAGCATGCTGATCATAAGAAAGACAATAAACAAAAGTCCATTTGGTAGAAGGGTTTGCTACCATGGCTAGTTTTAGACCATACTCTTGACTATTTTAGTCTTACAATTAAAGATATCAAGAGCGGAGAAGTGAGAACAACATGCTCCAGTAACAAAAGCTGAAGAATGAAAAACAAACCTCTGCCAGACGATCTTCACATATACGGAGAAGGGCCACAGCCTTCAAACTTATACGATGGGAAGTTTTATTGTTGGCAAACCTAATAAGACAGTTGACACAGTCCATAAAACAATCTCCGACAACTTGATCAAAGTGTTCCAGTATAACTGCAAAGAACCTGCTGTTATATTCATTGGAAAAATGAAGAGAGGAATCAGTCAAAAAAAAAAAAGAGAAAAATGGCAGTTTCTTACCCTGTTCCACGTTCTCAAATGCACTTTCAACAATTGATTCCAAATCATCATCCGCAGCAGCAGTGAAAACCATGAAAACACATCGCCATCCAGATTTTATGCTTCCAACCTTTGATTTTATCATCTGCAATAACACCATCGTAAGTCTCAGGTATCACACAAGGCTCCCACGTGAATAAGAAAAAAATGGCAGTTAGAAGGATAGCTAAATGCAACGAAAATATATTAACAGCAAAATGTAGATGATAGAGGGAAAAACATCAGCTAGAAGGATAGTTAAATGTTAAGAAAATCTGAGCATGCAAACATACCTGAACAATACAATCAACAATAAGGCTCCTTATAGTTCCACTTCGACTATTCCGCATGAGAACGACAAAAGGTTTAAGAATATCATTTTGAAAAGTAAAATTGGTCAATTCAGCACGCTCCAAATACTTCATACCAAGCTGTCTCAAAGAATCTATGGCATACATAGCAATTTTCTCATCAGTATGGCTGCCAGCAGAAATGAAATGATCTGCAAGGACAGTCCATATTCTAGCCCAGACCTGGAAGGCACAACATTAAAATTTTTAGAATATAAGAAAGCAAGTACTTTAGCAGGAAAATACTAAATCATTTTTGATATATAAATCAATTTGTAAAACATAATTAGATCTCACTAAGACAACCTAACAGCTCATGTCTGGTCAAATTACACATCTGAAACTAATTATTGTATAAAAGTGCTAATATGTAGTAAAAGAAAACCAAATTAATATAAAATGTTCTATTCTTTTAAATTAGATTAACTTTACATATAAGACGGTCAGAGCATTTTAAGAAGTCCTCTCCAGTATTCCTACACATTTCCCCTCAATATTTTGATATGCACATTGAAGTAATGCATATCCTAATCTACATAAGGTTCAGAATATGACAAACCATAAAATCTTGACAAGTAATTATAAACAAAAACAAGAAAAATGTTGCAGTCAGTAAGTCTGAAGGAAATACCATACGTATACGAGCAATATTGTAATAACTGATCTCAACAAGCTTCTGCAAGCTGAAAACACGGGCTGGGGTTTGTCTTAGTTCTTCTGCTGATACACCACAGAGAGCAGTGAAGAACTCCACAATAGAATGACTAGGCAAATTTTTCGCTATTTGTAAAAACCTGTTCAGCAGGTTTCCCAGCCAATTCTTTCAGTGACTGCACAACAGCATCCTTGGAGATCTGATTTGATCCATGCATGACAGTTGCAGCAATAGCAGGAGTTGTTGTAATAAATTCAAGCCGAGAAACACATTCAAGAACAGCATTCCACGTGTCTTGAAGAGAGTCTGGTTCTGAGTCACATAAACCCAATAGAGTCCGCAATGCTTCCACATTTTTACTACGCATATCCCTTGGGGCATGCAAGAAAGTAAACCTAACATCCAAAATTCACAGACTAAGCATTGTAGCTAAACTACTGCCAAGGATGAAGAGAATTACAATGATTGACAAATGAACTGCACAATTAAACAAATGTAATAATGATTGATGCAGGGGATGGACAACATAAGACAAGGTAAGACCAGAATAAATACAATGACAATGTAATTTAAAAATGGGAAGGACAGGGTAAAGAAACTTTGGCAGATAATAGAAACAAAAGGAACTTTTCCAAGTACAAAAAGATAGCTTTACCTGACAAGAGATGTTAAAAAGGCATAACGCATTGTATCCATTCCAAGGACATATGTGATATGTATCCCAGCTTTAAATCCTTCCATACAAAGAACAACCCTCGCTCTATTTTCACCTTCCTCCATTGTAACAGAGAAGGTAGCCAGCAGCGACCATCCTACAGCTTCAACCATGGGCTTCACAAGTTCAATCTTCTCTGCACTGTAAAATATTCTCTTGGCTCCTTGGTTTTTGATGATAGCCTGTGTCTGCTTAATTATTGCTTCACTTTCAGACTTAACATCAACTGCTAATTTTGGTTTAGGTAGAGCCAGGTTAAGGATACTAACAAGGCGGCCTCTCTCTTCTCCCTCTGGCTTTTGCCTGACACCTTCCCAATGCCACTTGCATCATCTTTCATTTTTATCTCTTCTTTAACAATAGAATCATATATCTCTTCCAGAAGTTCAGTAGGGGCAGACTCTTCAGGATCATTTGTTGCATTCATGCGAATAAAGTCTGACTTGGACATTTTAGGCCAGACCATGGGGTTATGGGCATCAGTATTCAACATTATAACCGCATATGCAAGAACATATGCTGTGTCTGCATTCTTGAAAAGACCTGGATTATCAGCACAATACCTGCCAAACACAAAATGAGACAATTAAGCATCACCGATTCCTGCAGAAAGGCATGTAGTCAGCAAGATAAGTGGACATGAAGAATTGTATTTAAAAAAAATCACCAAAAATACCTTAAAATTGTTCATAGAAAAGTAATGATTATCCAGCAAAGGCATGTAACTCCTATTTGCATTGGCTACTAGCCTCATTATAGAAAGAATCTCAAGTTTTTAAAAAAAAGGTTTGGCATGATGTAGCAGAGATTTTGATATTTGATGATGATAGTGGTAAGACTTTTAATCTAAGCTAATGAACAAACAACAAATGGACGTATGAGGGATGGTTAAGATATATTAGGATGACGTTCTCAAGACAGTAGAATTTATCTGTCCAATGATCATTCACACTTCCAACAAAAACCTTAACAGTGATATTTTGGCATAAAATCTACCTGGAACGGCCAAAGAACCATCACTAAACTAAAGAACATTTAAGTCTGTTTCTATAATTTAATAGACAGGCTTATGTCTACGTTTCAGGAAAATGACTGCATCATACCCACAACATAGATATCCCAATACCTTTCTGCAAACTTTTCCATGATGCGATCTATCTTTTGAGCCTCCCCAGGAAGACGAAATCCTTTAAGAAATTCTCGTATTGCAGTATCAAACTTCATTCCTGTAAATGTCATTGAATCGACATAACCATGCATGACAGCAAGGGGAAATTCCTCATGTTGACCCAAATAATCACCAATCATTCCCTGCAACAATACTAAGCATTAGACCGCTTCTCCAGGAATTAAGCAGAAGTTGCATCGTATAAGGATTCTACCTTTTCCAGACTGGGAGTATTTCTCAGAAACTGGGCAACTGAGGCAGGATTATTTTCCACCAATTTATTTGATATCAGGTACCCAATACCCTTCACCGGTTGCCTGTTGAACTGCCATATAATTGAAACAATCTTTTAGATTCTAATTACAATTCGAGAAATTGAAGATTGTTGAACTGCCATATATCAAATTGCAGAAAACGTCCAGTCTGAAATGCTCCTTGAGCATAAGACCCAATCACTTACCTCAGAGATGGCAGCTTCCATGGTAGATTTATGAGCTTTTGCCTTCTCAAAGTTACTGGGAACATCGTCCCTGCTTTTTAACTCGACAGATTCTCCAGTCAGATCTTCTTCAGGAGACCGGCTACCTCCCCTCTTCCTTTCTGATTGTCTTCGAGATTTCTCCCAGTCAACCAGTGATTTCAGTACATTGACAAGGCACTGAAGAGTTTTAAGTACAAATTTATCAAACAACAGCAGTGGGCATGGAAGCATAGAAATACAAACGAATAATAGTCTCAATACTTGGCAAGCTTATTTAGTAGAGCTTGTTCATGGATTAACATGCCTGGAGTGCAGAACCCTTGATTGATGTCGTTTGGTTGGCTGCAACAGGGTTTGGGTCAGCACTTTGTGCCCCTTGAGCAATTTTAGACAGAGTCGTGACCTACAGGGCCATAAGGCAAATGGTATGCTTGTATAAAAAAGCCAAGAACAACATATAAACATATAAATAGATGACATGTAAATAGTAACTAGGTTCATACCATGCGCTCAAATAAGTTTGGTGCCTCTAGATCACAGTCATAATTCACATAAACATCAACAAGCATCCGGGGATCTTTGCAAACTTTTTCGAGCATCCTAAAAATGTAAATAAAAATAAAGATTAGATAATATTAAAGAAAATCGCAAACTACGATGCTGGTGATGAGATATGAACAGTGAAAACCACACAGTTTAACTTAAACCAATTAGCCCTGGTAATTGCAACATCCAATCAATTAGAAAGGGCACTGTACCGAAGAACACTCATTTTTTGGTTAATTGGGAAGTCTGCACCATCCAAAGACCGCAAAACAATCAAGGGGAAAAAGACACCAATTTCACCCTGAAAGAGATAAGAAAAAGATACTCAGGCATCAAGCAGAAAGAACTGGCTCAAACAATCTGCCAAGATGATAATCATACTTTAAGACTCTCTCGGAATCGCAACAAAAGCACAGCAAATATCCCAGTAGCATACTGCCACAAAGAAATAAATAGTCAGGCAAATTATTGTAGACGGTTCTTCCAACAAATAAAGAGAGTACATAAGATAACCTGAAAAATGACAGGGGACTGTGAAACTGAAGCCCGCAACAAAGCATATGAGAGATACGCTTTCACTGAATCAATGAAATGAAAGTTCTTTGTAAATGAATGGTTAACCCCTTCCAACAAACCCTGAAATAACATAGGCCAGAAAATATGACGATCAACATTAGTAATCATTCCATTATTACCTTTAAAAAATAAACAAATTGTGGTATTTTTAAAGCAATGTTTATGCTGAGGTTCTTTTAGGGCTACCAATCCTCTTAACAAGAGAATACAAAAAATGATGCATTTATAAAAATGAATCCAGATATTTGGGAAAATACTGAATTCTTGTATGCAAAGACTACAAACCAACTTTTTACAAAGAATTAAATAAATTCATAAAATTAACCTGCAGAAGTTCAAGAGACAGAATGCGTGTCTTGGTTGTGACCTCATCAGTATCTTCCTTCATACCCATCTGCAAGATAAAAAATTTTATGAAGGGAATGAAAGCAAGGACTTCAGAATGGCAGAATAATTGGTGATAAAAAGAACCAACCTTGCAAAGGGTGCGGAACACTAGTAATGCATCGCGTTTAGCAATACTCATGCTCTCAAGGTCAATCCCTCTAAAGAGAAGTTCCAAGAATCATGACAGGAAGCAACAATATGCAAAGGAAAGAAAGAAAACCAAAACTGAAATTTTGGGTAAAATATTTGCAGTACATACCTTGTGATTTTTTTACCATCCTCAACATGCACAACTTTGTCAAGGGCAGCCTCCTAAACCCTATAAAACATTTAAGTACAATTGTGAGAACCATAAACAAAATAAAATAAAAATAAGCTTCACCAAAGCAAACACCTATAGACTGATAAAACAGGGTTCCCCAAGTCAAATTAATCAAAACAACTAATGGCAAATAAAAGGATGCACCTTAATATCAGCACCACCAGCAAGGTTCTGAAGTTCCTCAACAGATGCAAGTGTGGTATCCTTAACCTGATTAAGTGCATCCCCTAAAGTCATATCATCGTCATCTTGGTCATTTGAGGAAGCTTTTTCTGCTTTTGAGGCAGAATTCTCCACGGAAGCAGCTTCAGTATGATCAGAAGAACTAGATGAAGTAGAAACCTGGATTCCATTTAAAAAATATACGTTTATCAACTTTCTTCCTGATATAAAAGAGGGAAGATAAAGTAGTTAAAGGTTAGATTTAAAAAATCCTTACTGGATCAGCCTCCATTCTCCTAAATATGATGCTAATCATCTGTGTCAGCATTGCCTTTGATGTCACTTGGTTTATCGGGCTCTTGCTACACATCCAAGCCACAAATTATGACAACTATTAAGTTGGAATATCACTATCTTCAATAAATTGAAACAATACCTGTGAAGAGCAATATTGTAGCAGACTCTGATAACTCCAAGCAAAGGTTCCCCATGGACTGCATTTTTAGTAAGCAAATTGCAACAAAACTCAATTCAGATGCTACAAAATACAGCAGACGAGAATACCACATGATCCTGGACAATTTACCTCGGAACTTTGTGGATGCTACAGCAGTAAGAAGTACCTTCAACACTTGCAGAATTGTACTGCAAACCATTTTCTGGAATTAAAATGCATAACAAGTGGCATAAGCTAAAAATAGGTTAACAGACACAAGGCCACAAACCTGTCAGGAGAAGAATTATCAACACAACTGCAAACCATATTCAGAATGTCAGTAAACAGAGTGCATTTTTGCCACCATCTAAACCAGGATCTCCCTCCAGATGATCGTAGGCAATTAGTTTCTGTGTTTAAGGAATTAAAACAGATCATAAGTAATCAACTATGTAAAAATGAAGGCATTAAAATTCCCAAATCAAAGAACCAAATAGGGAGCCCTTTAGGAATATATAGCAGGTATGCAGATCAAGAAAGAAAGAAAAAACTACATACATGAAGACAATCCAAAGCAGGTTCAATGATTTTTAAATTGCTTGTCTCAAATGCCAGTCGAAGAGGATTTAAAACAAGCTCCGCCTCAGCCTCTCCCAAGGTGTATCCTGCATTTGCTAAGGCAGTTATTATAGTTCCATTTACACCAGTTGGCTTACTATCATGTTCAGTATCCCCAGCACTTTCTGGAACTGTGCTTGATCCATCAGGTTCTGTTCCAGTTTTTTCAGTTTCAGTTTCAAGGGAACTACAAGACAAAAATAAAAATTAGAGGTCATTGATAATTGTTAAACTTCAGTCATGATCACATTACTGCTAGTAATATCAATTTATATCATATTTTACAAGGCCACATGGGCTGAATCTGAAAAAAGGCTATGGTGATATACAAAACTTCAGCTGTTGGCCTATGGAGAACAACAATTGTAAACTAAGAGAACAAAGAAATATACATCAGAAAGTTATTTTGTAGGGTTTATATCTTGTGTAAGAAACAATGGATGAATCAAGTTGGAACCAAAAAAGGAGTAGCAGGTTATAAGAGTATGATCAGATAAAAACCTTCCATCTCCAGTGGGAGGCGCTACTTGATCTGGCTCACTGGATGAAGAATGCTGATTTGTTTGCTTAGGACTATCTGAAGAAATGCAAAACGAAAAATAATCAAAAGCAATAAATGAAAGCTATGAGCCTATGACCAATCCACATCAATTTAAACAAGAAAAAACATGAAAAAGATTTCACAAATTGAAGAAAACTAGTGACCATATCATCTTCTAATGTATGGAGACAGTGCATAGTAGGAAATGAATAGCCCAAATCTTTACTCTAACTGTCTACCATCCTCTCTCTTTTCTCTCTTAATTACATTCTTCCTCTAGCTTTCTGGTGGAAATGAAGAAAAGACCAACTCCTAGAACAAGCATTATAACAAGAAAAGGAACTGGGATCGTTATCAATTTATCTTGACTTTATTCTTTTGCATTTTTCCATTTTGACTGAAAACAACACCTCTTCTAAGTTCCATCAGACATGAAACAGAAATATCATTCATTTTCCCAATAAAATGTGAAATTAATAAGTTAAATAAGATGGGCATCATTTACTCCATAGAAAGTATAGTTTCTTAACCTAATGCCAAAAGAGATTATAGAATGAAAAGCGCTACAACTACTACTAAACTCCACTTTATATCCCTAAATAGTAAACACCATTCTAATTGCATTACAAGTGATAGTATAGTAGAATGCAGGTGAATATGAAAGGAAAAACTCATACAACTAAGCAACGGTTAATGCAGTAGAAAATTCAATAGAGCATAATCCGAACTTAAAACTTCTTTAACTCACAAGGCTGAATTATTCGCTGAGAATAAAAATTAGACTATAAAATAGCACTAGAAAGAAGACAGATTTAAAACAAAGAAATTACAATCATAAACACAATTCCAGATAAATCACGAGCAAAAGAATTTCTAAGAAGCAATAAAAAACGATCGATATAAATAAAATTTTAAAAAAAATGAAGTATAAATCTAACCTAGATAAGTTTGAATGGACTTTTGAAGATCGGGATACTTTTTGCCGGCACACTCCTTGAGCATCGACTCGAAAGCCCGGCTCACAAATCCACCTGCCGCCATTTCGATCTAAGCCGATGCTTCGAACACGACAGTTCAAAAGCTTCCTCCTCCCCCACCTATAACGAAAATGTCAACGCCGAAATGAAGTGATTAGCTATTGTTTATAGAAATTGAAGCAGATCGTTGAAGAAGAAAATTAGGATCAACAAGTGTGTACATACAGATAGAGAAACAGAAAAAAATGAAGAATGAAAACTACCGCGCTCTGTTGGAAGAGAGAATCAATTGGAGACGGAATTAGAGAAGTGTGAAGATCTGGATGTTCAGATCAGATGAGATCTGTTGTTGAAATTGAATTGATGATTGTATCAATCTATATGACCCTGAGCGATTACTGGGCTTGTAGATGCGATAAGCCCAGTTGATGCTCGGTTTTGATTGGAATTTCGCATCCATAGTAGAGAATAAACTTTCTTTTACTTTTTCATTTTCCTTTGTTTAATTTTGTGTGCTCAATTAATATTAGGATGAATTACTCTAAATACCATTGAATCTTAATATGTTTTTTATCAAAGGGAAAATTTCATTCAAATAAAAATATCATATAATTACGGTATGGAAGCCTAAAAATAAAGAATTAAAATGATAAAAAAAATGATGCACCAAACAGGCCTCGAATATAAAAACAAAGAAAAGAGTAGATGTGTAAACGAGCGAAAAAAGGAGAGACAAATTGCGGTGACCGTTAACTATTATGAAGTAAAGTCAAACTTCAACGTCTATAATGGGCACGCGACAGTCTTGATGACGAGTACTATTGACACTGAAATAAAATTTAAAAGTCGGACTGACTAGGACGATAGAGGAATTATCATTAAAATAGACAGGTCTTTTAAAAAAAAACTCGACACCGTCGAGAACTAAAGATCATCTGCACAAATGACATAAGAAGGAAGAGATGTAAGAGCTATCACTACCGATCTCCATCCAACCTAAAAAAATAAAATAAATAAAAAAACAATCAAAATTGAAGAGAAAAAATGATTTTCCCACTCGTTTTTTGTTTTGAGTCGATAAAAAAAATTGATTTCTCTTTTAAAATCGAAGCTCAAACTTAAATTATAATGACCGAAATTAAAAAAATTTAACAAAAATATCATAGAAAATTAAGTAAACCGACTGAAAAAATAAAAAAAAATCATCTTACGACTTGAAAAAAAAAAAAAGAAAATTAGTCACCAAAAACGACAGTTGGTGGCCGAAAAGACTACATTTACAACCAATGTTTAATCAATTGAATTACAACATCGAACGTGGACAATAGTTTATGTCCCCATAATGAGCTAAGGATGAAATAATATCATTTTAATTTTATGAAAATTCAAAGGTACAAATTCTCTTTTATTTTTTATGAACTCAAAAAAAAATTAAATAAAGTTTAAGTTATAAAATAAAAATTCGAATAATTTAAAATTTTATTAATTAATTTATTAGTTTATTAATTCAAGTCACTCAATTTTGTATTATATATTATGTATATCACAAATGAAAATATTAAAAAATATATATGCATAGAAAACCACTTAAATTAAAATCAATATGTATTTAATATTATAAATATTTATAATTAAATTTGTATAGAAACTCAAAAACTCGACTCAAATCGATTTGAAAAAAAATTTAAATAAAGCTTAAATCATAAAATAAGATTTGTAAACTCAAACCGAAGCCAAACATCGTCTTTAAAGAGGCTAACGGAGCTATCGTCGGCGACAACGAAGTTGCAAAGCTGGGAGGATCCTTTGAAACCCTTGATTTTCATTCCCAGCAAAATTTCTAGAATTGGTAAGCTTAACTGCATTCATTCCATGCGAAAGGAGAAGAAACTTTTTCTTTTTGAGATCTGGGTTTTGTTAGTCGGTATGCAGTTGTTTGTCACAATCTAGTGATAAAATATGAAAAAAGGAACAAAAAAGGGTCTAAGAAGCAGAAGAATATGAGATTTAAGGAGAGAAAAAGTTTGAAGCTTTAGGTTTTGATAGACGATGAAGAGAATTATTACACAGCTCAGCAATATGTAACTATTTCTCAATTCGGAAAATTATATTATAGGTTCGTCCCGCTATATCATCTATCGTACTAATTAATAAAAATTATTTATTTAATTAATTTTTTTGTTATTTTTTTACAGAGTGAATCTTCACTTATATTTATCGTAAATTAAATTAAAAAAAATAAATTTTATCATATAAATCTTCACTTGATAAAAGATAACATAAAAAATTAATTAAAATGATATTTTTATTAGTTAAAATCATAAATAATGTAGCGGAACGGACGTATGATATAATTTTTCAATTCTAGGACACTTGCAAATATTTTTAGACACATGTCGATACTGTCACCCTAGGCCTAACGGTTCTCGAGTAGCTGGGCTCCAGTCAGCTGCAGGCGTGTTGGGCCTCTGCCTCATCTTCAATCTTTGGGCAAGCCTGTTTAGTAATATTAAACGAAACGGCGTCGCTCTTAGCTCTCCTCTTTGGCTTTTCAAGTCCGACCGGCTCAGTTTCAATTTCAATCTCTCTGAGCCCTAATTGCTCGAGTTTCCCCAATTCCATTTCCTTCTTTTCAGATTCCATCGTGACATTGTTTTATCTAATTAATCTCGGACTTCGGATTTAGTGCGAAATTGATTAACCTAATCTCATTTGTGGAAGACAAGCAAAGGAAGAAAGTGTTTAAATCTTGTTTTTTAAGTGAACTATTAAGATTGTAGTGACTGATAATAGACGAGACATTAAATCTTTTAAGCAAGTTTAAAAATTTGAATATTGGTGTTGCGAATAGAACAATTAAATTGAAAGAGTCATTGAGTTTATGTATTTGAGGCGATTCCTTCGGAGAAGGTTGGCCTTTACTTAACACTGTAGGTGTTACCATCTTTTGATCCGAAAATTTATAGTTAATTGATTTCTATCGGACGCGAGAGATTATGCTTATTGCTACCACTGCTGCCGCGCTGCTGGTGGTAGCAACACTAGTAACACTGTAAATGAAGAATGCTGCAACTGATTGTGCCATGGCCTTGGCATCACCTCCGGTTCAGTTGTATCCTCTTCCCGAGACATCTATTTGCAAACTGCATGCCGGTAACACATATCCTCAGTGCTGCAACTGCACCAGAGTCTGTCTGCTTTGGGACATCACCCGTTCATCAAGACGAGCTCCAACCATAAGCTCCAGCTCATGTTGCCTAAGCTAAGCATATAGGATTCCTAATGTATGTTTGATAAAAACTAAACCTAGGTGTGTTATTATTGTAAAATGCAAAGTGCACTCAGATTTATCTTATCTGCCTTTGGAGTTGTGAATGGCGACTATATGATTAAACAAGTCTTATGATAGGTGTGGCTATCCACTCAGTTTCCATATGCCTCCATGGGCAGTTGTGTCAGTTGTAAATGAGCTTAATTGAACTCAAGCAGCTCGATTATATCTCGAGTCAAGCTAGAGCTTATAAAATATTGTTCGATAAAACTTGAGCCGAGTACTGAGCCTCGAATTTTAAGTGAGCTCCAGCTCACCACTATTTAGACTCGACTCGGTTACACCCCTACTTGGTGGTAATTCACCATGTATGTATGTATAGAGATATTTCCTTCAACAATAAAACGGTTATGGTAAACTCTGACTCGAAGTGGAGTGGCAAAAAGTTTCAAACAAGCCTGAGATAGTGTCGTTGCATCCCGATGCCCTTGTATAAGGTTTGATTACTGATCAAGGTTGCATCCTATGACTAAAAGATTAACGGGTTCTTACTTCTAACTGATCAAGGTTCCAAAATCTAAAAACTTTCAACACCGAAAACATGTGCAGTATTTCTTATTGGCATGAACAAAGAGTAAAAAGGCATCCAAATACAAAAGCAACCTGGTGTCCAAACGCATTGACCGACGCTAATGGTCTAAAAAAGTTTGCAACTTAAAATTTTAAGACATGGCAAAGCATTATATTAGCAGCATACCAAAACACGGTATGGTGTAAGTGTAAGACTCCTGCTTCACACTAGTGCATACTCCGCATGATGCCATGTAGGTAGCCCCCTGTCATCACGAGGGACACAAGCGATACGACACCAGCAGGGAAGACTTTTCCCGACCTCTTGAAACGAGAACCCATCACTCCCAAAAGTGCAGCAGATATACCTTCAAGCCAGATATCATTAATGTAAATAGGGTTAAACATGCTGAAGCTAAAACGAGAAAAAAAATGTTGGAAAGAACTGTATAGGTGTCTCTCTTTCTTTCTTACAACAATAAAACCGAACAACCATCTCTTCCTCTCTCCACAATTTTATCAGCACTCTACAGAACAACAAAAGGGCAAATTGGAATACAGCATTTACGGCAAGTTCAACACTAACCGGCAGACCCTTTCTTCTAACCTCATCACTTGATGCGCAAACCATAACCCACCATAGACAAGACCTTTAGTCCCCAATAAAACCTAAACCATTCCCTTCCTCTTCCGCTCTCCCACCTTTCCTTTTAACAAATGCAACATTGCCGGGGGGGGGACCAGCAAATTGGAATTCAGTGTTTATGAGAAGTTCGACACTAATTGGCAATCCCCGTCTCTTCTAACCTCACCACTTGAGATACAACCACAATCCACCATGGAAGACAACTTCGTATCTCTCTCCCTTTCTTCCCCCTATAAAATCGAACATCCCCTTGGCGAAAAATCAATCTTATCCCATCTCTACTAATCTCATCACTTGTGATATAAACTAATCATCTTTAGAAACATAAAAAACGTAACACCAAAATGCCAACAACAAAAAAAAGTAGACTTACCAAGCCCAATGGATGAAGCAAAAACTGGATTTGTGGGAAGCTGACTATAAACATAATAGAGCACTGCAGCCGACAACCCTCCGGCCGCAAGCGATTTCTGGCTGCCACTCTTCATATACCCCATAGCACCACCCACTACTCACACACAAACATTAACAAAAACAGTAAAAACCCTTTAATCAAAATCAAATATCTGCACATTGGCAATTCCAAAATCCATAACAAATCCATCACCAGCTTAAATCTCAGCCTAAATTACCTCAAATTTCAGCACCAAGAAACAAAGGAAGTCTAGAATTTTACCTCCAACAAGTGCAGCATATCCAAGAGTCAACTTCTGGGACAAAGACAAAGCCATCTTTCTCTCACCGCCGTCGTCCGGAAACCCCCCTTCTCCTTTCCTCCCACTATCGTCTCCTCCGCCGCTGTTATCCCCGCCGCCGCCGCTTCTGTCGTCGAACTTGTCTCCTCCGCCGTTTCCAATGTCAACTTCGACGCCGATCCCTCCCTTTTCCGAACCGACGGTGCTGGTAATAATCGTGGGTGCTTCTGAATCAGAAGATACAACACCAGCTAAAGTCAACCCTTTGAAACGAAGCTGACGGTTGCTGGCCGCTGCAAATCTGGGGTGACCGGGATTGTTAAAAAGCCGTTGCCTTGGAAACGGCCCAAGCTTTGGGTGAAGATGCAGATGAACAAGAGCCGACTGCGATACGCCTATAAACAAATCAGCCATTGCTCTTTTTTTATTTTTCTAATGTTTTTTTTTTCGTTTGATTCTTTGATCCTTTTGCTTTCCAAATTGCCCTTTCCATTTCTCGGCCTTTCTAGAAGAGTTGATTCCTTAGCGGCCATTGTTGACCCATAAAAATGGACCGAAGAAATTCAGGACCCAAAGCCATTAAACCAGGCTGGGTTCACAAGTTCAGGCCTACTCCATTTTACACTCTTGGTCTAATTATGGTCTTAGTACTTTTATTTTACTGATGTTTGATATTTAATCCTCTACTTCAATTTGATGTAACAAGTTTACGGCTCTTCGAGCTATTAGAATCCCTTGTTTCTGATCCTTCTGAAAAGGGGAATTTGAAGAAGTGCATTTCTCAGGCTAGGGAACACTTGAATGAAATCGAAAACCCTCCGCCATTAGCTGAATCTTCCCAAAACAGAGGTTTGTTTCCAGAAGAAAAAAAATCCCCTTGTTTTTCATTCTATTTAAAAGCATTTGGTTAAATTTTGCCGTGGGTCCCTGTACTCTAGCTAAGGTTGAGATTTAGTCCATGTATAATTTAATTTTGAAATGCTAGGGTAATTGTTTACATTACTAATTTCAGTTAAAAATTGCAAACATGGTATGTTGATTAACGTATAACGTATGACTCGTTTTATGATGACACTGAATAATATTAAATTGCGGTTGTGGTCGCGGTTGTGGATGTTGCACATGTTGCTTCATTTTTCTTCCTAAAATCATTATGTTTCTAAATTGCTGTTAAGATGTCACAGTGACCTTGAAAACCTTTACGATGCGATTGTTAGGCTGCATTGCGGCCGCAGTTTAATACTATATGGTACGATATGTATTTGTTGATTATTGGACTGAATTCGGCAGGGACAAAGCCAGAATGGTCGAGATTGAGATGTAAACTTTTTGAGCTGTAAAAGAGTGATTTTTTCATTTTATTAACTGATTTTTTTGTAATTTTAAGGACCAAAAGAACAATTTTACCCAACTAAAAAAGTAGCGGGATTTGTTTTTCAAAGAATATCTAAGTGTAGGACTAAATTTCAAAGTAAAGTAAAGTACATGGATCTACTGCATATTAAGACAAGTATTTTTGATGCATTGAAGATTACTGATTTGTGTTCCCCCCAAAGGTTATCTTTTTGAAGGGCATCTTACTGTGGATCCTGAACCACCACAACCCCAATGGTTGGTCCAATCAAATCTCATGAATGCTTTCGCCTCTGCTGCGACCGCCGAATCTTCTGAGGATTCGGGCTTGAATGTTAACACGATCGAAAACGCTGCCAATGTGCTTGAACAGCTTATCAATCACCTCGACACTGTTATACCGGAGGTATCTTTGTGTTCTGCTTGTTAAATCTATATCGGTTCGTGTTATTAGATTGTATTTTGGCATTCACAACTCATATGATTGAATTTATCTTTGGTTTTTCAAGATTTTGTAGAATGAAAGCGGTGTCCAAAGAGTCCCGCCTGCTAGTAAAGAAGTTGTTGCAAAGCTTCCAGTAATTACTCTCACTGATGAAATCCTGGTAAAGCTCGGATCCGATGCAGAGTGTGCAATTTGCAAAGAGAACCTTGTTGTAGGTGATAACATGCAAGAATTGCCTTGCAAACACACATTCCATCCTCCTTGCCTAAAGCCATGGCTGGTAAATTATGTTCAACTCATTTGTTTAGTGTTACGGTACTCTTCTAGTTTCAACAATGGAGGGTTAATTGAATGGTTTTTGTGAGCAGGATGAGCACAATTCTTGCCCGATTTGTAGATACGAGCTGCAGACGGATGATCATGATTACGAGAGCCGGAAGGAGCGGGAGAAGGAGGCCGAAGAAGAGAGAAAAGGAGCCGCAAATGCAGTTCGTGGAGGCGAATACATGTATGTCTAGATGACTTGTCTTATTGGAAATATGCTATATATTCATTGATATTTCATTGTTGTATTCATACATGTGACTGAGTGGTTCAATTAAAGATATTGATGATTGAAAATTTCTTGCACATTATTACATGATTAAGCTTTAGCTTACTTTTACCTAGGATTGCTTTTCATAATTCTATTATGCAAGCCTTGACGTTCTCGACCAAGTCTGTCTTCGACGGTCGCGATGTTCTTGGCTCCTCCTCCGGCCGAAACTTGGAAGTGCTCTTCCAAGGCCATCATTATGTCCACCTGAAATGAAATTCATAAAAGCAGTCTCATGTTGTAAATAGTCTCATGCTGTAAATGTCGAGATTTGAACTCTAAATTTTTTAAATGTGTGTACTTATCTTGAAGAGATGTATCGTGTCGATCTAGTCGGCACCTAGATCTGCAAACTTGGTTGCTGGTGTCGCTGAGCTCACATCGGTTTACAATTGCTTGGCAATGGTGTTTTGCACTGTTTTCAGGGTTTCAGGTTCAGCCTAGCCTAAGCCATTCATTATCAAGATGAGCTTAATTGCAGATTTCACATATTAATGATATCATGAAACTAGAAGATCAAATTACTTTAAATTAAAGTATATAGAGTAGATTCAAATCTTAACATGATAGAGGGACTGAAAACACAATTACAACAAAAAATGTCACTACGATGTTGTTAACTGTTGCTAAATAAGTGATGAGACAATTACGAAAATTTATATAATAGTACATTTAACTTTTTATTTATACATTCAATCAATTCAGTCTTATTTCGAAAAAAAAATTATTACATTTGACTCTCTTAAATATGTTATGGGTAATCTTCACTCGTGATCCTTTTTGTTTAAGTTTTGTTCTACTTTGGCCATTTAAATTAAAAAAAAATATTTTTTCCACTTTTATTTTTGAATATTTTTGTTTTGGTCACTAGACCTTTAGTATATATTACTTGACTAACGGGTAGTTGACATGGCCCTTTAAAAAATTAAAATAATCTATGTGTAATACACATGTAATAGACCATAGCAAATTTATTTACCTTTACTCTTGTCTATATAATCTTTTTTACTTTAATTAAAAATCCTGACTTAATTTGTTCTTCTTTTCTTACCTATTTATGCAAAAATAATAAACACTAAAGAAGAGAAGACACGAGAAATGAAAGCATGTGTACCCTAACTCAGGTTGCAATCTTTGATTCGAAGCCACAATAACAAATGGATACCATGCTTTTATTTCTTGTGTCTTCTCTTCTTTAGAGTTTAATATTCCTGTAGAAATGGATAAGAAAAAAGGACAAATTGAGTTAGGGTTTTTAACTGAAGTAAAGGGGATTATATAAACAAGAGTAAGGGTAATAGATTTTTTGTAGTCTATTATATCTGTATTACACACATGGATTATTTTAATTTTTTAAAATGTCATGTCAGCTGTCCGTTAGTCAAGTAACGAAACTAACAGTTCAGTGATCAAAACAGAAACGTTTAAAAACATAAGTGGCAAGAATAATTTTTTTAAATTTAAGTAACCAAAATAGAAAAAATCTAAACAAAAGAGACCACGAGTGAAGATTACATATATATTATTATACAAATATATGTAACTGTTGCGTCACTTAATTAACAGCTCAATGATCATTTTGTAACAAAAATTAAGGTATAATGTTTATTATGTAAATTTTAAAAGTTCAATGATTATTTTGTATTTTCTAAATAATTTAATGATCATTTATATATTTTATCTAAAATATATTTTGATCAAAAATTATAAAATAATTATTAAATTTATCAAATTATTACATATAATTATCACATGAAGAGAAAGAGTGAGGTGGTTTTTTGGAGAATGTTTTTAACCGCGGAAACCACATGTAGTATTGTGATAAAAAGACGGCAAAAAGTGTTAAGGATGCCCAAAGATTCCATGTCTGACTTTGCAAACGCGTAGACTACAACAGAGTTCCCGACCACTCCTCACCAGCAGATTCATCCATTCAATTCGGACACATTCTTACAATAGACTCATTGTTAATGGCAGATCTATAGGTTGTGTGAGGTGGGCCCGTGCTTTCACCCTGAATTTTTTAAAATTTATAAAAGTTAACAATTTGAGATTTACTAATTAGTCTAGCGGCTAATTATGTTCATCTTATCTTATTTTTATGAGTTCGAATCCCGACATGAAAATATAATACTTCACCATTTAATAAAAAAAAAGCCAACAACTTAATACCATACAAATGCAGATTAACCGAGTTG
This sequence comes from Hibiscus mutabilis, assembly GCA_019671005.1. Lineage (NCBI taxonomy): Eukaryota > Viridiplantae > Streptophyta > Magnoliopsida > Malvales > Malvaceae > Hibiscus > Hibiscus mutabilis. The sequence goes on from CM033745.1 coordinate 54,874,433, forward strand.
GACCGTCCAAATCAGAATTGTATCCACAATGATGTATAAATTCCAAAACATTATCAACCAGGTGGATGAGCAATTGAAGTGAAGCCGTGAGAATGGGACAAGTGGGTCACATGGCACATGTATGAAAATGGACAAAAGCAACTCGTTGTAGTAAATTAAAACATGTGCACACATATAAACTACAGTCGTAATGGAATTTGGAATACTAATTCTTTCATGGGCGGATGTATTTAATATTTTTAGGGTATAATTAACTCCGCTAAAATATCTTTCAAACTCATTATAAAGTACAAAACACTATAATTTTTATAGAAAATATAAGAATCGACCTCATTTAATTTAGTGAGGGTATGCGTCAACAATACTTATTGTAATGCTATGCAAATTTCTTAAACTCTATATCTTACTCTGATCCCACTATACGAAAATTTTAACTCCGCCACCGTACATTTATACCATTTCCAATTGAGACATGCCTCATTTGACTCCAATTTGACAATTACTAGCATTTTTCATTTATCAAATTTTACTATATTTGGTTATAGTTGCGGATCTTGACCATATAGCTTGAGGGTACCTAAATAAAATTTTCAAAATTTAAGAGATTTAATAAAAAAATTGAAAAAAAATTAAGAGGCTTAATGAGAATTTTATATTTAAATGAGAGGATCTAATTAACATTTTTAATTTTTTAAAAATGTTTAATAAATATTTTTAACAATTTTAAGCGGATAATTAAAAATATTAAAAAAAATTACAACTTCATGAAAAATTTTATAAATTGTGAGGGAGGCCAATTAAAATTTCAAAATTATTTAAGGGTATAATACAAAATTTTATAACCAAATTGAATTAACGGTTTAAACCGAATAAATTAATTTTTATTAATTTGATTTAATCGATTATTTTTTTCAACGTCCGATATCATTATCTATTTCTTATCTCATATAAACAATGTTGTTCAAACTGAAATTAACGAGAGAGAATAATTCATTTTATACTATTAAAACTACTCTTTAAGTTTGATTTAATCGATTAGTAGCTTAACCCTAACTTTCAATTGCTGCCTCTAGGGATGAACACATGTTAAGTTGGATTTTTGTTCATTTCGAACCCGACCCAAAAATATAAACTTTATACTTGAACCTGATCCGACCTAATACGTAGTGATATTTTACCCGATCCAAAACAAATAAAAAATGTTTTTTATTAAAAATATAGGGGATAATATAAAAATATAAAAATATATGTATTTATAGTAATTATCCCTATTTTTATTCAATAAAATTAAGGATGCAATTGAAAAATATAAAGAGATGAACATTATTAGAGGTGGCAAATGAGTCATTTGGTTTGAGTCATTTCGGGTTTGACTATATTCGGTTTAACTTCGGATTGGTCCGGTTCTGGTTCAGTTTTAGTTCAAATCTATGGTGATTTCGGGTCGGGACGTCGGTTCGATTGATTTCGAGTCGGGTTAATAAGAGATCGATCGGTTTTAGTTGGGTTTTCAGGCCGAGTTAGGTTTTTTTTACCCTATATATGACTTAATAGCCTGTATATTTGGCTTTTTGGTAAGTTGTGCATCAGTTCACATCTCATCTTTATTTCGGGTTGCCTTCAGTTCGGGCGAAACCGATTCAGGTCCATTCGGTTTAGTTGAAAATCGATTTGGGTCTATTTTCGGTTCAACAAAAATTTGGTTCGGTTTATTTCGGGTTTCGGTTCATCATCCTGGGATCTATTTTAGGTAAATCAGTTCGATTCTCGGGTCTCGGTTAAGCTTGCCAGGTCTAGACATTATAACAATGACCTCTAAATATATGGAAAAATTATACGGTTCGAATAAAATATTTTTCACCCTAAATTTGAACCCAATTCAACCCGACATTTATTATTTTTCACTGACCCGACTAAAACCAATTTTTTTAAACATTCCGACCTTATAAAATTAAGTCGGATCCAAGTACATTTTCATCCCTAGCTGCCTCTTCTACCAGCGACTTATGGGCCCTTTATGTTCCGTCCAAACTGGTTTTCCTATCCATAATACTCAAGAAATAGGCTAAAACTCCAGATTATATATGCACGTGGTTTTAACCAATGGTCCCCACCGCGTTTTACACTTTTTTGGCCCACCAAAAACTGCCACGTGTCCGCTCTCTTGACTCCTATTCAACACGTTTAGATCCTTCACCCCCTTCACCTATATATATCTCTGTGAAACACCCGCCATTTTCATTGTCCGAAGCTCACTCCAACATTCAAAACAAACCATTTTCCCTGTAAGTATCGAGTGATTAATCTTTCGCATTTTGTTGGCTCGTACAGAGATTGACACTGGTCAGATTGTTTCATGTTCAGGACGAGAATCGAACCTTCTGAACAAGCAAAGAACGAAACGTTTTCTTCCATACATGGTGAAGCCACAGCCGGAATCACCCATGGACTGTGAGCCGAGCAGCATCTCTTCCAAGTACAAGGGCGTACGGAAGCGCAAATGGGGGAAATGGGTGTCCGAAATCCGACTCCCCAACAGCCGCGAACGTATCTGGTTAGGTTCTTACGACTCGCCGGAGAAAGCTGCCCGCGCGTTCGATGCCGCGCAATATTGTTTGCGCGGCAGCGACGCTAAGTTCAATTTTCCCGATGACCCTCCGGATATTGCTGGGGGACGGTCGCTTAGTCCGCTCGACATACAAGCGGTCGCGTCTAGGTTTGCCAACGAGTCGACTGATAAGAGCATTTCCAATGACAACAATGTCGGGACGACGACAGAACAGCATACGTCGTCTTCGGTGTCGGACGGGGGAGGCGCCGCAGTACAAGCAGAGAGCAATGAATCAATGGATTGGTCGTCGTTTCTGAGCATCTTGGATACCAACCAAGGGATGTTCGACTATGGCTTTTACCCGGGGATCGGTGACCAATTCTACCCTCCGCCGGTTTACGGTAACGACGACGATGTCAACGGTGACGGCGACGATTTTCCTCAGCAGTCATCGTTCCTTTGGAACTTCTAAAGGCAAAAATATCTCGTTTAGGTTCCTCCATGTCCATTTTTTGAATGGTTGATCCTTTTTCTCACGGATATTATAGAACATGAATTTAAATATAATTCCACAATTGCAGTAACGATTATATTATTGATAAAATCACAATATCCGTAATCATTATATTCATAATAATATTATTATTAAAAATAAATTTACGATTATAATATCTGCAATAATCAATCATATAAGGTCTTGTAGCTGTTAAAATAATTTTGTTCATTTTTTTCTCCTAAATAAATGTAAAAATATGTCTGGTTAATTTTTTATAATATATTATTATCTGACTCATTGATTAATTAATTCGATTTTAGGTGCTTTAGACAGGAGCGAAACTAAGAATAAATATTAAGAGAGGCTAAATTGCTTTATATCAAATTAGTAAAGGTCTATTAAGTATTTAAAATTAAATATTGAGAGGGATAAAAATTTTACTTGGCTAATGTTTAAATTAAATTAATGGACTTAAAATATTATCATACCAATTTTTTTTAGTTCAACCCTTCCCAACCATTAAATGACTTCGTCCATATTTATAAACGTCCATTATGAAATGATCCTCTCAACCCACCTTATTATATTTATAACGTTATAATTCGAACCCTAAATAATATTGAAAAGATATAAATCTCATTTCACTTGACCAAGAGTTAACGTAATTAGTTTGTCTGCTTAAAAAATGACATCATTTTACTAATAATAATTATAAATAAATACAAAATTAGCTTTATTTCCGGTTGATTTAGCAAAATAAGAAGCTAAATTCTTTGAAAAAGGATTAGTAGTTTGAGTTTTATCGCAGTGAATAGAGTAAATTGAATTAGAGGGTTGTCTCACAAAATACATATGTAATTTATGATCTAAATTAATCTGTAAATAAATCAAATAACAATAATTGTACTTAAAAACATGATAGCAAATATTTATTTCCATACCAAATTTTCTTAGTTTCATGTAATTAATATATAATAATAAGAGTAAAATTCACAAATGATCACGGAACTTTGTTAAAAAAAATAAAACGGTAATTAAACTTTCAAATATTACAAAATGATAATTAAACTTTATGTTTTATAACAAAATTGTAACTCAATGATTAAAGGCCGTTAATGAGTAACATTGCAATTATAAAATTTAGATAATAATATATTTAGTCCTCTGTATTTATAAATTCAATCAATTTAGTTAGAATTGAAGAAAAAAAACAACAGCTCTGATCAATCCAACTAGAATTCCCACACAATGCTGAGAATTACCCTTTTCAGTCCAATCTTAAACTTACTTACCCTGTACCAATAACAAAACAAAAGCTTCAATTTTTATTATTCAAAAACTGGGACTTTGCTTTATGCAATTACCCAAAAAAGTTTGTTCTTTTTTCCTTCAATTTTCTCGACAAAAAATTGATGGGGGTTGAAAATATTGTAACAAAACAAATCAAGCACTAACGGTGTTTTCTTATGATGGAATTTATTATTATTTCAATTATAATTAAATTGATTGAATTTAGAAATATAGAGGACTAAATGTGCTATTATCTAATTTTTTATAATTGCAACATTACCCTTATTAACGGCCTTTAACGTGTGAGTTACCATATTGTTACAAAACATAAAGTTTAATTGTCATTTTGTAACATTTGAAAGTTTAGTTACTGTTCTATTTTTTCTAACAAAGTTCACCGACCACTTGTGACCTTTACCCTAATAATAATGTTTTTTAATAGTCTAAATGTTACAAGGTAGTATCTGTTCACATATATTCTTAATCATTTGACAACGAACATATATCTTATAGACAAAATAATTTGAACTCGTATCTATTAAAATAAACATCATCCGATTTTAATATTATTCTATCTGATTTTTTTCCACTTATATAATAAAAACAACATAAGACTAAATCACCATTAAAGATCTATGCTTACCACAGAAAATAAAATATAAATAAAAGACAAGATAAAGAAGCCTTTAAAATACAATTTCCTTTTGCCTTCTTGAATGATAATTTCATCGAGTTTTTTTGTTTAATTATCGGTATTTAATTTATTAACTGACTAATTTAAATTAGTATTATAAAAATTCGTTATAAGAAGATTTTTCTAACCTATTTTACTTTATCTACAATGCCAAAATTTAAACCTTTTTAACTTTATTTTATCTCACCCCATTAGACAATTACCTTAAATTCTAGCATGTGATCAAAATCCCACTAAAAATATCAAATAAATTAATAGTGGGAAACGTTTTTTTTAATAAATTGTAATGTTAACACCGTGTCAATTTTTTAAAGATAATAAAAAAAACACTAATAACATTTTCATAAAATAAAATAAAATTGATAACAAAAACAAAATTAAAGACCCATAATAATTAGAAATTATTAGATGATTTCGGCTCACCATGTCATTTGTGGTTTAAATCAATAAAGTCCATCCATTATATTTTAATTTTCAAATAACTACACATACTTTATTGATATGTAGAAAAAATGTGAAGATTCACTTCGAAAAAAATAAGATGAATGCATTTTATTGGCCGGAACTACGGTTGACGTGGTATGGGATAAAGATAGAGAAAGAGAAAAAACTGAAGATTTCACATAGTGCTTTTGATCGAAAAATCAATCTGATTTATTTCGTATCTCTCGCTCAATGAAAAAATAGGTCAAATTCTATAAGATCAAACCGATGAGACTTAAGGAATGATGGAAGGGAATAAAATAAAAAGGAAATTTAAAAAAGAGGAGAGAAATCATAAATAAGTAAATAAAAATGAAGTAGAAAAACTCAGATTCGTCCTTTTAAGTATTTATTTTGTTGTAGTTATTTGAGTTGTTAAAATTTATTAATTTGTTAATAGTAATAATTGTTAAAATTTGTTAATTTGTTAATATTAATAAAGAGAAAGCGAATAGAAAATAATAGCTTAACTCGTGGATAAACGACCAATCTTCGGTAGAAGAGAAGATTCTATTGAAACTTATTATTTATTTTAGGGTTTCTTGTCTCATTTTCCCCCCTAACATCTAATAATTTTAGATAATGACCGTAGTAGAGACTTTGTCTTCGGTTGAAATGCTAATCAATCATCTACTCAACCCTAGAAGGAGAACATATTACTCAGGACGAAGAAAACTAATTTGGGAAGCTGACTTTTATAACGAGATTTTATAATATTTAATTTAAATTAATTAATTAATTAATTAAATATCAATTATTAAGAAAACTAATTTGTCATACTTTTAATCGTATATAAGGGTTGTACATTGTGAACATTTTGAGTAAAAGTAGGTTCAAATCGATTTAATTGAAAGTCTTTAGTTAAGTTAATTAGTTAATTCAATTAAAATGATTGATTTTGATTTTTTACACACTTGAATTATGTTAAGTACATTTGCTATCGGTTAAAATTTTCTATAGTTGAATCGATTGATTAACCTATTTTTAATTAGGGGTGCTAACTACCGATGTCAATTGAGCGGGGAGGATGCGAAGGGTACTTTTTTCATATTCATTTTTGTCAAAATTTTTTATCTCTTTTTCTGCCCCACGATCCGTTGCGAATACAATATTTAAAATTATCTCTACCCCACAACCCGCAAAACTAAAACCATTCCCGCCTCATTACTCACATGGGTCTTGAGGCCCATCTAATTCTCTCTTTACCCGCCTCGTAGCCTTTTGATATAATATTTTTATAACTATTAGTTAAAAATATAAATCAAATTTGTTATGAAAAAAATATAAAATACTCGTCATTCGAACTCCCACCACATAGTGAAATTATTCTAATTGTCACAATTTTTTCTAAAATTAATAATATACAAAATTAAAACTATACAACAAAAAAAAATTGGACTAAAAAGATACTAAAGTCTATTGTAAAGGATTGAAAATACCACAAATAACATGTAAAATAATATTTCAATTGCTTAACAAATAAACATTACAGAAAGAACTAAAAAACATAAGTAAAAAAAACATAACAATTAAAAAACAACCTTAAAATATAAGAACAAATACTGATAGAATCTAAATAATATACAATATTAAGAAAATAAAATTAAAAAATAGAAGAATAACATATATATGGCGAGGACTAAAGAAAAGAAGAAAAAAATCTTAAAAAAAAGTATAACGACATACAACAATAAAGAATAAACCAATAAACATAATAAATGTTATATATATATATAAATTTTCATAAATATTTCAAGATAAGTTAATGTAAATTATTTTAAGTTTGACTCTGATTCATATTGATATATTAAAAAATATTTATAAATTTGATATGATCAATTTCAAACTCAATTATACACACACACACATATCTATCTATATATATATATATATATATATATATTAATTTTTTCATTAATATCCCAAGAAAAAATCAATATAAATTATCTTAAATTTGACTATGATCAAACCAGTATTGTATTTTTAATAACATTTTATAAGATCTATTGGGGCAGGTGGGGACAATACGAGGAGGTTGAGGATGATGCGAGGCGGGTGGGGATAAGGAGGGTACAAAAACATATCCACGCCTTCCCCACCACCCACGAAGAATCTAATTTTTATTTTCATTCCTGCCCCACAACCCACGAATTTGTAAACATCCCTGCCCAATTGAATGTGAAGTGGGATAAATCCCTGCAAAACCTGCTCCATTGACATTCCTAGTGCTAACTGAGTTGAGCAGATCGCGAATAGTTCGGTCAACACTCGATTCGAAATTTTAACAGGTCGAGATAAGCAAGGTCTAACTCGACTCGATAAATTAGCAAGCAGATCATTATTTTTTTATAATAAGTTAGTTTGGTGTTTTGTGGATGATAACTTTGGACATTAGATTTTAGAATTGGTTCACATAGTATTTTGATTTTCTTTTGTTAAAATTGTTAATTTATGTTTATATTAAACTATATACAATATTACTAGATTTTATATATAATAAATAATAAGGTAAAAATTCTAGCGATCTTAACGCGCAATGAGTTTTTTAACGAGCATGAGTCGATCAAAATTTATTGAGCTTATCAAGTATGAGCCAAATAATTTTTAAGTCGAGTCAAGAACTACTCAACACATGATCGACTCACTGGATAAGTACCTCTACTTCTAATAAATATTACGTTTTATACAATGAAAACTATTTAGTTTGTTCGATTAAATCGAGTTAATATCATTTCAGATTATTTTAAAAATATATAATTTTAAACCCAACAAGTGGTCTCAGAAGGAAAGAGGATTATGTTCATCCTAGGAGACTCGATTTCAAATCGCTTTATCTGCAAGGCGTGAGTACATTATCAAAGGGTTAAGAATATGTATGAACATATACGAACTTGTAATCACCTTTAGACTATATATATAAGGATAGAATCCAGTTACACAGTGTAAAACTTTTTAAGTTTTATACTTTTTTTGGATCGTTGGATGACTGAAACGGATGGCTCAGATTAACAGTCGGTTATGTGAATATTGTCATTTGGAAAAAAAGTATAAAGTTAATCTGAGCCATCGTTTCAGCCATCCAATGATCAAAAAAATATAAAATTAAAGAGTTTTACACTGTGTAAGTGGATCTATCTTTTATATACATATATATAATATTTTGGATTAGGCAGTTGACAGGTCATAGACCAGAGTTATGTATCAAGACGGTTGATCCTATTAACTCTTCGGATTAATACAAAACAGGTTTGGGCTTTACTTCTAATGGGTATTAACCCATTCATTTGTGTTTGTGTTTATACAGCCCTGGTTTGAGTTTTACTTCAAAGTTCAATCGAGTTATTTGTTTTTTTCGGATTTAATTTATTTAAATTTTATAAATTATAATGATTCGAATAAAAACTTACTTTAAATACATCTTAGTCTCTGTCAACTTTGAAAAATATGAAAATTGGTCTCTCTCAATATAAAAAAATTAAAAATATAAATCTTAAATTTTCAAAAAAATAAAAAAAATAAAAAACCTTATAAAATTAAAAAAATAAGAATTAGAATAATAATATTTTCTCAAAAATGATAAATTCAAGGTCTTAAACAAGTTAGCGAATACTACGAGTTTTGTTTTGGTCACTTTTGATGTTCCTCCTGTATCTATCGTTCACCTCTTGTTATCTTTTATGGTCTCTAAGTGCTTGGACGTTGACTTTTCTCAAGTTTAGGTTTTTAATTTGTCGAGGCAGTAATTAGTGACAGAATTCGACGTTATTTATTTAAAAAATTATAAAACCCTTGCGAACCAACAATAAACTATATCTTTTTCCAGATTAAATGATATTTTTACTATTGTTACAATTTATTTTTTAAAAGAAAAAATTAAGACATAACCCCACTAATTTCTTCTAAGTTCGTCTTACCAATCGTGACAAAGCTCCATTGACGCGTATCATTAGTGACATAATTTAATATTATTTGTTAGATTTATTTAAAAGATTATGCGATGAACTTAAATTTGATTTTGATATAACAATGATTAATTTGTAAAAATGAATAAATTTTTAAAGATTCACAAATTGAAAAGGATTTGAACTTAAAATATTTTATAAGCCAAAACCTTAAACCCAAAGTTTTTCTAAGTGTTTGGTACTCGAAAATAGCCAATTTGGTACATGAGTAACGATACGCCATAGGCTGTATTTGTACGAATTTTAGCTACTGGAAAATTGTTTTATTCATAATGACTATAGGGTACCGATACACGTATAGCCGTATCAGTACGCCTTTTAAACCTAGTAACTAAATTTGCTTATGAGTATCGGTACGCCTTATAGCGTACCGGTACGAGGGTTAAAGATTTTTAAATCTTTGCATTTAATTTTCGATCGTTGTTTTGTTAGTTTATTGGAATCATAAATTTTAAAAATCAGTTAACGTGTACCGATACCCTCATAGGAGTATCGATACGACTTTTTGTGAAAAACTTTCAAGGATTCCAATGAGAAAATCAGTATCGATACGACCTTTATCGTACAGATACCCTTTGTAAAATACACACTCCGTATCGATATGGTTTCCCGCATATCGATACGGCTTTATTGCAACAACTATTTCTTCTTATGGCAGGTACCGATATCCGTCCTCGAGTATTGATACCCAGTGTTGGCAGACATAATTTATTGCAGGAAAAATGAAGTCCAACGACTATAATCAATATTCCAACTACCCAAACAACTAGAAATCAATGAGGGAGTATAAAATCAAGTCTCGAAGGTTGCTTCAACAACTATTGATCAAGTCTAAAAGCTTTTATTGTAAAATCTTGTAAACCCACTTGCGTGATTTTATTTGTATTCATTTTATTCAAGTGTTAGAGTTTGAGTGAGCCTAAAATTGTACAAACACCTAACCTTTGTGAGGATTTTCAGTTTGCTTTATTTGTATTTCTCTTTGTGATGGTTTTTAAGACTTTAGGGTATAAATCTTAAGGGAGTTGTAAGGTTATCTCATTTCACCTCAAAAGAAAAGTAAATTTAGTGGATTTAAAAAATCTTTAGTGTGGATAGCTAAAGTAGTGGATGTAAACCCTGTTGACAGGGTTGAATCACTATAAACCTTGTGTCCCAATTTTTTTTACCTTTTCAATTGCTTCCATCAAAACTTTAAATTGTCAATTTGCTTCCTCTTGACCATCATGCATTGATTGTTCATTTCAACATTATAAATATATGAGACTCAACAGTAAACTATATATTTTCTGAGATAAAAATAATAATTTTATTTATTATTCCAACTTAATTTTTTAATATTTATTTATCATAATCCTACTAATCCACCCTTCCAAACTTTTAACTAGATGACACGGAGATAGTAGACGTGAAACAATTTATTCTAAGAACATTATCTGATATAGGTCGACTTATTGGATCGAATTTGAGTATTTTTGGGTCGATCTATTTGAAGTAAAAAATTAAAATTCATAATTATTTAAAAGTTGGACCGGTGTACCGTTTTTGCATGCGATTCTTTGCTAAAATAGACGTATTATGAGTTCTAAATGTCCGATTTATGCATTTCAAAAATGTGTTGGAGCGATAATTGATAATCGGTCGATTCAACAGAAAACACCTCAATCCAAAGTTACCCAAATCCCAATAGAAAAGTTGATTCAAGACAACTAACGTTTCGACCTTAAAAAACTAACTTCAATTTTTTGTCGAGTTATTTACCCCTCCTATACTAGTATCACTATAACACCATCGACTCGGATGTTACAATTGGGCCTCAAGCCCAACCCAAAAATCATAAAATTTTCAATATGGGTTTAGCCCAAACAAGTTATTTCCAAAACATTTAAAGCCCACAAGTGAAAATATAATTAAATAATCAAAACGGTAAAAATGAGCTCCAATTTAATTTAAAATATTTAAACATTCAATTAATACAATTTCAAAATAAGAATTACAGACTCCAACATATAAGGTCCTATGAATACATAGCCCACTAAATCCAAGAACCGTACTCTAGAAGACACCACGTGCTGGAATCCTGAACTGATAGTGCTCATCGATCCCACAATTCGACGATCAACCTACGCACAGAAACAACGATTTCGAGCGCTGAGCGTACAAAGCTCAGTGGTACATATCTACTATACTATACTTCATGCTAATCATAAACATAAGCATGCAAGCTAGTACGAACAATAATGATAGATAAATAAATATGTGGCGCTACCACTAGTCGCCTAAACACATGCTCCCAACAGTAATACATCATACATGGCACACAAGGCCCAACCATACTCGGGATCTCACTAGATCATCAGAGCAAAAACAAACAAGTCATATCACAAACCTGGAGTGAGGCCTGGTGTCACACAGCCTCGCGAACGTACACTCTCTCTGGGTGAGGACTAGTGTCACACATCATCGAGAACGTACACCCATACTCCATATCTCTCCTCAAGTATCACCAGATGAGGCTCAGTGTCACACATCGTCGGGAACGTACATCTGACATCTCCAACCATGGTGATGCAACACTCTTCCACTAGGTATCCAGATCCCATCAATCAAGGTGACTCAACCACACAAGTGCCCATACTTGGCACGTAACAACACACGATCCACCAAGGACCCCTATGGTTTCTATTACAACAAATCACTTAACATTTACCTATTTATTACTCATTAAGCTTGTATATAATTAATCTCATTCATTATCACTATCAAACCACGTTATCACATTTATTCAAAGTGTAATTCAATTATTAATATTCGCATCGATTTTCATCTTTAACTTGCACTTATAGATTATTTATCGTACCAAGTATCGGTACTCGTACACAAGTATTGATACGGTACCATCGGATATCGGTACTCTCACGCGTACCAATACTAAAACTGCTCACTAGAAATCTTTAATTCTATAAGTACAGGTACGGGTCGACCCGTACCGATACAACACCCAAACGCGTACCGATATGGCCAAAGCTCTACCATATACCATATACACAGGTTTGTACCATTTCCTTGAATTTCAGTCTTACCACACTTATTTCGATCCTCAAAGTTTATGAAAGTCATTAGGGTTTGTTTACTAAAACATTTAATCAATTAATATTAATTACCAGCTTCATGAAAATTTATTCGAATATTTAACCCTTAAGCATGATTACTGTCAAATCTCATCAATCTATTCGAACAAACATACAAGACATCACAATTATCTCAATCAATTAAACAATCATCAATTCATCATACGGGCATCTCAAACAACCCTACACAGTCTCTAAAGCCTCAACGAGCCACATCATATTCATAACATCATCATGCATTTCATAAATATCGAGTCTCAAAATACAGGTCTCTACTCATGCTTATTTATCGTCTACCTATTTTGCATATACTAACTAGGGGTGTGCGAAAAAATTTGATCCGATCCATTTATCCGTTGATGCAATCCAAAATTTTGGATATATGATTATTTTTTTATTTTTCAGATAATTCGTATCTAACATTCGAAAATTTTGAATCATATACAAATATTTATTTCACATTCTAATCAGATATCCGATTATTCTATATCTGAAAATTCAATTTTTTATAGATATAGATCTTGTTATATTCGATAGTTTTACTTGTTATATATGAAAAATTGAATTTTTCATGATACAAATCTTGTTATATTCAATAATTTTTTAATTGTTATATTCGAAAACCTAAAATTTTCATAGATAAAACCATCAAATTAAAAAAATAATTAAATCAAATCATTAATTCAGATATTCTGATACCCGAATATCCGATATGAAATTTTGAATATCTAAAAATCGGGTATTTAATTTTTTCAAATCAGATACGGATCGCGAAATTACCTATCCAAAAATTCCGGATATCCGAAATTTTTGGTCGGATCGGATCAGATATCCGAAATGCATACCCCTAATACTAACACACAAAGCAATCGCATTTATAATGCTCATGAAGCGATAGGAGTTCGAGGTGTACTAACCTTAAGCCGATATCACTAAAATCCCCATCTGAGCTTCCCGAATATTCCACTCGACCCGATATCCGATCTCGAATAATCCTCATATACCAAATAATATCATAAGTATCACTTAAACACACACTTTAAAGAATTCGAAGGGTCAAATGCCTAAAAAAACTTACTAGGTTTGAATTTGGCAAAAAGGGACTACACCATTAGATCCGAAACGTCGGGAAACCCTTGGGTAATGTCCCCCTAAAAAAGTCAACGGTCGGTCAACCCTAGTCAACGGACAACGACCCTGCGATCTGGTGTGGCGCGGTGTAGGGTAGGAACAGTGCACTTGTGGGCAGCCATCTGGTGCTGCAGGGTGCATAGGCTTAGGGTACACTTGGGTGAGCATCATTAGGTACGGCACGATGCACAAAAGCATATGTGCACTCGCCCTCTACTGCTGCGCACGATATTTTTAATTGTTATATATGAAAAATTGAATTTTTCATGATACAAATCTTGTTATATTCAATAATTTTTTTAATTGTTATATTCAAAAACTTAAAATTTTCATAGATAATACCGTAAAATTTAAAGAAATAATTAAATAAAATCATTAATTCGGATACCCGAATATCCGATCCGAAATTTTAGATATCCGAAAATCGGGTATCAATTTTTTCAGATTAGATACGGATCGCGAAATTACCTATCCAAAAATTTCGGATATCTGAAATTTTCAATCAGATCAGATCAGATAATCGAAATGCACACTCATAATACTAACACACAAAGCAATCACATTTATAATGCTCATGAAACGATAGGAGTTCGAGGTGTACTAACCTTAAGCCGATATCACTAAAATCCTCATCCGAGCTTTCTAAATATTCCACTCAACCCAATATCCGATCCCGAATAATCCTCATATACCAAATAATATTATAAGTAACACTTAAACACATACTTTAAAGAATTCGAAGGGTCAATGCGTAAAAACAACTTATCAGGTTCTAATTTGGCGAACATACTACACCATTGGATCTGAAACGTCGAGAAACCCCTAGGTACGGTCCCCCAAAAAAAGTCAATGCCCAGTCAACAACCGAACAACCCTAGTCAACGCTGGACAATGGCTCGGCGATCTGGTATGGCGCGATGCAGGGTAGGAACGGTGCACTTGTGGGAAGCCATCTGGTGTTTGTAGGGTGCACAGGCTTAGGGTGCACTTGGGTGAGCATCATCATGTGTGACATGGTGCACAGAAACATATGTGCACTCGCCCTCTGCTGTTGCGCACGCCCACTCACAGGGGCGGCGCGTGAGGCCTCATCTGGTCGTCGAACGGCGGCGACGAGCTCTAGTACTGCTATTCTGACGTCAGTGAACTCAGTGGTGCTATCCGTTTTGTGGTTTGGCCACTGAAAGTGCCTCATTTCAAGCAACCAAAAGCTTCAAACTCTTCACTTCCCTCCACGGTGGCTTCGACGGTGACTCTTCGACCATCGACGGACTCGTCTCGACGAGAGGAACTCAATGGTGTCGGCGGTGTTGACAACGAACAACCCAATCCCCGCTGATAAGAGTTTAAAGCTCTCCCATTTTATTTTATCTCCTATTTCTCTCTCTCTCTACATCTTATCTCATTTTACTTTTCCCCTCTCTTCCATAATATCCTCCCCACTTTTCAACTACCCACCATCTTTAAATTCAAAAACCACATCCCCATAAAATAAACACATGTCATCCCCTCGTTTTCACTTTAGGCTCAACTTAAATCCTTATTCAAACCCGGATCTAAGACCTGAATGATTGACCCAAAATTCGGGTTGTTACAACTCTCCACTCATTAAAAAAATCGTACTCAAAATTTGTATCCATAACCCAAGAAGATGCTAAAACCTTTATAACTCGCCAACGCTCTCAACACATCTCGTTGCGCTACTCTGATCTCATCAACACTTTTTAAACATGATCTTTGTCCTCTAACGGTACAAACATAATCTCCTCTAATTCTTTCTCTTAGATGGAATCCATCTACGCTTGGTACATTACATACGACACACAAAACCCATCGGTACTTCGACAAAACTATCACACCAAGAATGTCATCAAAGAACTTAACTTATGCTGTAGAACCCAAAAGATTGATGCTCACAACAACTTTCATACACCGTATGATGTACAAGAACAAGGGGTTAAACAACCGATGCAACCAAAACGAAACGGTTCTTCTCGTGGTAACTCCTTGAATGAGACTTTAACTCTAATGACATTCTTTATCAAAAACATTGCTTGTCCGGTACAAGATTTATGAAACAATCTACGTCTCAACTCACCGCAAGCAATTACCTTACACTCGGCATGATTACTCATATTGGCAACTAAAGCATCTTTCATTAACTCGATTCACACAAGAGTCTTACAATCCAAACTATAATGTCTCCGAAAAACACATCATCTATACCTTCACTCGAATCTGTCATCACATGCAATCCGCTAAGGGATAAGGTTCCATCACAACCTTGAATCTCATGTCAAAAGGTAACATGTACACACCGCAGTGTCGTACAACCCAACCCACAAACAAACCAAGCAGACTTTTCATTTGGATCTCACTTTGCCGAAAATATCAAACGATACCTACCAAAAATTATTTCGTTACTCAACGAAATCCCATCGAAACTGTGCATTCACCAATCATTTACAGGATCCACGGTCACCCATTTAATTTTCCACTAAGGAACAAAACATCACAACAACTCTGAAGAACTCGATGTTAGATTCCCAACCGAGGAACATCAAAATTGTGCAGTCAATGACGTGGGGTAGGTAGGGTGGACAAACGTGACGATGACCTATCACGAGCGTTGTTGACTCATGACGAGGGCGTCACGAGGTTGAATGGATAAGAATATCACACCTGAGAAGAGGCAGGAACATTAATCCTATATCGGAAAGAAAAAGGGAAAGTCTTAAGATATATAAACGGTAGCACTGTACATCCTATCAGATATATCTTTTAAAAAAAAAGTAATTACTTACGCATGTAATAACTTGACCCAACCTTTCTTTTTCATGCAATAGTTTTCAAACCACGTAGGTCTGTTTAAATACACATGTAATTACATAGAAAATAGAGAGTCAACAATGCTATATTATATATTTTTGTATATTACATGTGATGGATGATGTGGTTTGCTTGCATGAGAACCCTATTTAATAATAGTGATCAGCTTCAAGATGATGCACCATAGTTTGACCATGGAAAATGACTTGCATATGTGAACTAATAACACGCTAAATATATATATTTTTAGTATTTGAATTTGATTTTAAGGTCTGATTTAATATTTGATCTATTTTCGGTTCAAATTAATATTTACAATAAGTGATTTCTTTAAATCATAAATTTAAGTTTAAGAACCAATTTAAGCGAGTAAGTCAAATTCAGATATTTAATTGGACAAAATTAAAGTTGAGGTACTAAATTTATGGACAAAAATCTTCTGTCCCTTTTCGGTCCCTTTATATGTTCTAACACTAAAAAATTAAATTTTAAGTCATGACCCTAAATTTTAAATCTTAACCATAAGCCCTAAACCCTAAAAATATACATTGCCCTTAGTTCCCTAAACCCTAATTCTAACCCTAAACCCTAAACCTATTTTTCTAGTGTGAGGTATAAATAGAGCGCCGAAAATGGGCAAACACAAGAGTAAACATATATTGGAGGGAATAATATAAAAAAGATAAAGGTAAACATATATTTTGGTACATGAGCTTGTTTTTTTTTTCAATATGGTACTTGTAATAAATGACTTATTTGAACTGAAAATCAGATTTAAATAGTATTTTGAACTAAAAAAATCAAGTTCATGTACTTAATTAGACCAAATAAAGTTAAGATGTCATATTTAACCTTGAGTCCAAGATCATGTATCTAATTCGATAAGAAAAACTTGGATATCAAAATGAACATTATTTTTTAATAATCTAAAGATAATTATAAGGTAATATATGTTCATACATATTCTTAACTCTTTGATAATGTACGCACATTTTATAGACAGAACAATTAAACCCGAATTTCCTAAAACGAACATCATATTCTTTTATGCTAGTTGGATTCATCAAAAAAAAATATTAAAACGAAATTCAAATACTAAAATGTATATTAAGAATAAGATGTATCTAATTGGTTCTCTTTCAATAATCAATGTTTTTGGGGGAAATTCATGTAAGCTGAAAACAAATTGATGCCATTCACAAGTCCATCAGTCATATCACAACAAAAAACAAAAACTAATAAAGGGGAGGTGGAGCCCCCTCTATGCCTTCGGCATGGTTTGGCAATAATGGTACACTCTAGTAAATTCAATGAAACAACAAGCCCATTTTGGAGAACTTAAAATGGATCAAACTTTTGAAAGCACCAAAGATCTAAAAGGAAAAATTGTCAAATTTCGACATCAGTCCCTACATAAATCATGAATTTACTCCTTATACTATAATTTCATCAATTTTAATCTATGCATTTTTTTAAAAAGTTGAAATTTCAATACTAACCTGAACTATATAGGGATAAAATATGACTGAATTGTTGGGAATTAAAATCCCTAAATCAAAGAATAATAACTATAAATACTAAAACTAAAACCACTGAAGCTTAAACCCTAAATTAAATATTTAAACACTAAAATATAGTTATTATGTAAACTAAAACTTACACTGACAACATATCAAATAATTTTTTGACTAAATTTATAACTTACGCATAATACATAGAGTAATAGCAGAATATGACTTAATAGATTTGGCGATTACTGTTTGTATCAGGCCGAAAATTCCATGGTTTCAAAAATATTGGACTCAAAAATAATTAAATTAGGGTACATGAGCTAAATTCAAAATAAATTCATGGTCCAGGGACTAATCGAAGAATTTGACCTAAAAATGGCTGGCACTTTTCTTCTGCAAACTTCGAAGTGGTTAGTGTTCAAAAATCAAAACAACACTCATTTCCTTCAAAAAAGAACTCACTTTTCTTCTTCCCATAGCTGGTAAAGATTATAAAAATCCTCGTTTTGTCCCCAATCTCTGATTCCCATTTCCCTCCACTCTCCCACCATTGGTTTTCTTTATAAAGTTTGAATCTTGCCTGAAAATCCGAGATGAATGAAACGAAAACATGGGTGGTGGGCTCAATCTCAACAGGGCAGAAGTTGTAAACACCAAAGGTTGTTCAAAGTTGTTTGTTGGGTTGGAACCAATGTACCTGTCCTCTGCTTCTTATTCTCTTGCCTCTGAACCGGCCACGGTTCGATCCACCGGTCCATTTTCTGGTCTGGTTATTTGTGTCACTGGCTTATCCAAAGGTTGTTTCTGGGTACTTGAATTTGGGTTGAACTTAGCTTGTTTGATCAAATTCTGGGTTCTTGGATTTCTTGAGAATCTGATGTTTGTTATTATTTGATTTTGTTCAGAAGCAAGGAAACAAGTTATGGAAGCAACTGAGAGATTATGTGGTCAGTATAGTCCAAGCTTGCATCCTCAATGTACCCATCTGGTGGTTGAGATATCCTTTCTTATTTTCATTGGTTTTACTTTTTTTAAAAAAAAATGAAAATTGCTTTAAATTTTGGCATCATATGAAACTTGGCTAAAGAATTGTGATTTTCAAGTTTGGTTGAAAAGTCATATGTTTGGATGAAGTTGGATTGGATTTGTGAATTTTCTGTCTATTTCTTGTGTCTCAGAAGTCTAAAATGTTTAGCAAAGTTAAGTTATCTGCTGGTGTGATTAGATTTGGTATGTTTAGCAAAGTTTAGTAATCTAATAGGTACAGATTAAATTTTGATGACCTACACAGGGCTTTGGTCAAAATTCAATATCCAATGTGGAATTTACAGAAAAGGTTTAAGATGATTGGTGTTTTATGACACTTTTGTAATTTCCAGATGGATATTAGGTCTATGATGATGATGGTGGTGGTGGTGACATTTCGTTTCATATGTATGTGTGTTGTTTTTACTGGTGCAATAGTTCTGTCGACCTTGATCATTGTTACAGTGTTAGTGGACGTAAGTTTGAGCATGCTCTTAAACATGGATTGAAAAACGGCTTGTTCGTCGTTACACTTGGATGGTTTGTGGACAGTGTCAAGAAGAATGGTAAGATTAGTATGCTTCTCGATTCATACTTCGCTGTCGTGATATGTTTTCTTGCTGTATTTGAGGATATGCTCTTTTTGAACTGTTACGAGAAGTATGTTTCAAAATTTAGTTAAGAAATAAGAATATGATGATGCCTTATGCTTTTTTCAAACTGTATTTGAGAATATGTTTTTACTGACCTGGTCTATGAAACATCAGGCTATTGCTAAGTGGCTGTTTTTGAACTCTTAAATGCAATCTCCGAGCGCCTTTTTTTCTTCTTAATTTCAATTCTACCATGGAATTTTATAATTTAAGAACAACCAACCTCCTTGCTTACCTGCATCTAAGTTTTGGATTATTCCGTTGATGGTTTTGGGGAGTGTTCATCTTTGTTAGTTGAGGAATTGAATCCCAATCTTGTTAGAGGAAGTAGAACTTGAGTATTTTTTAAAAGTAAGGCGTATTGAGCTATATTTTATTTCGGTTTGTTAGTACATCAAATTTAGTATCACTTGTTGCGTTTACTGCAGTAAGGTTAAGTGAATCACTCTACACCGTGAAGGGTGTTGGAGAAAACGGCACGCGTATAGATGAGTTGAACTGGCTTGTGTCTACTGCTTCAGAAAGCTCATGTCTTCCTTCCGGTTTTCATGATGCTAAGAAGATGGACATGGTACAGAAACAACATGCAAGATTTTCTAGGAGTGCCTCGAAAAATATTATGGACTCTATTCTGTCTGGTCATACTCTGTATATAGATTCTGATATTTCAGATGAACTACGGAATAAGGTAACATTTAATATCTTGCAACAGTAGTAAATAACTCACTATTTCACTTATGTTCGACGTGAATGCTGCTTTTAGCAATTCCTTGAGACATTTAATATGTTGATAGATTCTTGAGGTGGCGTCTAAAGAAGGGGCCACGGTTATTGATCGATGGTTTGTTGGATGTAATGCAAGTCATGTAGTGTGTGAAGCGAATTCTATCCATCAGTATATTGGTCACTCTAACAACATCGTCACGGTGAGTGCTTCTGCATTGCCTTTTGTGCATTATCATAATGGGTTTGATTCTTACTTTGTTTTTGTTTCTCCTGGTTTTCCCACGGTGTCATCACCTGCAATATACAATTATCATAACGACTTGTAAGAATAATCTGTGCTTTGCTATGCTTAAACTGATTTGATAGTGTTAATATGTCTCAGCCGATGTGGGTCCTGAAAACATCCAAGGATAGATATGTGCAGAGACTTGTTCACATGTCTGCTGATTTGGCTCGACAGATTGGAACATCGCTTGAAACATCTCAGAATGGCACTGCAGGAGAGGTACCTTTGAATATCTTGCTTTTGATATTATGGGATGGTACTATTATATTCTTATGGTAATGGCATTTGAGAACTGTTATGGGATAACGACAAGTATAATGATCACACATAATGAAAGAGACGCTACGATTTTATGTGGAAAACCCTTGACAGGAAAAACCATGGGCAGAGGAGGAGAAAATTCACTATAATGTCGAAAGAATTACGAGAGAATGAGTTATATAGATCAATTCTCCAATTCATAAGCTCATACTTGCACCAATTCAGAAACTGAATTTTTTCTTAAGCAATTGAGAATTTCAAAGTCTCCTTTTTCCATGCCAAGTCATCAATTTCTGCTAATTACATTCAGCTAAGTTTTATGTGTGTGCGTGTGTGTATATATATGCTAATGTTAAGTTTCAATAGGAAAATAATGTGGCCAACTCCTCTCAAGATACTCTGAGCTTCAGAACCAATGCAAGCCATGAAGAAAGGCAACAGGTTGTACATTTAGCCAAAACCGGGGTTAGAAATCGCCGCAGTCGTCGAATGCAGGTAAGTGATTAATCGTTCATACACCCATTGGGTTAGATTCTAATGTGGGCTTAACTTGTCGGATAAGAGCTTTGGTCATTTGAAACCATACCTTGTTCTTTTCGTGGGCGTTATATATCACCGTTTATTGTAAGCAGTGTTGCATGTTTTCTTATTTAAATCCACTTGAGAAAGCGCCTGCCAACATGATATTAGCTATTGGATTGAGCGTCTTCGAAGTAGCCGGAGGCGAAGGCACTAACAGGCTAGCTCAAAATGGAGTACGATTAAGTTGTTCCTTTTTTTGACAATCGGGGATTCCTATATTTCATAGCATAGCATGCAAGCTAGAAAGGGTCTTATAAATGGCATGCGTGCAACGAAATCAAGCGTAGTGTGCAAACACAATTATGTTTATACACCATCTAATTATTGTGAATTGTTGTATTTCCTTGAACATCCGTTTTCTTTTTCAGACTTGTCAAATCCCAATTCGCCCGATAAGCCCAAGCAGTCTTTTGGATTCAATTTGTTGGTCAATATCCGAGCCGACTTCAACGGCTTCAATTTTCACAGACTCTTGTAGTGGCGAATCGGAATTCTTTGATGCAAATGGAGATGGCAAGGATTCCGGGGCCTCATTTATGAACGCAACTCGGTCTCTTACAGAAAGGTCTTCATTCTCTCTGCCATGAGATTTGTCCCATTTATTTGTGTTTGTTTTAGGCGTTGTCTTACATTTACCTGCCCTGCAACTTGTTTGCAGTGAGAAAAACGAGTTGATATTCAAAAACCACTTTGTTACCATATTATTTCCGGTCGACCGCTTTTCCGAGATGGGACCTTCTGCACTGACATATTTCAGCGATAATGGCTTTACGTCTTTGCAGGTTTTGGATCATATCTATTCCTTTTATCAGGTATGATTCAAGTCATCAGCGCGTTAATGCGACATATTCAAACATTACATATGGATTGAATACCTTGTTTGCATTGCTACTGTTGTAGGAGAACATGTCGGGTCACGAAATAGAGGTCGCTATTCACACGGACTCAAGGCATGCCGAGCAGCTTCGAGCAGTGTACTCAAGCAAAGAGGCAGATGGATGCGGTGGGAATGTGATTTTCAAACGAATCGACTTCTTAGGAAGTCGTAGAAGCTTTGAAATGTTGAAGCGTGTTAGTGGGGATAATAACAGTAATGTATATGAGCTTTTGATTAGAGCCTAAAATGGCATGCATCATATATAGTAGTGATTTTCAGTCATGGCATCTAACATTTGGCCGATTGCCTGATAATACGAGTTCTCTGTATCGTAGAATTCGAAAGTTGGTAGACATTTTATGATTAGGATTGGCAAAAAAAAGTTCAATGTACAAAATTAACATCATGGAGAAAAGCAATTGCTGCTATCATCTCGCTAAACATTAATGATACACCTTTTCGGATATTTTTCAAACTTCGAGTCGTCTTCCATTTCCTCCCATGTACACAGATACAACGACTAACCTCGACTATCTATGACTTTGTGGTTTTATTCTTTTAACTACTATACCTGAACGATGTCAAGTTTACGGATTTAGTATATCACAACTCGAAGTAGCCCTGGCCGGGGTTCTGAATAGTCAAGGCATTCTTCTTCAAGGAGATAACGCTGTACGGCAACTGGAAGTCTTGCTGGAGTACAAGAACCCTTAGTATGGTGGCCAGTTCCGACATATATGTAAACCTGCAGACGTTGATCTGCTGCCTCTGCTGTGCGCCTGAGCACGGATAGTTCATGCTTCAGCAATTGAATGGCTTCAGGAACATGAAGTCCGTGCAAGTCTATCATCCGCTCCTGCCCTCTGATATTCTCCGGAGGAACTGGATTCCTGTATTATTATAGTTCATGAAAGTGTCAACAAGAACAACCCCGTATTAAACCAACCAAAATCATACGTAACAAGAATTTAGATAACTGAGATAAGAACAATCAATTGCTGACAAATTGACAGACACGGAAACTAGAAAGGTTGGGGTGGAAGTGTAATAGAGGGATCGGACTCGATTGAACTTAAAAGCAGCAGGGCTGAAAACTACCGACAATTTGACAACTTAAGATCTAGTTGGTTAATGTAATGGATTCTAGCAAACTAAAATGATCTGATGATCAATCCAAAGCTTGTTTCGATATCATAAGTAACGAGAAATCAGAATATCACACATTGATCACTCAAGATGTCAGCAACCAATGTTTTATTCTCCACCAGAAAATTATCTTACCACTCAATTGATAAATTACAAGCAATAATAATAATAGCACATGAAGTATGGGTTGATAGGAAGCGTTCAACAGGAATGCAATGACAAACCTCTGGCGATATATAGGTTCTTGAACCCGTCCGTGAGCTGCTTTCATATGCATATGCATATGCATATTGTGCAATTGTCCTTTCACACCGAGTTCCTTTGCCAGAGCCTTGTTGCCAATGAGAAATGCTTGATGCGCCTATTTTAGAAAAAGCAGTAGCAATTAAAGATATGGATAAGTAGAGCTCACTTTGTTTGGCAGATGAAAGAGGACAGCGATATTAGGGATAAATACAAGAGCAGACATCGCATGCAAGATTTGACAGAGTTCACACTTTAAAAGTTGATGTTAGGGGTGAGCAAAACTCGACTCAACACGAAAAGATCCGTCTAGACTTGAAAAAAATTCAAATAAAGTTTAAATTATAAAATAAATATTCGAATAACTCAAAAATTTTAGTAATTAGTTGATTAGTTTTCAAGTTCGAGTCACTCAATTATGCCCGATATATTATTTATATCACATGTGAAAATATAAAGAAGCATAAATGTACACTCTTATATGAATATAAAAAGTCGTTTAAATTGAAATCAATGTATTATAACATTATAAATAATTACAATTAAATTTGTACAGAAACTTGACTCGAATTTCATAAACTCGACATGAATCGAACACCAGCCCTAGTTGATGTACTCTGTAGTTGAAGAATACCATCAAAGTTGGAAAGTACGGACTTTACCCAAATGTCAGCTGATTCAGGATACACATAAACAGAATAATAGTGACCCATACTTTACTTCTATATAGGTTATTAAAATGTCACTATATTTATTACTTCCCAACTTGAGAGTCCAATAACAATTTAACTATGTGAAAATGGTTTCCAAGGACATACCTGTTCAAGATATGCATTACGTAATCGAGCACGGTCTTGAGCTTCTTCTTGCAGTTCAGTGTACATATTCCCTGTCAGCTCAATCATGTTAAAGCAAATAGATATGCAAAAAAGCATAGATTGCTCCTATTAGAAGCAGTATGAAAGCATGAACTTAAGTGCTGAATATTACCCACTGCATCTCCCGTTTCAAGCCAAACAGGAGCTGAAGCACGAGCATGCAACCTACTACCATAAACCCCTTTTCCAGGCGAAGAACTGTAGGAATTAGCTGAACCATGAGAGCTTCTACTTGGCCCAACAGTTGAATCAACAGAATCATGGTTCCATATCCCCGAACCTTGAGATGCCATTTTCCTGCCAGCTAACGCAAAATCTATGGCCGCCTTAGATGGAAGGGAAGAACTAGTTTTGAACGTAAGCATATTTTCCTTGTTGTAAGATCGATAAGGGTTGGCCGCATGTTTTGGAGTACCACTCTGACCATCAGACACGGTAAGCGCAGCAAAGTCTAGTGTGCTCAGATTGGGCGCTGACAAGGTCTTTGAATTCAAGTTCTGGTTGAAACCACCAGCATCTTGAAGCTGCAAAAATTCAAAATGACTTGATGACCCATGGAATGCTTAAAGATTGAAGAGAATTAAGATGGGCAAAACAAACAAAAACTCTGAAAACCTGGAAGCCCGTGGAGTAAAAAGCACATCACAATAACCTAAGAAGATATAACTTCAAAAAAGAAAAGGAAAGGAGAAGAAATCAGGCCTATGAATGAATTGAGTCACCTCAAAACTTAGTGAGGTGCCAGCTTTTCCCTGTCAAACCACAGTTAGCATCCAACCAACTCATTATCATCCATGACAATACATCCATAGCAGATTCCAGCATCCCATAAATATTATTTTTGTTGAAAGAATCCAGCATCCCATAAATACAACAGGGGGGAAGGGGAGGAAAAAGATAAGCAATTTCCGTGCAAAAGTAAGGGAACATAAAAACTGAAGTTAAAGACCACATCCTGGTTTTGACCATAAACCAATCCTTAAACAGTTATGCGAAATTCTGACAACAATAATCAGAAATAAGAAATACGAAACATGAAAATGTAAATAACGGCTGCATCACTAGACTCAGAAAATGATAAATACAAGTACTTTGAAATTGACCAATTAAAAATGGTTGAGCGTCACTCACTTTAAGCTGTGTGAGCATCACAATAGTCAGATTTAAGTCACAGCCACTGGCATAATAAATTTCAGTGAGGCTTTCGGCATTAAATCCAGGGAATTGAGAAGCCAAAAAATCCACATGATTCTTTTCAGTATCATCAGTAACTGTCTGCCCACTCAACATATCATTGATGAATCTGTTTCTCGAATTTCCATTATATGGTTGTCCCTCCATCCCATTGCAAAGTATCTGCTCATTGTCAACAAGTTGCTTGTTCCAAGGTTTGGCTGACAAGTGCAAAGGACTAGCTAAAGTAGGATCCTCCCCATAGAATGAAGCAGGATATCTCAAATTTTCAGTGAAGTTGTTACCATTACCATTACTATTACCATAATGATGCAATAGTTTCTGCTCATCACCAAAAACAAATTCACTACCAGCAGTAGCAAGAAACCTTGAAGCTTCGCTACCATCATGCGAGGATATACCTGCTACAGAGAGGCTCCCAGACCCAATTCCTTGAGAATCATCCTCATTCAAAACCTCAAAGTCTGGGGTAATGTCATCAGGCAGCTGGCAACGCCAAAACAGATGAGCCTCTTCATCATAATTATTTGTAATGGAAGACTCCAACCGGTCAAGCACAACATTTTTAATGGTCCCAGAAGTAGCAAGCCTTGCTGTTGCATCAGCCACACTACTGCTTCCGGATGAAGATGGTGACCTAAGAGAAAACGGAACAAACTCTGCTGCATTAGGGTTCAAAGTTGTTACCTTCATAGGGGCAATTAGTTTTGTGTCACTGATTTGGGTCCCTTTCTTGGATAAGCTCATTCTTTACTTAACATGAAAGAATAGATTCTGAACAGATATAGGAAACTTATGCAGTGGATACACACTGGAGTTCCACCAAATTCTAACCAAAACCTGCAAAACCCCATCGTATCGCATTAACAAGTCAAACTTACAAAACAATCTTAAATTGAACACAATCACACATGCATAAAACCAATCCTTAACAAGAGAAGAACTAATTAACGAATTCTAGAATGAGATCAATGCCACAAAAATCGCAACATCATTCTTTGAACTTCCACAATGATCTTTTACATAAAAACAATGATGATGACAAATCACGACGAAAGTAACAATGAAGATAACTGAAATATTGAAAACCATATTCAACACTCATCGGTTAAAAATTCCTTGCTTTGGATGAAACAAACATAACAGAAATGATTAATTAACACCCGAATGGAAACTACAGATAATCATATCTAACAAATAACAACAAATTAAACTTAATTCAATGCTATCAGTTAACTAACAAGATTTCCATAAACCAATAAATAGACCAAAACTTCGCCAAGCCGCTGTTCAAAACCCTAGAATTCACTTATGAACAAGACTTTTAACCTGAACAGAAAAGGAAAGCACAAACTCCTAAAGTAATCATTAAACTGCAACCTCATTCAATTAAAAACCCTAATCATAATTATTTTTAAAAAAACCAAGCATTTAATTAGACAAACAATTAAAAGAAAAGCAAGAATCAATCAAAACTATAATCTCACATTATCCAAGCCACTACTTAGCATGGATCTCAATTCTCAAGTCACTCCAACAACAAAAAAACAACAATTTTTTTTTAAATTGAAACAAAACAGAATGAAGGAATAGCTGAAAAACACAAGAGATCTGAGAAGAAAACTATACCATTGCGAAACAAATCGAAGGGATCCATAGCTAAAGAGATCAGCTGAGAAGAACAACGCAAAAAGGAGATAAAAAGGAGAATATAAGCAATTAAACAAAGATCGTGCTTGTTTCCATAGATTTGTTTATTACTTTTAAGTTGGGATTTGAGCTTTGGATTTTGTTCTTTGTTTGGCTGCTGTTTTCTCTATTTGAGGTTTTCCTTTTGCTCTTCGAAAATGGCTTTAGCAAATGGCACTACCAGTTTTGCTTACCACCACAAAAAGTATCAAACTAGAAAAGGGTTTATTCGATATTTGGTACCTAAACTTTTTTGACTATTCAATTTCATACCTGGAAGTCAAAAATTAATAAGCTCAAACCTATAGAACTTTTTTTTTTTGATAAATAAGGGATGTTTACTACCATAGACCTCGTTAAAAATCTCTCTAACTTATAATGAAGGAAAAGAGTACTTAATGATAGTATTTACAAAAATAACTATACGAGATAACTCGACAACAAATCACAGAAAAACAATTCTTAACCCAGTTTATAATGCAGAACATTAAGAACCTCATCCGGCGGTTGCAAAAATACGCGCGACTTAAAAAGGTTCTAAGAGCACAACTTGACCATCGTATCAGCTACCCAGTTACATGCACGAGGCGCATGCTCAAACCTATAGAACCTTTAAAATTAAATTAATCAGTTAAATCTCTTTACATGAAAAAAGTTTTTAAGTTTGTTGCATCAGTGTACTTCAATGTAAGTTTCTATGGTGTGAAACCTGCAATCATAACTTCACTTTGATTGAAAGTATATTGAGACTGCAGAAAATTGCATCTAAAATGTAACTTGATATCAATTGGATGGTTAAACAAATGGATATATGCTCTTTTGGTTGTCAGGGAATTATATGCATTGGACTGTTGATGAAATACCCGAGTCATTGATGAACACTGATGGATGGAGAGATATTATACCTTAAACTGTATATGCAGCAGGGGTTTTTTCCCCTAAAATATTGTACTTGATTTATTCCAAATCTATAGCATTTGCTACAGTAAAAGTGAAGTCGGTAGGAAAGAGATTCGACTTTACTGTTCATCCCTATTTTTCAATTAAAAATGTTAAAAACGGTGGGAAAAGGTTCCAACTTCAGTGTAAAATATTCTTCAAAGTCGGATTGTAATCCACCCGACTTCAATTCTTTAATCATTAATAAAATTTACTGTTCAAAGTCGGATTGTAACCTATCCGACTTCACTTTTCACTGTAGAAATCACAATATTCTAGGAAATAATCTGACATCTATCATACTGTGGGAATTTTAAAAAAAAAACAATATTCATGTCTTTTGGCGTGCAGATGAGGGAACTTGTTTAGAGATTTGCAGAATAAAAAGAAAGAAAAATTTCAGGTAGATGGTTTAATTAGCTGTGGGATCCACAAAGTATATTATTTTATTGAGAAAAAAGAATACAAACAAGTCATGTCATCCTTTTCTGATAGAAGGTAATAGGAAGACCAAAATGAAACGAAAAAAGTTGGATGATCTTAATGAAAAATTTAAAAGTTTAATGACCAAAATAAAAGGGTCTTAAAAGTTCGGTGACCATCTGTGTACTTTACCCGAAGATTAATTCTATCTTTCTTATTTTCTTCTGTTGACTTTGTTTTTCTCGTATGTTTCCTTTTTTATCAAAAATAAAATTAGGGTAAAGTACATAAATGGTCACTAAAATATCTTTAAAAATACAAAATGGTCATCAAACTTTCAAATGTTACCTAATGGCCTAGTGACCATTTTGTAATAAAAACTAAAGTTTAATGACCATTATGTAATTTTTGAAAGTTTGGTGACCACTTTGTATTTTTAAGGATAGTTTAGTGACCATTTGTGTACTTTACCCATAAAATTATTATTATTATTTGAGTTAATTGCATCACACATCTCCAAACTATGACTTTTATTTTAATTTGGTCTCTAAACTTTTGAAACTTTCAGTTTCATTCCTAAACAAAGACACTAATCCTCAATGGTGTTCGTTATTTGGTTAAAACTGAATTAACAGACCGAACCAAAATTTAGTTCAGTTAATTAAGTTTTCGGTTGATTAACGACTAATAATTTTTTTAAAAATTTAATTATCAGTTATTTCGGTCTGAAATCAATTAATCAACTGAATTAACCAAAATCTTAATATATAATTAATATATTCTTTTAATTTTAAACCCAAATCCTAAGTCCTAACAATTACCCATAAAATTTAAAATCATGTGTTATTTGGGATCAACACAAAAGTTTGAGAATTTTAAATTGTTATTTAAATTGTTAAATCCCAAGTTTGAGAGTTTTAAATTGTTATCTAACTTGCTGATCAACACAAAAAATGAAAAAAATAACAATTTAATTTATAGTTTAATCCCAATTTTGAGATCAACACAAAAGTGAGAAAAATAAAGTCTAAAAATAAAAATCTAACAAAAACATATTTTCATTTTTTTTCTACTTAAATTGTTATTTGGAATCAAAATATAAAAACTTATTGAAAAGTTTTGGTTATTTCAAAAACCGATCGAACTCAACTTAGTTCAGTTCGGTTAATGATTTTTTTAAAAAAAATCAGTTCTGTTAACGGTTAAAAGTTTTAAGAGTTCAATTAATTCATTCTATTAACTAAACCGATCGTGTGAACACCCTTGCTCATTCTAAATTAGTCCTCAAACTTTTAACATTCTAATATTATCCTCAAACTATTTTTTATGTTAATACACGTAAATGTTTGCATGAAAATTAATAATTTAATAATGATTTTATTAGCACGATATATGCTTAGCACACATTATTACACTAATACTTTAGAGATAAATTAAAATATTCACAAGTTAGGGACCAATTTAGAATGTGAGTCATAATTTGCGGTTAAAATTGAAATGTTCAAAAGTTTGAGTACCGATTTATAATAAGTCATAGTTTGAGGATGAAACTAAAGTGTTTCGAAATTTGAGGATCAATTAACTTTTTTTTATTAAATAGATGTATTACATTTACATACCGAGATTCGAACCCATACAAGATGTAGCAATATAAGTATCCTTAGCGACTAGGCCAATTAGTAGATCTCTTATTCAATTAACTCTAATTATTCTCATCCAATGAATTATATTTTTACCATAAACTATTTTTAATATATTCAATTATTTTAATATTTTTATTAATTAAAAAACAAATATATGCTGATACATTTTTAAAATATAATTTTAACATAAAATATTTCTTTTTGTTTTTAATTTTTAATTTTTTTAATTATTTTTATTAATTTAAGGCTTATATCACAAATAAGTACTTAAAGTATATCAATTTTTAATTTAGACATATAAATTATATTTTTTATCCAAATATGTACTTAAATATATTTTTTTCGTCAAAGTAGGTACGTAAAATATTTTTTCATCAAAATAAGTACCTAATGTATTTTAGGAACCTAGATGAAATATATATATACTTGTGGAAAAAGATAATTTAGATATCTATTTTAACCAAAAAATATACTTTAAATGTTTATTTTGACCAAAAAATATTTTAAGTATCTAAATAAAAAATTCGTACACTTTAGACTAATAGTTATATTCAAACAAAACCCTAGAATTCTTTCCAAAGTTAACCCCTATGGTACGTGTAACGACTTGAACTTCAGGTTAGCGAATCGAGTCTTGAACCCGGGTTTTTGGTCTAAATTAAGAATATTAATTTGTTGTGAAGTGAGCTTTTATTAAATTAGTTGCCATCTTTTATTTGAAGAAGGGGGAGTTTGAAATTTAAAAAAGGAGAAGAAAGGGAAAAATCATAATAATAATGGAGGAGAGAGAGAAGAGAAATGGGTGTTTTAGAGAGAAAACGTTGGAGGCTTGTTTCGTCGTCGGTCGTGCCGCTGTGGATGTCACCGTCAGCACCATCAGCTTCACCACGTTGTCCCGTTTCGTTTGGTGGTCAATGATTTGTTGTCCGAGCCGTCGTTCATCGGGGTAGAGGAGAACAAGCTTCGATTTAGTTAGAAAAATATGTTTTGCTAACCTCTACCAAGAACCAAGACTGTTGTTGAACTCTTCGTCGCCAAAAATGCCATTCTGAAGCTCGCCGCCACTATCTGACCACCGAAGCTTCTCTCACGCACCGCTCCTACGCGTAGATGCATTTTAGTTGTAGTGGGCAGCTATATCGGCCCGAGCTGAGCCGTTGGGCTCAAACCGGTCTGTTGAGACAAACCCGAGCTGGCCCTTCGAGTCGTAGGCCGAGCTACCCGCCGCGCCGCAAGCCGTAGTTGACCATGCCGCCAGTCGCCATTGATCATTGACTGGCGTTGACTTTTTTCGAGGGACCCTACCTAGGAGTTTCTCGACGTTCTGAGTTCGTTGGCACAATCTGTTTGCCAAATTCAAACCCGGTAAGCTATTTTTATGCTTTTGACCATTCGAATTCATTAAAGTGTGTGATTAAGTGATGCTTATGATATTGATTAATACACAAGTATTATTTAGGATCATATATCAAATCAAGTAGAATATTCGGGAAACTCGAATGAGGATTTTAGCAATAACAACTTAAGGTTTGTACACCTCAAACTCATATTGCTTCATGAGCATCATAAATGTGACTGCCTTGCGTGTTAGTGTCTGCAAAATAGGTAGATGATAAATAAGCATGCCTAGAGACCGGTATACTGAGACTTAATATCTATGAAATGTATGATGATGTTGCGAATATGATGAGACTTATAGAGACTGTTTAAGGTCGTTTGAGATGCCCATGTGATTATTTGATGGTTGATTGATTGGTTGATAAATTGTGATGCTTTGTATGCTTATTCGATTAGATTGACGTGATTGTTGGGAATTATACTTAAGGGACAAATACCTGATTTAAATAACTATGAAGCCGATAATTAATAATAATTGAATGAACGAGTTAGTAAACAAACCTTAATGACTTTCATAAGCTTTAGGGATCGAATAAAACGTGGTAATATCGTAACTCAAGAAATGGTACGAATTTGTGATTAGGGTATGGTACGAGCTTTGGCCGCATTGGTACGTGATTGAGGGTCGTATCAGTATGGTTCGACCCATACCAGTACTTGTGGAAATTGAGGACTTCTAGTAAGCTATATTAATATCAGTACACGTATGAGTACGAATACCCAATGGTATCGCTTCGATACTCGTGTTCGAGTATCGGTACCCATTGAACGGAATAATCTAAAATGACAATAAAATTATGAAAATTAACGTGGAATATTAATGGGATAATATGGACTAATAAAGAAAATTAATAATGATGATTAATGTATACTTCCATGATAATTAATAACTTGGTAAACGTTGGGTGACTTGATGATAATAGCAATCGTAGGGATCCTCGATGGATCGTGTGATGTTGTGTGATGTGTGGTAGATGTGTCCTCGCTATGTGCTTATATGGACACCTAGACGGTTGAGTTACCTTTGATTGTTGGGATCCGGATACCCAGTGAGTTTAGAGAGAGTGTTGCAACATCATGGTTAAATATGTTTGAATGTATGAACCTGATGCTTAATGGGATCAAGACTCATTCGAAGATGCTTAATGGGAGATTCCGAGCATGAGTGTAATTATCCCGATGCTTAGTGGTACCATGCCTCACCCTAAAGAGTGTATGAACCCGATGCTTAATAAAAGCGAGCCTCACTCAAAGTGTATGATCTCGAGGCTTAGTGGGATCAGGTTTTACTTCTATATTATGGCATAATACTTATATGATATGAGAAGCATATGCTTTCTTGTTATGCTATGTGTTTTATCGGCTAGAGGTATCACCACGTATATATACGGGATTACAACATGTGGTGATCTTCATATTACGATACTTGTGTTTAGTGGGCTATGTATTCATAAGACCTTACGTGGTGGAGCCTGTAACTATTATTTTTGAAATTGTATTAATTTAATCGAATGTTCAAATATTTTAAGTAAATTGAAGCTCATTTGTAACATTTTGATTATTTATCTATATTTTCAACTATTAACTTTAAATATTTTTAAGAAATACCTTGTTGGGCTAAACCCAGCTGAGAAATTTTATGATTTTGGGTTGGGCTTGAAGCCCAAATATGACATCCAAGTCGAGTGTGTTATATTTAGTGGTATCAGAGCTTAGATTTAGCTAGTTTTAGGAAACCCTAGGGTGGTATAGGTATTTTAGTAAGGTGTCTAGTGAATACAAGCCCTTAATTAAGTTCGCACTCCTTAAGACACGAATCTTGATGGTGCGTCCATTTTTGTGACAATAAAATGGTTACGATCGCGGCTGAGAGGACCGAGTTAAGTGTCGAGCGGCTCATGGGAGCGATTCTGAGGGCGAGGTTGCTCCGGGTTGTTAAGATGCATGTTAGTTGAATGATGTCAGAGTCGAGGGTGTGTCTTTCTCCCACCACTCAAATGTCATATTTGTTGTGTGTTGTAGTCATTCTAACGCTTTCGGATACGTTATAAGAGTTGTGACAAAGAATCTTCATCGTTTTGTGTAAATAACATTTATGTTAAGGATTCTGATTACTCAATTCTAAAATCGATCAGTGGATTCACGTTGGTTGGAGGAACTTTTGTTTCCTCAAAAAGAGAGTTTATTCGATACTTAGAAAGTGTCGTCACCCTTTTGAAGGGCATTTTCTCAGAGATAGTGGATTCATGATCCACTAGTTTGTTAGAATGTGACCGAAGTTAAACGTTCTACAGGTTTGTTGAAGCTACATTATTGAGAATTGTTATATCTCAGAAATTGCTTTGGTTAATCAAGTGTGATGGTGGCTAGTAATGTCGAGAGTTGTTCTCGAGGCTTGAAGACCTCGAAAAAGCTCAACCTTTGGTAACGAAAATGTTATATTGTTACCTCCTACTGTGTTTTTGTAGTGAATGTTTTGAGAATGGAACAACGGGTTTGTGAGACATGTTTAACCATTCGATAGATGCCAGTGTATGCAGTTCAATGCTCAAGAGCTTTTAGCTTGTCAAAGTGTTTGTCTATGCTTCTTGGAGGAGGAGTCGAGATTTCCTCTCTTTCAAGGACGTGAGTGGATGTTGAGGTAAAGTCGAGTGGGACGTCAGTGCCTATCGCCTTTGTTAGAGGACACCGACCATTTTAGAAAGTTGAAGGTTCGGTTGTGAATGTGCAACCCGAACGAGGTTTTTTCTATCTAAGTGTTTCTCCCAATAAAGAATCGAACTTATTCACCAGCAAGAAATTGGTTTGTTGAGGTGATGGTTTAACCGTTGATAGGTTGTTAAGTAATAGTGAAGGACTATTAGATGTCTCATAAGGTGGATGACTCGTTTAATCGATTGTGAAGTAACCGTATATTTTCTCGAATTGGTTCGAGAATAAGATAGTTATGGTTAAAGTGTTAAAGGCTTGTAGTTTTGAAATGAATTTTGGAATGAGGATTTCTCTTTTAAAGTGTGCTGTGGTAACGTTCGATGTTTGCGGTGATGTTTAAGGGGTTTCAATGATGATAAATGGGGGCCACCATATAAGTCTCTCAAATATGAGTTTGATGCTTTACGTGATACGTGTGAATGTATAAGGAATATGAAAATATGAATGTCGACGAGATAATGACCTTGTGTATGGGAAAGGTTAGTTACCGTGAAATCGGTTAAGGAAACAAAGTTTTTAACTTCATATATGCTTAAGTTGTATAACAATTTCCTTGGAAGGAGCCGAGGAACATTGGTAGAGATCCAAGCTACGTAAGACCGTTTTGTTATGATAGTGGTGTTGACTCAATTAAAGTCGAGTAAGGTTTTTGAGATATTCGGGGATGTTTTGTCGTTTTATCAATACTGAATTTTGCGCAAGTTGGGGGAATGGTGTGTCTACCCCAACAATGTGAAATTTTGGGTGCTTGATCTCTAAGGAATTTGAGATTGGGACAACGATATGATAATTAAGAGTTGTTGATCGATCACCACCTAAGTAAAGTGAACTCGATAAGTGATGGATTGTGCGGAGTCAATTCAAGTTAGAGTATCATGCTGCCCATGTGGGGCGATCGAGGATCATAAGTGATGATAGTGTAAAAGAGTACCAATGTTAGCTCCACTCAATACTATTACCCGTGTGTTTCATCAGTTAAGCTCTGAGTTAAGGATTGATTGGTTTTGGAAGTCGAGAGAAGTAACGTCTGATTCTAAGTGAAATGACATAGTGTTATGATTAGATTTAGGTCTGATGGTTCCTGATGGACTTCGAGAACTTGTTGTGGGTGCTTTAAAGAAAAATGTATCAAGGCAAGAGATTATTTTTATATAGTACAGTGGTCAAAATATGATGAATTTTGACAGTGACAGTTGGACCTAACTTTTGCCGCTTGTTTTGGGAGATAGTGTGGAGCCGTGTGTTTGAGATAGTAATAGACATTTAACTTGCCCTCGGTTGGAAGTCTAACATTGAGTTCTTCTGAGTTGTGATGATGTTTAGATATTCCTTAGTGGAAATTAAATGGATGACCGTGGATCTTGTAAAGGATTGGTGAATACATAGTTTCGATGAGATTTCGTTGAGCAATGATATAGTCTTTGGTGGGGTACCGTTTGATATTTCGGTAAAGTGAGATCCAGATAGAAAGTATGCTTGGTTTGGTTGCGGGTTTGATCTTACGACACTTCAGTGTGTACATGTTACCTTTTAACATGAGATTCGAGGTTGTGATAGAACCTTATCCCTTGGCAGGATTTCATGTGATGATAGATTCGAGTGAGGGTACAGATGGCATGATTCCATACACGTTTTGGGGTTGAAGTTTAAGACTCTTGAGTGAACCGAGTTTGTAGGAGTTGATTTAGTTTCCATTTTGATGTAAAACGCGCCAAAATCTAAGGTTAGTCTTGAGATATATGGAGACGTCTTTTGCTTTCAGAAGTCTTACACCGGGCGAGCAAGAATTTTGGTAAGGGACGCCATCAGAGTTAGAGTCTTCTCTGGGAGTCGCCACGAGAAGAATTGTTTCGTTTGGTTACAAAAGTTGTATAACCTCATGTTCTTTTGGATCGTGTGTAGTTATGAAAAGATTTTTTTCGTAGCAATCTTTTAGGTTCTACAACGTAAGTTAAGTTTATTTGACGACGTATTTGTGTGATAGTTTTATCAATGAACCATTGGGTTTTTACTTGTCTTTTGTGATGTACCGAGCGGAGATGATTTCCTTTTAAGAGAAAGAATAAGTTGAGATTATATTTTATCGTTTGAAGATAAGAGTTGTAATTGTCAAGTGTTGTGAGAGATCAGTGTAGCATAGTGAGAAATCTTTCACAATGTTGAATAGTTATAAGAGTTTGAGCATAATCTTGAGTTATGATACAAATTTCGAGGACAAAATTTCTTTTAAGGTATGGAGAGTTGTAATGACCCGAATTTCGGGTTAGTGAATCGGGTCTCGGACCCAGGTTTTGGGTCTAAATTAAGAATATTAATTTGGGCCGAGTAACAGGAGGAAGATTTGTGAAGTGGGCTTTTATTAAATTAGTTGCCATTTTTTATTTGAAGATGAGGAGTTTGAAATTTAAAAGAGGTGAAGAAAGAGAAAAATTAGAATAATAATGAAGGAGAGGGAGTGAGAAGAGAAATGAGTGTTTTATATAGAGAGAACGTTAGAAGCTTGTTTCGTTGCCGGTCGTACCACCGTGGATGTCACCATCGGCACCATCAGTTTTACCACATCGTCTCGCTTCGCCTGGTGGTCACTGATCTACCGTCCGAGTCATCATTCACTAGGGTAGAGGAGAACAAGCTTTGGTTTAGTTAGAAAAAAGATGTTTTGCCAACCACCGTATGGAACAAAGACTACCGTTAAACTCCCCATCCCCAGAAATGTCATTCTGGAGCTCACCGCTGTCGTTCAACCACCGGAGCTGCTCTCACGCGTCGTTCCTATGCGTGGGTGTGTTTCAACTAGGCCAGCTGCCAAGCTGGTCTGTTGAGCCAAACCCGATCTGGCCCTTCGAGCTGTAGTCCAAGCTAACCGCCACACCACAAGCCATAGTTGACCACGCTCCTAGCCACCGTTGATCGCGCTGCCGCTGCTGTTAATCAGCGTCGACTGTTGATCAGCGTTGACTTTTTACGGGGGACCCTACTTAAAGGTTTCTCGACGTTTTAATTTCGTTTGTGAAGTATGTTTTGCCAAATTCGAACCCAGTAATCTATTTTTATGCTTTTGAACCTTCAAATTCATTAAAGTATGTGATTAAGTAATACTTATGATATTAATTGATATAAGAGTATTATTTGGGATTAGATATTGAATCAAGTGGAATATTCTAGAAGCTCAAACAAGGATTTTAGCGATAACGACTTAAGTTTAGTACACCTCAAACTCTTATTGCTTCATGAGCATCATAAATGTGATTCCATTGCATGTTAATGTATGCAAAATAGGTAGATGAGAAATAAGCATGCCTAGAGACCAGTATCGCAAACTTGATATCTATGAGATGTATGATGATGTTGCGAATATGATAAGACTCATGGAGGCTTTAGAGACTGTTTAGGGTCGTTTGAGATGACCGTGTGATTATTTGATGGTTGATTGATTGGTTGATAAATTGTGATGCTTTGTATGCTTGTTTGATTAGATTAACGTGATTGTTGGGAATTATGCTTAAGAGGTAAATACCCTATTTAAATGAAAATAAGTGCATTAGTAAACAAACCTTAACAACTTTTATAAACTTTAGGGATCGAATAAAGCTTGGTAATATCGTAACTTAAGAAATGGTACGAATCTGTGATTAAGGTATCAGTACGAGCTTTGGTCATACCGGTACGTGATTGAGGGTCATATCGGTACGGTTCGCCTCGTACCGGTACTTGTGGAAATTAAGGACTTCCAATAAGCTATATTAATATCGGTACACGTATGAGTATGAGTACCCAAAGGTACTACATCGATACTCTTGTTCGAGTATTGGTACCCATTGAACGGAATAATCTATAATGCCAATAAAAATATGAGAATTAACGTGGAATATTAATGGGATAATATAGATTCATAAAGATAACTAATAAGGATGATTAATGTATACTTCCATGATAATTAATAACTTAGTAAATGTTGCGTGACTTGATGATAATAGCAACCATGGGGATCCTCAGTGGATCGTGTGATGTTGTGTGTTGTGTGGCAGACGTGTCCTTGCTATGTGCTCATATGGACACCTAGACGGTTGAGTTACCTTTGATTGTTGGGATTCAGATACCCAGTGAGTTTAGAGAGTGTGTTGCAACACCATGGTTAAATATTTTCGAATGTATAAACCTGATGCTTATTGAGACCGAAACTCATTCAAAGATGCTTGATGAGAGATTCTGAGCATGTGTTTATGTATCCCAACACTTAGTGGTATTGGGCCTCACCCCAAAGAGTATATGAACCTGATGCTTAGTGGAACCAGGCTTCACTCAAAGTGTATGATCCTGAGGCTTAGTGGGACCGAGCCTCACTCCTATATTGTGGTATAATGCTTATATGATATGATAAGCATATGCTTTCTTGTTATGCTATGTGTTTTGGTGATTAAAGGTAGTGCCACGTATGTATGTATGTGTATATATATATATATATATTACCATGCTATGAGTATGGATGGGTCTTGGGTGTCATGTATGATGATTGCTATGTTGAGAGCATGTCTTTAGGCGACTAGTGGTAGCGCCATGTGTTTATTTATCTCCCATTATTACTCGTGCTAGCTTTGCATGCTTATGTTTTTTTATTAGTATGAAGTATAGTATAGTAGATTATACTACGCAGCTTTGTAAGCTCAACGCTCAGAATCGTTATTTTCGTGCGTAGGTTGATCGACGGATCAGTGAGCACTATCAGTATGAGATTCCAGCTTGTGGTGATCTCCAAAGTACGATACTTGTGTTTAGTGAGCTATGTATTCATAGGACCTTATGTGGTGGAGTTTGTAACTATTATTTTTGAAATTGTATTAGTTTAATTGAGTATTCAAATGTTTTAAGTAAATTGGATTTTCTTTGTAACATTTTGATTATTTATCTATATTTTCAACTATTGACTTTAAATATTTTTTAGAAATACCTTATTGGGTTAAACCTATTTGAGAATTTTTATGATTTTAGGTTAGGCTTGAGGCCCAAATTACTTCTGGGTTGAGGGTGTTACAGTACGTCACCGCCGTGACTTTATGAAGATTTCGAAAGACGGCCATTGGATGTGATTTTACAGGTTCTCGGGCTGCCAGCGTTGGAAAGGCATGCATCGCCTATGCCCTTAGAAAGAC
This sequence comes from Hibiscus mutabilis, assembly GCA_019671005.1. Lineage (NCBI taxonomy): Eukaryota > Viridiplantae > Streptophyta > Magnoliopsida > Malvales > Malvaceae > Hibiscus > Hibiscus mutabilis. The sequence continues at coordinate 54,914,337 of CM033745.1, forward strand.
AGTGTGGTGAAAAAGGTGAGGAATAGTGAAGGAGATGAAGCAAGCACAAACATAGTAGCGATGGATGCTAAGAACGTAGGTGAAGGGGATGGGGTGCGGTGTGCATCCGGTCCACATCTGCCTGTGGGGGAAACTACTGTTCCCAGTGATTGGAAACTACCGTAGGATGGCACTCCCGAAGACGTTGGTGTAACTTATGCAAGCAAAGTCGTTGTGACTGGAAAAAAGTACTAGTGTATGAACGAAGACATGTTTTCTTGAGGAAGAAATTACCATATTGGAGGAAGATATCATTGTGAATCGCTCAGGTCCCGTTCCTTCCATTCAGTTCTCAAATTAGGTGCACGATCAAATTGATCACAATATGAAGAACGCTATTATCGTACGATTACTTGGAAGTTCGATAGGTTTCAAGACATTTCAGGCTTGGGTCCAATCCATGTGGAAACTAGTAGGTAATATCTAGTTAATTGACTTGGATAATAACTATTTTTTTGTTCGCTTTTCAAATGAGACTGACTACACGAGGGTGCTTACTAAAGGCCCGTTGACTATTTATGGGAGCTATTTAACTGTTCAGCTATGGAGCAAAAATTTATCGACTTCTAAGAAGCACCATTCGTAGGTGATAGTATGGGTTCGTATATCAGGAATGCTTTATCGTTACTATATCAAGTCTCTTTTTAGACATATTGCTACATTATAGGTAGAGTGATACGGGTGAATTATAATACACATGATAGGGGTCGTGGGAGTGTGTTAAATTAGCGATTCTGGTTGATCTGAGCAAGCATTTGTTGTCTTGTATCCGAATTGATGGGACAATTCAAAAACTAGAATATGAAGGTTTGCAGCACATATGTTATACATGTGGAGTCTATGGGCATTCCATGGAACAATGTAATACGTTACAACAACAGGATGCTGAGACAGCGAAAGAGAAGCTAGAGAGCGAGGACTAGACTAGTGCTACTTGTTTAGAAAGCATTTTATATGGCCCTTGGATAGTGGTTGAGAACCGTATGTGGAGGATGAATGTCAATTTGCGTAATGTGCATGGTACAGATATCAATCAGCTTAGTGCTAACGGTTCGCGGTTTGAATCTTTGGCTACAACAACTAATGATGAACAAAATATGGTTGAAGGAGGTACGGTGCATGGCACGCATCAACATACCAGAACCACGTTGAGAGTTATGCATCAACAGTTTGGAATGGAGGTGAGAACCCCTATAGATGCTGGTAAGGTGGTTGAGCAACGTAGTTTCACTCGCAATGAGGCATACATGGCCTCGAATCTGGATAAAAGGAAGAAAGCAAGTAAAAAGGGGTGGCGATCAATTGAGGTAATGCCTACTATGGCTAGGCAACCTATGAACGTAGTTTCGGGACCGACTCAAGTGCATAAATCCTTGAAGGGATCGGGCAATTCCGGGAAGAGTGTTAAAGAGCATTTACGAAAATGACTGAAGGTGAAAAGACCGGTAGATCCTAGGATTCCGAGGTCGGGGGTTGAGGAGTGGGTTTAGAGTACACAAGTTCGCGTTGATGCGATTGGGAGGCAAGTGGAGGAGGGAATTCTAAATGCAACGACAAGTTTGCATACCAATCCAATTGCAGTTCACTTCTCAGATGATGAAGAGTTATAGAAAAATATAGTTTTGGAGAGCATGTCGGAAGATGCAAATAGGGTGGATGATGGTGTTGGGGGCAACTAGTAAGGTCATCTTCCTTGTGTTTTTTCATTTATATATGATGACTGTTTTCTTTTTGGAATTGTCAGGGTGCTAGGAGCCCCTTCGAAGTTTTATGCATGAACATCGTCCTCCTATAGTAGCTTTGGTGGAACTCCGTATTAATGGTCGTACTATTGATCGTGTTATTTCTCGTTTGGGTTTTCTACACTCGTTACGGGTTTAAACTCAGGGTTTTAACAGCGGTCTTTGGCTCATTTGGGATGACTCGATCACTGTGGAGGTTTTGTATGTGTCTAACCAATTTATAAATGACATGGTTGATGGCAAGAGGATTTGCAAGAAATTCCAGCTTACGGTTGTATATGCGAGCCCTACCAACTCGCGTCGCAATCATCTCTAGGGCCAACTTGCGAGAATACAGCCGACTAATGCTATCCCTTGGGTGTTAAGGGAGATTTCAATGTGCTTTTGGCGACTAATAAGCGTGTTAGGGGATCGGATAATCATGTAGGGGTAGTCGCTTGTTTCGGGAGTTTGTCTTCAGTTTAGGACTGACGGATATTGGTTTTAGGGGACTACCTTCCACCTAGACGCGGGGAAACTTGCACCAACGTTTAGATAGGCGCTTGGTGAATGTGTGCCGGTTTAGTTTTTATGGTGAGGCTTTTGTTCGTAATGTGGACCATTTGGGATTTGATTATCGGCCTCTTTGTTGTGTTTATCGGATGAGGAGAGGGAATATCTTAACCGTCTATTTTGCTTCATGTTTGTCTGGCAAGAGTACCCATAGTTCCAGGATTTTATGAAATCGACATGGTTATAGGATGATAATTTGTGTGATAATATGGATCGTTTTCAAATTATGCTTACGAGTTGGAATGTTGAAACCTTTGGTCACATTAGGAGACGAAAGTGATGCATAAGGGCCAGACTCCGGGGCATTGATAGGGCCTTGGTGCGACGCCACTCGGATTTTTTATCGGAATTGGCGGTTCATTTGTGGGTGGAGCTTGAAAATTTATTGGCATAAGAGGAAGAATTTTGGCGGCAGAAGGCTTGCATACAATGGATTACGCAAGGTGATAGGAATACTAAATATTACCATGCCACGATTAGGGAATGGCGGATGCAGAACCACGTTACTGCTCCCAGACGTGGGGATGAAACTTGGGAGACTGACCCTGTAGAAATAGCTGGTATGGATCGGGATTTTTTCACTTTATTGTTTACTAGTCAGGAAGGGAATGTTCCAGTTTATCCGATTAGGGGCAGTTTTCCGCGGGTTGAGGATTCTGTTATTAGTCGACTTGCTGATCCAGTTACGGATATGGAAATCAAGCAAGCTATCTTTAACATGGGGCCTCTTAAATCCCCAAGGATAGATGGTTACAATGCCGAGTTCTTTCAAAAGAACTGGGATACGGTTGGCTCTTCAGTCTGTGCTTTCATTCGTAATGTCTTTGATAGTGGGGAATTACCGCAAGAGATCAATAAATCGTTACTTGTTTTAATCCCGAAAGTTAACACACCTGAGTATATGAGTCAATTTTGGCCTATTAGCTTGTGTCAAGTTGTGTATAAGGCCATCACAAAGATTATTGTGAATCGGCTAAAACATTTGTTGCCAGGGTGGATATCTGATAACCAAACTAGTTTCGTGTCGGGGCATTCGATTACTGATAACATAGTTATTACACAAGATATCCTGCATTCAATGAAGAATAAACAAGGTAAACACGAGTGGATGGCCATTAAAATTGATCTGGAGAAGGCCCATGACAGAATGAAATGGGGATTTGTGCATAATACATTGATAGATTTGGGCATTCATGAGAGACTAAAGTTCTTGATCATGCAGTGTATTTCCACAGTGTCATCTCAAATTTTATGAAATGGTCACAAGGTATGGCCCAAGACACAAAACAAATATGTATGGTCTATCCTTGATGAGTTTTATCTTGCCTCTGGTCACAAGGTAAGCCCCACTAAGACGAACACTTTCTTTTCGAAGAATGTGCCTACACTGGAGCGTGGTATCATAAGTCAATTTTTTGGTTTCACTGAGGTAAGTGATCTGGGTAAGTATTTAGGCGTTCCTCTACTGCATAGTAGAGTGACTGTGGCATCCTACAGTTACCTTGTTAATTTGGTGGAGCGAAAACTTAATGGGTGGCGTGCTAAAAATCTATCGCTTGCCGACCATATCACGTTGGCCAAATCAATTTTAGCGGCTATCCCTAATTATATTTTGCAAACGGCAGTCATGTCGAAGAAAACCTGTGATGATTTGGAACGATTAATTAACCGATTCATCTAGGGCCTTAAGGATGGGAACTTTGGCATTCATATTGTGAAATGAGAGGATGTGTGTCGACCAGTAACTAAAGGTGGCCTTGAATTTTGTCGTCTTTATCGTCAAAATGAGACTTTCCTGGTGAAGTTAGCGTTTGATTTACTTACTAAGAAAGATGCTCTTTGGATTCGGTTTCTACGTGCGAAATATAAGTGTGGGAATGATGTGCCAATTATACTTACGAATAGCAATATGTCGTGATTGTGGAAGGGCCTTAGTGTGGTTTGGAAGGATATTCGTAACAACATTGTGTAGAATTTGGGTAATGGCTCAAGAGTTGACTTTTGGCATGATACCTGGATCCGAGAGTTAGAGCCTTTGGTGGAGCATCTTCTACCAGGTTCAACAATGCCGTCTCCTAGTATTTATGTGGCCGAGATGGTAGCCAATGATGGTGATTGGCAGTGGGCGACTTTTCATTTCTTGCTTCCTGCTCATATCCTTTTGAGGATAGCAACGATCAAGTGCCCCCTCCATACTTTCCTGGATGATTCGATTATGTGGGCGGGAACTAAATCTAGGTAGTTTATAGTTAAATCTGCCTATGGTATATGTTATGGCATTGAGGAAGGACTGGAGGAGGATATTTGGAAGATTGTGCAAAGCTTCCGTGGTACACAACGCATGAAGGTGTTGTGGTTGGTGTGCCGAGGTAGGATTATGACGAATCAAGAGAAGGGGCCCTATTGCTTTCGTGGTGTGGCAAGAGCTAATTCAGCCACATTTGCTTGATGAATTCATGGCTCTAGATATTAAGCGTTGGATAAAGGTTAACTTGTCCAAAAATGCCACCTTTGCACGGGATGGAAACAATTAGGATTTCATGTTTGGGGGAACCTGCTAGTTTCTATGGCTGTATTGAAATTCGAGGGTTTTCGATACACAAGGTGATGATCGATGGTCTGTTCTTGACCGGGCTTGGGTGTGGTTAGCGTCTTCGACTTCAGTTTTGGGCGTGGTTACTCAAACTAGGGCGATGGGACCTGGGAATGCACGACGTGTGGCTCGATGAATTTCGCCGCATGGTAATGGTTATATGACATGCGGCGGATCGGAATCATACATGGCTTTGGTTATTGGGGTGTGGTAAGATCATATGGATTTGTTCGAGTTTGGAAGCTGAGTTATGGGAAGCTTATTTCGGTTTATTGCGAGCTTGGGAGGCGGGCTATCGCCAAATCATTCTCGAGACATATAGCTTGGAGGTTGTGAAGATTCTTAGGATTGGTTCGTTATCTCTGGAGAGGTGCACTTTGGCTAACTATTTCTTGGAGTTACGTAACCGACAGTGAACGGTCTAAATTCAACATGTCTTGAGAAAGGAAAATAAAGTTACAAATACGTTTGGCGAAGTTGGTTGAAGTGGATTGCATGAAAACTCAATACTGGGATGATCCTCCGGCCCCGGTGGTCCCTATTTTTCGTAATACGATATTTTAGACTAATAATTTTGTTAACATAGTTTTATTTGGATGTTAGTACGTGTACTCTTTCTCTTTATATAAGTTAATTTTTTTTTAATAAGGCACGTACTAACATTTGTAGTGCATAATTCGCGTGGTCAATGAAATCAAACTACTTCTCATAAAAAAAACCGTACGGTTTAAATACTTATTTATAATATAAACCTGAGTTTAAAAACAAATATTTTCTCACTCAGCGATAGTCTAGACGAGGCTTTGAACAGAGGCTAGTGGGGGATTAGGGTTTAACTCCGCTCGTATTTCTCTCCACGTCCCTCTTCTCCCTCCCTTTTTCTATTTTCCTAAATAAAATGACGAAATTTAGGAAGCTTAAACGACCCTCTGGTCATCGTATGTCCATGCTCAGGTTCTTCATTTTTCCCTTTGTAATTTATAAAATTGATTTTTTGATTTTCCCCCTCTTATTTTATATATTCTGACACTGCTTTCTTCATTTTCAGAACAATGGTTTCCCAGTTGGTAAAGCACGAGCGCATTGAAACTACTGTTGCCAAGGTTGCTTTCTTTTAAGGATTATTTTTAATGTTTTTTTCTCAATTTGTTATATTGATTAATCTTTCTGATCCCTTTTCTTGTAAGCCCTTTTCCTGCTGTTGGGTTTCTCTTAACTGAGTCATTAGATTTGGGTTTTATTTATTTTACCTGAATTTATCTATTTTTGTTCTTCTTTAATATATTGGCATTAAACTTTAAATGGATGATACGTTTTTTTCTTTTATTTTTTTAAATTTTTGCAGGCAAAGGAGATTCGACGACTTGCTGATAACATGGTACAGCTTGGGAAAGAGGTATTTGGAATTTGTTTTTACTTTTAATCTATTATAGCAAGTGTTTCTTTGGTTGGACAACATAGAGAAATTTTGCTTCCTTTCTAATGGTGATATGGTTAGTTTTTCCGGTTTGTAAATGTGTGTTGTTCCTCCATTAGTTTCCGAGTGTTGTATATACAATTTGGAAATTATTTAAGCAAGTCAAGCTATGTCAATTTGTTGAAGTAATTCGTACTTTTATATCTTGTTTGTTCCATAATTGCTCTGATAAAAACCAAGGATTTTAGGTTTAACTTCAATCTAAAATATCATAAGCACTAAGGATTGCCGGTCCTGAAATTTTGTTGAGAATTACATATAGTTGACGTCCAATTATTTCCTTCGGCATGGGGGAATGTTAAATTGGCATGAAATTTTGATATTTGCTTGATGTTGGTTTTGAAGTTGCCTTTTGGAATTGTTACTTATGGTTTAAATTCCCGCCTAAGGTTCTATGAAACTGTTTAAATTTCCGCCAGTGAGAAATCAATGAAATGCTATTGGAAGCTTGTATTATTTAGTGGTTAAAAGTGCAACAAATTTCTTTTATTAAATTGGGGATTTGAGATTAATTTCTTTTATTGGAGTATAAACGATGCCGTTATATTACAGTGGTATTTTTTTATTAAATCTGATTTTTCAACATTGCTTCATTACTTTTCAAAATTCTTTAAGTGTTCACTTTCTGCTGCAAGGCGTGCTGCTGCTTTTGTCCGAGGGGATGATGTTATTCACAAGCTGTTTACTGAACTTTCACATCAATACAAGTGAATCATCTACCTGTTTCTTTCTTTTTTATTTACTGTTATGTCATGTTGATCCAGTCCTATGTGTTATAGAGACAGAGCAGGTGGATATGCTAGATTGCTTCGAACTCGCATACGAGTTGGCGATGCTGCACCAATGGCCTATATCGAGTAAGACTGCCATCTATTTTGCTATTTCCAAGCTCTTTGTTGAAAATTAGCTGAACTAGATAAGTTAATTAAGTCTGTAATTGAATAAAATTGAAAATTTAAGGCTCATAGGACATATTGCACCGGACCAATTTCCTAGTTTCATTTTGTTTTAGCTTATTATAATTTAAATAAATTAAAATTACGAGATTCCCTCTATAGCTTGAAAACATTGAGACATTCCTGCATGCATAACATACTTAAAAACATTAAAATATTCAACAATCGTAAATGAAAATACATTTATTTGGTTAGTTTATACTATCATATATGCATATTGAGCTTCAACCTTGAAGGATTAAGCCCGTACTAATTCAACTCGTTCAAAAACCAAAACTGAGAGTCTGAGACTTAATTAACCAAGCTTAGCTCTGAACTTGGCCGGTTAACTCAATTAATGGAACTTCTTTATCTGAACTTCATTGATTAATTTGTTTTGTTTTGTTTGAACTGAAATTGTTAACCCAAAGAGGTACTCTGGTTGAATGCAGTTTGAGATTTGGGATTTTTGAGCTCAAAATGTTTGGTGATGCACAGATTAACTCAACTAACTGCAATATGCATGTTCATGAACAGTTGTTTTTCTTTCGGTGCTCATGTTTTTATTATGAGAAATGAAGTTATTAATCACTGAACAAATTCATGTCTGATTAATCAAAGATATGGATCATGTCTCGTTTTGATGAGTTTGTTGCACGCTTGAACAAGTTTATTGACCGGCAAAATGAGCTTAGACAGTCTAAGCCGCCAACTCTTCAACCACCACCAAGACCTGTTCTTGATCCATGGACAAGATCACGGCTTAGCAGGCAGTTTGCGCCCTCTAAAGAGGAGAAAACCTCTGATTCTGAGATATAATTTGGGGGACCCTTATTCTCGGTGTTTTAATAAATTTTTATAGACACATTATAAATTTTTATAATTTGGCGGTAGGTGTGTCGATCGGCTTCCTAACGTCGAAAGAAGCCAAAATCGTGAAAGGAAGTCGTCGACACACTGACCATCAGTTATCGGCAAGGGGTGGTTGGGGGAAACATTTATGGTGGTCCAGCGGCGATAATGGTGGTCTCCGGTGAGGTAGTAAACGACGACAACGACGGTAATTTGGGTTAGGAATTTGGGATTGTTTTGTAAAGATTTAAAACTGTCAATCTTTATAGAAAATTGAATAATGAATTTTAATTAAAAATTAATTAAAAGAAATTAAAAATAAAAAACATGCCACTTGTCACAATTTAATTGGCTAACGAATTTTTAATAACGGTTAGGCACCTAAAATGACCAAAATTGAAACTTTAGGCACTTATTTAGAGCTAAAAATAGTTTAGGCACCAAAAGTAATCTACAAGCATAGTTTGGACACCTATTTGGGTATTAAGCCTTTTATTAGTTAACCTTTAATCTGCCAAACCTGCTTCCCGTTAAATGTTAACGGTGAAAAATGTTTTAGTGAGGATAAGTTTACACCCCGAAAACGTAAATGAGCATAAAGTTTAATTTTTAAAATCAGTGAGCAAAAGTGTACACAACCCAAACGTAAGTGAGCATTACGGTAGTTTACCCTTTTTATATTATTCTCAGATTTAAAAGTGTTAAAATCTTGAAATTTTACCTTGTGTTAAATGATTCTCATTAGAAATTATTAATAAGTATATTATTGTAATGACCCGAATCTCAGAATTTAAGTATCGGATAAAACTCGAGTTGTGGGCTCGGAGTTTTAGGCCATGAGTTAGGTCTTCGGATGTTTAGAGAATGCCTTGTGGTCTTTGTTGTCGGGCCGTGAAAAGTTAGGAATAGGCACATTTGGGCCATTTTTGTTGTTGGGCTTGGGGTTGTGAGTTGGGGAAGGGTTTGAAGGGCAAAAAAGTAATTTTCCCCCTTTAGAAAGGAGAAGGCTACTCCATCTTAATTTTTTCTACAAAATTTTAAAAGAGGTGATATCAACTTGTTCTCCCTTTTCACCCCTTCATCCTCTTTCTCAACTCCTCTCCAAGTGACCAACAAAGGTCAAGTTTTTACCTTTTTTGTGTGAATTTCGGATACGTGCTAGAGGAAAAATTTCTCCTCATCCAAGGATCTATCTATCAAGGTAAATATGAATGAAATGGTAGAGTTGGTAAGAACGAGATATGGTGGGGGTTGAGAAGGAAGAACAAGATTGAAAGGACTAGCTTTATTTCTTGCTGTTAAGCTTTTCCTTTTATGTTCATTAATTTTCTAGCAATGTTGTGTTTGATTTAGCAACAACTTCTTGTAGTTAATGAGGTTGGAAAACACTCCAAGGACCAAAGGAAAAAAGAAGGCTTAAGCTAGGAGGAGGGAGTTGTTTTCCAACTTTGGAAGAAAGATTAGTACACTTCCAATTCCCTTTGTTTCTTGTAAATCATGTGTGTATGGTATTGTAAGCTTGTTGTTTTGGTGCTTGAAATGGTTGAGTTAGGTATAATGGCAAAATCCAAAATTAATATTTAAATAGTGTAAAATGAGTAGAAACTCGTTTAAAATATCTCTCATAATATGTAGATTCAGTTTGGGGTGTCTCCTTAATGTTTGGGAAAGGGTTAGGATGGAATTTGAGCTTCAGAATTTGAATTCTAGGCTCGGGTATCGATACGACACGAGCATGTACCATTACCCCGTTGCAGTAAAAGTTTAAAGGGGTACCGGTACGCGTGGAAGCGTATCGATATCGCTCTTGTTCCATCAAATTCCAGTAGCCAAAACAGGAACTTGTACGCTCAAGTGAGTATCGGTACGCAGCGGGGTATCGATACGCGTCCCCGAGTACCAGTACGGACTTTGAGTTAAGCCCTCCAAACGGCAAGCCAGGTATCGATACGCATAAGTGAGTATCGATACCCACTGAAGTGTATCGATACCCTAAAGTGAATATCGGTACTCTCTAGGCATTTTCCCCGAAAATTCACTTTTAGTTTGGGGAACTTATAATTTCTAGACTAAGGCCCAATGGGTCTCTAATGGGGTAAAATGAGTAGTAAAATTGAGAAACAAGATTCTAAGTCATATACGAATATAATGAGTAATAACTTGATAATTGATGGGTAATTTGGGCGTGTTTGTAACTATAATGATCCTTGGGGGGTCGGTTAGTTGATGTATGCCAAGTAAGGGCATCGTATGGTCGAGTACCTTATTTGGTGTGATCCAGATACCCAAGATTTGTCGCAACACCATGGTAAGTGTTTGGCGAATGGAGGTTACCGATGCTATGTGACCCGAGCCTCATTCACATGTACTCGAGGGGGAATTCCGAGTAGGGGTGTATGTTCCGATGCTGTGTGACCCGACCTCTCCTAGAGTGTATGTCCCGGGCCTCACTCATATGTTGTTGTGGTATGGTATGGTATGGTATGCTTGGGCCTTGTGTGCCCTTTGATATTGAGATGTGATTTGCATGTATTTAGGCGACTAGCGTATCGCTAAGTACCATTTGAATTGCCATATCATCTTACTTGTTACATGCCTATGTTTATGATCTGTGTGAAGCATGGTAGAGTACAGGTGTATCCACTGAGCTTTTTGAGCTCAGCGTTTTGAATCGTTGTTTCCTTACGCAAGTTTTTAGGTGGTTGCGTTGCTTTCAAATGAGCCCCATCGGATTAGGATTTGAGTTCATCGATGTGTTTAAGAGTACAATACTTAGGCTTGTCGGGCGATGAATTCATAGGACCCTTAATTTATGTCTGTAACACTATTTGGTTTTAATCATGTCGAATGCTTTTAATTACCTTGTTTTTAATTGGAGCTCTCATGCAAATGGTTTAACTATTTTATATTAATTCTTTTCCAAAACGATGTTGGATTTATAGAAATGTTCAAGTTGGGCTAAATCTAGTTGTGAAATTTTTATCCGTGAGTTGAGTTTGAGGCTCAAATGAGACATCGGGTTTAGGGTGTTACATTTATAAATATTATAGTAATTAGTTTTTAAAGAAATTTAATTACAATAATATTTTAATATTAAAAGTATAAAATAATATTTCTCAATATTAAAAATTAGTAATAATATTTTATTATGTTATCAAATATATAATGCTATATATTATTATATTAATAATTTATTAACTGCTAATGTATAAAAGTTTTGTCAACAATAGTCAAGTATAGAACTTTTTATTTTTATTTTCTAACTTTTAATTTTTACTAATAAAATAATCATTAATATACTATATTGTCAATCTTTAACCAAGTACCAGGTGCTTTTAAACACATAATTATCTAATTTGACTTTCCCGGGCGTTTTTTTTTTTAACATAGTTATCTTATTTTGTCCTCTAAGTTAATAAAATTGAAAGAGTTAATTGCACACCACATCTTTAAACTATAATTTTTATTTTATAATAATTCTTAGACTTTTAAATATTCCAAATTCATCCCCAAAATTATAGCTCTCATTATAGTTTAGTCCTTAAGTTTTTGAATGTTTTATCCTTAAACTATGACTCTCATTCTAAATCGGTTTCCAAAATTTTGAACATTCCAATTTCACCCTAAAATTATGTTATTACATGATACACATTCATGTTTGCATTGCAATAATTTTTATGATGTTTTTATTAACATGGGATATGATTAATATATTATGATAATTTGGGGGTGAAGACGTGAAGTTAGAATGATCTAAAATTTAGGGATCTATTTAGAATGAGAGTTATAGTTTGTTGATGAAATTTGAACGTTTAAAAGTTTGGGAACCAATTCAAAATAAGAATCATATTTTTGAGGATAAAATGAAATGTTTAAAAGTTTGAGACCAATTTTAAATGAGGATTGTAGTTTGGAGACGTGTGGTACAATCAACTCATATTTAAATTAAATGAAGGGATATAAAATTAAAAACAGATTAACGAAGACAAATAATTTGACCCTTATATAAATCTAGTTATTAATCATTGGATTACTATTTGATGCACATGCGAATTAAATTTTTATACAAGCATGTTTATTTTAATTTCATGACATAAAATCTAAATTTCTAACTCTTAAACTCTAAAATCATAAACTCAAATTATAACCATTGAACCATAAATTAAAACCCTAAAATCTCAACATTTAAATTCTAAAGTAAAATTTTAAACCCTAAGTCAGAACCACTTATGAGAATGAGTTTAGTTATAGAGAATGGAGCCCCTTTTTATTTTCATTTTCTTGAAAAATGGAAAACAATGAAGAAAACATGTTTGATAGTAAAAATAAAAAAAATATTTTTAGAAAATAAAAACAAAAATAAGTGAAAAATTAAAAACATAAAAATTGATGTTTTTATTATTTTCATTAAAAATGTTTTAAAAAATGGAAAACCTTATTTTAATCCGGATTTGAATCTTTCTAATGTTATTTTTTAAAAACTTTAGTTTATTTACTCATATTTTATTTATTATTATTCTAATAATATTTTCTAACTGTATTTTATTTCAATTATTTAATAATTATTTTTTATTTCTATTTTGAAAAGCTATATACTAAACGCATTTTCACTATTTTCATTTTTCAAAATAACTTTCCATCACTATTAACCAAACATGTTTTCTAATTTTTAAAAAACTGAAAATAAAAATTATTTCTAAAAATAAAAACAAAAAATAAAACAAAAAATATTTTCTAAAACTAAACGAACCCTAATTTTTTCGTTCGTGTATGAACTATTTTCTCTTAATTGTTATTATATTTTGTCAACTAGCAATTGATTTAAGATGATATGGCGTTAATTCCGTAAACAACACTGAATTTTCGAATTATGATTTTATAAATAAAATACATACACACTTATAAGAAACCTCCATGGTGTAAATGTACTTGAACTTGGATTAGTCGACCATTTAATCGAATATTAAATAATTATATATATATATATTAAACAAACAAACGTGGGGCAATATTGGTTGAATGTTCTCATTTTGGGAAAAAAATTGGAAAACACCCCCTTTAGAAATTATTTGGAAAAATACCCCACATTCGGTACACGAAGGAACGACTCGCGTTCCAGAAGGCGCAAACTAAGGACTCATGGGACGCGAGTTGCTTGTGATGTGGCATGTCTTATCCGGTGGTGTCTTTTAAATATTTAGTTAAAAGAACTTGCGCATAACATGACGCGAGTTCAGCAAGATAATTAGACGAAACAGAGGGAATTATCGCAGTAAAATATGAACGGTTGAAAAATAAATGACCGCGTTGAAAATAAAAAGAACTCGCGCTACACGAAATGCGTGTTCCTGGGTAATTATTGAATCCGCGTTCTACAAGACGCGAGTTTTCTTAATTACTCGCATTTGAACTGGTGCGAGTTCTGCTATAAATTGACCCCTACCCCATCCTTTTATTCACACAAAAAAAATTCGCTCTCAATTCCCTCTCTAGTAAATTTTTCGTAAAAATATTTCGATTAATATCTCGAGTTTGAAGTAATGGCGGGGCTGATAAGATTGGATGAAAAACACGTTTTCGATTATTGGCAGAGAAATGTAAGTTTTATTTATTTATTTTAAATTAGTATTTTCAGTTTTTGTTTGTTTATATTTTATTGAAAAAAATTATATGGTAGTTTGAAAAATTGAAATTAATTTGTGATTGTTTAATTTTTTAGGATGGGATGGAACATCGTTTGGAGGTTTTTTTACAATCGGATGACGAAAAGACCCTACCTGTGTTTAGAAGATTATATCTTGAGGGCCGAATTTCTGCACGTATAAAAAATCATTGGAGGTGCGAAATTGGATGTTGATTTGTTCAACGCACTTGTAGAGAGGTGGAGGCCGAAGACACACATTCTATCTTCCGTGCAGTGAGGCGACTATAACCTTGGAGGACGTGTCACATATTTTGGTTTGCCGATTAACAGAGAGGCTATTACCGATCACAGCATAAGTGACTGGCGTGGCCTGTGTTTTGAGTTGCTAGGGGCTGCGCCAGACATAATGGATGGTGGCTTTGTGTTTCTGAGGTGGTTGCAGAAAAATTATAGCCATTTACCTGATGTCGCGAACGAAGAAGTGAAGATGGTAAAGAATATTATTTTTTGTGAATATTAATGAAATAATTAAATTTTCGTATGTTAATAAATTTTTTCCTATTGTAGGCATATGCTTGCGCTCATATTCTACAAATACATGTTGTGGTTGTGACATTTGTGTGATTTTGATGATGCCAGTAGATTGAGCTGAGGATCGGTGGTACTTGCATTGGAGGCTGTCTTCTGTTGCTGCAGTCTTGGGCGTGGTTCAGAATGTCGTTTTTACGCCCTGAACTGAGCGTGTCGAGTCTATATATTTTTCTACTATGCCTGAGGTAAGCAAAAAATATAAATAAATATATATATATATTTAAAAAAGTAAATATTTTTAAATAGACATTTTTTAATATTAAAGTTACGTTTTTTGTTATGTAGGTGGAGCAGTAATTTAAGTCATGTTGGTCTGGCCAAAGGTCTGAAGGCTATCAGACATGATATTGAGAATGAATCCGGGAATCGGGTAAATATTTGGAGTTTGAATTTAATATTGAATTTGATGTATTTATTTTTTAAAATAAAGTTTATTAATTTCAGTTATAATTGTATATTGTATAATTTTTGTGGACACCGTATGCGGATCTGGGTATCCACGAATGCTTGCCAAATTTTTTAGACGGGATGAAAATTGCTTGGACGACGAAGGTACCACTCATCTTCGACGCTACAGTTGAGTGGCATCCGAGCAATCGTGTCTTATGGCAGTTTGGTTGCGTCCAAAAAATCCCGGAGAACCCTCCAAATTTTGACGAATTATATAGGCTCAGACAACAATGGAAGCTTGAGGTAAAATAATTTTAATTGGTTTAATGTTTTATCAATTTTAATGTAGTTTATATTTATAAAGAAAAATTAAAATTTTGATATTGCGTGGTAGGTGGATTGGTCGATGAGGCGGATAGAGCGGATTGCTCAGTAAAGGGAAATGGATCTTCCACGACGGCAGCCCATTCGTGACTACGTAATGTTTGATACGACAGTAAGCCATGATTACTTTGCGTGGTACTTGGTGAATGAGAAGCCAAATCTTTTGACTCTAGAGGAGCAAGCGGTCTTCATTGAGCGTGTGCAACACAACCGTCTTCGGACTGAACGTAAGAGGATCACATACGACTTCTGGCACTACTTCGCCATCGAGGAGGAGAAATGCTTCTACCTCATCAGCACCGGCACCATCGTAGGCCACCCAACAGATCCGACCATAGACTTTTACCCACTCGATGCACTCATCATTTCATCCGCCACCGAGTCCGACATAAAGTTTTTTCACGACTGTTGTGGGTAGCCCTTACGATTTATTTTCAGCATTGATGAGTGGGACACCAAGTGTTCTTACAGCTTTCGTACATTTGTATCCATTTCAACCGCTAGCAACCGATTTTGGGCCCGGGTTTGTTTAGCAAACACCGTCATAGTCCCTGTTCTTCACAAGTGGGCCAGGTGAAACGAGTGGTACTATTGGAGATGGAACCGAGAATGAGGACGATGATGATGACGATGACGAGCAGCAAGTTGAGCTCCTTCGTCGTTGACCAATCCCGATCGACCTCGGCGTCTACCGGGTTGTGGTACCGGTAGATATAGGCATCATGAGTTATATATTTTCCTTTATTTAATAATTTTAGTTGTATATTGCTGTAGATCGACGACATATTCTTGTATGGCAGATACACCCAGATCCTTCTACTGGCAGTTGCACAAGATGGTAATAGAAAATGCATTCTTGTAGCGTTCGCAATCGTTGAAAAAGAATATATCCCTTCGTAGATATTTTTTCTCACCAACCTGTGCACGCATGTCTTATGCCAGGTTCTGCAGTCAAGAGAATATGGGATATGTATAATTTCAGATAGAGGCGCAGGGATATGAGGATCAATCCGACGTTTGGGCCAGTCTTGGGAACCTCCGTATATTTATCACCGGCACTGTCTACGAAACGTTGTTGCCAATTACTACTAGAGATATAAGAATGATGATGAGCGTATAATGGTTCTTCGCATTGGTACGTCTTTCACTCTCAAAAATATTAATTATTATGGCTTTTACTATTATTTCTCGTTAATTATTCTATCTTTTATTGAATAGGCAACGCACACTAAGTAGATTAAGTTCAAGAGCTGCTAGAAGAGTTGAGAGATAGAAATTTAGCTAGATATAACTATCTTGTTGATATCCCGAAGGAAAAATGGCTGCGATTTTATGATGAGGGTCGTCGATATGATCACATGACAACAAACTTTGGTTGAGGCAATCAATTCATCTCTGAAGGGAACGCATTATTTACCTATCACATCCATTGTCAAGGTGACATATTATCGACTCGCTACACTTTTTGCAAACCTCAGAAAACAAGCAACGAATTGGATGGCAGGTGGCCACACACCCCATCCAGATCTCTAGCGAAAATTTCAAATATACCATGCGTATGCAAACGTGATAGGTGTGACATGCTTCTCTCGTCACGAACACCGCTTTATAATTACTGAATTTTCGCGACCACTTGAAGCAATATCACAGAACAATTACGTTGTTAATCTAGAAGAGAAAATATGTGATTGCGGCGTCTTCCAGACATTCAAGTACTCGTGTGCGCACGTCTTTGCTGCATGTGCATCCGTTCATTTCGACGTAATGACACTCTTTGATCTTATATACCGACTTGAAAATGTATTCAAGGTAGACCAATTCGAGTTTCCTCTAACCGGAAATAAACGTGATCGTGATGTGGTTGATGATGAACCTAAGATACAATAGATGAATCCCTGCGACGCAACAAAAAATGTCGCCCAAAGTCAACTAGGATTCACTGTGCCGAGGATATGGTTCCTTGAGAACGAACCGAACAACCTATGATGTGCAGTAATTGTAGGAACTCTGGACACACATAAGAAAATGTCCTTATAGGACCCGCCCTCGGTTAAACTAATTGTACTTTTAAGTGTATTGTTATATTCCTAATGATCTTAAACAACCTTCTAAGCTACGCTTTCTTGTTTTCCTAACATTTTTAACGTGATTTCTACAACTTTTACGCTCTGATTTCTAAACCATTGTAAACATGTATTCTTGTACTCCGGCGTGAAAGTTAAATAACAAGAAAAAATATCCCCCAACATACTACAAAATCGACTTAAACTTGACTACAACCCGTGTTCCTATGTTTTTAAGGCTTTTGAACATGGCTAGATAGTGTTTTTAACGCAATTTCTATAGCCTTTAGGATGCCTTATACACTCTGATTTCTGAACCATTGTAAGCATGTGTTCCAATACTACAACGTGAAAGTTAGTTAACAAGGAAAAATAACCCGCAACATACCACAATATCAACTAAAACATTACCGACCCATGTTTCCATGTTCTTCATGCAAAGAAACATGGCAATATAGCTTTTTTAACGCGATTTCTACAGCCTTTACAATGCATTATACATGTCGATTTTTATACCATTTTCAAGAGATGTATCAGTAGTATGTTGTAAAAGTACAAACCTACGAAAATTTATTTTCCAACACCATGCAAATTCACCTTAAACATGCTTATCGAGCCCTATTTAAACAATTGCAACACACAAAACTCGCTTAAAAATCACACCGAACTCGCATCTTGTGGGCCGCAAGTTTATTTTATTTTTTAAAATATTCGAATAACGTATAATATAATCCACATCAGACGAACTCGTGTCGTACGAAAAGCAAGTTTAAAAAACACGTTTGAGAAAACGTGAATAATACCTATATAGGCAGACAGAGAGGTATTTTTTTAAATCTTATTTTAGAAATTGTTTTTCCAAATAAATTCTCAAACAGAGAATATTTGGCGAATATTGTCAAGACGTGGGGAGCGCGATGAACACAAAAATAAAATAGTTGCAAACCCAGTACAACGCGCATGTGAGGGTTTGGCAGTACGGTCGCGTGCGGTACAAAACCTTTTAAACAAAAGGCAGCCGCCTTTAACCAAACATTGGTGGAGGACACGCGCTTATGACAGGTCGTGGGAAAAGGATAAGATACGGGAAGGAACAGAAAATCTATAAATGAGCAAATAGCACGTTTTCCAATTTTTGGCTCAGACAACATTTGAGATCGGTAATTGTCTTAACAGCTGGCAGTTTTTGTCCTAGTCCCGCCCGCAACTTCATCACTAAAATCCGCTGCTACACGAATCATCTCAATCTGCGAACTTTAACCAATAAGATTTTCCCACGTGCATTGGATCATGATCCGATTTGATGATACGTTTAAGTTACGCTGGGGACTGAAGCAGACCAAAATGCGGAAGAATGGCTGTGGGGTAAAAGCGTCAAATTTCGAAACATCCCTCAACTTTGTCTTATTATATAAATTGATACTTAAAGTTGGGTTTCATTTTCAAATTGGTACCTGAACGTTTTTTGTCTCAAATTGGTATATTAACTTGGAAAAAATTCTCAGATTGTTACTTGGTTTCTAGCGTGGCACTTCAACAATCAATTAATCCATGATACATGACGCTTAATGTTATTTTAACCGTTAAATAACAATTGTCTAATTAGTCATTAAACTCGTCATCATTAGTCATCAAACTCGTCATCTCAAGTTCATATGTTTAGTGACAACTGGTCTATTTTCTCAATTTTCATAAAATACGAAAATCAAACTCCGAAAAAATCATAATTTAAGGGTAAATTACCTAAATCACTACTGAGCTTTACTCTCAAACTTATTTTGGTCATTAAAGTTCTAAAACGTTCAATTTAGTTATTAAACTTTAGACATTGAACTTTTTTGTCACTCTTCAAAATTTGAACGGCGGAAAGCATCATCAACATAAGAAAAGCAATATATTGAGAAACAAGCTCCATCTGACGGTAGAATAGGGAGATCAGCAAGAGAGAAATTGAAAGGTTTTTGCTCGATTTATGGACTTGGGACACTTTTCAGTAAAATAGAGGTCGGATTTGGACTCAAGGGGCGAGACGAAACTACTAGTGAAACTTGATATCAAACGACCACCATCTACGATGTACGTACGATGACGATGAACCAGAGTGACAAAAACGTTCAATGTCTAAACTTCAATAAATAAATTGAACGTTTTAAAACTCAATGACCAAAATAGGTTTGAGAGTAAAGTTCAATGATAATTTATATAATTTACCCTAAATTAAAAAAGAATGGCTAACTTTTAAATTTCTATAAGTACGAGGATGACATTCATAATTAGACAACAGTAAAAGAAGGGTGACGTGGAGAGCAATTACAGTGGCTTCAATCGTCCAATGATTGGTGGCGTTATCTCTTCTCCTTCTGTTTCTTTATATATACGAATCTAAATTCTCTTCTTTCACACCAAAATTCTCATTAGATTCACAACTGGGTTTTTCTTCTTCTTCTTTTTCATTAGATTTTGTTGTTTGAATTAAAGAAATTTTCGGAGAAAAAAGAGCCAATTCGGCTCTGAAATGTATATGAAGTTTGCAGTTCTTCCTCTCATGCTCGTTGCTGAAAACCAAGTGAAATTCCAGGAAAGGGAGTGGGAGAAGGAGAGATAAACGAATTCCTCATCTGGGTCTGAATCGAAATCGAGAAAATAATTCTGGGTTTGTTTTGATTTCTCAGATTTTTCATTATTTTGAGCTGAATTCAAGCTTTTGCAGTTGGGCTTCAATGGCGGCGGCAGTTAACCCCAGGAACGGCAACAGCCAAAGCGAAGTCGAGTTCGTGGAGTGCGATTGTTGCGGGTTAACCGAGGAGTGTACGCTGGCTTACATTGCCGGCGTTAGAGAAAAATTCGAAGGGCGGTGGCTTTGCGGGCTTTGCTCGGTGGCCGTCAACGACGAGACAGTCAGATCGGAGGAAGATATCTCGACCAACGAAGCAATGGATCGGCACATGAAATTCCGCGAGCAGTTCAAATCGTCGAGTCCGCCGGCGAATCCCGCCGAGGAATTGATCTCCGCGATGAGGCATTTGCTTTGGAAAACCCTGGAATCGCCCAGGAAGAATAATGGGTCACCGTCGCATACGTCATCGTTTTCTCGGTCTAATAATTTCTCGGTCTAATAAGAATTGTATTTATTATTTTTCATAACAAAAATATTATATTTTTAAAAAATTAAATATATTCATATATGTTCGTTCGTTTATGTTCGTTTAAACTTATTCACATATATTCTTTATGTTTGTTCATTTGTGTTCATTTATCATTTTAGTGAACGAACAAGCTACATTCCTTAACAATAAAACACAAACAAAAAATTATATTTGTTTAGTTGTTTGTGTTCGTTCATTTGTCCGGTTAAATTGAACGAACGAACATGAACATACCTTCATTCATGTTTGTTTGGTTCGTTTATAAGCCTATAAAAAGAGTATAATGTAACACCTCCTTATCGGTCTGGTAGAAAACCGGGTCGGAGATGTCATCAGTGACCAATATTAGAAACTATACAGTGAAAATCGGTGCCATGTATACAATGATCCAGTCAATGAATGCCAATAACGTCGTGTTTCAACAAACATAATCATAAGACATTCAATTCATTAATCAATCTGCCAATAAGGGTTAAAATACAATGAATTCATGGTTTAAGGATTAAAATGTAAAACTTAATAAATTGAGGTCTGTATCAGTAATTAACAATGCCAATATTAAATTAAAGTCATATTAAACAAACATGCCAAATTCCACTAAGTTTTGAGGTAAATAACATATCCAATTAACCCATTAAGGACTGATTTATAAAATGTGCAAAACCAGTTGATGTCGATAACAAAATTACCTACTTTGGTATCAGTATTCATGAGACCGTACCAATACACCTACCTGTTAAATCAGTTAAGACTTAATGTGGGTATTAGTACAGGGCCATCCGTATCGATTTTAACATTCTTAGCAACATATAAACTAATAGAGTGCAATTTAACCAATTATGTCATCTCACATGCCATTCTCAAATCCCCAAACATACCAATATATGCATACTTTAAGCTTGCATATTCAAAACATGTCTATTAAGCCATTTACACATGCGAAAATCATATGCCACCATTCTAAGAGTTTTAAAGATATACATACATTGCAAAATAACGACTCGAAGATGACTTGCAACCGACTAACCACGATCCGCTTCACGGAGCTATAGAACCTAAAAATATATGCAATGAACTATGTTAGGCTTACATACCCAACGAAGTAGTCAACAATAATCCAATAATATAATGCATATCAATAGTATCAATATCATGCTTTTCATACTCATGCTTGGTAAGCAACTCAATAAACATTCTAAGATCAATGTATTCCATGCATGCAATAATTAGCAACATAATCAATAATTTTATCCCTTGGATCGCAGTAACAAATGGATACTCGAATTTCACCAGCATCGCCAAATCAATGAATGGTCAATCCTGCCGACATCGTCAAAGACCAATTACTCAATCATCTCTTTATCGTCACCAATTAGCCCAAAGACTATAGTCCACCAGTACATGAGCTCAATAAATTTTATTGGCATGCCAATTATATCCACTATATACTTGTATCCAAGGTCTTGTCTATACTTGAATGATATTTTCAATGATCGAAACTTACCTCGTCAATAATGCCAATGTACAATGCTCATCACTTATATCAATAATTGATGTTTAATGCTAACAAATCAATGACAACGAAAACGCTATATTGCAATTCGAATATAAATCAATGTATCAATGAACTCAAACTTACCAAGACTTATTAAAATGAAGAAACATGCTTACCACCGTAATAGACAATGTAAAGAGATGACATCTAATCATTTTCATGATACAATTACCCTTACCGTTATACCGAAGTTGCGAAACAATCTGAAATGCCAACCCGAACTTAATTCCTCTTTATTTATATTGCTGAAATAGTGTTTTCATATTCGTAGCTTGATCGTACTTGACCTTGATCCGAAAAGGTGATCAAATTGAAAGTTATGTAAATTTAAAACAATACGCCCAACCAAGCTTTCGTCCATGGCATTGGGGGCTCGAGAAAGCTGTTGAGCTTTCTCTGTTTCTGCCAAATCGTGGGAAAAGATTAGCCACTTTTGGCTATTCATCAATTCCCTATAAATTGAAAATCAAAGGAAATTGGGGTCATAAGACACGTGGGGTGCTGATTAACCATACTAAAGCTGATTAACCATACTAAAAGAATGGTTAAATCATATATCTAGTCCCCCATCTACATTTGCTTTTTTAAGAATGGTCATGGTCAAATTACAGTTTTGGTCCTTCAGTTTCTTAACTCTCAAACCTTATCTCCTTAAATTTGAATCTTTACAATTTAGTCATTCTACAATATTCCTTGAGTTTCCAATACTTGCAATGCAGCCCAATGTCAATGATAATGTCTAATTAACTAACAATACATGTGAAATTAGACAAATGATCAATAGTCAACGATAGTTTTGACTCATCAGAATTAAATTTTCGGTCACTAGAATCCGGTTTTTGGGTGTTACATATAATGTCAAAAAACATCTTTAACGTTTGACTGAATAGTCATTGCCTATATTCCTTTTTAAACCATTTTAACCCTCAACATTTTATTTTAGGTCAAAATGACCCTTCCGTGGATGAAAATTGTCAGTCAGGTGACGATAAACAGCCTGAAATGATTTAACAGAATGAAATGTCATCAGAAAAAATAATTTTATTTTTTATACAAAATTATAATTTTTTTGACTGATGTGTCATTCTATAAAGTTAACACATTTGTCTATATGATACTATTATGCCAGTGCGCACTGCAATATAGATTTGCCACGTCATTTAATGTTAGTTGATTAACAATTTTCATATACGAAACGAACATTTTGACCCAAAATGTCATCAGAAAAAATAATTTTATTTTTTATACAAATTTATAATTTTTCTGACTGATGTGTCATTCTATAAAGTTAACACATTTGTCTATATGATACTATTATGCCAGTGCGCACTGCAATATAGATTTGCCACGTCATTTAATGTTAGTTGATTAACAATTTTCATATACGAAACGAACATTTTGACCAAAAATGAAACGTTGAGGGTTTAAATGGGGTTTTAGTAAAATCACATTTTAGCACATATAATTCAAATTCCAAACCTTTGTATATTTATTGTACAAACAATTTGGATCTAATGTGTAAATATGGATTGCATTCTTAAAAATTAAGTGGTTTATTTCTTTTTAGGGTAAACAACACCATTGGTCACTAAATTATTCCCGCTTTCTTATTTTGGTCACTAATGTTACTTGTTTTTTTTTCATGTTTTGGTCAACAATCTATTGCTTCTTTTCTGTTTTGATCACCAAACTATTGTTTTTCGTGAGTTTTTTAACGACGATGACCAAAATAAAAAACGTGACGTTGGTGACGATTTTACCAAAAATAACAGTTTGATCACCAAAATATGCAAACGAGAATAGTTTAATGACCAATAATGTTGTTTACCCTTCTTTTTATAGCATGTTAGATATAAACTATCAATGTATACACATGTGCTCCAATTCGGAGGTCAACTTTAAGATAACATTTAACATTTAAGTTACATTTCTAATACAATATCTATAGTACATGTCTAGACATCTTCTCACACATAAATAAAAGGTTATTAATCGTTTAAACGTGTTAAATATCATGTCTTCATGTGTATTGTAATGACGGTAAAAAGATAACGATAAATATATGATTATACAATAAAAGAAAATACATCAATCATGATTTACATGGAAAATCCTTTTAGGAAAAATTCCCGAGTAGAGGAGAAGAAGTTCATTAATGTCGAAAAATAATAAGGATACAAGAGGATTGTGATTTAGCATGTTTTGTGGGTTATTTGACTATATTTTAACATAACTCAAAATATCTATTTATAGGGTTAGATACCTGATTACAAATAAATATACTCAAGTTGAATTTCCTACTTTAAACCGAAGTATAGCAGTAGAAGTGTAGCAATGTATGAATAATAACTCTAGAGACTGTACCATATCTATTTTTTTTGAAAAAACATCTTTTATAAAGTTTACATTAAAAATTTAAAAGTAAAATTAACATTACTTTAAATTAATATTGACACTGAAATTTGGGGTATGGATGGCTGGGTTCTCGAAGTATATTGGTAGATGTTCAGCTTTGGAAGTAGAATTTTGGGCTGTGTATGAGGGTCTTCAGTGTGCCAAGAGTTTAAACGCTGCATATGTAGTTGTGGAGTCTGATAGTCTTGATGTTATTCGAGTGTTGACGAGCACAAGGCGGAGGACTATCTATTCCTCCTTACTTGGTTCGACCCGGTCGTTGGTGGGAAGCCATTGGCGTGTTGATTTTCGGCATGTCTTTAAGAAAAGTAATCGTGTGGCAGATGCGATGACGAGGCTATTTTCGTTCGACAGTTTTGAACCACGGATATTTTTGTACCCTCTTGATGAGGTGCTTGTTTTCTTACATGATGATTGTAGCTAGATTGGCATGATTGCTTGTGACGTTATGCCGGGCGTATCTCGTAATATGTTTATGTACAAGCTATCATAGGTACTCTAACGAGGCTTATGCTAGCTTTTCCCTTATTTATCAAAAAATATTAACACCGGAATTCACATCCACAACTTGCCACCACTCACTTATAATTTTTTTATAAAATTTTAAGGGTAAATTCCGTAAATCTTCACTGAACTTTACTCTCAAACCTATTTTGGTCAATGAAGTTTCAAAACGTTCAATTTACTCATTGAAGTTTAGACATTGAACGCTTTTGTCACTGAAGTTTAGACATTAAACGTTTTTTGTCACTCCATCGTTCGCCGTGGTCAGACGCGCACCGTAGATTGTGGTCGTTCGGTACCCAATTTCACCAGTTGTTTTGTCTTGTCCCCTGAGTCCGAATCTGGTCTCAATTTTGCTGGAAAGTTCCTCGATGTCTACGAATCGGACAAAAACCTTTCTATTTTTCTCTTGTTAATTTTTGTCTTCTGCCATCGGATGAAGCTCGTTTATCACTATATTGCTTTCCTCGTCCCAATAAAGTTTTTTTACCATTTGGATCTTGAAAAAATTCATTCGTTCACTGGTAAATGAACGTCATCAACCTTAAAGAGTGACAAAAATATATAATTTACGTAATTTACTCAATTTTTAAAATTTTAACACCGTAACCTAAATTTTCCGACTTCAACCTGTACAATAAGCTGATCATTTTAAATAAATATAGTTCTTAAAAAATATATCATAAGGGTATTGCAAACGAAGAGAAAAGAAAATATCTGTGGATTGGCATCGGGGACTGCGACCTGACTAGGTCTTGGCAAACAGTTGATGTGGTCGGTCGCTCTGCCATTTCTAATCGCATGAACATCGTGCTGGTTGGTCCCATACATAAAAAAGAACCCCTTGGTCCCATCGCTTCTCAGCTTTATTATCAGATTTTTCACTATTTATTTTTATATTTTTACTCTATTTATTTCTTATTTTTAAAAGTATATAAAAACATATATATGTATGAGAAAATATCTCATGACGTTAGAAACGAAAAATTTCTACAAACGTCTTAATTTTAAGGTCTATGAAGTCAGTTTAGGGTTTAAGAGTTTAAGTGTATAAGTTTAAAATTTAGAATTTATAGTTTATGATTTAATTTTTAGAATATTATAGTTAGAGATTTAAGTTTTAACTTATAAACCATAAATCTTAAATTATAACTACACTCTTAAATTTAAAACTCATACACTTAAATCCTTAAATAAAATTTCTACATCTTAAAACTTTATTTTTATAAGCGTTTGTGTATAAAATGATTATCGTATATATATTTTATAAAATTATATTCGTCGACTCAAATTTTAAACACACTAAATAAGAGTAAAAGTAGAAAAAAGGAATTCTATATATTATATGTCAAATATTTGTTCTTTTTAAAATATTTACACCTAATCAAGAAGATTAGATTTTATAAATCACAATGGAACGGGATAGGATAGATGCCATTTTGTTCCACCATCCATCTGTTGGACGTATTCGTTTTGTTAGAAATGTTCATTGACCAGGTTGGATCAGTTTTTAATCCACATGCATCTGACTCGAAAATTTAACATTTCTACTCGAATATAACCCAAAATGATATTTTATGATGCTCTATTCGATTCAAATTTTAGACTAAAAAATTTGAACTTGACCCAACCGATATAAATAAAAAATATTATTTTATTTTTATTCGATAAAATAGGGAGTTAATTAAAAATTACAAATAGAGATGATATTATAATAATTATTCTATTTTTATTAGACAAAATATGAAGATAATTGAAATGTATATATAAATAGATGGACATTATAACAATTGTATCTAAATATTTAGAATAAAAATAACTATTATTACGGGTTGGGTATTTTTCATCTTAACCCGACCCGATCACATCCAAAAAATTTGACTCAAACCTAATTTGAACTCGATTTTTTCTTAAAAGACCCGACCCTATAAATCGAGTCGAAACCGTTGGGTCTAGTTCAAATGATCATTTTTGTCATGTCCCGTCATTCCCTGTTGCATCTCTATTTAATTTCACTAATTATTTATTTAATTATTTAAAGCTAAGCAAATATTTATGCATGATTCTTCAAAAATAAAATTAAGGCTCAAGGGTCACTTTTTCTCTTATAGTAATCATAATTTATCAATTTCGCCCCTATAGTATTTTTGCATCAATTTAGCCCCTGAAGTAGTCAATTTGCATCACCGTTTGCCCCTTGACTGATGGAAGCCAACATTGACCGTTACGATGCTGACGTGGCAGCCCACGTGTAAAGATGACTTGTCATAGAGGCAAAATTGATTTTTCAAGCGAGTTCGAGGGCAAAATTAATTTTTAGGCAAAAAATATGAGTAAAATACTAAAATATTAAAATAACATAAACATTAGTAAAAATATTTTATTAATATATGACTAATAATAAAATAATTAAAAATATCTAAAAATAAGTAAAAGTTAAAATATCATAAGCTAATAAATTATAAATTATTCAATAGTTAAAATTTGAAATATTGATAAAGTATTAAAAAATATAAAAACTTTCATCATAAAAATTTGATCGATTTTGGTTTTCTTTCTCTTCAAAGAATGTAAGGAAGAAATGATCCTAAAATAGGGTTAATGTGATTCTCTCAACCGAGCAAAAATCCTCTACCCTTTTTGGTGCCCCTATATCTCAATACTAAAAAATTAAACTCTACACTCTAAGTCTAATTTCTAAATCACAAACCTTAAGCCCTAGAATTTAAACCCTTTACTTGATTATATTTATACACGTACTTTGCAAAACTAATATTTGATTTTGATATAACAATGATTACAAGGACCAATTTGTAAAATTAGATAATTTTTTAAGTACTCAAAAGGACTCACAAAATGACAAAGATTCGAATTTAAAATTGTTTCTAAGTCAAAAACTAAAACTCCAAATATATTCTAAGTGTTTTTGTACTCAAAGAGCCAACTTTGGCCCAGGAGTATCGATATGCCCTTGGCCGTATTGACAAGGATTTTAGCTACTGAAAAATGTTTTATTACTTAATGGCTATTGTTGGGAAACGTTGGTACACCCCATGGCGCAGCGAAAAAATTATCCGGCGTAAATCACCAGTGATTCATGTACAAGGGACGAATTCGGGGTGATAAAGGATGAAAATATTACCTCAAGTAATATGAAATTCCACAGCGAGTATAGGAGAATCCAAATCAAATCTGAGTCGTCACAGCAGTGTTCCGACCTCTACGTAGTCCACCCGAATAAAACGAACAATTTTTCTCTTATCTAATTGTTAGAGAGGATTTTCGAAAAAAACACATATGTTGGTTGCTAGACCTTATGCCTTTATATAACATTTTAAAACCTAATTCTAATTAAATTTGGATTCTTTGAATATAAAAAATATTTAACCGAATATAATTAAATATGTATAATCTGGTTCTACTTTAATTAGGTTTCTTTTAGACATATATATATTAATAGTATTTGATAATTACAATAACTTATCAAATATTAACATATATATAAAAACGAAATTATCCATAATTACAATAATTATAACAATTTCGGTTTCTCACTAATTATGTGTACTACAAAATTGTACACATGCTATCTAATCGATATTTGTTCATTTCAATCATAGGGTGTGACCCTTGTAAATTTATGTAACGTTAGCAGTAATATCCAGAACAATTCTAATATTACAAGCAATGAGTGGCATCTAGCAATACATCATTGCTACCTAAGTTACATGAAATTATGGTTCGATTTAACCTTTTTCCGTGATTAACTTCTTTTATGTATTTCATCCTTTTGTCCTCATATCTAGATCGGACACAAGTCATGGATTAGTCACACTTGTATAGTCCATCTAATGTTTCTTGATATCTTGAGTAGACTATTATAAATGAATAACTATGATATCCTATATCAATTTATTCGAGCATTGCCATGCATTTTCTAGTCCCACTCAATCAAGTGGCCTATGATATTACTCCTATTATGTATGAGAGACAAATCCTATCTTGATCAACCGTATTTCGCTACATGGATTGTGACATATCCAATATCAGTCTTTATAGTGTAGTCAGTTACGACACACGTTTGGTCGTATCAAAATATGTTACTCACGATGTTGAAATAATGATGATCTCAAGTGTGAGGATCATACATGTAGTTATCACCATAAGCAATGTTGTGACTGTCACATAATAATCCAAGAAACATGCTCATAGCGGGTCAGTCCAATATGTCGTTCCCTAACACATACTTATGTATTGATTTTGACATCTCCGTGTCAATGACAACACTTTGTCATCAATCAACTACATATTAGTCTTAATACATTATTATTGTCCAAGCCCACAATAATTCTCGACTAAGGACATTCAAGAATAACTATATTATTCTAAGAGTTTTATTATAATTTAGTTTATTTATAGATACACAAAATAAGACTGAAATAATAATAATAATGGCTTTTTATTAATAAACAAGATAAAATAGATATGTCTTTTACAACCATCTCATAATTAGTCTTTAGGCATACTCCAACAATCTCCCACTAGCACTGAGACCAATTACTCATGTATCTAATACCAAGAGACTTAGTGTGTCACTCATGCTTCTGTTGTGTCAGAGGCTTTGTTAGTGGATTTGCGGTATTGTCATTTTTTGGTACTCTGCATATTTCTACACCCCCTCGATCAATGATTTCACGAATGAGATGGTAACGCCTAAGTATGTGTTTGGATCGTTGGTGAGATCTAGGTTCTTTTGCTTGTGCGATGGCTCCGTTGTTGTCACAACGTAGATCTATAGCATTTGATATGCTAGTCACTTCCTTTGCAGTATCGCTTGCTACAATATACTCGAATTCTGTCGTAGAATCTGCTACTGTATCTTACTTTGAACTTTTCCAGCTTACAACACCTCTATTAAGGCAAAACACAAAACCCGATTGTGATCGAGAATCATCCTTATCAGTTTGAAAGCTTGCGTCAGTATAACCTTTTATACTTAGCTCTTCCTCACCTCCATACATAAGGAATGTATCCTTAGTTCTTCTTAAGTACTTAAGGATGTTTTTGACTGCAACCCAATGACCTTCACCGGGATCTACTTGTCATACTTAGTGCATGTGATACATCTAGATGTGTACATAGCATGGAATACATAATAGATCCAATGGCCGAAGCATATGGTATCTTACTCATGTGTTCTCTCTCTTGAGGTGTTGAAGGACACATTTCCTTCGAGAGCGAAATGCTATGTCACATAGGTAAGAATCCTCTTTTAGATTCTTCCATGCTGAATCTTTTTAGTACTTTGCCTATGTATATATTTTGACTTAGTCCTAGGAGTCGTCTTGATCTATCTCTATAGATCTTGACTCCTAATATGTAGGTTGCTTCACCCAAGTCTTTCATAGAAAAACATTCTCCTAAACCAAGTCTTTACAGACTGTAAGGTATGTATGTCATTTCCTATTATTAGTATGTTATCCACATACAATACCAAGAATGTGATAGTGCTCTCACTAGTTTTCTTGAAAAAACATGGCTCATCTTCATTTTTAATGAAACTAAACTCTTTGATTTCCTCATTAAAATGAAGATTCCAACTTCGAGAAGCTTGCTTCAACCCATAAATGGACTTTTGTAGCTTGCATACTTTTAAGGCATCTTTTGGATCGACAAAACCCTCAAGTTGTGTCATGTACACATCCTCATCTAATTTTCCATTAAGGAAAGCGATTTTGACATCCATTTGCTAGATTTCATAATCATAATATGCAGCTATTGCAAGCAATATTCAGATAGATTTAAACATAGCAATAGAGGAAAAAGTTTCATCATAGTCTATACCATGAATTTGACAAAATCCCTTAGCGACCAATCGCCCTTTGCATGTTTGTACATTGTCATCCGTGTCAGTTTTCTTTTTGAAAACCTATTTGCACCCTATAGGCTTAATCCCTTCAGGTGGGTCGACCAAAGTCCATACTTGGTTTTCTGACATAGAATCCATCTCGAATTTCATGGCTTCTAGCCATTTCTCAAAGTCCGGGCTCTCCACCGCTTCCTGATAAGTCCTAGGCTCATCTTGGTCCATGAGGAGAACATATCCATGCAATGTGACAAGAAATTCATATCTCTTAGGCCCATTGGGTTCTCTCATAGATCTCCGCAGGGGTTGTGTTTCAAGAACGGTTGGATGTTCATTAACTATTTATGGAACTTGTTGTTGTTCAATCTCTAGTTCAGTGATATGTGGTTGACCTTGAATTTCTTCAAGTTCAATATTTCTCCACTTCCCTTTCCGAGAATAAATGCTCTCTCGAGGAAGACTCATATTCAAGCAACAAACACTTTGTTCTAAGATGGATTGAAGAAATAATATCCTTTAGTTTCTTTAGGATACCCTACAAAATTACATTTATGAGATTTGGGTTCAAGTTTTATAGACATCTGATGTTTAAAATAAACTTCGCATCCCCAAATTTTCATAAAAGACATATTAGGACACTTCCCAGTCCATATCTCATATGGTGTCTTTTGAACCGATTTAGATGGAACACGATTTAGTGTGAAAGTAGTTGTTTCTAGCGCATGTCCCTAAAAAGAAGTTAGAAGATCAACATGACTCATCATTGACCGAACCATGTCTAACAATGTTCGATTTCTCCTTTCAAAGACTCTATTGTGTTGTGGAGTACCTGGAGGTGTAAGTTG
This sequence comes from Hibiscus mutabilis, assembly GCA_019671005.1. Lineage (NCBI taxonomy): Eukaryota > Viridiplantae > Streptophyta > Magnoliopsida > Malvales > Malvaceae > Hibiscus > Hibiscus mutabilis. The sequence continues at coordinate 54,945,930 of CM033745.1, forward strand.
TGAGACAATCCTATATCCTTTAAGAAGTTTATCAAACTCTAGGCTTAAGTATTCTTCTCCTTGATCTGATCGAAGAGCTTTGATATTCTTTCCTAATTGGTTTTGTACTTCATTAATAAATTCCTTGAACTTTTCAAGGGCTTCAGATTTATGATGCATTAGGTAAACGTACCCATATCTAGTGAAGTCGTCAGTGAAAGTAATAAAGTATTGAAACCCTCATCTGGCTTGTGTATTCATCAGTCCACGTACATCACTATGTATTAGACCTAATAAATCACTTGCTCGCTTGTTTTTACCGTCAAACGGTGATTTGGTCATTTTCCCCATTAAGCAAGGTTCACATATATCAAATTGTTCGAGAACAAAAAAATCCAAAAATCTATCTTTATGAAGTTTTGATATGCGTTTCTCACTTATATGACCCAAGCGACAATGCCAGAGATAAGTTTGATTAGAGTCATTTGTTTTTGATCATTTCGTATTTATGTTATATATGGAATTGTCTTGATCTAAGATATAAAGACCATTGATTAATCGAGCCGTACCATAAAAAACATTATTGAGGGAAAAAAGAACAACTATTATTCTTAATAATAATCTTAAAACCAATCTTGTCCAAACAAGAAATTGAAATAATGTTTTTAGTCAAACTAGGAATGAAATAACAATCCTCTAAATCTAAAACAAGTCCATTATGTAATGAAAAAATATATGTTCCTATAGCTAATGCAACAACTCTTGCACCATTTCCCACTCGTAGGTCCACGTCTCTTTTTGCCAATTTTCTACTCCTTTTTAGTCCCTTTACAGAAGTACAAATGTGTGAGCCACAACCAGTATCTAATACCCAAGAAGTAGATGTTGATATATTAATATCAATAACATAAATACATGATCCAGATTGTCCATTTTCTCTTGCCTTCTTGATGTCCTCAAGATAGACAAGGCAGTTTATCTTCCAATGTCCAGCATTGTTGCAATGAAAACATCTTCCTTCTTTTGCAATTCCTCATTTGGGCTTCAATGCAGCCTTTCCTTTGTTGGGCTTTGGCTTTGCCTTTGTGTTGGGCTTTCCTTTTCTATTATCCTTTCAGACCATCAGAATAGGTTTGCATCCAACCTTTTTCATGTTGTTCTCTGCTGTTCTTAACAGACCAAGCAACTGGGGCAACGATTTGTTAATTTCATTCATATTGAAATTAAGAACAAACTAAATAAAACTATCCGGCAACGATTGTAGGATAACATTAGTAGCAATTCAACACTTAGAGAAAAGCCCAATTTTTAAGGGTCTGAATATACCCTATCATTTTAAGAACATAATTTCCCACTGGAGTTCCATCCACCATTTTGTATCGAAACAAAGCCTTAGAGGTCTCATATCTTTCTTGACGAGCTTGCTCCTCATATAATTCTTTGAGATTTTTAACCATCTCATAGGGAACCATGTCCTCATGTTGTTTCTGAAGCTCAGGGGTCATGGTCGCAAGCATCAAGAATCTGACATCTACCATGTCATTTGAGTATTTCTCAAAGGCTTCCCTTTCATATTTGGAGGCATCATATGCTAGCGTTTTAGGGACAGGTTCTTTGATGATTTGCAATTTCCGTTCTTGCTTAAGGACAATCTTTAAGTTACGAAACCAATCAAGGAAGTTCAAGCCATTCAATTTGTCCTTCTTAAGGACGGATCACAATGATAATGTGTTTGAGTTTGCCATAAAATCTAAAATGATAAAATATGATTTATAAGTACCTTTGATCATGTTTATAAAGAAATTACATTCCCACTATTAAAAAAACCTTCAAAATTAAAAAATTACTAAAATTATTTCTAGTGGGTAAGGATCCATATTTCATTTCATCTTAGGTCAGCTTTGGCTTTACTCCTAGAATTCAATTATTTAGGTAAGCAACACTTGCTAATTACATCTCATGTAATTCCTATATTTGGTGAACAACTATTGTTCCTAATCATATCATGGTTATCCAAATCATTAGTTTTTAGGTTTCTAATCCCATTAGAACAACCTAGTTTAACCAATATTACAACCAATGAATATCACTTGCTTATTCTTTGCGTTTAACCAAGATAGATCTAAGTATTTTGCTTTGGCAAAACCTACATAGTACTGATCGAGGTTTTAACGAGAGCTAATATTGGATGACTAATTTTAATTAAATATGGAGGGTTTTTTTGTTATATTAATCTCACCATTCTATTATGATCTAATCAGTTACCATCATGCTAAAAAACATACATTGTATCACATACATGTAAAGCAGTAAATATAAATGCAATGGTTATAGCCCTTAAAACTAAGGTGGCCCATCCCAAGACAATGGGAGAGCCAAAATTACTAAAGATATAACTTGCTTCTCAAGCACCTGATCCACCTTTGATCGGCCCACCAGTCTGCTCCTTTGGTCCACGCTTCCTCCGCAAATATTACAAAATTTTAGAAACTCATTTTACACACGATGAGGTAAGACGAGAAAAGAATTACAATAGAAGAAAGAAAGGCACGACACACATGTCGTATTTATATAAAACCAAAGTAAATAGTCTATTTGGGCTATAACCATGCATTTCAAACACCGCGCATATCATCCAAAACATACACATATTTTATCTTGTTAATTAAGATTACCTAAATAGTTCATACGACCATTGTTGCCTACGCGGTCTGGCAGATCCGGGGCCGTATGGTTCGCATATTCATCATGTCAACTAAGGTTTTTCACTCTGGAACAACCATTATTCCTCTACCCTGGTATGCTGGGAAATTTTTAATTTTGGCACTTCAATTAGTATGGAAAAACCTCACATTTTGATAACTTTTATTAACAGATTCATATTTTTAGGATTTTCAATCCCTAAGGTTTTTCACTCTGGAACAACCATTATTCTTCTGCAAAAAAATGACATGCTATCTTAACCGCATGTTCATAATGTCAACTATAAACATGTGATTATCAAAAGCTTACCGCAACAAACACATGATTAATACTTAACCATCGTTCATAAAAACTTGTTAAAACATATTAACATATTATTTGTGACTGGATACAATTTCTACGTTTCGCACAAACATCGCATACTCGTCAAAACAGAAAAAAGTAAAACATGCATCTAATACAAAAACATCATCCAAGTATTTAAGTCTGAATTCGTATCGTACAAGTGGCTCTAGTACCACTATTGGGAAATGTCGGTACATCCCATGGCGCATCGGAAAATTATCCAACGTAAACCACCAGTTCTAAGTACAAGGGACGATTTCGGGGTGATAGAGGATGAAAACATTACCTCAAGTAATCTGGAATTTCACAATGAGTATAGTAGAATCCAAATCAAATTCGAGTCGTCACAACAACGTTCCGACCTCTACGCAGTCTACCCGAATAAAAGGAACAATTTTTCTCTTCTCTAATTGTTAGAGAGGATTTTCGAAAAAAACACATATGTTGGCTGCTAGACCTTATGCCTTTATATAACATTTAAAAACCTAATTCTAATTAAATTTGGATTCTTTGAATATAAAAAATATTTAACCGAATATAATTAAATATGTAGAATCTGGTTTTACTTTAATTAGGTTTCTTTTATATATATATTAATAGTATTTGATAATTACAATAACTTATCAAATATTAACATATATAAAAAAATTATCTATAATTACAATAATTATAACAATTTCGGGTTCTCACTAATTACGTGTACAACCAGTTTGTACACATGCTATCTACTCGATATTTGTTCGTTTCAATCACAGGGTGTGACCTTTATAGGTTCATGTAACGTTAGCAGTAATATCCAGAACAATTCTAATATTACAAGTAATGAGTGACATCTAGCAATACATCATTGCTACCTAAGTTACATGAAATTATGGTTCAATTTAACCTTTTTCCGTGATTAACTTCTTTTATATATTTTATCCTTTTGTCATCATATCTAGATCGAAAACAAGTCATGGATTAGTCACACTTGTATAGTCCATCTAATGTTTCTTGATATCTTGAGTAGACTATTATAAACGAATAACTATGATATCCCATATCAATTTATTCGAGCATTGCCATGCATTTTCTAGTCTCACTCAATCATGTGACCTGTGATATTACTCCTATTATGTAGCAGGGACAAATCCTATCTTGATCAACTATATTTCGCTACATGGATTGTGACATATCCAACATCAGTCTTTATAGTGTAGTCAGTTACGAAACACGTTTGACCGTATCAAAATATGTCACTCACGATGTTGAAATAATGATGATCTCAAGTCTGAGGATCATACATGTAGTTATCACCATAAGCAATGTTGTGACTGACACATAATAATCCAAGAAACATGCTCATAGAGGGCCAGTCCAGTATGTTGTTCCCTAACACGTACTTATGTATTGATTTTGACATCTCCATGTCAATGACAACACTTTGTCATCAATCAACTACATATTAGTCTTAATACATTATTGTTGTCCAAGCCCACAATAATTCTCGACTAAGGATATTCAAGAATAACTATATTATTCTAAGGACTTTATTATAACTCAGTTTATTTATAGATACATAGAATAAGACTGAAATAATAATAATGACTTTTTATTAATAAACAAGATAAAATAAGTATGTCTTTTACAACCATTTCATAATTGGTCTTTGGGCATACTCCAACAGCTATTGGGTACCGATACGTGTGCAGCTGTATCGGTATGTCATTCATACTTGGGAACCAAATGGTCTTTGAGTATCAGTACGGCTTTAAGCGTATCGATACGGGGTGTTAATATTTTCAAGATCTTTTGTAATAAAGTTTTTGACCGTTACCTTGCTAGTTTATTGGAAACATAAATTTGAAAAGTTGTTATACCGTACCGATACGCCCTTAGGCGTACCAAAACCTTTTTTCATTCTCAACTTTCTCAGATTCCAGTGAGCAAAACTAGTATCAATACGGTTTAGTCTGTACAGATACCCCTTTGTAAAAACACATTCTTTGTATCGATACGCCTTCATGCGTATTGATACCCCTTTGTACAATAACTTTTTTTTCTTATGACAGGTACTGATACACCTGTTCGCATACTGATACGTCTAGCTACCAAACAACATTTATTGCGAGAAAAATATAGCCCAACGACTATATTTATGATCTCAGCTACCCAAATGGTTGGAAATCAATGAGGGGGTATATAAACAAGTTTATAAAGCTACAACAATAATTATTGATCAAGTCTTAAGCATTCAAGCAATTATCCAACAATCTTTGAGCTTTTAGAGTCATATCCTTGTAACACACTTAAATGTCCATATTTGTAATCATTTTTATTCAAGTATTGGATTTTAGTGAACTTGTATTTGGGCAAACACATTACTTTTGAGAGGATTTTTAGTTTGCTAAATTTCTTCTTGTAAAAGAGAGTTTTTCTCAAAGCCTTGGGGTAGAAAGCTTTGAGTTTGTAAAAGGTTTCCTCTTGAGCCTAGAAAAAGAGAAGAAATTCTTAGTGAATTTTAAAAAATCCTTAGTGAGAAGCTAAGGTAGTGGATGTAAACATTGTTAGAAGGTTGAACCACTATAACTCCTTGTGTCTCAATCTTTTTATTTTCCAATTTGCTTCCACATCTTTTTAATTGTCAATTCACCCTCCTCGTGGCCACTTTCACCATTGATTGATCATCCTAACATACTTTTATAATTGATAGTCACTTTATATTGATAAAATTTTCAATTAGGGTTTAAGATTTAAGGCTTACAATTTAGAGTTTAAGATTTTTAAGGTTCAAAATTTTGAAATTAGGATCAGAGTGTAGAATTTATTTTTTAAGTTTTCATTTTTGAATAATTTATAATTTAACAACTTCTGATATTTTATTTTATAATTTTTACTTATTTTTATTTTTTATTTTTGTTATTTTTAATCATATATTAATAAAAACATTTTTAAAGGTTTTATTAATTTTTACATCATTTTAGTATTTTTAATATTTTCTTAAATTCATATTTTTACCTAAAAATTATTTTTGCCCTTGTACTCAAGTAAAAAATTAATTTTGCCCCACTTCAACGTCATCTTCACACATGGACTGCCACGTCATCACCATGACCTTTACGTCAGCACTGTAACGGTCAACGTTGGCTTTCGTCAATTAAGGGGCAAAAAGTGATGCAATTCGACTACTTTAGTTGCTAAATTGATGTGAAAATATCATAGGGGCAAAATTAGGGGTGGCAATCAGGTGGGAAATAACTGAAAACTGTGGGGATCCGAACCGTGGGTATGGGGAATAATCAAAATCTTCACACACGGGAATGAGGGAAGTTCTATCATGGAAGCTCAAATGGGGATGGGGACAAAGATTGCTATATCCGAACCGTACCCGTATAAATCACCATGCTGATCCCCGAAAAATATTCGCAGTGATCCCAATATATTTACAAAGTTGGATGACCATAAGTATAATTTACCCATTTTTCAATAAAAATCCAATCTCCCATCACTTGAGTATGGTCGCTGGAATAAGTATGAAATTCTTTGTAAATTCCATAAAAATAATTAGAAAGTTATCTATACATCGTTGTAAACGTGATTCAGTCTAGTTTTATTTAAAATACAAGGTGATCAATTTCGATATATATTTTAAACAATAAATATTTAAATGTTGAAAGGTCATAAAAATTTGGTTGCACATTTCTTAGAAAAATAATTGTAGCATTGACTTTAAAAATTCACCATAAATTCTATAAGATAAATGAGGAAGGTGAGCCTTATATTTTTTATAAACACACAGAAGTCTAGATTTGATTAAAGCAAACGGTTCTTGAATTTGAGTTATATATTAGGAGCTAATAATTTTTGAGTCAGCAAAGATTATAAGAAAATATTGCAGACTTTTTCCAAAAACAACAATGGTAGTGACTTCAGAAATTCGCCATAAATCGTACGAGTAAAATTTGAAGAGGTGATTTATATAGTTGGAAAGATTATCGAATCTAATTCTTTTTAGAGCAAACGGATCATGATTTGAAACTGCAGATTATTAGTTACATATTTCTTTTAAATGTAGTGCTGGATGCCATATTTCAGTAGTTAATATTTTATTCATTTTTATTGTTTTGAAATGATTTGTTTATTGTTGTTACAATTAAATTGATCATTTATATTTGTAATTTTAGATATTTAATGTTGAGTATTTTTTTAATATATTAAGTTTTGTTTATTTTTTGGGTATGAGGATTAACCGAAAATTGATGGGATCCGTAAGGGATGGGTACGAGGACGAAAAAAATACATGAAACATTTAATGAGGATTCCCCGAAAACGTAACCACAAGTGTTGGGGACGGAGTGGAGAATACAAAACTATCCCCGCCCCTCATCATTGCCACCCTTAGGCGAAATCGATAAATCGAGACTACTATAGGGGCAAAAGTAACTCTTAAGCCTAAAATTAAATATTTTCTAAAATTATCTAAATGTAAAGAGTTAATTACATCACACATCCCAAAATATGATCCTCATTTTAAATTGATTCTCAAACTTTTAAACATTCTAATTTCATCCATAAATAACGACCCCATTCTAATTTGATCACAAGCTTTTAAGCATTAGAATTTCGTCTCTAAATCATTAATATATGCTAATCATGTCCCATGTTAATAAAATATTTTAAAAATGGTTGATTGTCGTCTAAACATCGATGTGGATTATGTAATAATATGATGTGACATAAACGATAATTTAGGTATGCAATCGGAATGTTCAAAAGTTCGGGGATAAATTTAGAAAGAGGATAATTATTTGGGCATGAAACTGGAACGTCCGATTTAGGATGGGATCCATAGTTCGGAGATGAAATTGAAACATTCAAAAGTTGAGAGATCAATTTAGAACATGATCATAGTTTGAGGACATGTGGTGCAATTAACTCAAATATAAAATATAATACATAAAAGAATTTATTTCTTTGTATAGTGATTTTTATATTTTAATTTTTATTAGTTTTTCTAAACAATAATATTCTTTTTTGAACGGATAACTTTAACTAAATTTTATTAATCAAAAGGAAAAATTACAAAGTATAAAATTAAAGAGCATGAAAGATAAATTTAAACACAATCCTTCCTAAGAAAACTTGTTCCGTCTTCCAAATGAAATTTCAGCAAAGATAAGCTTTAACCAAAAAGCTCCATATATCAAACATTCTTTTCGCTGCGAGTTCTTGGCACATCGACAAACTACCACAAGGGAATTTGAAAAATAACAGACCGCCGATTATCTTGTGACTTGAAATGCTCGATAATACTTGTTATCTGAACGCTAAATTATCATAATATCAGACAATATTGTCACAAAGACAGACAAATCTTGTAAAAAGCAGACAAATAAACTGTCATGCAAGCAAATAAAAATAGCAAGAAAAGCGTATGTAAAATTATTTCCGACAAAGCAAAACAAAAACAAAACAAAACTAAATATAAACAAATGATTCTTCATTAAAAGAAAAGAATCTTATTTATATACAATTAACGTAAACACTAAAAATTAGCCGACGACATAAATACCGTATTTTGAAAATTTTTAATGAAGAATAAGAATTTAAGGAGGTTTTTAGAAAGTAATCACCCTAGACGAAGAAATAAAAGTAGTAACAACAAATATTTTTTTTAAAAGTTAAACAATAATATCTTGACTACTTATTTAATTAAAAATAAACCCTTATTATTTTATCTAAACTCGTAATTTTATTCTCCACAATTATTTGACACTACTCTATCTTTAACAACCTAGTAATGATTATTTATGTCAATAATTGGATCTCCTTGTTAATCAATGAGTTATATTAAGCAAAAGGGATATGAAATTTGAGATTACTAATTATGTTAATGAAAATTCTAGAACGGACGACGTAAACTGCTGAACACTACTAACGCAATATACTGTAATATACCATTAATTTTTTAATGACTCTTAATTAATGATTAAAAATTTAAAAAACTCGACATGTAATTAATAATTATTCAAAATAAAATTAAAATTTAGATTAAATTATTTTTACATTATTTTTTAATCTTTATTTTAAAACAATAGGATCCAATCCTCCATTATCCCCACACCCTACATTCAACCCTAAATCTTTTAATCATTATTTAAGAGTCATCAAAAATTAATAATGTATTATAGTGTATTGCGTTAATGATATTTAACGGTGTGCGCCGCCCGCTATAAACCCATTCTTATCTTAAAGCTAATATGTTAGTCTAATTTCTTAATCATTAGTTTGACAGCCGGTAACCAATGAATTATACATCTCAAGTTCATTAGTCTTGGCACTCAAGCTTTTAAACAAATTGTTTTATTTTTTGAAATTTCCTTTTTTTTTTCTCAAACTCTAATTTTTATTGAATCCGTTGGTCAAAAAAGTAACAAAACCGTTTAGCTGGCGTCAACTATATTTGCCTTTTTGCCAATATTGATGTCAGTTATTTTTTCAATTTACGTAAAAAAATAATTAATTATTAAAAATTGTACAAATTAATAAAAAAATCATTGTTGTTTTTTTTATTGGTTCGATTTGATAAAAAAAACTAAAAGCTTGAAGATTATAAAAGTAAATAAAGTTCAAGGACTAAAAAGAAAGTTTAAAAGCTAAAAATATCATTAGATTATTAGTCTTTTTTTTATGACCTTTTCCTTTTTGGTGCTATGCTTTTAATTATTTGTTCTAATCCATCTTTAATAATTTATGTATAAATGCTTTATTATGTTTGGAAAATGCATAGTGTATAAAAAAATATCTTTAAAGTTTCACTTTGATCCATATTTTCTTTTTCTGAAACAACTTATTCACCAACATTTTATTTAAGATTAAAATGATCCATCTACATATGAAAATTATTAATAACTAATAGTAAAATCTTGAAATGACTTGACAGAAGGACAAATTAGCAGAAAAATAATTTTATTTTATATAATTTTATAAAATTATTTTTAAATTGATGAGACATCCTTTCAACATCTTGTCTATATGATATTACCATGTCAGTTAGGGGTATTAAAAAATATCTGGTTCGACTGATCTGATCCGATTATCCGCTGATCTGATCTGAAAATTCAGATATCTGATCTAATTTTTATTTTTGGATCGAATAACTGATTCGATTTTAAATTTTTTGGATCGGATACGGATCACAATATTTCAAATTTCGAAAAATCTAAAAATTCAAATTTTCATGAATATTAATTTTGTTATTTTTAACAATTTGATGCTTGTTATATCTGAAAATTTAAAAACATCGAAATTTTCATAGATGCGAATCTTGTTATATTTAGTAATTTGTTATATTCGAAAATCTAAAATTTTCATAAATACGACCTTCAAATTCAAAAAAAATAATTAAATCAAAATATATTTTCGGATAATCGGATATTCGAATATCCGATCTGATTATCTGATATCTGAATATCCCGATATCCGAATTTTTTCAAATCGAATACGAATCACTATATCGTCGATTTGAAAATCCGGATATCCGAAAACACCAGATCGGATTTGATCTGATATCCGACAATGAACACCCCTAATGTCAGTGTACATTGTCATGTAAGCTTGCCACATCATTTTAAGTCATTTACCGTTAATTGATTAACAACTTTTATTCGCAGAAAGACTATTTTAATCTAAAATAAAATATTAAGTGTTAAATTGTTTCAATAAAAACAAAATAACTATTAAGCTAAATGGTTGGGAATTTTCTCGACTTTATGCGTTTGGGAAACTATAGATTGTTTTGAAATTTGGTTCAATGCCACAACGTGCAATATGGTACGGTGGTTAAGAAATCGTGAAACATGGCTAATGCATCATAGAACATTGTGGGCCAATCATAATCTTAGCTCACTTATATCCTAATGAAACTTGGCTAATATTAAAGAAAGAGTCAAAAAAATTAAATTGCAATTTTAAAATTTAAAAATATGATGTTAAATTTAGGCGTAATAGTTATATAAATGTTTAAATTATAATTTTTTTAGACATGCGTTTGAACTATATTTTAGGCTAAATATGTGCCTAACATTTCATTCCGTGACCCATTTAAAATTTTTCTGTTATTGACGTTATTTTTTCGTTATCCAATAAAATTCGAACACGTGACATGTTTTTCATGTTCTAAAATTAAAATCCAAAAATGAAAAAATAAAATATATACCCAACAATATTTAATTTCTCTAAAAACCCCAAACCCTAAATTCCAAAATTTCTCCACTTTGACCACCGATTTAACCACCACCGACCACCCTTATCTTCACCGGACTCCCTCTATTGAAAATCCTATCATCTTATTGTCAAAAATTGATGAACGAACCGTCAATTGTATCGTCGACGAACACCCAACAATGACGAGAAAAAGAGGCCGATTGGGTTTCGATCGACGACTAGAGGGTGAGGAATGTTGAAAGGTGAGGTACCCGACACTTGGGCGGTGAACGGCGAACTACCGACTTGTGGGGATGCCGGACGCTGAGGGAGATGTGATCTGGGAATTTGGTTGAAAGAAATTAAAACTTAGGGTTTTTAAAGAAATTCATATATCTCAAGAAATTTAGAAATTAAAAATATAAAAAAAAACATGCTAAGTGTCATGTTTTGATTAGATGACGAAAATATTTTAACGGTCATTAACGAAAAACTTTAAATGAGTCACGAAATGAAATGTTAGACACTTATTTGACCTAATATATATTTAGACGCATATTTAAAAAAATATAGTTTAAACACTTATTTGATTACAGTAAATAATACAAAGCACGAAAAAGGATGAACACATAAGTCTTGATTAATACAAATTAGCATCGACAATGTCGTAGTTTTCTAAGATTAAGACACACTAACTACAAAACAAATGATTGGTTCCCAAGAAAAAAAATGAGAACAAATATAAATTAATTAGCTTAAATGGCCGGCCGTGAGTGGTTGTTGAAAATTCCAATATTCCTTTTCTTGTATCCTTACAACATCGAAGCCTATGCAATTTTCTATTACAATTAAAATCTTGGATAGGATTTTGTATATTTTCTAGCTAATATTTGAACAATTAATATGGATTTTACGTGTTAGGTTGGTCCACATGTTCTGGTTTTGTTTATGACAAAACATGTTGGAAATGTAGGAAAAAACGTGTATGAATTTAAAATTCAATCCGTTTCATTCACAAATTCAGGCGATATTTTAGTTATAAAAGAAAGAGGTTTAAAAACAGTATACAAAACCATCTTAACCTTCGTAATCGACCCGACTCGATGGGCACTTGGCGTTGTTGCATGTACCAATCAACTATTATTTTCAACAAACATATTTGAGTTCTGGTATAAAATTATACGTATATATGTATGTGTCTATGGATGTATGTATATGTTGATTCAATTCATTTTTCTACTTGTTCTTCCTCTAGTGTTTTCTTGACAATTTTTACACTTTAAACATGTATTGAATACGTAAATTCTCGTATAGTCATATGCTACAAGGAGATTCGGCATTAGCTACCGAAGAAAGAGGCAATTTGATCCGATTTCGCCAACCACGGCGAAGTGGACGGTTTTCGCTGTTGCAATCCTTGTCTTCTATCTTTGCAAGGAATTCCTTGCTGTCATCAGTTTCACTAGGCACCACATACACAAACGGTCCAACAAATTCATCATTGAACCCTTGTACGGATTCCAGGACCATGACCACATCGCCCATCGTAGGCCTCGGTTTTGGGTGGTGGCTCAAGCATTTGTAAGCCAATGCAGCCACCTTCTGAGCCCCCCGGTTGGATAACTGTCCCTCGAGTCTAGGGTCGATTACCCGGTCAAGCCTCTTGGGGTCCCTCAATAGTGGCCTAGCCCATTCCACAAGGCTCTGCTCCCGACTCGGGCGGGTGTTATCCATCGGTCGCTTTCCGGTTAACAACTCCAAGAGAACTACTCCAAAGCTGTAAACATCACTCATTGTTGTCAAGTGGCCTGAAAGCAACATATAAAAAAAAATTGGGGTTAGGTTTCATTACATGGTTTGACTTTGGAAACCAATGGTTAACATTAACATCGACATTGATTCGGCTTACCGGTCATGATATACTCTGGCGCAGCATATCCTTGCGTGCCCATCACTCGGGTCGTTACGTGCGTCTCCCCTCCTTCCGGACCATCCTTTGCTAACCCGAAATCCGATAACTTACAGTTGTAATCCTGAAAAAAAAAACGTGTCTCAGTATTTTCATCGAAAACTTCGACAAATATCGAAGCATAGAGCTTATCAAAAGGGCTTACAGAGTCTAACAAGATGTTTGAAGATTTGAAGTCTCTGTATATCACTGGTTTATCAGCTTCATGTAGGAAGGCTAAGCCTTTCGCTGCCCCTAAAGCGATTTTCATCCTAGTCGACCATGGCAACGTAGCCGAATACCCTGCAAAATCGACCAATTTAACGTTAGCAAACAACTCGAACAATATCCAATTAGTACTAATACCAAAGCGTTCGAGTTACATACTTCTAAAGAGTTGGTTCTCTAAGCTGCCTCTCGGCAAGTACTCGTACACAAGGAGCCGGTTCTCGTCTTCGTAACAATATCCGATCAACTTGACCAAATGAGGATGCCTAAGTTGTCCAAGGAATATGATTTCAGCCTGAAAAAAACACAACTTTTAGCACACAAAACAATTAAACAGATCAAATGGACCAACATTTTTACAGGTTCAGAAACAAACCAGCCACTCCCTATGCCCCTGCAAGCCATCCAAGTCAAGTGCCTTAACAGCCACATGCTGAGCCTTTAGCCCGGGCCGAAGCTTGTCGTCGACAAATCCCTTGTAAACCGGTCCAAACCCGCCTTCACCGAGCAAGTTACACCGTGCGAAATTATGGGTTATTAGCCTCAGCTCAGATAAAGCGAAGACGTAAAGATTCGAGCCGAGTAGAGACGTCGAGAGATCACCGACACAAATTGGCGAGCTCGGATCACTCACATCCGTGAGTGACAATCTTTGGAACTGACATGGTTTCAAAGTCTTTTTCCCAGCATCAGAATCATCAGAAAACTCCTTGCTGGTGCAACAGCTTAACATTAGAGATTTCCATGTAAGCTTCTTCACATCCATTTTGTATATGTAGAAAAAGATTTGTAATTATTTGGGGTTCCTTTTTTCTCAAGAAACAAACAGAAACAGTCCAAGAAAATAAGGTGAAAAGGGGGAAATTTTCCAGGGCCTTGAGGACTTTGGTGAAGGCTAATGAGACTTTTTATAGTAGTTTTCAACATTTGATTCTTTCACTTACCTACTACTCTATCACATCATATGCATATAATTATTATTTTCTCTGCATATCTTTGATCTCACAGACACACATATATATATATATATATATGAAATATTTGATGTTTTATAACATATATATGTATATTAAAAAATAAATATATTATTAATACATGTACCATAAATCATCCGAAAATTATAGTTCAAAACAATATTTGATTACTCAGTTTTGTTGCTCAACCCTAAACATAATGATAAGGACGTTCAACATCTTTGAGAATCATTTCAAATTTTGATATATTCGAATTTAAATTAGATTCAGTCTCGACTTAATATTTATAATAATTAATTTTGATAGAAACCGTTACATAACCCAAATAGAATTTAATAAGTTTTGAACGATCATTATTACTTTATTAGTAGTAGATGATGCCTAGGAGATTAGGGTTCTTACCAACCGGACAAACTAAAAAATTCCAAGAATGTATTATATATAAACTAAATATAATTTTGCAATGATTCTAGAACACTTTGACTAATTCATTATTCCGCCAATTAATTTATTTTAGAAAAAAAAACATTACAATTAAAATACTCTAAATAATATTTTTATGTGTGATGAAAGTGGATTTCTTTGTGAGTTCATGTTGATAATATAAATTAAACATTATACCGGATTAAATGGCATTCTTGTCACTAAAGTCATTATTATTTTGTATTTGAATATTTTTTTTCCGATCTAGTCTTTGAACTTTTCAACTGTAATACTTATTTTAATTCAATTTTATGTTATAAGAAATTACGTGGTATTTTAGAAACGTGTCACGTGACACATAATATATGTTAAATATGATTTTTTAAAATGATAAAAAAATCTTTAAAAACTACAATAAAATATTTAGATTTTATATATTTAAAATTTAAGATTTTTTTTGGATTTAATATATATCACATCTCACTTGATACATTGTTAGAGTGCCACATAACATTTTTAACGAAAAATGGACTAAAATAATAACTAGAACGAGCATCGAACCCTAACTAAATATCTTATTGACAATTTCTTTAATGTTTTTAGCATTGTTTTTATCTTATTTATCCCTTGTAAAATCTAAAAAAATACATTAATAGTAAATATTTCTGAATTAATAATAATATTTTTTTTGAACCGAATTAATAACAATACTTAAATCTACCAACGATTAGAGTTGGTGTAGACGAATGAAATGTCAATTCTTTTAAACAATCTTTCGAATTCTAATATTATAAATATAATAAATTAAGTTAAAAATACTATCTCTATAATTTACCTCTACACTATCCAATTAATCTAAAAACATGTGTGCTTTCATTTCTTTCTTTCTTTTTCCTTAAAAAAATGTCAGATATGAAAGGATGATCACCTCGATCTACCAGAAACCACCTAACATTGGACAAATTATGTTGATATATATATATATATATATATATATATATATATAGTAAATTTAACATTATGAGTTGAATAATATTAGTTCAATTAAAAACACACATAAAATAATTAATTATCAGTTGATCTAAAAAGATAATGCGTTAAGAGAGGTACATCGGTAGAATATCGGGTGGGTCTAAGGGGATATGACACACCCCAACTTTAATGGATTAATTTTTTTTGAAGCTATTGAAAGTTTTGAAGCTATTAAAATTAAGTCTTGGCCCCTCCCAAAATTTTCTAGTTTTATTATTTTTTAAGACCCTAACCATTTTGAAGTTAATAGAATTAAGTTTTCCTCTAACTTTTCTAGTTTAATTACTTTTTTAGGATATGTTAGTTTTGAAATTAGTGAAATTCAGCCTCAATCCTCTATTGTTTATGATCTTTTAGAGTCTTGTTAGTTTCAAAGATAAGCAACTTGGCCCTCTCGTACTTTCATCATAGTTCCACATTGAGAAGGGGTTTGAATCATATTATTATGAATTGAGTAAACTGGGTTAGGAGGATCGTTCCCTGAAGAACATATGCAATACTCAATTCATATTAGTCAGTTAGTTTATCAGATACAAATATAAAAAAGGCTTAATAAGCAAAAGGTGCTCAACCTATACATTTTTTTCAGTTTGATGCCTAACATTTTTTCGAGCCACTTTGGTGCTTAGCGTTTCATTCTGCAACTCAAATTGAGTTTTTTCGTCAACAGCCGTTAAAATTTTTTCGTTAACCAATTATAACATGACACGTGACATGTTTTTATTTGTTTATTTAATTTATGAATTACTTAAAAATTATGTACTTGTTAAAAAACTCCAAAGTTTTAATTTCTTTTAAACAAACCCTTAAATCACATCTCCATCACTGTCCGGCATCCCCCACACGTCGACGGTTTATCGTTCACCACCCAAGCGTCGGGTACCTCACCGTTCAACGTTCCCACCCTCTAGCCGTCGGTTAGAAGCTCAATCGGTCACTTTTTTCTTCATTTTTGGATGTTCGTCGACGGAGCAATTGACGATTGATTCGCTCGTTTTCGACGACGAGATCATGGGGCTTTCAGTCGTGGGGGTCGACGAAGGCAAGGGTGGCCGATGGTGGTTGAATTGGTGGTGGGAGGAGAGGAATTTAGGGTTTGGATTTGAGGATTTTAGAGAAATTAAAGATTTTGGGATTTTTTTAATAAAATTAAAGATTTTTTGATTTTTAGAAAAATAAAAATTAAAGAAAATACCAGAATATACCATGTGTCGTATTTTTATTGGATAACAAAAATTTTTCAACATCCGTCATAGAAAATCTAATTTGAGTTACGGAATGAAACGTTAGGCACCAAAGTGGCCTAAAAAATGTTAGGCACCAAACTAAAAAAAAAGTATAGATTGAGCACACTTTTAACTATTAAGCCTATAAAAAATAACACATGGAACTCAAATTATAAAAAACAAACAAGTAAAGCCGTGACGGAACTAAACTTTATTGATTAAAATGACCATTTAAAATATCTAAATTTATATAATCAATAATATAAATTATATATGTTTAAAGAATTAAAATATAATTTGACTATTACTTTAATTTTTTTAAAAATAATTTTCAAAATTTATAGGCTCTTGAGTACAGCCACTAAAGTCAAGATAGAGGCGGCTCTTGTCACAACAGAAAACAACATATTTTGATGTTGGATAAATGAGACAAAAATGCTTACAATTACATCCTTTTTTGTTTTTTTTTTTTAAATTATTCCGTTGAGATTTCATCGATGGCTATTCCTAATGTCCATAAATGCCAAAAAAGAAAAGTTGTAGTATATGTTTTAAAAAATAAATAATGTTTTTACAATCGAAGTGAAGACAAAAATTAAGTAGCTAGAGAGCTTCCTTGGTCATTTATAGCCTATTTTGACAATTAGCGAATAATAGATTATATTAATTGATAGTTAATTACATTAGGTGGTTTAATTAGCAGATTGTATTAGTTAATTGTATGAAAATGATTGGTAAAATTAACTTATAGTTGTTTTATTATTTGAACAAGTAAAATGACAAATACATACATGATAGAATGACATATACGAACATGATTATATTCAATACTTGTTTCAAGGAAAAAAGTGTCTTTACAATTCTTTTATTCAAACCTCTAACACAAAAGCTCATTTAATAATTTTTTTAAATTGAGAAATTTAATCTCAATCTGTTATTACAATCCTCTATTTACCAAACATCTAAAATAACAGATTTGACTTATCCAACCTCTAAATATGGTTCAAACCTTTAATTTTAGCTTAAAAAATTGTTTACCATGTGCCTATGAATGTTTAATTATTTGAATTTACAAATCTTTTTAACATTTGAATTCATTTTTATTTGTAAATCATCCGAGTATTACTATATAGATTCAAATTAAATATTATTATTCGTTAAATATTTGAATTTGTAAAAATTAAATTTAATAATATGTAACTTGCTATCTTCTTGCCTAGTGAGCAAGGATTTACCTCCGTGGAAAAGATGATTCATTCGGATCCACATGAAAGTCCAACTCCATTGCATTGTCAGAATTATGTTGCATATTTGAAAGAGATTGACCTCCTTGCTTCTCTCATGGTACAATCATCTTCCCGCTGAGCCCCCTTTCTTCTCGGTCCATAAAGACAAAATGTAGTACTGGCGCAAACAGTTAATCACGGAAGAAAGGACTCACTGAGCCGAGATCACTAACTAATACTAATCTAATACTAATAGAATATAATACTAATCTAATACTAATAGAATAGAAAAAATAGAAGTAGAGTTATTTTTCTGTACAAGTGACTGTAATTTGTCGTCAATTGCTGTGTAAATTACAGTTTAGATCACCGAACTTAACATTCACTTTCATTTACATCACAAAACATTAATTACATCAAATTACATCATTCAACTTTTATTATTTACAAATTAAATCACTTATATTGATACCATCAAATAATTCTAATGGAAAAAACTAAAGATGACACTTTTATTTAACATATTTTCACATATCATCAATAAATAATTTTTAATTTGTAATTTAAATATTTTTTGTTAGGATTTATAAGAAATTTAGTTTGTTTTCCTTTGAATTTATTTAAATGAAAATTTTAGAAAATTCTTATAAAAAATGTTAAAATTATCAATTAAACATTATTTGGTGATTATATGTGAAAAATATGTTCCATAAAAGTGTTAATTTCACTTTTTTCATTATAATTATTCAATAATATCGGTACAAGTGAGTTAGTTTATTAATAATAAAAATTGAATGATGTGATTTGATTAAATTAAAGGTTTATGATGTAAATGAAAGTGAAAGTTAAGTTTACTGATCTAAAATGTAAATTACCCTAATTACCTTTAATTTAATAGTTTAAGGACAAATAAAAATATATATTATGATGGATTAAAATCACTTATAAAAACTAAAGTTCTACAACCAATATATCAAATTTTAGTTTATTATATATCATTTTCTAAGGAAAGAAAATTGAGGGGTTGTAGTTGGTAAGTAGAATTCTACAACACTATTCATACGTCACATTGGGAAAAATTTGAAGTCCCTTTTCATTATTGACACGTGATACACACTTAACAATTTAGTCCTTGTATTTTTCTAGTTGTTTTAGGACACTTGTTTCTTTTAATATACAAGTTGATACAATGTATATACTATTCGAATTCTTTTTCGTCTATAAATCAATAAATATTAAACATTTAAACGTATTCAATCTCACATTCTTCTATATATTGTAATGTGACAATTATGTTAAAACTAAACTCAACCAGCTAAGACACTTGATTTCT
This sequence comes from Hibiscus mutabilis, assembly GCA_019671005.1. Taxonomy (NCBI): domain Eukaryota; kingdom Viridiplantae; phylum Streptophyta; class Magnoliopsida; order Malvales; family Malvaceae; genus Hibiscus; species Hibiscus mutabilis. Next base: position 54,965,531 of record CM033745.1, read on the forward strand.
TACCTATTAAGATCATATGATGTGAAATTATTCCAAACGAATACAGTTGATTTCATTGGGCATATTGCTTCTATTTCGTTATCATTTATAAACATACTTCCCATAATATTAAATTGTGATTGTGGTGTCTGTCATAAATATGATCATGAATATTGTGAACGTTACGTAGCACATGACGATTGTTACGGATGTGATTGAATTTTTTAAAAAATTGATCATAAAATAGTTATGACATGACAGTCATGTTATGATTGTAATTTAATATTACAACATATGAGGACCGACCTTGAGGGCGAGTAGGAAGGACGTCTGCCCAGGGCCCACTGCCCGTAGGGCTCATTATCTATAATTTTTAATTATATAAATATTTTTTTTAAATTTAATTATTCACTAATGGGGCTCATTATTTCTAATTAAATATAAAGAACGATTAAAATTTATTTAGTCAAACATTAATAGGTCTTAGGGTCGTAATTAAGATTTTAACGATATTTATTTTTTTAATATTTGTTATTAGAGGTTCAAATCTTTTTAAAAAAAGCTATTTGAAACTTTTTTTTACAAGTAGAAAAAAATAATTATATATTTTATTAATTTTTTTTAACTTAAATAAAGAAAAAGAGTACGCATAAAACTTATAAGGAACCGTACAAAACCAAAAGAAACACAAATTAAACTAACAAGGGAAGCACCCCGCTCAAGAGCAACAAAAACTCAACCACTATCCACTCGGACTGGCAACAAAATCAGGCACAATACTCGAACCAGCATCCAGCTGACTTAAGCAAACACTCGGTGGCGACGAGAAACGATGGCACGAGACTCGAGAGGTCTTATTTGAGGCTAATTTTTTTAATATTTAGACGTTTAATTTTTTTAATATTTATTATTTTAACTTTTATTTTTCCATATTTATTATAGAGGTCTATTTTTAATACTTATTTTTTGAGCTTAACTTTTTCAATACTAGTTATAAGAGATTTATATTTTTTTTATATTTATTATTAAGGATATACTCTAAAAATTTAATTTTTTTAATATTTTTATAAGGGGTATGCTCTTAAAATTCTGTTTTTCAATATTTGTTATTCAAAGTCTAATTTTTTTCAATACGTGTTATAAGAGCTCATTTTTCTTGATATTTTTTATTAGACATCTATTCTTAAAATTCAAAATTTTCAATATTTATTATTAAAGATATACTCTTAAAATTTATTTTTAATATTGTTATTTGGGGTGTTATTTTTTAATACTTTTTATTTGGAGTCTAATTTTTTTTCAATACTTGTTATTAGATACTTATTTTCCCAATATTTATTATTAAGGGTACATTCTTAAAATTTATTATTTTTTTAATATTTTTTATTAGGGGATCATTCTTAAAATTTATTATTTTTTAAATATTTGTTATTAGGGGCCAACTCTTAAAATTCATTTTTTTCAATATTTGTTATTAAAAGTCTAATCTTAATTTTTTAAAATATTTGTTATTAGAGGCATACTCTTAAAATTTATTTTTCAAAAATTATTATTATAAGTATACTTTTAAAATTTAATTTTTCTCAATACTTATTATTAGACATCTAATTTTTTTGTTCTCCCCGGGACTTCAAAATCTCAGTACTTACGACATATGAATAGACATGAATCCCATGAACAGATTTTTTTTTTTTTTCTTTTTCAGATAAAGATTGAAGGGAAGTATGGTTAGGTAGTTTGTAAGTTCAGTGTATAGGGACAAGATTCAAAGAACATGAATGTCTGAATTTGTTCAATCATTGATGTCGTTGCATTGCATGCAAGCACAACATGCCATGGTTCGGCTTAGCAGCTTGTTGTCTTTGTTTGTCAAGCAAGGCCACCTGTCCTGCCTACCAACAACTATTGATAACTTGACCGGTTTATTACAATTCAAAAACGATATATTTAAGGTTGCGTCTAATACCTTTTTGTTGTAAAAATATAAGATTACTTAGTATATTTTAAAGAATCTCACATCTTTCTTTTATATCACTTATTTTAGGTTTAAATATAAAGACTAAGTATTGAGCTTGTAAGAGAAAAACATGATGTTGATCGCGCGCACTGCGCACAAGAGATTTAGCAAAAAAAATCCAATTCAATAAAAATCGGCCGATTTCCTCATTCGCATGAACTAGAGGCCATATCCATTATTATTATTATTTTTAATTCATTTTTAACATTCATTTTAAATGAAAATATCTTTATTCTTATCCACTCATTTCATTTTTAACAGATTTACACTTGATTAATGCTATTTTTTAAATACCTTTTGGGCATGTATGAGGCTATAAATACCATGTACATATGCCTTCAAAAATCATCCAAAGTAGAATCTACTTACTTTCTTTTACTCTCTCTATAACACCCTCAATCCGGATGTCACATTTGAGCCTCAAGCCCAAACCAAAACCATAAAATTTCTCAACTGGGATTAGCTCAAATAAGGTATTTCCAAAATATTTATATCCAATAGTTGAAAACATAGATAAACAATTTAAATCGTTACAAAGGAGCTCCACTTTAATTTAAAACATTTAAACATTCGACTTGATTAATACAATTTCAAAAGTAAGAATTATAGACTCGACCACGTAAGGTCCTATGAATATACATAGCCCACTAAACACAAGTATCATACTCTAGAAATCACCATGTTCTGAAATCTCGAGCTGATAGTGCTCCTCGATCCCACGATCTGATGATTAACCTACGCACGAAAACAACGATTCCGAGCGCTGAGCTTACAAAGCTCAGTGGTACACATCTACTCCACTATACTTCATGCTAATCATAAACATAAGCATACAAGCTAGTACGAATAATAAGGATAAATAAATAAACATGTGCGCTGTCACTAGTCGCCTAAACACATGCCCACATCATATGAATCATCATACATGGCACACAAGGCCCGACCATACTCGTAACATGACATCATAACATCATATAGATATGGTGCTAGCTCTAGCCGCCAAATCATTTAGCATAGCAAGAAAGCACAAGCTTCTCATAGCATATAAGCATTCTACCATAATATAGGAGTAAGGCCCGATCCAAATAAGCATCAGGATCATACACTCTAAGTGAGGTCGGTTCCACTAAGCATTGGGTTCACACACCCTTTGGGGTGAGGCCCGGAACCACTAAGCGTTGGGATCATACAACCATGCTCTGAATCTCTTATTAAGCATCTTCGAATGAGGTCTGGTACCACTAAATGTTGGGATCATACATTCGACATCTCTAACCATGATGTTGCAACACTCTTTCTCTAGATTTTCGGATCTCGCCAAACAATGGTAACTCAATTATCTAGGTTTCCATATCAACACATAGCAAGGACACGTCTACCACATAGCATCACACGAACCACCAAGGATCCATACGGTTGCTATTACCATCAAGTCACCCAACGTTTACCAAGTTATTAATTATCATGGAAGTGTACATTAATTATCTCTATTAATTCATATTATCCCATTAATATTTCACGTCTATTTCCATATTTTTATTAGCATTCTATATTATTTCGTTCAACGAGTGCCGATACTCGACGAGTATCGGTATGGTACCCCTGGTATCGGTACTCACACGCGTACCGATACTAATATAGCTTACAGGAAATCATCTATTTCCATAAATATCGGTATGGGTCGACTTGTACCGATACAGTTCTCAATCGCGTACCAGTACAGCCGAAGCTCGTACTGATACCCTATACACGGGTTCGTACCATTTCTTTGAATTACGATTTTACAACACTTTATTCAGATCTCTAAAGCTTACGAAAGTCATTAGGGTTTGTTTATTAATGCATTTAATTAATTAATATTAATTACTGGCTTCATGATCATTTATTCAAATATTACCAATTATCAGCCTATTTAATATAATTTCCATCGAACATGCCAATTCATATCTCAAGCAACACAACATGTAAATCAACCAATTAGATAATTATACGAATATTCAAACGACCCTACATGGTATCTCAAGCCTCCATGAGTCTCATAACATCATCATGCATCTCACACAAATATCAAATCTCATACTTTCAGTCTCCAAACATGCATATTCATCGCCTATCTAATTTGCATATACTAACACGCAAAGCAATCACATCTATGATGCTCATGAAGCAATAGGAGTTTGAGGTGTACTAACCTTAAGCGATTATCAACAAATCCTCATCCAAGCTCCTCCAACCATCTCTTTAATTCTAATATTCGAGTCCACCAAAACCTCAGATAAAACAAATACGTCTGTATAAGCCATTCTACACTATCGAACTACTTTAGGGATAAAACGTGTAAAAATAGCTTATCGGGTTCGAATTTGGCGAAAAGAACTGCGCCATCGAACTTAGAATGTTCTTGAAACCCCCGAGTAGGGTTTCTTAGAAAAAGTCAACAACTCGGTCAACGATCAATGCGGCTCGAATGGCAGATCGGCTTGGCAGGCCTGCTTAGTTCTTGGCTTGGGTCGGCTCAACAGGCGGGCTCAACGCAAGCCCAGAAGCCTGATAAGCTGCCCATTGCAGCTGCACCTCGCCCACGCGCAAAGATGACGCATGGGGTTACGTGATGGCTGCTCTGGTGATCGAACGACGACGACAAGCTCTAGCCCTGTTATCGTGACACCGGTGAACAAAGTGGTTCCCTTTATTTTGCAATTTGGCCATCGAAAGACTGCCTCATTCCAAGCAACCCGAACTTGTTTCCTCTCACCCTCGGTGAACGATGGCTCCGACGGTGATGCCCTGACCTTCGGCGGACTTGTCTCAGCGGTGATAACTCAATTACACCTACGATGAGCTTCCACAAGGGTCGAAAGACCTTAGGATCTAAGCAAAACTTCTTTCTCTTTCTAAAACACTCTCCACTATTCTCACCCACTTTTTCATTTTTCCCTCTCCTCAATAATATCTTCCCCCTCTTTTTAACCACCCACACATATTTAAATTTTAAACACCACCAACAACATCCACTCTTCCAACTTGGATAAAACCTATATCCATTTTCTTAATTGGGCTCCCAACATAAAGGCCCAATACTCGGGTTTAAGACCCGATTCGCTAACCCAAAGTTTGGGTCGTTACACTCTCTCATTTTAAACATGTTTTTGAAGCTTAGTATTCATTGTTTCTTTGATCCTGGAGGGTACGATTCACAACGAAATATCCTTAAAGACAATGTCTAGTGCACTTCTCAAGCAAATCCCCTTTTCAACCTTTTTTCGGTTTAACCAAATATTTTTCCTACAATCTTAAAGATATTAACCGATCTCTTTAAACTGAAAAAACCTACGACCTTTTAACAAAGATTTTCATTAGTGTTATTTTTGTTGTTACGTTATCCGTGCAGTATTCTAGTGTGTCTCCTTACTGACGCATTGTTGTCCGTACATTCATAGTTCAAACTTAATGCTATTAAAATAGGTATGTATTATCTATGAGTTTTTGTGGATGTGTTTAAACAATAGCTTTAATATATCTATGATATAATATTGGATCATTAAAAAATCTTATGCTTAATATTTACACTTTCAAAAATCTGTGACTTGAGCTTTAAGCATAATTAGAGTTGGTTATAAACCCAAAATAATATTTTGAAAAGAAGGAAAAAGTAAATTATTTTATATGTGACAGACTTCATAATTGATTGTTGGGATAATGTGAAAGTGCATGTCTAGGATTGGTCCTATCAAAGACTTAGTATTTAAGAGTGTCTTGTACACTACCTCTCTTTCTTAGGAACCTACATGGTGCATTCTTCATTGACTATACATATGATTTTTATCTACAATTATGATGACACATTGGGCCATTGTATAATTTAGTGCAGAAATTTCAATGAGAACTGAATATAATGTTAAGCCAAATATTTATTTGGGTGAAACAAATTTCTTTAATCCTGTTAAGCCAGATATTAATTTGGTTGAAACATATATTGTTAATCCTGTTAAGCCATATATTAATTTGGTTGAAACAAATTTTATTAATCCTTCTAAGCCAAATATTAATTTGGTTGAAACATATGAACTAACGGGAAAAAATCTTGTTAAGCCAAATTTTAATTTGGTTGAAGTAGATGAGATAATTTTTATGGTCATTTCTCAAAGTCGGTATTTTTACTAATATAAAAGAGTGGATGATAGACAATGGTGCTACTAGGCACATATTTATGTCATACCCCCTTGTAGGAAGGAGAAGAAATTGTCTATCCTAGAGAACGTTTGAAACTACAAAACCATTTGAAAAGACAATGTATTATTGAAAGTTAAATCTAAAAAAACCTTAGCCCAAGTTTCCTTCAAATATGATTATGTTAATGATAATATGATATGTTAATGATAATATAACATATAAAACATGTATGTTGGTTTTCTATGTGAGAATGATTAGAGACACCTTAGACTCATAAAAGATATATGTTCTTAAAATATTTTGAAGTGTGTGGGTGCCTTGTCAAATTTATGCTTCTAATTCGTAAGGGAAGATAATTAACTCTAAAATATTTGATTGTATGTTCATAGTGTTGTATATATGCTTTATGCTTTGGATAATAACATATTTAATTGGAATAAAATTATTGAGCAAACAATGACTAGATTTTATGTCACTTTTAGTGATATGTATTTTCAAGATACACCATATTTTATTTTAAGAATAAAATATTGAAAAAGATGGCTAACACAAAGAAAATGTTTATTCTACTTAATGACTATAGTGAAAAAGAAATGATAATATGTGATCTATTTCCTCTTATCAAATGGTGTAGCACAAAGAAAATAGACAATTAAATTGCACGTTTATTTCTTTTAATTCATCTATAACTCAATCTAATTAAAACTTGATTGTGAACATAATGATTTGAGAAGATTTAAATGACCTAAAGATGTAAAACTCTTTGGAAGTATTATTTTTATGTCTACTTGGTTGAAAATAATTCAAATTTTTGGAACATAACATTAAATTTTTAAGAAGTTTGGATATATTGATACCAAATATGTGAATACTTTTTATGATGCTAATATTCAAATGAGAAAATATGCATGTGATCATGTTTCTCAATCCAAGTATGTACAAAATTATTAAAATATTTTGATGTACTTGATGAATTTTACTAGACCTAAGATGACACATGTTATTTTTCAATTGAGCTAATATACAAACAACTCAAATCATGATTGTTGAGTTGTTGTGGCAAAGTTAATGAGATATTAAAACGATACAATGAGTTATAATATTCTACTTAGTGAAGTACCCATTGGATGAGAAGAATACAATGATGCTTATTAAATATTTTATTCATGTGAGATTAAAACTACTAGTAGTTATGTATTCACCCTTAGAAATATAACAAATCTTCAAAATTAGCCAACACGATATTTATAGAAAATTTACTATGAAGACTGAATTTAATTCTTTAGAGTTGGCAATAATGAAGCTAAGTGGTGAAAAACTTCTTTAGCTTGTATAATGAAGTTAAGTGGTACAAAAACTTCTCAACTTGTATAATGAAGTTAAGTAGAACAATATCTTCAAAATTAGCCAACCAGATATTTATAAAAAATTTACTATGAAGACTAAATTTAATACTTTAGAGTTGGCTAATAATGAAGTTAAGTGGTGAAAAACTTCTTAGCCAGTATAATAAAGTTAAATGGTACACAAACTTCTTAACTTGTATAATGAAGTTAAGTGATAGAAAATATTATTAGCTTGGATAATAAAGCTAAGTGGTAGAAAAATCTCTTAGCATTGTCGAAACTATTTTTTAAACCCGGTAGAAATAGCTGGGCGATTAATTTTGATAATTAGAGTTTTTTAATTCGATTTTTGAAAATAATTTGGAGTCGTCATCGGACACTTTGGTAGACTGGACACCATAAAAACAACCAAAGATTCGTTTCTTTTAAAATTAGGGTTCGAGAGTCGGTTACGAGTGGGGAAGGATTATTACCCCCATAAACCTTTGATATCGGTACCTTTGATTTTGCATGGCATTTTTAATAACAATTTGAATTTAATTTAATCACAATTATTAATTGGATTTATATTCTGAATGGAAATATTCCTCTTATAAGGAAATATATTTTTGATCCGAATATGATATTGGAAACACCCCTATACGCTTAGGGCACCTCTATTCATATTCAAAAAATATATTTTCTACATAAAAGGTTTTTAATGCATGATTTATTGTGACCTTGTTTATTTTAAGTACCAACCTATAAGGAAATAATTAAATTCATGAATATTTAATCTATAAATATTATTTAATTTAAAGGCTTATATGAGATAACACTCAATTGCTTGAGCACCATCCATGTTTGAACCCCAAAATTACAAATAATATTCCTTAACTCATTTAATTAAACCAATTACTTAAGTTTTAATCCTAATTAAGGCTTTAATTAACCGGCCACAAATCGTCGCAACCTCTTTCGTTAGATCTTTACTCATCGTACCCTGATCACCCAAAGTCATGCAGTGACCACCGTCTACCCTCGACTGACCTCCGAACGAAATCCTAAAATACCAAAAAAAAAACTTTTTTTTATCCTAATCCTTAAATCTAACCCCGGCTCAATAGAGCCCCCATCTCCGACCAACCTAGATCTAACTATCCAGCCTAGATCACTTCAACTTTGCCATGCAAATAAACCCTGACTGTCATAGATAAAATTTTGGTCACCTTCATTCTTTTCATTTCGCTTTTATTTTTTACATCGAACTAATATTTAGCTATTTTGAATGAACTAAATAAATGAAGAGGATTTTACCTTTGTAATGGTGGCTATGATGATTCTATCTTTCCTCACCGACGCTGTTCGCGCTTCCGACGTCGAGTTTTGCGGCGACGGTTCGAATGGCCAGTGAACCTTCAATTTCTGATGGCAAGTAAAATTCTCAGAATACCCCTATTTTCTCTTATTATTATTATTATTATTATTATTATTTATGATTGGTAATTAATGACCTGGTTAATTTTTCTCTCTCCTATTTATAGGTGGGTGGAGATGATGTAATGAATGACGTCACATGGGTGATGTGTAACTCCCTTGACCCGGCCTAGACACTAGATCGAACCAAGCGAGCTACATTAGGTTTTGCCGAAACAAAACCCGAATCGATTAACTAAACTTAGCTTAATTTTTTTCTTCTTATCTTGTCTAGATGCAACATTATATCCTAAGGTGTGCATACTGGCAGCGGGTGAAAACTCAACTAAATCGGGCGTTAATTTGACATCCAATTGAGTGAATTGCAAATTAGGGACTAAATTGCATATCTAAAAATTAAGAGGATTAAATTAAAATTCGAGTTACCAATCCTCAATTAATCAAATTACATATTTTCTTGTCAAATTTCAGCTCAAAACGATAATCCAAACTCATACGATTGCATACATAAAAACTAGAGACCCAAACGGAAGAATCTCAAAACATAAACAATCCATATGTAACATAACGACTAGCCATACCGATACGGTCCCAAGGCGTATCGATACGCGGGCCACACTAACCAAATCCAGATTTCAGTGACTAAGGGGAGTACCGATACATGTTCCTGTGTACTGATACGAGACCACCAAAAACACATACCCGTACTGATACAGAGCCTCGTGTATCGGTACGCCTGGACCTGTAATGTCCAAATTTGCTGGTTTTTCTCTCGTACATGAATTCAAACATACTTTAACAAGTCTTATACATGTTTACCATCAAACTAAGTATCAAACCACGCAAAAACATCAAAGGAACATGATCATAGCATAGTAATAAATCCCAAACTCAAGTCTAGAGGCATGCATCCTAAAAACTAAGACATTCAAAGTTCAGATCATAATTCCACACCAAAACCAACCATATAAAACCTCATAAACACCACTACAACATTATAAACTTGCACAACAGGGAGTTTAGCCAAAAACCCTCCCAAACAACAATGAACCCCATTGCCTTTATTGCTACAAGTCTAGTCTGAAACTGTAATTTCGCGTTATTCAAATCCTTGGATTTTCCTCGCTGCCTCCAACTTTTAATTCTCTGCATTGATGGACAAAGAGAGTGTAAGCACACAAGGCTTAGTGAGGAGCACTCAAAACACAACACCATCAATGCATTTAAAACCATTTTCCAACTCACATGAGTTCAACATTTTAAAACATCTTTCAAAATATCATGCCTTTCAAACTATGCACTTTAACATTTCCTAAAATATGCATATTAAACCATATGCAACATGTATCATGGATCAATAGCAAAATCCCATTTGCTACCATCAATTTAAGCTTTCTCATGCATAACAACCCATATGCAAGGCTTAAAGAGTAAACATGTATAAATCAACATTATACAACACAATCCATCAACATGATACATTATCAGTTATATTGGCTTTCAAGTGATCATGAATCAAGTTCCACTTTACAAAATATTACATCGAATACACGGATTCAACCAGTGCCTATCAACACTTCACGCCATCTCAACTGAAATTCAATGTACATTCACAGCCGGGTACCATCACAACCCAATCATCGTTTATACGCATAATCCACTAACGAGAGTTTTCGGTATCATATAACCTTTCAACCGTTAGGGTACTCGTGGTGGAGTATTCGATACACGTAAAACCCTCAAAACCTAAGACGACTTATTTATAGTGCACTATGAATCTTATAGCCGGCCATCTATATCCGATAATATTTTAAACCACATCACTTGCCAATATAATTCATTATTAACCATGTACCTCACTGTTTTTATAAGCAACAATCAAAACCATTTGCAATTCATTAAACCATGCATTAAAAAGTATTCTACATACTTACAAGGATCATTTTCTCAATGCATTCATCATCAATATATGATCAAAAATAGTATAAAACATACTTTAAAACATGCTTAAACAATAGTGTAATCACTAATTTTGTCCAGGATGAACCCTTTTATTTTTTTTATTTTTGTTATATATATGTTACTACTCTAAATATTGCATTATGGGCATTTTTAATACATGAATACGATTACCATTATAATAAAAAAACAAAAAAATGTGTTGCCTTTTTTATTCGTTAATAGCCTTATTATATGTGTGTATTGCTATTTGATAAAGAAAATCCAAAATATTAGTAGTATGTTTTGTTTTGTGATTATTATCGTATTTTATTATATGATATGAGTGATATGTATATGTCTATGTGTTGTATACACATTATTGCTATAATCTACTATGTTATCGCTCATGTGAAAAACTCAAAACATTATTAATGTATCATGTTATCTTATTATCCTTTTCCTTTGCCATTTTCTATTATTATTACTATTGTTTCTTATTCTTATTATTATATATTACTATTTTTATTATAATATTGTTATTATTATATCATTAAAATCAGAAAAGAAACAAAAAAACTATAAACTTATAATAAAAAGCCCAAGTCCTTTAAATAAAAATTAGTCCATATACCTATCATAGCCCAATAAATATTACATATATTGCATAGCCCAATAGGCCCAAATAATTACACATTAAAACCCTAACCTAATATGATATATTGTTTTTTGTGCAGCCCTTTCCCAACCGTCAGATCTGACGGTCCAGATGCAACCAGGAGTGTCATCTCCCCATGCACCCACGCGTGGTTCTTTGGCTACCCCACGCGCGATGCTCTATCTCCCCCCGTGACCGACCAGATCTCCACATCGGCCGAAAACCAAGCTACGTCGATTCCTCCCTCCGATCCTTCCGTTGGTCATTTCTCTCTACCAGCCACCGTACCAGAGACTCACCTGCATACAAGCAACCAAAAAAACAAGGAATGTATTAGGATGGATTATAACAACACACATAATGTCAGTTAAATCCAACCAAAATAGATAGAGGCAACCAACAACAGATTTTTCCTTTCTTTTTATACCAAATTCCATGTAATATTTCGGCGATATAAAAAAGAGCCAAACAATTGTAACCTTAAGCATCAATTTGGGATTTCAGAGAAAAAAGAAATAAAAAACAACCTTTTGAGTTATCTCCTCTTTCTTTTTAATTCGAAGCATAAAATAGCTAAATAAAAGGCTAGGGTTCATTTTTTACCTTCGAAGCGTGCTTGTTCGGCCCCCTCGCCCCTTTGCTTTTGCCAGTGACAAGCCCTCTGGTTCCCTCCGGGGATGAGCGGGGTGAACTAGTAGGAGAGCAATCGTTTAAAGAGGCGAAGGAAAGTTTTTAGGGTCTCAATTTTTATGCTTTTAAAGGTGAAAGGAATTTTGATTTTGAAAAATAGGGTTTGGATCAGAGTTTAGGATGAAAAATGGAGTTTTTTAAGGTCGTTTTTGGGTTCGCCGGCCGCCGGCGAGCGGCGGCGTACAGTGGGGAGGCCACCAGATTCTGGGAATCGTAGTGGCGGGGATGAACACCACGACGATGTTCATCCATTTTTCAGAGAATACGAGATCTTCTGGGGAGTGTTTATTTTCAAAAAAAGGGAAAAGGGTCTCGATTTGTTTTAACATTGAATTTTATACTTAGACGAGTTTTAAAAACAGTCTATTTGCGTTATAAATCCCACTGCCCTAACATAATTGCACCCTCGATTCTTCCGCATGGGTTAATCCCTTTAAGCCATTCCACAATGTTTATTTTACTCTTGTGGTCCCTGGATTTCTCATCCTTTTACAAAACGTTCACTAAAACAATTTTGATTTCTTTACAAAATAGTTACCATTTTCAAAATGTCACCCTTACTCAATTTTTTTGCCAAATTGAGTTCACCATTATTTTCAAAACATATTGAAATATTTTAGATAATTTTTCCATATTTTATTTTAGCCAAAATCTATTTCTTTTTAATTAAATCCTGAAACTAGTCTAGACCGCTACTCCGCTACACTGGTTCACCGAAACCGTCCAAACTAATCGAGTAACGTCTATGCCCAAAATCAGGACATTGCACCCAATCAGTAACTAGATTACTAATTAAATTTTCATAATATGGACCTTTTAGGTTAGGGCTTTAGGGGCCTCTTTTTGTGTTTAATTTCAAGCCTTTTTTGTGACATCCATTTTTAATTGTCATTCATGTGACCCATTTATTTTGAATTAATTAATTTAAATTATAAAAAGGGAGATATTTATTAATTCTGATATTTTTGTCGTAACAGTTCGAGCTTAAAGGATGTTGACCAAATATTTGAATTAATCATTACCGTCTCAAGGTAAATAGTAATTAAAGATTGACAAATCACCGCATCATATATTAACTGTTTGCATCATGCATAAAGGTGACGTGCAGGATTTGAACCATAAACTAACACGACAGTCGGGCTTATATGATATCGGTTTAGTCTATGGTCTGATGTATCGTCAACCTTATTAATTGAATGTCAAATTAATTTGAACCTACCAATTTGATAAAGCCCGTTCAATTAAGGTCACCAAATTAAATTCCTTTCAAATTTTGACAATTTCCTTCGATTAAAAACAACAAATATTCAGGTCCCGATGTCTAGGCGTGATGGGGTGCTAATCCTTCCCCACGCGTAACCAACTCCCGGAACTTTTTAAATTGAATCTCTGGTTTTGCGGTGTCCGGTCTACCTTATCCAAGTGGCTGGTGGCGACTCCAAGTCTTTTGTTATCTTCAAAGAAAAAATGAGTTTTCAAAATAAATCCCTTTAAACTAAGATTTCAAAAGTGATTTATGGGGATAATTCGTATCGACGAACTTTTTAAAAGAAACCTACGCTTATTTTTTAAAAGAAGGAAAAAATGTCGCTACAACATGGTGACTACGTTGGGACCGAATTTTGTTTTTAAAACAAAAGAAGAGTTAGGCCAAGAAAATATATGTTGTTTTAATAATGGAAAATTTGTTGAAGTTTAATCGACTCTAGTGAGGTTGATCATTTCTCGAAAATGTAACTACGATTGTACGGGCTTTGATAATTGGTGGTCTTCGAATTAATTTTTCATTTAATTTCTAAGGAATCACCGGCATGTGTTGCATCATATCATCAGGCTCTACACTCGAGCTTCTTCCCTTAAGTGAAAGTGAAACGCCATATACCCACGTGAGTAGCTCTCCACAGGTCGGTAATTCACTTTCAGGATCTACGCATTTTGACACGTGATCAGCCCTCCACGTCACTAGGTTGTGCTTTCCCTCGAGCCAAAACCAATTTGCAAGCTTTTAATGGGCCAAAATTGGGGTTCTTGTTGCCTTAGTAGGTAATAAGATAGGTTCGGGTACCCTTGTCTAGAACCAAACACATGTGTGAGAATTTAGGAAGCTCGTCCAGATTAGAGCAACGCGGATAACCATAGCGAATTAGAATCATTGTTATTAGGAATCTGGTTTGGTTTTTGTTTACTTTATATTCGATATTCATTTTATTTGTTGTTGAACCACTTATTGTCTTGTCTTGTTTTGTTTTGCATATTCATGACATTTCATAATGAAGTATTGATTCGAGAACAGTTCAAAATTTAAGACTTTCATAATGGGAGAAAGAGTCTGTAATAACGAATTAAAGAATCTTAAAGTTTAAGATTGATCACAAGATGACCAAAGGCCAACCCATTCATTGGTAGAGAAGGAGCTTAGGCTTCAGTGGTGCCCTATGTGATGGTTATGTTCTTAACTCGTTGTAACGGGACTTGATCTTCGTTATGAAAAGTTGTTTAATGAAAATGTTCGTCGAATCAATGCTTCTTTGCATTTCAATTGTACATTTTTGATTAATTACCTTTAATCATCTATCTCTATTGTGCATACAACACATTGCATGCATTCATTCATAAAGCAAATAAAATTAACTGTTGGAGGGGGTTCATCGCAGCTTTTCTTAGCAATCAAAGATTACTCACCCATACTTTACCCAACACCAAAAGAAAAAATAGAGGAAAGTTTTGCTAAGCTAGAGGCCAATTTGAGAGGTCAGTTGGAGCGAACCCAACGAGAGTTAAGGGACCCCATCATCAAGTCCCAACAAGACATGATGAATGAGAGCTCTCAATTGATGCAATCATGCCTAAAAGGAAAAGGTGATGTTGGAAACCCAGCCCAAGTCTCGGGGGACCATTTGGAGGCCCCGATCTTTGAGAACCCTCTTGTTATCAATCCCTCATCCAACCCTCCCCAAGGGGCATCTTCTGCTCATCAGGCCGACGCCTTTGCTCAAGCTCAATTGGGTATGACCTTCAGAAATATGTATGAGGTCGAAATTAGTATCCCGGATCTCGATGAATTATAAAAGTTGAACCAAGTGAAGGCTAAATTCTTAAAGCAATTAGAGGACACCCGGAAGGATCCCGAGGAGAAATCTCGGATAATGGAAGATGAAGAATGTTCTTATGGATTGAACGCTAGAGAGCTCATTTTGGTCCCGGATGTGGTAATTTCGTACAAGTTCAAGACTCCAGAATTTGAGAAGTTTGATGGGAGGACTTGCCCCACTGCACATATAATCATGGGAGGACTTGTTCCACTCGTGACCGTCCAGATCTCCACATCGATTCCTCCTTTCGGTCCCTTCGCTGGTTATTTCTCTCTACCAGCCACCGTACCAGAGACTCACATGCACACAAGCAGCCAAAAAAGCAAGGAATGTATTAGGATGGATTATAACAACACACAAAATGGCAGTTGAATCCAACCAAAATAGACAGAGGCAACCAATAGCAGATTTTTCCTTTCTTTTTATACCAAATTCCATGTAATATTTCGGTGATGTAAAAAAGGAGCCAAACAATTGTAACCCTAAGCATCAATTGAGGATTTCATAGAAAAAAAGCAATACAAAAAAAAACCTTCTGAGGTATCTCCTCTTTCTTTCCTTTTAATTCGAAGCATAAAATAGCTAAATAAAAGGCTAGGGTTCTTTTTTACCTTCAAGCGTGCTTGTGTCCGCCTCCTCGCCCTTTTCTTCTTCACGGTGACAAGCCCTCTGGTTTCCTTCAGGGATGAACGGGGTGAACCAATGGGAGAGCAATCGTTTAAAGAGGCGGTGGAAAGTTTATAGGGTCTCAGTTTTTATGCTTTTAAAGGCAAAAAAAATTTCGGTTTTGAAAAATAGGGTTTGGATCGGAGTTTAGGACGAAAATGGGAGTTTTTTTAAGGTCGTTTCTAGGTGGGAATTCTGGGAATCGTGGTGGCGGGGATGAATACCACGGCGATGTTCACCCATTTTTCAGAGAATACGAGAGCTTCGGGAATGTTTATTTTCATAAAGGGAAAAAGGCCTCGATTTGTTTTAACATTGAATTTTATACTTAGACGAGTTTTAGAAATGGTTTATTTGCGTTATAAATCCCTCCGCCCTAACATAATTGCAATCGCAGTTCTTCCGCATTGGTTAATCCCCTCATTGGTCCCTCCGCGTGGGATAATCACGCCCTTTAAGCCATTCCACTTTTTTTATTTTACTCCCGTAGTTCCTAAAATTTCGGAACTTTTGCCGTGTCATTTTTTTCATATACATGTTTTAATTTGTGCTGTGTAATATTTTTCCTTTACATTTCAATCCTTATTTATGCTTATTTTTGCCATGTTGATATATGTTGGTAGATATTAGGTGCCTTTGGTTGATAATATGTGGTTTGATATGATATATAGATTATGTAACTATTTTTCTATAGTAGATGATTATATGTTTTTTTCTAATGCGTGGTATATAATATATAGCTCTTGTGTAATATATATTTTTATATAATGTATAGTTTTTATAAAGTACGTAATATATAGTTTTACATATATAATATATGTTTCTAATATATTATATAATATATATGTATATAATATAAGTTTTTTACATAATATATATCATACATGGTTTTTGAAATATAGCTTTTCTATAAATATATATATTCTTAGTATAGAATATATAGTAAGTATATTTATATTCTTGCGTCTTTTGGTCCTTGGTGTAGGTTTAGGTTAATGGTTTAAGTTCTTGTAGTTTTGGGCCTTGTTTTGGGCCTGGGTTAGCCTTAGTTTAGTGGGTATTGGGCTTAGTGTGTTTGAGCCTAGTTTTATCTTTAGCTTAGTGGGCCTTGGCCTTAGTTTAGACGGGCTTGGTGTTTTTTAAGGTCTTTGGATTAGTTTAGGAATTAATTTAATTAATTTAGGTCGTGTGCTCGTCTAATAGGGGTACGATCCTTAAATTAATTTAGTTAATTCCAGGATTAGATTCTTTAGAGACTTAGTTAGATTTAGGTTGTATTAACTTGGTGAATTTAAATTTATCATTGGCTTATTGGGATAAATGTTAAATTCATTAAATTAATTGAACATTTCTTAATCACTTTTGGGATAAAATTAATTGCAAGTTTAGATTGACATTTAATTTTAAACCATGGTTAATTAACTCAATTTATTTTAAATAGTGTTCTTGGCTTATTGGAACACTTGTTTAAAATCGATTGAATTAATTATTAGGTTCCAAGATAATTCATAATTTATTAGGATTTTCTAGTTTTTTAGGTTTAATTAATTTAGGTTAATACTAGAATCACCAAATTTTAAGTAGATCACTAATTAAATTTTCATAATCTGGGCCTTTTAGGTTAGGGCTTTAGGGGCCTCTTTTGTGTGTTTAATTTTCAAGCCTTTTTGTGAAATCCATTTTTAATTGTCATTCATGTGACCCATTTATTTTTAAATTAATTAATTTAAATTATAAAATGGAGATATTTATTAATTCCGATATTTTTGTCATAACATTCCGAGCTTAAAGGATGTTGACCAAATATTTGAATTAATCATTACCGAGTCAAGGTAAATAGTAATTAAAGATTGACAAATCACCACATTATATCTTAACTGCTTGCATCATGCATAAAGGTGACGCGGGATTTTAACCATAAACTAACACAATAGTCGGGGATTATATGATGTCGGTTTAGTCTATGGTCCGATGTATCGTTAACCTTATTAATTAAATGTCAAATTAATTTGAACCTACCAATTTGATAAAGCTTGTTCAATTAAGGTTAATTTTTAATTAAGGTCACCAAATTAAATTCCTTTCAAATTTTGACAATTTCCTTCGATTAAAAACAACAAATATTTAGGTCCCGATGTTCAGGCGTGATGGGGTGCTAATCCTTCCCCATACGTAACCAACTCCGGAACTTTTTAAATTGAATCTCTGATTTTGTGGTGTCCGGTCTACCTTATCCAAGTGGCTGGTGGCGACTCCAAGTCTTTTGTTATCTTCAAAGAAAAAATGAGTTTTCAAAATAAATCCCTTTAAACTAAGATTTCAAAAGTGATTTATGGGGATAATTCGTATCGACGAACTTTTTAAAAGAAACCTACGCTTATTTTTTAAAAGAAGGAAAAAATGTCGCTACAACATGGTGACTACGTTGGGACCGAATTTTGTTTTTAAAACAAAAGAAGAGTTAGGCCAAGAAAATATATGTTGTTTTAATAATGGAAAATTTGTTGAAGTTTAATCGACTCTAGTGAGGTTGATCATTTCTCGAAAATGTAACTACGATTGTACGGGCTTTGATAATTGGTGGTCTTCGAATTAATTTTTCATTTAATTTCTAAGGAATCACCGGCATGTGTTGCATCATATCATCAGGCTCTACACTCGAGCTTCTTCCCTTAAGTGAAAGTGAAACGCCATATACCCACGTGAGTAGCTCTCACGGTCGGTAATTCACTTTCGGGATCTACGATTTTGACACGTGATCAGCCCTCCACGTCACTAGGTTGTGCTTTCCCTCGAGCCAAAACCAATTTGCAAGCTTTTAATGGGCCAAAATTGGGGTTCTTGTTGCCTTAGTAGGTAATAAGATAGGTTCGGGTACCCTTGTCTAGAACCAAACACATGTGTGAGAATTTAGGAAGCTCGTCCAGATTAGAGCAACCATAGCGAATTAGAATCATTGTTATTAGGAATCTGGTTTGGTTTTTGTTTACTTTATATTCGATATTCATTTTATTTGTTGTTGAACCACTTATTGTCTTGTCTTGTTTTGTTTTGCATATTCATGACATTTCATAATGAAGTATTGATTCGAGAACAGTTCAAAATTTAAGACTTTCATAATGGGAGAAAGAGTCTGTAATAACGAATTAAAGAATCTTAAAGTTTAAGATTGATCACAAGATGACCAAAGGCCAACCCATTCATTGGTAGAGAAGGAGCTTAGGCTTCAGTGGTGCCCTATGTGATGGTTATGTTCTTAACTCGTTGTAACGGGACTTGATCTTCGTTATGAAAAGTTGTTTAATGAAAATGTTCGTCGAATCAATGCTTCTTTGCATTTCAATTGTACATTTTTGATTAATTACCTTTAATCATCTATCTCTATTGTGCATACAACACATTGCATGCATTCATTCATAAAGCAAATAAAATTAACTGTTGGAGGGGGGTTCATCGCAGCTTTCTTAGCAATCAAAGATTACTCACCCATACTTTACCCAACACCAAAAGAAAAAATAGAGGAAAGTTTTGCTAAGCTAGAGGCCAATTTGAGAGGTCAGTTGGAGCGAACCCAACGAGAGTTAAGGGACCCCATCATCAAGTCCCAACAAGACATGATGAATGAGAGCTCTCAATTGATGCAATCATGCCTAAAAGGAAAAGGTGATGTTGGAAACCCAGCCCAAGTCTCGGGGGACCATTTGGAGGCCCCGATCTTTGAGAACCCTCTTGTTATCAATCCCTCATCCAACCCTCCCCAAGGGGCATCTTCTGCTCATCAGGCCGACGCCTTTGCTCAAGCTCAATTGGGTATGACCTTCAGAAATATGTATGAGGTCGAAATTAGTATCCCGGATCTCGATGAATTATAAAAGTTGAACCAAGTGAAGGCTAAATTCTTAAAGCAATTAGAGGACACCCGGAAGGATCCCGAGGAGAAATCTCGGATAATGGAAGATGAAGAATGTTCTTATGGATTGAACGCTAGAGAGCTCATTTTGGTCCCGGATGTGGTAATTTCGTACAAGTTCAAGACTCCAGAATTTGAGAAGTTTGATGGGAGGACTTGCCCCACTGCACATATAATCATGGGAGGACTTGTTCCACTCGTGACCGTCCAGATCTCCACATCGATTCCTCCTTTCGGTCCCTTCGCTGGTTATTTCTCTCTACCAGCCACCGTACCAGAGACTCACATGCACACAAGCAGCCAAAAAAGCAAGGAATGTATTAGGATGGATTATAACAACACACAAAATGGCAGTTGAATCCAACCAAAATAGACAGAGGCAACCAATAGCAGATTTTTCCTTTCTTTTTATACCAAATTCCATGTAATATTTCGGTGATGTAAAAAAGGAGCCAAACAATTGTAACCCTAAGCATCAATTGAGGATTTCATAGAAAAAAAGCAATACAAAAAAAAACCTTCTGAGGTATCTCCTCTTTCTTTCCTTTTAATTCGAAGCATAAAATAGCTAAATAAAAGGCTAGGGTTCTTTTTTACCTTCGAAGCGTGCTTGTCCGGCCTCCTCGCCCCTTTTCTTCTGCCGGTGACAAGCCCTCTGGTTTCCTTCAGGGATGAACGGGGTGAACCAATGGGAGAGCAATCGTTTAAAGAGGCGGTGGAAAGTTTATAGGGTCTCAGTTTTTATGCTTTTAAAGGCAAAAAAAATTTCGGTTTTGAAAAATAGGGTTTGGATCGGAGTTTAGGACGAAAATGGGAGTTTTTTTAAGGTCGTTTCTAGGTGGGAATTCTGGGAATCGTGGTGGCGGGGATGAATACCACGGCGATGTTCACCCATTTTTCAGAGAATACGAGAGCTTCTGGGGAATGTTTATTTTCATAAAAGGGAAAAAGGCCTCGATTTGTTTTAACATTGAATTTTATACTTAGACGAGTTTTAGAAATGGTTTATTTGCGTTATAAATCCCTCCGCCCTAACATAATTGCAATCGCAGTTCTTCCGCATTGGTTAATCCCCTCATTGGTCCCTCCGCGTGGGATAATCACGCCCTTTAAGCCATTCCACTTTTTTTATTTTACTCCCGTAGTTCCTAAAATTTCGGAACTTTTGCCGTGTCATTTTTTTCATATACATGTTTTAATTTGTGCTGTGTAATATTTTTCCTTTACATTTCAATCCTTATTTATGCTTATTTTTGCCATGTTGATATATGTTGGTAGATATTAGGTGCCTTTGGTTGATAATATGTGGTTTGATATGATATATAGATTATGTAACTATTTTTCTATAGTAGATGATTATATGTTTTTTTCTAATGCGTGGTATATAATATATAGCTCTTGTGTAATATATATTTTTATATAATGTATAGTTTTTATAAAGTACGTAATATATAGTTTTACATATATAATATATGTTTCTAATATATTATATAATATATATGTATATAATATAAGTTTTTTACATAATATATATCATACATGGTTTTTGAAATATAGCTTTTCTATAAATATATATATTCTTAGTATAGAATATATAGTAAGTATATTTATATTCTTGCGTCTTTTGGTCCTTGGTGTAGGTTTAGGTTAATGGTTTAAGTTCTTGTAGTTTTGGGCCTTGTTTTGGGCCTGGGGTTAGCCTTAGTTTAGTGGGTATTGGGCTTAGTGTGTTTGAGCCTAGTTTTATCTTTAGCTTAGTGGGCCTTGGCCTTAGTTTAGACGGGCTTGGTGTTTTTTAAGGTCTTTGGATTAGTTTAGGAATTAATTTAATTAATTTAGGTCGTGTGCTCGTCTAATAGGGGTACGATCCTTAAATTAATTTAGTTAATTCCAGGATTAGATTCTTTAGAGACTTAGTTAGATTTAGGTTGTATTAACTTGGTGAATTTAAATTTATCATTGGCTTATTGGGATAAATGTTAAATTCATTAAATTAATTGAACATTTCTTAATCACTTTTGGGATAAAATTAATTGCAAGTTTAGATTGACATTTAATTTTAAACCATGGTTAATTAACTCAATTTATTTTAAATAGTGTTCTTGGCTTATTGGAACACTTGTTTAAAATCGATTGAATTAATTATTAGGTTCCAAGATAATTCATAATTTATTAGGATTTTCTAGTTTTTTAGGTTTAATTAATTTAGGGTTAATACTAGAATCACCAAATCAGTAAGTAGATCACTAATTAAATTTTCATAATCTGGGCCTTTTAGGTTAGGGCTTTAGGGGCCTCTTTGTGTGTTTAATTTTCAAGCCTTTTTGTGAAATCCATTTTTAATTGTCATTCATGTGACCCATTTATTTTAAATTAATTAATTTAAATCATAAAATGGAGATATTTATTAATTCTGATATTTGTGTCATAACAGTCCGAGCTTAAAGGATGTTGACCAAATATTTGAATTAATCCTTACTGAGTCAAGGTAAATAGTAATTAAAGATTGACAAATCACCACATTATATCTTAACTGTTTGCATCATGCATAAAGCTGACGTGCGGGATTCGATTAACCTTATTAACTAACACAATAGTCAGGATTATATGATGTCGGTTTAGTCTATGGTCCGATGTATCGTTAACCTTATTAATTAAATGTCTAATTAATTTGAACCTACCAATTTGATAAAGCTTGTTCAATTAAGGTTAATTTTTAATTAAGGTCACCAAATTAAATTCCTTTCAAATTTTGACAATTTCCTTCGATTAAAAACAACAAATATTTAGGTACCGATTTTCGGGCACGATGGGGGTGCTAATCCTTCCCCATACGTAACCAACTCCCGGACCCTTTCAAATCGAATCTCTGATTTTGTGGTGTCCAGTCTACCTTATCCAAGTAGCCGTTGGCGACTCCAAGTCTTTTGTTATTGTCAAAGAAAAAACGAGTTTTCAAAAGAAATCCCTTTAAACTAAGATTTCAAAAGTGATTTATGGGGATAATTCGTATCGACAGACTTTCTAAAAGAAAACCACGCTTATTTTTTAAAAGAAGGAAAAAACGTCGCTACAAGTAGGTACCATGTAATCAAAAACAAATGCATAAAAACAATTTCGCCAAAGCACGGCCGAGGGAGAAATCTCACCATACTTACTTTTGAGTTTAAACCAGCGTTTCAAGCTCAATTTAAACTCCCAAAATAATCTTTAAACCATTTCAAAGCTGAAATCCACATTTTCACTTACCGACTTTGCAAAACCTCACTCGTCGATGCGAACCACTCCTCCAAAGCTCCTGTAACGGAGCCACAAGCTTGAGGATAAACTTCCCCTGATTTTACCATGCAAAAACAGATGATTCAATGCATCAAAATGCATTCACAAACCCAACAACAAAAATTCACAACAATCCTCCTCAAACACTAGCCGAAACCCCTCCACAACAACCGAAAACAACATCAAACACCTTTCAAACTTAACCCAGCCAAAACCTAAAGGTTTAATCCATCATTTAACTTTAACTTACATCCAAAACAACCTATTATCATCCTTATACTTCCAGCATTCATTAAACAACTCAAACTCACCAAAAACACAACACTAGCAACCTAGGAAAGTAGAGATTCACATAGTTTCGGGATTACAATGTTAAAACCAACTTATTAACATTATTAAAAATCAAAATCATGACTATAAACAATCAAGAACTCAGGAAAATAGATCCGAAATGAAAATCACTTAATCTCATCAATTAAACCTTGATTTACCCAATTTCCATAATTAAATCATTAAAACTCATTAAAAACATTAAACAATGATCAAATACTTGATAATTTCAATAAAAAACCATTCATTAGAGGAGAAGAACGAAACTTACCTCTAATGAGTGAATTTCCTCTCAATTGGATGTTTTCTCTTGAAAAACAAAGAAATACAATGAGATTTTGGAAAATAAGATTGAAGAATCCATTAGAAATCAAAGGTTTAAGAAATCAAGAGCATTACCTCAAATCTTTGATACAAAAGAAATTGTTTGGCTGGAGAGAAGTAGAGAGAAAAGTTTGAGAAAAGAAAGTTACTTCATAAGTGATTTTTAGGAATAACCACATTCCTTAATTAATCCCTTTATTTTCTTTAATTAAAACTCATTAAAAATAATCCCAATTAAGAGGGAAATCATATTAAAAACTTTAGGTAAAATAGCTCCTTAAAATTCTAAGATTTGATCCATTTTTCAAAATCGTTACTAAAAATAATTTTCATTCTTTACATTTTGGTCACTAGCTAAAATGTCCAATTTCCAAAATCCATTTTCCAAAATTGACTTTACCGAAAATATATATTGAATAATGATTTTTAGATTTTTCCCGATATTTTTCTCGCACCAAAATATTTACTCCGATTTAAATCTCGAATCTGACTCGAATCTCTAATCCCGGTCCACCGGACCGTCTAATCAACCTAGATTCTCCTAGGCCCAAAATCGGGGCATTAAAACTCTCATCCACTTAGGAAATTTTGTCCTTGAAATTTTACCTGAAGGAAACAAATGCGGAAACCATTTTAACATGTCCGCTTTACTCTCCCACGTGGCTTTTTCAACTCCATGGTCTCGTCACAACACTTTTACAAGCTCGATCGTTTTGCCACGAAGAACCATACTACTAGAATAAAGGATCTCAATAGGTTCCTCATCATAAGAAAAATCTGGTAGCAACTCAATATCCTTCGTCGACATAACATGCAATGAATCCGACTGATACTTCTGCAACATCGACACATAAAACACATCATGAATCTTCCCCAACTCAGGAGGCAACCTTAAACGATAAGCCACAACTTCATATGGTCCAATGAATCTCGGAATAAGCTTAACCTTACATCCGAAACGCATCACCTTCTTCCAAGGTGACACCTTTAAGAACACACGATCACTAACCGCATATTCAATCTCCTTACGCTTTAAATCTGCGTAGGATTTTTACCGATCTGAGGCCACTTTTAAGCGATCACAAAAAATCTTCACATTCTCATTTGTGTCTTGCAACACATCCGGCATAGAAACATGTTTTTCTCAAGCATCGGCCCAACACAAAGGCGTACGACACTTCCTACCATACAAAGCTTCATATGGTGCCATTTGTATGCTAGCCTGATAACTATTGTTATAGGAAAACTCCACCAAAGGAAATTGTTTCTCCCAAGAACCTTGGAACTCAAGGATACAACACCTCAACATATCCTCCAAGACTTGGATCACACGTTCAGACTGACCATCCGTTTGAGGATGATATGAAGTACTGAAATTCAACCGTGTACCTAAAGCTTGATGCAAACACTCCTAAAACCTTGCTGTAAACTACAGATCCCTATCCAAAACTATAGAATTAGGAACCTAATACAAATGCACAATATCAGCAACATAAAACTCCGCCAACTCATCCAAGGTATACGTGGTATGCACAGGCATAAAATGTGCACACTTCGTAAACCAATCAATAATCACCCAAATGGAATCCTTCCTGGTTGGTGTCAACGGCAACCCAGATACAAAATCCATGGTGATTCTCTCTCCACTTTTATTCTGGTATCCTCAGCGGTTGCAACTGTTGCGTGATTTGAGTGCTTCACAATTTGTGCAAGTATACACGTCGCAAGTTATAGTATAGTTTTAGATATCGTCTCCTCAGGGATTGGTTCCACTTTAAGAATTTGTTTTCCTGCATTTAAAAAGTAAAAACACAAGTAATAACAGTTGGGTTGAATAAACAAGTAAAATCAATGAAGCAAGTAAACTAAGGGAACTTGAATGATTGAGAGAATAGGTCAGATTATCATGGGTCATGGTGTGATAAATGATTGAGTTATTCTGGGCAATGAATACTGGGTCGACTCAAGTAACCTAACAACTTCAATAGTCGGATTACCTGGGCAACTGAGACAATGATTACTTGAGCAATTAATATAACGATTTCTTGGGCAACTGGGTGACTATATGATTGCTTGGGCAACTGATCGATTTCTTTGAGATTCGATAAAGTGTTCTTCAATGGCTTCTACTTATCCCTAATTCAAAACACTAGTCAATAGATCAACCTTAGTGATACATTCATGCGTTAACCTTGGGTGAACTTCAACTGATTCTACGCTTCTCTTAGCCGTTGAAATTCGTAACTTATCCCTAAGTCGAATTAGTTTTCACTTTCGATTGACTGAGTGAAAACCATGTCTATCTGTTTCTTGAATCTAACTCTCCCGATATTAGATAAATAAATGCGATCACGAGATCCTCTCCCAAGTTACTCGAAATCAAAATTCAAACACCAAGAATAAGCAAACCTCAAACTAAATTGCATTCAATAACCTAAATATAAACTTCAATCGTTCCTCAACCAATCAACATAATAACTCTAGCCAAAATAGTTTAGTTCATGATAGGGTTTAAAATAAACACAAAATAAATTCCCAACAAAAGCATGAACCGAAACAAAGGAAGATGGAGAACAGCCTCCATCGAATTCTCTCCTTTTTTCTTGACCCCTCGCTCTTTTGGCTACGTCTAAGTCCTTGGAATTTATAAGAGATGATTCAGATGGATGAGGAAGAGTTTGGAGTGAATTAAAATATAATAAAAGAGTTAAACTTTTTTATTTATTCCTTCAAATTCTCCTTTAACTTCTTGGACTTCTATCTTTCCTTGACTTCTTCATGGAATTTCAACTTCTTTTGGGATTTGTTTCTATCATTTAAGCCTGCCTGAATCGTATGGATCACTCCCCAAAAGTCACAGGATTCCATTTTCTTCATTTCCAATTGCTTCGGTAATTTCCAATTTGCTTGGGCAATTAATCCTGCACATATTAAACAACCACCAACAGTACCTTTCCACCGAAAACACCCAAAATAGGTACTCAAGCATCACACTAGAGGAAATAATGCAAAGATGCATGATTGGCTAACAGAATGCAACTAAAATGGGCCTAAGATCAACAATAATCACGAGTAAAAAGGCTAATATTATAGAACTTTTATGCACTTAACACGCCCCCAAACTCGAACTATTGCTTGTCCTCAAGCAATATAAACTAATCAACTACCTGCCGAGACCTTAGTTATCATGAAATTGTTTTGACTTGACTTTATTTGCTCAGAACTGTGGTACAAGTATGAGTTGCTTTCAATTTTTTGAATGGCTCAGTACTTACCCAGAATCCGAATAT
Organism: Hibiscus mutabilis; assembly: GCA_019671005.1. NCBI lineage: Eukaryota > Viridiplantae > Streptophyta > Magnoliopsida > Malvales > Malvaceae > Hibiscus > Hibiscus mutabilis. Next base: position 54,992,639 of record CM033745.1, read on the forward strand.
AATGCTCATGAGTATGTGCATAGTTGTGTACGAGTTGATTTTCCTCAAGCAATATAAACTAATCAACTACCTGCCGAGACCTTAGTTATCATGAAATTGTTTTGACTTGACTTTATTTCCTCAGAACCGTGGTACAAGTATGAGTTGCTTTCAATTTTTTGAATGGCTCAATACTTACCCAGAATCCGACTATAATGCTCGTGAGTATGTGCATAGTTGTGTACGAGTTGATTTTCCGGATTCTAATTGGATAATAGGAATTTTAGTTTAAATTTTTGTGGTTTTATCATTCCTCAAATAGAGCCAGTTTCAGGTACCTCTAGCGATGTTCTTCAATTTTCAATTTTAATTTTTCTCTTAGTCGACTAGAGCCAATTATAAGCACCTCTAGCGATCATTTTTTAAGCACGATACTAGAGCCGGTTTCGGGCACCTCTAGCAATTTTTAGTTTTACCCCATTTTATAAGTGATTAGCCTAGGTTCACTAGAATTCCTTAAATCAATCAAGCCACAATAGTGTACAATTAATCTTACCATCATAGTAAGACCCTAAGTGTTTTCCATGGCCATCCTAGAATCGAAAGTCTATCAATTAATTTCAAGGCAATGTCATCATTGGATATTCATCAATTCCTTGCAATTTTTAATTTAAATAAAGTCAAGGCAAGTAATAAACTAAATGAAATTTCAAAAAATAAATTCAACTAAACATAAATTAACTAATGACAAGTCCCCCCCAAACTCGAGGAATGCATTATCCTCAATGCATGCAAAATAAAGAAAAATAAATTAAAGGAAATTGCGAGATAAGGGTTGATGACTTACTTAGAGAGTTCATCATCATGGATGATAAGTTTCCGCTTTGCGGTTTGCTTGATTCGTTTGCTTGAGCGGGTTGGTTGCTGCCTTTTGGGTGGTGGTAGAATCGATTCTCATGCTGCCAAGTCTCTTTCATTTTCCTCGTCGTCGACTTCTTCAATGATGGGTGCTTTATGCTTTGGGTTAGTGGATATTACGGGGGAAAACTTCATAGATGCAGCGGAGAATTCCTCGGAATCTGTAAAACCAGAGAGGGATTCTGTACGGGTTGGTTCTTGGATTGAGTTTTACCTTTCTCTTTTGTTGTGGTTGCCAGTGTCTGTTGCTTGGGCATCTTCTGTTGTTGTTGCCTGGGCAGTGGTATGTGGCATTGCCTAAGCATCTGTCGTATATGTTGCCTGGGCAAGGATTGTGGCAGGGAAAGTGGGGAACTACACTGTGTTGTCGGGGTGTTTTTCCAATATAACTTGGGTGATGGCGATGGTGTGATCCTTCATGTACCTCATAAACAGTAGCTGGCGAGCCTCTATTTGTTCCACTCGTTGTGCTAGAGGACGTAGTATAGCGTCAAGTCCTTTGGCTTCTGCCGGTGCGCTTGCCTGGGCATCTGCTTCTGGTATTGCTGAGGCAACAGGTATTGCCTGGGCAATCTTTTGCGCGGGGGATTTTTCTGGTGCTTCTCCTATTATTTTTCAATATTGTGCTTGGCTCTATCCTTGCTTGTGTGGTGCCTTCTCGTCTGTGGGATTAGTGGGGACCTTTTATTCTTTACAAAGTTTGGATATGAGGTTCGAAAAGAAAAGCGAGCCCTTGTCCTTTCGGCTACATACAAAAATCTCATCACAAATAATTTTGCCAATATTTATGATGCATTTGTGCAAGATAGAGTGAATAAGAAGAAGGCGCGATGTATCAACAGTAGTATGATGAGTGCTAAGCATCAAACAAGTTTTTATAAATTTGTTCCATAGTTTTGCCTCGGGCGTAAGCCTAAGGCGATTTACCATTCCTTTGTCTGAGCCCTCGTTCCACTGAGTACCCGAGAGCGTGAGGTCTTGAAGCACTGTGTTGAGTTCTTTGGGTGTGATTTTGTCCACAAAGTCTTGATGCTCTTCTGTCTTGATGTAGACGCCGTATAAGGCGTTGATATGGTTGGCATCGATAGGCACTGCCCTGCCACGCACAAACACATACGGGTTGTTAGGGTTAGGAGAATGAGCATAAAATTCCCTTACCCGTGTGATGTTGCCCGGTTATGGTTGGGAACAAAAGATTTGCCACTTTTGGTGCTCAATCACTTGGAAGATGGCGGCATCAAGTCTGAAGTCTTTATGAGAGCTTGTGTAAGAAAATCCTTGCTCCGGCCAAATTGAACGACTTGTGAACTTTGAAAGGTATCACTCCTTGATGGGCGGTGTTGCATATCTTTTGAAGGGAGGTTCGGCTGAAGAGCTTGGGTGCACCAATTTCTTGAGCTTCAATGCCATTGAATTTTTATGGGGGATGAATGGATCGGTTGGAAAGATTGAACTAAAGAAACATTTTGAGAGTTTAAAAGAAGAAGATGATGAATAGAATATTGTGAATGTTTTAAATGGTGATGAGGAGTGGAAAAGAATGAAAAGATATGTATTAAAGATGGTGGTTGAAGTGGATGTGATGGACAAAATGCAAAATGAGTGATTGGTTGGAGTGGCCGACACTTCTTGAGTGAGAATGGGAAATGGTTTTGGTGATGTGTTGAAGGTCTAGGGGATGAAAGAAAGGGGTTAGGGTTATATTTTAGGCTTTTTATAAGCCTTAATATTTTGACCATAATTCCCTTGTTGGAAGAACTTTTATCTTGGTTCTAATTCTTCTTGATCTTGAACTCTTTTCCTAAAATTAAAAAGAAATATTAATTAAATAAGTAGAATAAGATAAGGATAAAACAAAATTAATAAAAGATAACTTATCCTAAAAATATATAGAAAACAAAGTCAAATTAAAATAAAATACAAAAAAATAAATAATAAGCGAGAATTAAAATTTAAGTCCCAAAAATAAAAATAAATAAAATACGAGGGAAGAGCATAATCATGCATCTCCTAGAGTGACCACTTCTTTGTTGCGCTCAACGTGGGCGCCGGCATAATGCTTTAACCTTTGCCTATTAACTTTGAACTCGTGTCTATCGATGGTGGACTTGATTATCACAGCACCATGAGAGAAGGGTTTGACTACTTTGAATGGTCCGGACCATCTCGACTTCAACTTCCCTGGGAATAGTTTTAGTCAAGAATTGAAGAGGATGACTAATTGCCCGGGCATGAATTGCCTTAGCAATAACTTCTTGTCATGCCAGCGCTTCGTTTTCTCTTTGTAGATTCTTGCATTGTCGTAAGCTAGGGCACGAAATTCCTCAATCTCGTTAAGGTCCAGTAGACACTTTTGTTTAGCACTCTCCCAATCTAGGTTCACGATTCTGATTGCCCAATATACTTTGTGCTCAATTTTCACCGGTAAGTGGCAAGTTTTACCGTAAACTATTTGAAATGGCGACATACCTAGGGGTGTTTTGAAAGCTGTTCTGTATGCCCAAAGTGCATCATCTAACCTTAAAGACTAATCCTTTCATGAAGGATTTACAACCTTTTCGAGTATCCCCTTTAATTCTCGATTAGAAATTTTAGCTTGTCCGTTAGTCTGTGGATAGTATGTCATGGCAATTTTGTGTGACACTCCGAAGCGTTGTAACATCTTGGCAATGAGTTTGTTGTCGAAATGCTTGCCTTCATCACTGATGATTGCTCTTGGCATTCTAAACCGTGTAAATATATTTTTATGTAAAAATCTCTTTACAGTTTTGGAATCATTGGTAGGGGCGACAATGGCTTCAACCCATTTGGACACATAGTCAACAACAATAAGATGTAGATGTTTCCACAGGATGACGGAAAAGGTCCTATAAAATCAATCCACCATACATCGAACAACTAAACTTCTAGAATTTTCTGTAATGGCATCTCATGTCACTTGGAAATATTACCCGTTCGTTGACATCGGTCACATTGCTTGTAGAATTCTTGGGCGTCTTTGTAGAGAGTGGGCCAATACAGTCCTGATTGCTAGACTTTTGCTGCGGTGCGAGTGCCTCCAAAATGGCCTCCATATGGTGAGTCATGGCATTGCCGAAGCACATTTTGTTGTTCTTCCTCGGGGACACATCGTCTCATAACCTGATGAGTAAGATTATGAGGTAAAATGCCACTAACAAGGAAATTCACTAATTCTGTAAACCATGGAATTGCTCAGGCAATTGCTGCTACTGTTGCCATGGGCATTGCTGAGGCAATCCCTATTGTGGTTGTCTGGCATCGATAGTTAGGGTTTCTTGGGCAATTAACAACTGCTCGTCTGGGAATGCATCATGGATTTCCATGTTGTGTCATCATATTTTCTTTGTTCTAGGCGTGACAAATAGTCGGTGACTTGGTTCTCGGTACCATTTTTGTCCTTAATTTCAATGTCAAACTCATGTAAAAGTAAAATCCAACGAGTTAAATGAGGTTTGGCATTTTTCTTGGCAAAAAGGTATTTAATTGCAGAATTGTCGGTATGAACAATTACCTTGGTCCCGATCAAGTATGAACGAAATTTATCAAAGGCGAATACTACAGCTAGTAACTCTTTCTCTGTAGTGGTGTAGTTTACGTGAGCTTCATTAAGAGTTTTACTGGCGTAGTAAATCACATAAATTTTTTTACCTATTTGTTGACCTAGTACTGCTCCTACTGCAAAGTCGCTTGTGTCATACATGAGTTCAAAGGGTAATGTCCAATCTGGTGGTATAACAACAGGTGCTGATGCGAGTTGCTTCTTCAAAGTTTCAAATGCTTTGAAAAATGAGTCATCAAAATTAAAAGCTTTGTCCTGTTCAAGAAAGTTACACAAAGGTTTAGAGATTTTGGAAAAATTATAAATAAACCTCCAGTAGAAACCTGCATGACCGAGGAAACTTTGAATTCCTTTGATTGAATTTAGTGGTGTAAATTTTTCAATCACTTCTCCCAATTAAGCACTAAATCGGATTCTTCGCATCTTGCTAGCACTTTCTCCAAATTGTTGAGGTAATTGTCAAATTCATTACCGAAAACAGAAAAGTCATCCATGAAAATCTCAAGGAAGTCTTCTGCCATATCGGTAAAAATTGCCATCATACATGTTTGGAAAGTTGCTGGAGCATTGCATAAACTAAACATCATCATTCGGAAAGCGTAGGTACCATACGGGCATGTGAAAGTGGTATTTGCTTGATCATCGGGTGCTATGGCAATTTGGTTATAACCTGAGAAACCATCAAGAAAATAATAAAAAGATTTACCTACAAGTCGGTCAAGCATTTGGTCAATAAATGGCAAAGAAAAGTGATCTTTCCCAGTGACTTTATTTAACTTGCGGTAATCCATGCAAACCCTCCAACCAGTCACAGTCCTAGTTGGGATTAGTTCATTTTTTTCATTTTTTACCACGATTATACCTCATTTTTTTGTACACATTGTACCAGGCTTACCCATTTACTATCAGAGATAGGATATATGATACCGGCGTCAAGCCATTTGATGATTTTCTTCCTCACGACTTCCTTCATAGCGGGGTTAGGCCTCCTTTATGCCTCGATTGTTGGTTTATGATCATCCTCCAATAGGATTTTGTGCATACAAACTGCCGGGCTAATTCCCTTCAAGTCGGCAATTGTCCATCCTATTACCTTCTTGTGTAGCATCAACATGTCAATCAACTTCTCTTCCAGTTCATGCTGTAACTTAGAAGAAATAATTACAAGCAATGTATTATTAATTCCTAAGTAGGCATATTTAATTGCCCTGGCAATGGTTTCAACTCAAGAATAAGAGATTGTTCAATTGAAGGTTTGTCAAGTTTACCTTCCTTACCTGTGTAGTCCAATGGTTCAAAATATGTACCTGGTCGGCTTACCATCCAATTGGCTTCCTCTGGTTCGTTATTTTTTGGCTCTTCAAATACCTCAGATTCAATTGCCTAGGCAATGTAATTGTCGAGGCAATTCCCCGTGGCAAAATCGAATTCGGTTGTGGCGTGGATTAATTGACATTCTTTTAGATCATCGGTATACTTTAGGGTCTGGAATACATTCAGCTTGACTTACTAGTCATTCACCCTCTTCGTGAGTTCTCCATTTTCAACGCCAATCAACGTTCTTCCTGTAGCTAAGAAATGTCTCCCAAGAAAAATCGGGGTGAACTCATCTGCTTCACAATCCAAAACAATAAAGTCAGTGGGAAAAATAAATTTATGAACTCTTACCAGTATATCTTCGATTTTCCCTCTGGGTGTACGTAGGATCTATCAGCAAGCTGTAGCATGACTGTTGTTGGTCTTGACTTCCCGATTCCTAGTTTCTGAAAAACTGATTTTGGCATCAAATTTATGCTTGCTCCAAGATCACACAATGCTTTCCGACATAATGGTTTCCGATTGAACATGGTATGGTGAAACTACCAGGATCTTTAAGCTTGGGTGGCATGTGGTTATGCAGCATGGCCATGCATCCTTCCGTTACAATAACTATTTTGAATTCTCCTACCCTTTTTCTCTTAGAGACAATGTCTTTAAGGAACTTAGCATAGTTCGACATTTGCTCTATTGCTTCAACCAATGGCAAGTTGACGTGGATTTGCTTCAAGATGTCAAGGAACTTCTTGAATTGGTATTCTTGCTTCTACCGTTTCAACCTCTGTGGGAATGGTGGTGGAAGTCAGATGTCCTCGATCTGTTTTTTGTATTGGAATTTGATTTGAGGAATTTCTGATGCATCAGGACTTGCCGAGGCATTCTTGGTTGCCGAGGCGATGACATTAGGCATTGCTGAAACAATGGCTTTAGGTCTTGCCGAGGAATAGGTATGTGGAGTTGCCTTGGAAATTTCTGACTCATCACTTTTATTGGAGGTTTTGTTGTTGGATTCATCTGTCTGGCCGTGGGGCTGTTCCCTCAGTTGAGTGTTCTCTGTTGGGAGAGCTTGGGTTTCCTTAAGTTGTCGGCCACTCCGAGTAGTGATGGCTTTGCATTGCTCAAGATTTGCTCCCTTAGCGACTTCAGTATTTCTGGGTAAACCACCTGGTTATCTCATATTCAAGTTCTGGGCGAATTGCCCGACTTGATTCTCCAAGGATTTTAGGGCTGCCTCTTGATTTTGCAATCCCATCTTCATCCTGTTCATAAATGCATCAGTCTTCTTCATGAAATTACTATTCTCTACCATATAAGATTTGGTTTTTAACATGAAAGCATTGAGAGAATTTTCCAAAGAACTGGATGGAGTTGATTGTTGATGCAGCATCTGTGGCATCTATTGCCGTGGCAAGTTCTATTAGAATCATGTTGCTTGTGTATTCTGACTGTTCTGGTTGAGAGCACTGTTGGGATTACTCCATGAGAAGTTGGGGTGCTTCCTCCTGGCTGGATTGTAGGTGTTGGACATCACATTGCTATTCCGATTGTAGTTTCCAATGTAAAAACTACATTCTGGGTTCTGCAGACATTCAGAAGAAAAATGGTTATCGTTACATAATTCACAAATTGAACCAATTACCTTGACCTCCTATGGGTTGCTAGGTCGTTGCATGTTAACCATATTAGTTAATGCGGCCAATTGTACAGAAATAGATCTTGAAGAATCAAGTTCATTTATTGTTGCATTGCATCTGACTATTCCCCTTCGTGTGGTTAGGAATTGATAGTCGTTTTAGGCAAGACGGTTCAGAATCTCTATTGCTTCCTCAGGTGACTTGTCGATGAGTATGCCATTTTTTGAAGCATCTAGCATCATCCTTGTAGGGGTGTTTACTGAGTTGTAGAACATCATCACTTGCGTCCACAATGGGAATCTGTGCATGGGACATTTGTGTAAAAGCTCTCTATATCGCTCCCATGCCTCGTACATGGATTCATCATCTGTCCGCCGAAAAGATGTAATATCATTGCGTAATTTATCAGTCATATTTGTAGAGCTAAATCTAGCAATGAAATCACGACACAAATCCGTCCAGGATAATATAGATCCAGATGGAATACTATTTAGCCACGTTTTGCCCTATTCTTCAGTGAATAGGGAAATAATTTCAGCTGTAGAATATCTTCATGGACTCATTGTAGCTTGAATCAGTTGCAAATCTCCAGGAATGATTGGAGATGTTGTCTGGCATTTTCAGTTGTCGAGCTGCCAAATTGACCAATTGTGTTGATCATGTTGAATATCACAGGTTTTAATTCAAAGTGTGCAGCTTCTATTTCTGGTGCGACAACTCCTGGATTGAGACCATTGAGATATTCTTCTAAGTAATCTCGAATGGGTCTATTACGAACAAGTTGTACAATTTGATCTCCTCCTGCTCTTACCACAATGTTCTGGTTACCATTGGAATTCGGATTGCAGACTGGGTTACCTTGTTGTTCTGCCATTGCTGCTCGTTGTTCTCATCTTCTCCTATGAAGAACTTGTTCTATCTAGGGTTCGAATGGGTAGTCTTGTGCTGTTGGTTTCGCCCTGGTCATACACAGATGCAAAACCAAAGTTATAAGTCCCTTGAAACCGATTAGAAAAATAAAAAGGAAAAGAAATAAAGGTGCAAGAAAATAAAAACAAAGTCGCTATTGTCAATCCCCAACAACGGCGCCAAAAACTTGTTGCGTGATTTGAGTGCTTCGCAATTTGTGCAAGTATACACGTCGCAAGTTATAGTATAGTTTTAGATATTGTCTCCTCAAGGATTGGTGCCACTTCAAGAATTTGTTTTCCTGCACTTGAAAAGTAAAAACACAAGTAATGATAGTTGGGTTGAATAAACAAGTAAAATCAAGGAAACAAGTAAACTAAAGGGAACTTGAATGATTGAGAGAATATGCCAGATTATCATGGGTCATGGTGTGATAAATGATTGAGTTTGTCTTGACAATGAATACTGGGTCGACTCAAGTAACCTAACAACTTCAACAGTCGGATTGCCTGGGCAACTGAAACAACAGTTGCTTAAGCAATTAATATAACAATTGTCTGGGCAACTGGGTGACTATATGATTGCTTGGGCAACTGATCGATTTCTTTGAGATTCGGCAAATCATTCTTCAATGGCTTCTCCTTATCCCTAATTCAAAACACTAGTCAACAGATCAACCTTGGTGATACATTCATGCGTTAGCCTTGGGTGAACTTCAACCGATTCTACGTTTCTCTTAGCCTTTGAAATTCATAACTTATCCCTAAGTCGAATTAGTTTTCACTTTCGATTGACTGAGTGAAAACCATGCCTATCCGTTTCTTGAATCTAACTTTCCCGATATTAGATAAATAAATACGATCACGAGATCCTCTCACAAGTTACTCGAAATCGAAATTCAAACACCAAGAATAAGCAAACCTCAAACTAAATTGCATTCAATAACCTAAAAACAAACTTCAATCGTTTCTCAACCAATCAACATAATAACCATATCCAAAATAGTTTAGTTCATGACAGGGTTTAAAATAAACACAAAATAAATTCCCAACAAAAGCATGAACCGAAACAAAGGAAGATGAAGAACATCCTCTATCGAATTTTCTCTTTTTTTCTCGACCCCTCGCTCTTTTGGCTGTGTCTAAGTCCTTGGAATTTATAGGAGATGATTCGGATGGATGAGGAAGTGTTTGGAGTGAATTAAAATATAATAAAAGAGTTAAACTCTTTTACTTATTCCTTTAAATTCTCCTTTAACTTCTTGGAATTCTATCTCTCCTTGACTTCTTCATGGAATTCCAACTTCTTTTGGGATTTGTTTCTATCCTTTAAGCCTGCCCGAATCGCATGGATCGCTCCCCAAAAGTCGCAGGTTTCCATTTTCTTCATTTCCAATTGCTTCAGCAGTTTCCAGTTTGCTCGGGCAATTAATCCTGCACATAATAAACAACCACCAGCAGTGTCTTTCCACCGAAAACACCCAAAATATGTACTCAAGCATCACACTAGAGGAAATAATGCAAAGATGCATGATTGGCTAACAAAATGCAACTAAAATGGGCCTAAGATCAACAATAATCACGAGTAAAAAGGCTAATATTATAGAATTTTTATGCACTTAACAGCAACAACCCGGAAGGGAACTGATGCTCAGCCTTGACACGCTGACACACCATACTTCTAGCAACAAAATCAGCCACATCTTTCTTTAAACTAACCGAATGGTACTTGTAGTAACCCAATTCATCGGGCCTGAAAGCCCAGTAATATTATTATCCAAACCCATTATAGAGCCCAATACCCAAATCTGATAACCCAATTAACTTAAACACAAAAAACCTTAACCCTAATTACATAGAAACCCTAAACCTAATCTAAGCTAAACTATCTGCCACCGCCACCACTCCTCAAGCTGACCCACTGCCGCCACTCACCTGGAGTCGCTACCGTCCAAGCCGCGGCGCCACCGTTTCACCGACTCCAAGCCGTTGTTGACAGCCAGATAATCATCCCACCACCGCCTTAAACCCACATTTAAATCCCCTGCCACCACCGCTTCACCTCACTATCACAACCGCCCATACTTGACCATCACGAACCTCCATTTGTCCTCCCTTTACACTTCACCCTAAACCGAAAGCCCTATAAAAGGGATTTGAATTGACAAAACAGAGAGATTAGTGACCATTTTAAAGGGAGACAATATTAGAGAGATTCGAACATAGAAAAATAAAAAAAAAACAAGATCAAAAAGGATATTGAAATAGAAAACAAGTAAAAAAAGGTTAAAAAAACATAAAAAAACCTTTTTTTTTCAGATCTACGAAAATAGAAGCGGGTTTGAGAAAAACAAACCTTAGATCCTTATTTAGGACCAAAATCTAATGCCTCTGGCGTTTTTGCATGAACTCCAGCATCACGGATGGCGGTGGCCGTCACTGATGAGCGGCGGTGCATGGCGAACGGCTGGGCAGCGATGAAGCCTCGGTCGATTGAGGGGGGAAAGTGTTTGAGAAAGAGAGTAGAATTTTTTATATTATTGAACTTCAAATGAATTTTTTTAGTAAAAAATAAATATTTATAAGGATATAAAACGATGCCGTTTTGGCATCTCTCACCCGCATTTCGACCTGACCCTGACGGAGGATCTGCGCCTTTTTAAATCAAATGGGCAAATTATAGCTTTAGCTACTCTGCTTTTGTATCCTTACATTTTTGCACTTCAATTTCCTTTTCCTTTTATTTTTGCCACTTTTATAGTTTTCGTTATTATTCTTCATATTTTTTAATTTCTTTTTTCATTTTATTACAATATTATTTATATATTATTGTATATTATTATATATTACTATCATTATTATATTTATTATATTAAATTGTATTATATTATGTTATATTATTATTATAACTATATGTTACATATTATTATTACTACTATTGTTATTATTTACGTAATGTTTACATATATATATATTCTTATTTACCCTATATGCTTTTTAATTTTAAATTAAAAATAATTTTAGGGATTATCGTGAAAAGCGTACCTCGTACGTAAGGGGCTTCGCTTTCTGTTAGTCCCTATTATAAAATATCGTCTTTTGGTTATAAATTACGATTTGCAAAATAGAATCCATTCATTCGGGAATCTAACGGAAAATATGCCTCGAGTGCAGGGGTGTAAATTCCTTTCATACACACAATTTTTTTTTAATATTTTAAGGGATCACAAATTTTAAATTAAATTTGAATTCTTAATTTCTATCATTTAGACAATATGTAATCGACCAAGTACCAATTTTGGGCGTTGTGGGGGTGCTCAATCTTCCCCACACGTAACTGACTTCTGAACCTATTTTTCTAGTTTCGCATATCAAAACTCGTTGTTTTAATAAAATGACACAAAAACATGCTTTATTAAAATAGTCGGGTTTTCAAGTGATCCAATCTCACCTAAATTAAAAATATTGGTGGCTCCCATTGTTACTGCTTGGCGACTCTGTCAGGGATTACCTTTTTTTGAGAGTCGAGCCACCGATCGATTACTTTTTGCCTTAACGAGTGGAAACTATAAATTCGGTTTGATTTATTTGTGATCCATTTTCCTTCTAAAGTCTTTATAAAAAAGGTTTTTCTAAAATTTTGTTTCCTTGGTTTCGAATATCATGAGTTCTGCACTCGAGCTTCGTCCTTTTTAAGTGGGAGTGAGAAGCTACTCCTTCGCGAGGTACCGCCTCCGTGCAAGATAATGGATCACTTCCGGGATATATGTCTCTTTGTCTTCATGAGATTTTCATCTCCGTGCAGACCTAGGGGAATGTATCCCCCTGAATTGTGCTTACTACCCTTAGTAGGATAGTAAGTACAATTCGGGTACCTTTGTTAGTACCAAACCACATATAGTGAACCATAGGAGCCTACCTTGTCTAGAGCAATACCGAACCTCTGCCCGTTTAAAGAGTCACCCTATAAGTGCATAATAGACAATGATAGGGGGTTTTATGTTCTTTCAATTTTGCCCTTTAATTTCAGTATTGTTTATTTATTTAATTATTTATTTCGCTTAATTAGATATCATGTCTATTCTTTTATGCAAAATAAGAATGCGGGTAGATAGCATGATGGGGTAGGATCTTATTTTTTTCTAAAAAGCATGTTGGGTAGAAAAGCATGTTCTAGGGATATTTAATTCAGCTTTTATTTATTATTATTTTTATTTATATCGAGACTAACATGTTTTGTTTTGTCTTTGATTTCTTTTTGTTCTTGCATTACATTTTCATTTATAAGAAAGAAAGGGTGTTGAGGCAAGTTCAACCGTTATAAAGGATCTGCTATGGAGAACGGATTTCTTGATAGGGTGGAAGGAAACCTAGGTGTGCGGAGGTGGTCAGAAGAGACTCAGCACCAGAAAGGGGACAATTTGCTAGAATGTGAAAAGTCAGAGCTCTGGGATCTTACTAGTATTAGATCGACTCAGAACCAAGTGCGGGAGTTAAAAGAAATCTGGGACTAGTGGGACGAAGAAAACAAGTAGTTGTTTTATAGCAACTACGGTGATTTACCTTTTCTGCTAGATGTCATTATCGACAAAGTTTTATTTCGAGCCCTTGTCCAGTTCTGGAATCCTTCCTATAGATGCTTTACGCTATGAGATGTCTATTTGGTACCAACCATTGAAGGATACACTGCTTTGATTCGTTGCCCAAAAATCCAAGTCGATAAAGCCTACTTCAAGTCTTATAATTCTCCAGCATTTCAGAAAAAACTGCTAAAAATGACCGGCATGGACGAACAATGGGCTAAAGCCAGGGTTAAAGAAAAAGGGGAAACCACATGAATCTCCTGGAGATCCATATGGGACCTAATCCAAGTTCAATCCAAGCGAGAAAAACAGGTCAAAATGTTTGCCCTAGCCATCTACGGTTTGGTTATCTTTCACAAATCATTGGGATATATTGATGATGATGATGTTATGGAACTATTCAATCACCTTAAAAAGAAATTACCCCTATTCCAGCAATCCTAGCCGAAACTTTTAGGTCTCTCAGTTCTTGTAGAAGAAGCGGCGGGGGGGTTCATCGGTTGTGGTCAGCTTTTGTTGGTTTGGTTTCATAGCCACTTTTGGAAGCTAGAGAAATTTTCTTATCGAGCATGCATTAAAAATTACTCGCAGCTAAAAGATCTAGCGTCCACACGAAGGCAGGAGAACATATTTCATGAAAAATGGATGGTTATTTTCTGAAACCTCCAGGAGAAAGATGTAGTCTGGAAAGTACGTTAGTACTTCCCTGACAGTATTATATACAAATGTGGAGAGTATGACTGGGTCCCTCTACTTGGAATATAGGGTGGAACTGGATATGCTCTGTTACTAGTATCCAGGCAATACAGGTTGAGGCAGTTCGTCCCGGAAACAAGAGGGCTTGCTACCTGCGAATTTTTATACAAGGGTAAAGACTACAAGAAAACTATTTCCATGATCACTAAAGCATGGAAGCATATTTTTAAGATGGAGTCGTTCGATAAAAAACCTAGAGTTACGAATGGAGTATAGACGGTGGAGAAGCAGAAGGATTAATGACGATGTCCCTTTACCAAATCCAGAAAATAATATACCGGTGGATGAATATTTGCAGGTCGATCCCTCAAAAATAAAAATCGCAAAACATGATTTTGAAAAGAAGTACTTTGTGATGGAAAGCCAGCTGTCAAGGTTAGAAGATGAAAGGAACAAGTTGAAGTTCGGTATGCAGTCTCAGGAACAAGAGATTGAAAGGCTGAAGAACGGAAAAAGCAAAGCTGAAGAAGATTGGAGCGATCTACGAGGTGGTTACAAAAAGCTTTGCACATCAGCAAAATATGTTGATCTTAGAAAGACATCTGCCAATTGGAAGCTTGAAATTCATAAGGAAAAGAAGCGAGCTGATCTTTGGGGAAGAAGATTCAAAGATGTTCGAACACAGCAAATAGCCATGCAATAAGAACTATCTGGAAGTAGAACCAGAATATGAACTTGAGGGGCTGAATTATTAAGCTAGAAGACTCCCTACGGAGGCACCATAATCGAGACTCTGTAACTGAATTAAAAACAAGTAAGGAGAAGAACAAGAGTCTGACGAACCAAGTCGAGGAATTAAAATGGCTTTACAGACTTGCCAAGGGCAAATTAATAATTTTGAATAAGTTTAAAAGTGGAATGATCGCTGTTGGGAGGCACAGCTACAACAATCTCAGGATTAAGTCCGGGATAGAGACCATATTATGACAAAAGCTCTCGTTCAAGTACAAGAAGTAGCAGAGCACCTGCAGACTCTAGCCATTTAGGTTGATGTTCTAAGCCTGCAAACTGAGTCAGAATCTAATTAGGGCAAGAAGCTGGCATGGCTCTTCAGGAATATCAAGATTCTGGGTGTTAAGGTCAAGCAATATATGTGAAATAGGCCTACCTTATATAAAGAAACTTGTTCTAATGTAAGTTTCCTTTTGAAAGTTGTACTGAAATCAACACCTTTTGTGTAAAATATGTTGTGGTACTAATATAATATTTGTTTTGCATGTACATCATATTTTCTCATTTGCATTCGCATCATGTTGCATCATACTACATCAATTTTACTACGATTTTAATTTCTCAAACAATTATTATCACAGTAATTCTGGGACATACAACACCCTTACTTCACCAGAAGCAAAACTAAAGGCATGAAACAAAAATTTGGCAAAAGTTGAGAAAGCATGTGAAGATATCAAGAAGGATATTGAGGGAAAGCTAGAGAAAACACAGTAGGAGACTCGTGCCCATATTTTGCAGTAGCAAGAAGATTTGTTTGCAAAGATAGCTGAGATGTTAGCTAGAAGGGATTTCGAAAAGAAGAACGTAGTGGTTATAAATCTCAGTGCATTGATATAAGACTCGGGTAACCCTCTCAGAAAAACCCATCTGCTAGTAGAGACTCCCATAGAAAAGCCACAGGTTGGTCAGGCTTAATATTCCCTGTGAGGAGAAGTGGTAGTTCAGGATAACCCTAGTGAATATCTTGTTCCAGATTTCAATGAAATCGACAAACTAAAGGTCGAGCTACCCAAATAGTTCGAGGATCGATGGAAACAATTATAAGACAAATTCAAGGTTATAGAAAATGTTGACCAAGTTTTGGGAATGGATACAAGAGAGTTAAGTTTGGTTCCCGATTTGGTGCTACCTCCGAAGTTCAAGATGCCTGATTTCGAAAAGTATAATGGGACCACTTGTCTCGAAGCTCACATTACAATGTTTGTTAGGAGAATGACGGGATACATTGACAATAACCCCCTTCTAATTCATTACTTTCAAGATAGTCTGACGGGATCTACTGCAAAATGGTACAACCAATTGAGTCGTGCCAAAATTAACTCTTGGAAAGATCTAGCGTAGGCATTCGTTAAATAATACAACCATGTTATTGATATAACTCTTGATCGGGTAACATTACAACACATGAAAAAGAAACCTAATGGGAGTTTCAGGAAATATGCACAACGATGGAGAGATGTAGAAGCCCAAGTGCAGCCATCGCCGTTAGAAAAGGAGACAGTGATGCATTTCGAAACCATTACTCGGCCGTATAGTAGGAGGTGCTACAAAAGACTTCTCCGACATAATAATGATTGAAAATGCAATCCGAAGTGGAAAGATTGAAGACGATGAAAACTTGAATAACCCAAACTATAAAAGGAATGAGGGTGAGGCAAGCAATACAGATGTCTATAATGTCGGTTATTCAAAACCGCTGATAGTAAAAAAACCTAAAGTTGCAACCTCAAATACCCAAACTTCCTCGAAGCAAAGATCCAATCAGAGAGCAAAGGTGGAAGATATGGAATTTACTATTATCCAGTAACATACGGGAAGTTATACAAGAATATGTATAATGCACATGTGGTGTTTCCATTCTATACAAAACCAATACAACCCCTTACCCAAAGTGGTACGATCCCAATGCTTAGTGCGATTATCACGCAGGGATCGTGGGGCACTCTATTGAGAACTGTATTGCTTTCAGGAAGCTTGTTCAAAATTTTATAAAAATAGGGGTTGTAAGATTCGATGACTCCATAAGGCAAGGTACAGCTGGGAACCCACTGCCAAATCATGTCGAGCCAGGAGTAAATACAATCGTCAGCTACAGGAGTAGGAGAATCAAAACCAGTATTGGGGAGGTAAAGTCTCCATTGAAGTAGGTATGGTAGAAGATGGCCGAACTGGGCTTGTTTCAAGGCTTAAGAGACAAGAAGGAACTTCCGAGGAACACTGTCTATACCATGGTGAAGGAAATTATGACATCTAGAATTGTGTAGAATTTAAAGCTTTTGTCCAAAATTTAATTGATAACAAAGAGTTAGAGTTTTTCGAAGAAACAAAGTTTGAAGAAGTAAATATTTGCGCTATAGAAGAAGAATCCCCTAAGAATAACCATGAGGGCAATTTCTCGATCGTGATCATCTCAGGACCGAGGAAATATGAAGGAGCCGATGGTGTGGGACCGAAAATCACAATTCAAAAACCAAGTCTTTTTCCCTACAAGGATAACAAGAAAGTTCCATGGAGGTACGATTGTGGAGTAACAATCCAAGGAAATGATGTTTCGATGACCGCCTCAAGGGAAGTAAAAGATGTTGGTCTTTGCACCAGAAGAGGAATACGATATGGCGAAGCAGATGATCCTAAGGGAAAAGCCTTGATAGTTGAGCCCGAGAAAAAGAATGATGCTGAACCGGAATTACCAATCAATGAGCCAGTCAAAGAGGAGGAAATGAAAGAATTCCTGAAGTTCTTAAAACATAGTGAATATAGTTTTTTCGAACACCTCCGTAGACTACCAACTCGTATATTGATATTATCTCTATTGTTGAGTTCAAAATCACACCGAAATGCGCTACTGAAGGTGCTGAACAAGACTTTCGTTCCTAATGACATTTCGGTAAACAAGTTGGACAGGTTGGCAAATAATCTAAATGCTGACAACATCATCTATTTTAATGATGATGAGATACCCCTAGGTGGTATGGGGTCTACCAAGGCTTTGCACATAACTACTTGGTGCAAAGGTTATACATTGCCAAGGGTCCTAATTGACAATGGATCCGCTCTGAATGTGCTGCCATTGGCCACCTTGAACAAACTTCCAGTAGACAGTTCTCATATAAAGGCTTGCAATTCTATAGTTCGAGCCTTCGATGGAACTGAGAGAAAGGTGATAGGGAGAATTGAAGTGTCGTTGCTAGTGGTCCCAAACACCTATGATATTGATTTTTTGGTAATGGATATTAAACCCACGTATAACTGTCTGTTGGGTAGACCCTGGATCTATTCAGCCGAGTCAGTGCCATCGTCACTACACCATAAATTAAAGTTTATCTTTGATAGACGACTTGTCATTGTGGATGCCGAAGAAGACATCATAACTTTCTATCACTAGTGATGCCCCTTACAAAAATACTGATGAGAAGGTCGTAGAGTGCTCATTTCGGTCATTTGAATTTGTCAATGTAACCTTCATTGCTGAAGGAATTCAGATTCCCACCCCAAAGTTATCTAAAGCAACAAGAATGGGAATCGAACTGAAGGTGGGTAGATGAGCCCGAGTCGGTAGATGATTAGAGAAGTAGCTACAAGGCAGGGTCAGTACCGTTTGTGATCAAAAAACAAGATCGCTTTGGCGTAGGATACAATCTAGATGTTAAATAGAGAAGGAACGAGGTTGTGAAGAAGTAGGAACGGAGGAAGGCTCGTCTTAAGGGAGAAGAGGTCAATTGGGAACCTCTGACTTTTCCTTCCCTTTCTGAAAATTTTGTGTCTAGAGGATTTGTCCACCCTAAACAGCTTAAGAAAGATGAAAAAAGTGAGCTAGGAAGGATGTTAGGAGTTTTGGACATCAATGTTGTCACCACTGAAGAAGGTGCAGGATTGTATCTAATGGGAATTCGTCCTTATACCCCTGGAACTATTTTGAACAACTAGACTACTGAAAAACTTTCTAGAGTGTTTAGGAATGTTTCAGAGTAATGTTCAGAACTCTCTACAGTGTTTAGGAATGTTTTAGAGTAATGTTCAAAACACACTTGTTACTCTTGCCCGAGAGCAACAAGGGTCTTTTTGTAAAGGGCATAAGCTTACTATCTTTATGTCAATGAAATGATACTTTTTCTTATATCTGGCAAACATTTTATTCATTTTCATTTTATTTCTTTCTCCTCATATACACTTATCCCACATAAATTACTCATTCTTAATTCATTTGTTCAATGGATGTCATTATTTCATGTCAGGTCCCCCGACATCAATGTATCGAGCGACATTGAGACTAATCCAGAACTCATTTTTAGCAAGATGTGTGTTTAGGAGAGCTTCAGAAATTTGAAGAAAATCAAGATTTTGATCTGTCTCCTAACCTATTAGGAATGATAGAACAAGATGAAAAGCAAATCTTGCCTCACAAAGAGTCAGTAGAAATTGTGAGCCTGGAAGATGATGATGAAAAGAAATAGTTAAAGATTGGCAAATGCATCACCGGAAAAATAAGACATGATATGATGGAGCTACTACTAGAGTTTAAAGATGTCTTTGAATGGTCTTATCAAGACATGCCTGGATTAAGTACAAATGTGGCGGTACACAAACTCCTCATAAAAGGAGACTGCAAGCCAGTCCAACAGAAGCTGCGAGAATGAGACCCGATGTACTGTTGAAGATAAAAGAAAAGGTAAAGAAACAATATGATGTCGGGTTTCTTCAATAGGTCAAATATTCAGAATGGGTGGCCAATATAGTCTTTGTTCCAAAGAAATATGGCAAAGTCTGAATGTGTGTTGATTACCGAGATTTGAATAAAGCCAATCCAAAGGATAATTTTCTGTTGCCTCACATCGACACCCTGGTTGATAATACAACAAAACATTCTTTGTTCTCCTTCATGGATGGTTTTTAGGCTACAACCAAATAAGGATGTACCTTGATGACATGGAAAAAACAACATTTGTAACGCAATAGAGAACTTTCTGTTACAAGGTGATGCCCTTTGGACTTAAAAATGTAGGGGCAACATATCAACGGGCCATGGTCACCCTGTTCCATAATATGATACACAAAAAATTGAGGTATATGTTGATGAAATGATTGCTAAGTCTCAAATTGAAGAATAGCATGTGGAGGTCTTGAGAAAATTATTCTTGAGACTAAGGAAATACCAGTTAAAGCTAAATCTCGCTAAATGCACATTTGGGGTTGTATTAGGAAAGCTATTGGATTTCATAGTTAGTGAAAAGGCATTGAAGTTGATCCAGACAAGGTCAAAGCTATTCAATACTTACCACCCCCATGCACTCAGAAAGAAGTAAGAGGCTTCTTGGAAAGATTAAATTACATTGCTTAGTTCATCTCACAATTGACCGAAAAATGTGATCATATCTTTCGACTTCTCAAAAATAACAACCTAGGGGAATAGGATGACGAATGCCAAGAAGCTTTTGACAAAATAAATCACTACTTGAAAAATGCCCTAGTTTTAATGTCGCCTATCCCGAATAAGTCATTAATAATATACTTAACAGTTTCCATGAATTCTATAGGATGTGTATGGGTCAACACGGTGACTCAGGAAAGAAATAGAGGGTAATTTATTATCTCAACAAGAAATTTACAGAATGTGAAGTGAGGTATTCGCAAATCGAAAAGCTGTGTTATGCCTTGATTTGGGCCACTAGAAGACTAAGGCAGTACATGTTGTACCACACAACCTGGTTGGTCTCAAGGTTAGATCTTCTTAAATACTTGATCGAGTTGACTGCATTGACAGAAAGAATGGCCAGATGGCAGATTCTATTTTCCGAATTAGACTTGGTTTACGTGAGCCAAAAAGCTGTGAAATGGAGTGCAATAACATACTTTCTGGCCAGCCGAGCCCTAGAGGATTATGAACCTCTGAACTTTGCTTTCCAAATGAAGATATGATGTGTGTCGAAGAAGCTACCTTAGAAAATATGTATTGGAGACTAAATTTTGATGGCGCCTCCAATGCCGTAGGAAAAGGAATTGGGACAGTATTGGTCTCTCCAGAAGGCGATCACTACCCTTTTGCCAGTAAACTTGATTTTGATTATACAAACAACATAGCAGAATTTGAAGCATGCGTCATGGGGATTCGAGCTACCATTGATCATGAGATTAAATTGTTAAAAGTATACGGGGACTTTATGCTCGTGATTTATCAACTCCAAGGAGAATGGGGGACTAGAGATTCCAATTTGATGGATTATCAAAATCTCATCATAGACTTGATTAAAGAGTTCTACGAGATGAAAACCCACATTTGGCGAACCTTCTTGGTTAAAAAGAGAATTCTAGGAAGGGGGATCTAGTACTGAAAAAGATCCTACCAACCCAGAGAGATTCTCGAGGGAAGTGGATGCCAAATTGGGAAGGACCTTACGTGGTGAAAAAGGCATTTTCTGGAGGAGCTTTGATCTTGGCTGAAATGGATGGTGGAGATCCGTCAAGCTTTGTAAATTCAGATTTAGTGAAGAAGTATTTTACTTAAATCAACAAAAAAACAAAAACAAAACAAAACAAGAAAAACAAAGTGAAAACCTGAAAAGACGCTTTGAGAAAAAGAGAAGAAAAGAAAATTGAGGGTTCATGATGAAAACCCACAAAAGGCGTCTTGAGATCGAACGAGGTTTTGAGTTGAAAACCCGAAAAGGGCGGCTCAAATTTTGATTAGAAGGGGCAAAAGCATCCAACGACCCGTTCCCTCAAAAAATTGGTTCAAAGGGGGAATTTTTCATCTTGGGGTAACGGTAAAGCCCTCGAGGTCTCCTAAACACATATTCGTAATGAAAAGATTCCTGGTAAGCTGATCCAGTGAAGCTCATTTGTCACATCACAAAAATTGGCCTAGTTAGAAGTAAGTTTCGGGGATCAAAAATTTCGAATCTGATGTGTTACAAGTTTGTAATAGTTGACTTTTGTACCCCTTTTTTGTAATGAAATCTCAATTTGGTCCTATTTGAGTGGATGAACTTCCTTGTATGAAATTCGAAGCCCAAAATTTGGGCTAGGCGTATCGATACGGTTAGGCTAGTATCAATACGGTCCAACTACCAATAACTAACTTACCCATTTTAGCATAAGTATATCGATACGGCCATGAGCGTATCGATACGGGTCCCCTATTTTGAATTTGTCTAAAGCTTAATTTTAAAGAAATTTTAGTAGGGTGCTAACCCACATTCTTGCTTGACATTCTCACATGGGTTAAATTAGAAAAAAGAGCTGGATAGTTGTCAATTATCTAAGTCATGGGAACAGGCATTGAGTGATTGAACCATTAAAATAATATTTCCCTAGCCAAGGGGAAAGCTTTCTATTGGCTTGATTTGAGGTGGGGAATTAACTTAGGAGCTTTAAAATTCCTTAAATGATTAAGAAGGTGCATTCTTCTCTATCTTTGAATCCCCGGCAAACTAAACCCACTTTTGATATCAAAAGAAGCATACACCACCATCTTTGTTTTCAACCTCTAAGCTAAGAAAACACATCGGTTTGTCCTTCATCCTTTGCTCGATTCCAATATCCCGTTTGAAAGCTCATAACTCGACAAGCAAAACCCCTCATCTGATTTAATGATTCCAACTTTCATTAAAGCTTAATTTTGAAATTAGGTTTTCTCGATTCATGTAGAAACCCATGAATTAGGGTTTTGATTTTATTGTCCTTAAGCTTTAGTGAGTTCAAAATATGTTTCTGAATCTTTAATTCAATTTCTAATGTAATCCTAACTTTGTGCTAGCTCAAGTGTTGGAGAATGACTCATTGTCATCCCCGAAAGAAGCTAGGCACATCAAAATTTCAATTCGAGAGCCTCGTAATCAAGGTGAGTGTAGTTGTGTCAAGGGGTAGGCTCGGTGCCATCTCGTTGCATTATTATGGTTTGCTATGCATTGTGTCAAAGCTCAAGTAGAGCAATCGGCTATAAATTCGAATGGTAAGGTTGGGTAAGCCCTTGTGTCATTTTGATATGGTTATGGATATACATGTGACATATGATCTAATATAAACGAACTATGAAAATGATATGTTGAAATATGAACAAATATGTTATATTATATGAAATTGATATGGCTATGTGATGATTCGATGTATACATGTACGGTGATATGTTATGGAGCTACGGCTCACTTTCGTTTCCGACATATTATGGCCTACGGGCACAAAGGTAAAAAATACAATGATACATGTAAACTTTGGACATTTGTGATTTTTGGATACAATTGGCATGCCATAGGGTTATTTGAGCTCGTATAAGTAAGGGTGGACTACGGTCCGGGGCTACATCATATATATGGTGAAATAAGGTTGTTTTGTGTAAGGGATACTTTCCGGAGCTGCGGCTCAAGGCTACGGCCCACTTTCTGATATATGTGGTGGTGTAAAGGGGAATCCGTATATCCATTTGTTACATTGTCCAAGGGAACTGATGTGTGTTAAGTTTTGCTATGATTATGTGGAAGTTTGGTGATTGATTTAAGCATGAAATTCATGTGACTAATAGTGTAATCATGTTGTTCAAGTATGATGATATGTTGTTCATGAACATAGTATGTTATTCATGTCACTTGATTATTTTACGCTTGTTATGACTACCTCATTGGGCTAAATAAGCCTAACATGTGGGTGTGTCTCATGCATTTTAGGACCTTGAAGCCTTCCGAGCTCCGATCGTGTAATCTACGGTTGCAAGTCACCTCTATTATCATATGTATGTTTACTTTTGTTACCGAACTCCTAGTAAGGTGGCATAATGTCTAGACGTGTTGAAATAACCTATTTTGATATGTTTGTGTTATCCTAAAATAGCCTAAGTAATGTATGTGCAATATAGTATATCTATTGGGATTGGTAACCTAGCTAAAATGAGCTTAAATGCACTAATGGGCAAAATCTTAGTAAATAGATTCTAAATGCTCTAAAATTTGACATGTGATTCGAAATACCGTTTTTGAGATTGCTAGTAAAGTTTGATAAAATTTGAATAATGTTCGGTTGGCTAATTCGAATAAAAACTAGTAAAAATCTGTCATTACAGGTGATGGCGTATCGATACGGCCATGCATAAATTGGCTCAATGAAACAGGGCGCATCGATACGGTTTGGGCGTATCGATACAGATTTTGGTCACTAGAATCCAGATGGGAAAAAGGTATTGATACGGTCATAGAGTGTATTGGTACGGAGTCAACGCAGTCCATGCGTATCGATACTGGACTAGCTGTATCGGTACGAGTTTGACGTCCTTCGAACTTGGAAATTTGAAATTAGGCTAGCGTATCGATACGGCCCTTAGGGTATCGATACAGTGTTAGTTAATTATGTTATAAAGAGTAAAAAGAAGTTTTAGACAGTTTACAATTTGGTCACTAATAATTATATGGACTAACTAACCAGGTTAACGATATCCTATAGTAATGAAACTTCATAGATTAATTATTGGTAAGTTTAATTACAAGTTGGTGATAAGGAATTTGGATTAGGGTCGCTATTTTATTAAATCTGCACTTTAGTCTCTAAGTTTGTAAGAGGTTAAAATTGACCCCGATTTCACCTTTCAATTTTCGAATAAGTTTCCGATAACATTTTTTGACCCAGCTTTCTACCAGACCGAGAAGGGGGTGTTACAGTTGTGGTGCTAGAGCCTAGGTTTAGTCGATTCTAGGGCTAAACTGAAGCACGTTACGAGTTCGTATGTACTTATGCCACATAGGAGTTATTTGTATATGTTATATGTGATTTACAGCTTACTCGATTCAATCTTTCTGTATGATTAGATCCAAATATGTCTGCGCCTATTAATAGACGCACTAATAATGAACTGAATCTCGGCTCCTCCTCTACTCAAGGGGATAATCTGAGGGCATAATTTAGGCCTAAACAAGTGGGGCAAAATGATCCGCCTCATACTTTGTCGATGCCAGCAGCTCAGCGGGAATATCTGATGTCCATAGCTGACATGGTTACGCAAGTGGTTATGTCCCTTCGACAAGAACCACCCCTTTAGCCCGTTGTAGCCATCACGACTACTTCGAGGGCGCCTATTACCAAGCTCAAACAATACCCGATTTATACCTTTACCGGCCAGGACCTAGACAACCTTGAAGTCGTAGAATACTGGCTAGAGAACACCCTGAAGATGCTGAATAAGCAAATGAAGTACCCCGAAGAATATAAGCTCGAGTGCACCTTAGCCTTGATTGTTGAGGAGACCCAGAGTTGGTGGGATACCGTGACACTCACCGTGTCTAAACATAGAATCACGTGGGATTTCTTCCTTCTAGAGTTCTACAAAAAGTACATCAGTGACCATTACATCGTTGAAAGGCGTAAGAAGTTCCTCCATCTGAAGCAAGGAGGAAGGCTCGTAGAGCAGTATATCCAGGATTTCTGCAAGTATGCAAGATATGGTGCTGGGATTATACGCACGGAAAAAGAAAAATGTCAGATGTTCGTTGATGGCCTCTATGACGAACTGCGTCCTCTTTTCACTGTTTTTGAGTTAGAAGACTTCTAAACTTTAGTTAATCGAGCCATTGCTACTGAAGCCTCTCAAAAGGCTTGCGAAAGAAGAAAAGGGAACCAGGCCCAATCTGATAAGAGGTTCCGAGATGATTTCAAACCACCAACGTCTTAGAAGAAGGGTATACGATGGGACCAATAGTCTGCTACCTTTCAACAGCTACCACGATCTGGTTATATACCAAAATTCCAGTCTACAGGAACATTTGTTGCTCGCACAGCTTTAGTAGACAACACAGGTGGTTCTGCGAAAGGTTCTCAAATCCCTTTGTGTAATTTTTGCTAGAAGAGGCACATTGGGCAGTGCCATAGACAATCTAGATCGTGCTATCTTTGTGGTTAATCTGGCTACTTTATCAGGCAGTGTTCGCAAAATCGGCACGCCCCTACATCGGTAGCTTCTTAGAACAATCCTAACAATGGGAGATGAGCAAAGTAAGTGCAAATTGGATCAGCAGGGAGACCACGTAACACTAATGCCCCTCCGACTAGTCGTGACCCTTAAACTTTAGCCCAGATATACCATGTTCGGGATCATGAGTAGGAGGATGATCCTGATATGATTGCAGGTATGGTAGAATTATGTTTTAATCTTGTTTATGCTTTGGCAGATCCAGACTCTACGCATTCTTTTGTTAGCGAACCTTTGATTGTAAAGTATGCCTTAGAATCAGAATCAGTCACTTCCGAGATTGTTGTATCTAATCCGTTAGGAGATAGTGTGATCATCTAATGGGTTTGTAAAGCTTGCCCACTTAGGATCCAAGTGATCCATTTCCCAACTAACTTGATGGTCTTGCCTTTTTGAAAGTTCGACCTCATATTAAGCCTCGACTGGTTGGCCGAACACCAAGCATGCGTGGACTGTTAGAAGAAGAAATTATACCTTCGTGGGCTCGGTAAGGAAAGCATAACCCTAATGAAATCCAAACCCGAACCTAAGAAGACTCTCATGTGTGTCATGAAAGATCTAAAACTTCAAAATGTACATGTTGTGAAAGAACTCTCCGATGTGTTTCCCGATGAACTTCCAAGACTCTCTCCCACCCAAGAAGTAGAATTCGGGATAGAAGTACAACCTGGGGCTACTCCAGTCTTTATCACTCCGTATAGAATGGTTCTGGTGGAGTTGAGAGAGCTAAAGGCCCAAATCCAAGACCTTTTGGATAAGGGATTCATCCGACCGAGTTCTTCACCTTGGGGAGCACCGGTGTTGTTCGTTAAAAAGAATGATGGGTTGATGCGCCTATGCATTGACTATCGTCAGTTGAATAAGTTGACAATCAAGAACAAGTACTCGTTACCTAGGATCGATGACCTTTTCGATCAATTAAAAGATGCTTATGTCTTCTCAAAGATAGACCTTCGATCTAGATACTATCAAATGCTTGTGAAGGAGACTGATGTACCAAAGACTGCCTTTCAAACTAGATATGGCCATTATGAATTCCTAGTAATGCCATTTGGGCTTATGAATACACCTGCAACCTTTATAGACTTGATGAACCCTGTGTTTCAGCCTTACCTAGATAAGTTCGTGGTGGTGTTCATAGACGACATTCTAATCTATTCGAAGGATGCTGTTACTCATGAAGAACATCTCTAGATTGTGCTTCAGACTCTCTAAGAGAAACAACTGTATGCTAAGTTCAACAAATGTGAATTCTAGCTATCCGAAGTATCCTTACTAGGCCACGTGATCTCTTCTGCAGGAATTCAAGTTGACCCAAAGAAGATTCAAGCCATCCTTGATTGGATTCCTCCAAAGAATGTGGGAGAAGCACGTAGTTTTCTAGGCCTTGAGGGCTACTACCGTAGATTCGTTAAGGGGTTATCCCTGATTGCTGCCCCTTGACAAAGCTCCTCTACAAGGACACTCTTTTTGTATACATTGTGGATTAGCAAAGAAGTTTTGATCAGCTCAAGCAAGTTCTCACTCGTCCCCTTGTCTTGGTGCAACCTGAGTAGGGTAAAGATTTCACCGTTTATAGCGATGCATCCCACCTGAGATTAGGCTGTGTTCTAATGCAAGAAGGCAAATTCATATCTTATGCGTCATGTCAACTCAAGCCAAATGAGCTAAACTATATGACTCATGATCTGGAGTTAGCCGCAGCTGTATTTGTTTTGAAGATTTGGCGACACTATCTGTATGGCAAAAAGAGTTATTTGTACACTGATCACAAAAGTCTGAAGTATCTTTTGACTTAGAAGGAGTTGAACCTTCGTCAACGCCGATGGATGAAGCTTTTGAAAGCCTATGATCTGGTCATTGATTACCATCCTGGTAAAGCCAATGTTGTGGCTAATGCTCTTAGCCAGAAGCCCACTCATTCTCCAAAATGTTTGAATGCCCACTTTCGACTCAAGAAGTGTGGCAAACTGTTGGTTGAATTGAGAGTACAGTCAACCATTGTATCCTGAATAAAAGCACTTCAAGAAAACGATGAGGAGTTGCAATCTCTCATTGCTAAGGTCAAGGATAATACAGACCCTGACTTCACCATGAAATTTGAATGCTTGTTATGTTTTCGCAACCGTATCTGTGTACCCGATGATGATGATCTTCAGAATCAGATTCTGAGTGAAGCTCATTCTATCCCCTTCTCTATCCATCCGAGAGCTATTAAAATGTACAGGGATCTAAAGGAGCTATATTGGTGGTCCAAAATGAAGAACGAGATTACGGAATTTGTGACTAGGTGTTTGACTTGTCAACGAGTCAAAGCTGAGTACAAGGTGCCTACTGGTCTTCTACAGCCTATCCACCTTCCACAGTGGAAATGGGAGCGTATTACAATGGACTTTGTAAGTGGCCTACCTGTGACACCGAAGAAGAATAATGTTGTTTGGGTCATTGTGGATCAATTTACTAAGTCTGCTCACTTCCTTCCGGTGAGAATAGATTTCAGTTTGCTTAAGCTCGCGGAGTTGTATATCCGTGAAGTTATTCGGTTACACGGAGTCCCTGTGTCCATTATCTTTGATATTGACCCTCGATTCGCAGCTTGGTTTTGGAAGACGTTACATGAGGCCTTGGGAACGCGAGTGCACCTTAGCACCGCTTTCCATCCTCAAACTGATGGCCAATCTGAGAGAGTTATTCAGGTAACTCTAAACCCTCATTTGAATTGTATGTCTAAATGCTTTGTATCAATCTTGATTCTTCCTTGTAGATTTTGGAAGATATGCTCCGAGCTTGTGTTATCGACCTTAGGAATACGTGGGAGAAATCCTTACCCTTATTCGAGTTCGCATATAACAATAGTTATCAAGCCTCAATTCAAATGGCCACGCACGATGCTCTTTATGGAAAGAGGTGTAGAACTCCTCTTTACTGGACCGAACTCGGTGAAGGCAAGATGCTAGGTCCTGACTTACTTCGCGAGACCAAAGAAAGGACAACCATTATTCATGACCGACTCAAGGCTGCATTCGACCGACAGAAGTCCTATGTTGATCTAAAAAGAGAGATATCCAATACGAGGTTGGTGAGAATACCTTCCTCAAAGTATTTACGTGGAAGAAGATCCTTCGTTTTGGCAAAAATGAAAAGCTAAGCCCCCATTTAATTGGCCCGCTCGAAGTGATTAAAAGAGTTAGACATGTGGCATATCGATTAGCTCTACCCGAAGAGTTAAGTCAGATTCACAACGTCTTCCACGTATCATGTTACGCAAGTACTGGTCAGATCTCTCCCACGTGATCGAGCTGGAGTTTGTGGAGATTCAGTCTAATCTGACGTACGAGGAAGAACCTATACAGATCCTTTCTCGAGAAGTTAAACGGCTTCATAACAAGTCAGTGCCATTAGTAAAAGTTCTATGGAGAAGTCATTTTGTTGAAGAGACAACGTGGGAACACGAAGAGACCATGCGAAAGTAGTACCTACATCCTTTTGCCTGAGATGAAAATTCGAGGATAAATTTTCTTAAAGGGGGAGAGTTGTCACATCTTAAAAACTGGCCTAGTCAGAAGTAAGTTCCGGTGATCAAATTCGAATCTGATGTGTTACACGTTTGTAATTGTTGACTTTTGTACCCTTTTTTTGTAATGAAATCTCAATTTGGTCTTATTTGAGTAGATGAACTTCCTTGTATAAAATTCGAAGCCCAAAATGCAAATTTTGAGCTAGGCGTATCGATATGGTTATGCCAGTATCGATACAGTCCAACTGCCAATAACTATCTTACCCATTTTAGCATAAGCGTATCGATATGGCCACGAGCGTATCGATACGGGTCCCCTATTTCGAATCTGTCTGAAGCCTAATTTTAAAGAAATTTAAGTAGGGTGCTAACCCACCTTCTTTCTTGATATTCTCACGTGGGTTGAATCAGAAAAAGGAGCTGGATAGTTGTCAATTATCTAAGTCATGGGAAAAGGCATAAAGTGATTGAACCATTAAAATAATCTTTCCCTAGCCAAGGGGAAAGCTTTCTATTGGCTTGATTTGAGGTGGGGAAATTAATTTAGGAGCTTTAAAATTCCTTAAATGATTAAGAAGGTGTCTTATTCTCTATCTTTGAATCCCCGACAAACTAAACCTACTTTTGATATCAAAAGAAGCATAAACCACCATCTTTGTCTTAAACCACCATCTTTGTCTTAAACCTCCAAGCTAAGCAAACACCTCGGTTTGTCCTTTATCCTTAGCTCGATTCCAATACCCCGTTTGAAAGCTCATAACTCGGCAAGAAAAACCTCTCATTCTATTTAATGATTCCAACCTTCGTTAAAGCTTAATTTCGAAATTAGGTTTTCTCGGTTCATGTAGAAACCCATGAATTAGGGGTTTGATTTTATTATCCTTAAGCTTCAGTGAGTTCGAAATATGTTTTTGAATCTTTAATTCGATTTCTAATGTAATCCTAACTTTGTGCTAGCTCAAGTGTTGGAGAATGACTCTTTGTCATCCTCGAAAGAAGCTAGGCACATCAGAATTTCGATTCGAGAGCCTCGTAATCAAGGTGAGAGTAGTCGTGTCAAGGGATAGGCTCGGTGCCATCCCATTGCTTTGGATATACATTCGAATGGTAAGGTTGGGTAATCCCTTGTATCATTTTGATATGGTTATGGATATACATCTGACATATGATCCGATATAAACGAACTATGAAAATGATATGTTGAAATATGAACAAATATGTTATATTATGTGAAATTGATATGGCTATGTGATGATTCGATGTATATATATACGATGATATGTTATGGAGCTACGACTCACTTTCGTTTCTGACATATTATGGCCTACGGGCACAAAGGTAAGAAAATACAATGATATATGTGAACTTTGGACATTTGTGAGTTTTGGATATAATTGGCATGCCATAGGGTTATTTGAGCTCGTATAAGTAAGGGTGGACTATGGTCTGGGGCTACGGCCTATATATGGTGAAATAAGGTCGATTTGTGTAAGGGATACTTTACGACTCAAGGCTACGACCTACTTTCTTATATATGTGTTGGTGTAAAGGGGAATCCGTGTATCCATTTGTTACATTGTCCAAGGGAATTGATGTGTGTTAAGTTTTGCTATGATTATGTGGAAGTTTGGTGAATGATTTAAGCATGAAATTCCTGTGACTAATAGTGTAATCATGTTGTTCTAGTATGATAATATGTTGTTCATGAACATAGTATGCTATTCATGTCACTTGATTATTTTACGCTTGTTATGACTACCTCACTAGGCTAAATAAGCCTAACATGTGTGTGTGTGTGTGTCATGCATTTTAGGACCTTGAAGCCTTCCGAGCTCTGATCGTGTAATCTACGGTTGCAAGTCACCTCTGTTATCATATGTATGTTTACTTTCGTTTCCTAACTCCTAGTAAGGTGGAATAAGGTCTAGACGTGTGTTGAAATAACCTATTTTGATATGTTTGTATAAGCCTAAAATAGCCTAAGTAATATATGTGCAATATAGTATATCTATTGGGATTGGTAACCTAGCTAAAATGAGCTTAAATACACTAATGGGTAAAATCTTAGTGAATGGATTCAAAATACTCTAAAATTTGACATGTGATTATAAATACCGTTTTTGAGATTGCTGGTAAAGTTTGATAAAATTTGAATAATGTTCGGTTGGGTAATTCAAATAAAAACCAGTAAAAATCTGTCATTACAAGTCATGGCGTATCGATACAGGTGATGGCGTATCGATACAGCCAGACATAAATTGGCTCAATGAAACAGGGCGTATCGATACGGTTTGGGCGTATCGGTATGGATTTTGGTCACTAGAATCTGGATGGGAAAAAGGTATCGATACGGTCATAGAGTGTATCAGTACGGAATCAATGCAGTCAACGCATATCGATACTGGACTAGCTGTATCGGTACGGGTTTGACGTCCTTCGAACCTGGAAATCTAAAATTAGGCTAGCGTATCGATACAGCCCTTAGGGTATCGATACGGTGTTAGTTAATTCTATTATAAAGAGTAAAAAAGAAGTTTTAGGCAGTTTACAATTTGGTCACTAATAATTATACGGACTAATTAACCAGGTTAACAATATCCGATAGTAATGAAACTTCACAAATTAATAATTGGTAATTTTAATTACAAGTTGGTAATAAGGAATTTGGATTAGGATGCTATTTTATGAAATCTTCACTTTAGTCCCTAAGTTTGTAAGAGGTTAAAATTAACCCTATTCTTCTGATTTCCGAATAAGTTTCCGATAACACTTTCCGACCCGGCTCTCTATCAAACCGAGAAGGGGGTGTTACGTCGTTCATTTAATATCTGGGACACCTAATTTTGTTTTTTGATTTATTTTCTTTCAATATTTGCCATCTAAATATCAATCTTACTCTTAATAAACTCTTTATTCCATCTTATGCCCTTTTCTACACGAGTATTATACATTGGCATAACGATCGGTAAGCTAATAATTTCAAAAATATGAAAAGATCTCTTTACATTACTTTTGAAAGATTCCTAAAAGTATAGGGACCAAAGGCAATCCTGACTGAAAATGGACATTTCTATGGGTAAAAGGGCTCGAAAGAAAAAAGACATTGCCTTTAGTCATACATTGAAGAGATGACTAGGAAATATGGGGCAAAGAATCTTTTTTTAGTCTGACCAGATCTAAAGAAAAGAAGCTCTGATGACTCGAACTAAACAGAGCTCAGACAACCAACGATATCAGCTTCAGGGCAGATACAGATGCTCAAGTCGACTCCAACATCCAAACATTTTCGAATGGCATTTTGCATTCATATTAGAATCATTCATGCATTCATTAGACGTGTTTAAGATAGGATCATCTAACTCACACTAATCATAGTATCCTGAATATGAACGCGACGGCAAACCAGTCTCCTTGAATTTGCAGCGGAACAGATAAAGCCACAACAATCTTATCTCCCTGAAAATGTAGCGGAATGAGCATGGTTCCAAATTCATCTCCCTGAGGATGCAGTGGAGTGAATACACCAGTAAGTTCATCTTCCCGAGGATGCAGCGGAATGGACACCGAGAGTCGTCTCCCTAAATTTGTAGTGGAACGGACCAAGTCATGATAGACTCATCTCCCTGAAATTGCAACGGAATGAGTATAACAACAGTTTCATCTCCCTGAGGATGCAGTGGAATGAATACATTAGCGAGTTTATCTCCCTAAAATTGTAGTGGAATAAACTCAACAATAGATCATGTCTCATTGAAAATGCAATGGAACGGATCACCTGGTTTACCTTTTCGAGAGTATAGAAGAAGATTGAAGACAGAAGATGTCGCACGGAGTATAGCCGAACCAGACCGGACGAAATGCGTTCCTTTTTATCTTTGCTTCATTGTCGTTACACAACCATGAGCAAAGAGGGACAGGTGTAGTAACCCAATTTATCTAGGCCTGAAAGCCTAGTAATATTAATACCCAAACCCATTACAAAGCCCAATACCCAAATCTTATAACCCAATTAACTTAAACCCAAAAAACCCTAACCCAAATTACATAGAAACCCTAAACCTAACCTAACCTAAACTATCAGCCGCCGTTGCCATTCCTCAAGCTGAGCACCCGCTGTTGTTCAAGCCGTGCCACTGCCATTTCACAGACTCCAAGCCGCTACCGACAGCTAGATAATCATCCCACCACCGCCCTAAACCCGTATTTAAATCCCCTGCCACCACTGTTTCACCTCACTGTCACAACCGCCCACACTAGACCATCACGAATCTTTATTTGTCCTTCCTTTACACCTCACCCTAAACCAAAAGCCCTATAAAAAGAATTCAAACCAGCAAAACAAAGAGATTAGCGAACATTTTAAAGAGAGACGATACTAGAGATTCGAACACAAAAAAATAAAAAATAAAAACAAGATCAAAAATGATATCGAAACAAGAAACAAGAAAAAAAGGTAAAAAAACATTAAAAAAAAAACCTCTTAGTTTTTTTCAAATCTAGGAAAATAAAAGTGGGTTTGAGAAAAACAAACCTTAGATCCTTATTTTGAGAAAAAATACCGATGAGCAGCGGTGCGCGACAAACAGCTGGGTAGCGATGAGGCCTTGGCCGATTAAGGGGGAAAGAGTTTGAGAGAGGGCAGAAATTTTTTTATATTATCAGACTTTAAATGAATTTTTTAGTAAAAATAGATATTTATAGGGATATAAAACGATGCCCATTTGGCATCTCTCGAACCGCCCTTCAACTCGACCCGGACAGAAGATTCGTGCCTTTTTAAATTAAATGGGCAAATTACAGCTTTATCCACTCCGCTTTTGTATCCTTACATTTTTGCACTTCAATTTCCTTTTTCTTCTATTTTCGCCACTTTTACAGTTTTAGTTATTATTCTTCATATTTTTTTAATTTATTTTTCATTTTATTACCATATTATTTATATATTATTGTATATTATTATATATTACTATCATTATTATATTTATTATATTGTATTGTATTATGTTATATTATTATTATAATTATATGTTACATATTATTATTACTAATATTGTTATTATTTACGTAATGATTACATATATATATATTCGTATTTACCCTATATGCTTTTTAATTTTAAATTAAAAATGTTTTTAGGGATTATCGTGAAAAATGTACCTCGTACGTAAGAGGTGTCTCTTTCCGTTAGTCCCTATTATAAAATATCATTTTTTGGTTATAAATTATGATTTTCAAAATAGAACCCCTTCATTCGAGAATCTAACGGAAATTATGCCTCGGGTGTACGGGTGTAAATTCCTTCCATACACACAAACATTCTTTTTAAATATTCTAAGAGATCACAAATTTTAAATTAAATTTGAATTCGTAATTTCTACATTTAGACATATGTAATCGATCAGGTACCAATTTTGGACGTTGTGCTCATCATTCGCCACATGTAACTGACTCTCGAACTTGTTTTTCTGGTTTCGCAAATCAAAAATCGGTGTTTTAATAAAATGACACAAAAATATGCTTTATTAAAATATTCGAGTTTTCAGGTGATCCAATCTCACCTAAATTAAAAAGATTGGTGGCGACTCTCATTGTTACAATACTCTTCTTTCAACCCTTGATACATTTTATTACTACCGGGATGCATAGCAAAATGACTAGTATATGCCTCGATCAAAATAGTACGCCATAACTCATCATCATTAGGCACCACTATCCGATCTTTAAAACACATACCCCATCATCATTACAGTAAAAATCTGTCGAATTTCCATCCATGATATCGTTAACATGCGGTACAAACACATCATCATAAGGTTGCTTTCCCATAATCAACTATGACAAAGATGGCTTTATTTGCAACTCGGCTAACAATCTTCCATCCCGCATCACACTTAACCGTGCAAACATCGCCCTCAACTCCACCACGACTTTTCTACTCAAAGCATCAGTTACAACATTAGCCTTTCTCGGATGATACTCAATCGACAAATCATAATCCTTAAGCAACTTCAACCATCTTCGTTACCTAAGATTCACACCCTTTTGAGTCATCAAATACTTCAAACTCTTGTGATCTGTATACACAACACACTTCTCTCCATAGATATAGTGTCTCCAAATCTTTAAAGCAAACACAATCGCAGCAAGCTCAAGATTATGCGTAGGATAATTGCGCTCGTGCACCTTCAACTGTCTAGATGCATAAGCCACAACTTTTCCTTCTTGCATCAACACACAACCCAAACCCACATATGATGCATCACCATAAACAACAAACTCCTTACCGACTTAGGTTGAATCAAGATTGGAACTTGTGCCAAAGCCTCTTTTAACTTTTCAATAGCTCGTTGTCTATCCTCTGTCCATTCAAAATGGACATTCTTCTGTAAAAACTTGGTTAAAGGAGCAACAATCTTTGAAAAACCATCCATAAATCGGCGGTAATAACCGGCCAACCAAAGGAAACTACAAACCTCCGACACAAACTTAGGTGACTTCTAACCTACCACTGCCTCAATCTTGTGTGGATCAACCCGAATTCCTTTGGCCGACACAACATGCCCAAGAAAAACAACCTCTCTAAGCCAAAACTCACACTTGCTTAACTTGGCATACAACTGATTATCCAACAATGCCTGAAGCACAATTCGCAAGTGTCTATCATGATCATCCTCGGTATAAGAGTACACAAGGATATCATCAATAAACACAACTACAAATTGGTCCAAAAACTCATGGAACACCTTATTCATCATGTCCATGAACGCAGTATGGGCATTAGTCAAACCAAATGGCATCACCAATAACTCGTAATGCCCATACCTCATACAAAAAGCAGTCTTAGGCACATCCACATTCTTTACCTTCAACTGATAATACCCAAATCTCAAATCAATCTTAGAAAACACTGAAGCACCTCTAAATTGATCGAACAAATCATCAATTCTTGGCAAAGAATACTTATTCTTAATTGTCAACTTGTTCAGATGCCGATAATCAATGTACATCCGTATCGTGCCATCCTTTTTTTTTCATAAACAACACCGGAGTACCCTAGAGCGAAACACTAGGCCTAATAAACCCCCGATCAAGCAACTCCTGAAGTTGCGTCTTTAACTCCTTCAACTCTTTCGGCGTCATACAATAGGGAACAATAGACACTAGAGCTGTATTTGCATACAACTCATTGCCAAACTCAACCTCTCTATCCGATGGAAAACCCGACAACTCCTCTAGAAAAACACTCGAAAATTCACATACTGTACGGATGTCTTGAACACGCACCTCTTTTGATCCAGATTCATAATATAGGCCAAGAATGCCTAACATCCAGAATCCATCAAACGACTCGCTTCTAGAGCCAAAACAACAATGGGTAAGAACTTCGCATTTTCATCCACATCCAAAACTTCTCATTACAACCTTCTTATTACAACCGTTTCTCTAAAAAAACTAGTTACATGCATACCCACGTGCAATACTTTTACAGGTATATCAAGCAAACGTGCATGCTCGCGCATGATATATGAATGCGTAGAACCAAAATCAACCAAAGAAAACAACGACAGAGATCTCAAGGTAAATGTATTTGTAATCACGTCGGTGTCGTTATGTCCTCGTAATGTGCGTACACCCTCGCAGGACCACCACCCTTTGGTTGGATAGTAACGGTATGAGCCACCATCCTCGGACCCTCATCCCTTCATTGAAATTATCCCCGACCACTACTACGGCTTTTCTAAGGTGCAACTGCAGGTGCCCTAGCCTGTCTACCACCCACCAACAATGTACAATCATGTCTCAAATGATCTCTCAATCCACGACTCTAACAAGATTTAGCAGCAACAGCCGTATGAGCATGTCCTTCACGATCCAAATGTGGACATTCTCACTTCATATGATCACACAATCCACAAACCCACAAGTATTGTATATTACTCTAGCCTAGGTACCCTGACCCTGCGATCCTCACCCAGCACTATCTCCAACTCGCCTCAACTCAGGGTGATACCTTTTATCATGATGCTTCTTAAACTGGCCACCACTGGAACCAGAGTCCGCAACTCTCTTGCTAGAGCCAGAACCTTCCACACAAACTGATAAACCCAAACTCTACTCAATGTCCTTCGCCCGTTAAACCAACACGTCAAAATCGCTGTAGTCAGAGGCCAACATTTATGTCTTAACATCCTATACCAATCTATAACAGAATCAATCACATCGATGTCTTTTGTCCGATACCAGTTCAGGAGCATACTGGCTCAACTGTGCAAACTGTACCTCATATTCTACTATAGACATACTACCTTGCACCATAGCCATGAACTTACGCTTTTTGCATCCAAGTATCTAACTCTTAGATATTTCTTTTTAAAGGCATATCAAAAGAACTCTCAAGTCATATCGTCGGGTTCCATGCTCGCAATCACGGTAGTTCACCAACTATACGCATCTCCTTGCAATACAGATACAACATATCCCAACTTACGGGCATCATTACACCTCATTTGATCCAAAATTTGATCAGTACTAGCCATCCACCCCTCGGATGCCTCGGGTGCCAACCCTCGAAACTCAACTCCTCCCAAATTACACAAACGTTCCAACAAAAACCCCGTTTGTCCAGCAACTGGCGCAGGCACATGTACTCCGGCAATAGCAGCTTGAAAAGCTCTGATCATCGCCTGTATCAAAGGCGCCATATCACCCAACACTGGTGCAGATAGTACTTGCACCACTCTTGCAGGTGGATTAGGCGGAAAAGGTGGATGGAAAACAACAGTAATCAATCACTAACAACATTCCCAACAATTATAACCTCATCCCACTTATCGCAAACCTAGTTCTAATACCACCAAATGTAACCCCCTTGACCTGGCCTAGACGCCAGACCGAACCGAGCGAGCTACATTGAGTTTTTCTGAAACAAAACCCGAATCGATTAACTAAACTTAGGTCCATTTTTTTTCTTTTTATCTTGTATAGATGCAACATTATATCCTAAGGTGTGTATACTGACACTGTTGATTGTCGATTGTTGGTCCATTTTTTCTTTATTTTTCTGCCACTTTTTTCTTAGTTTTTTCTCTCCATTTTTCATTGTCGGGGGCAACATCAGTCTTATGTTGATTGTGGATTGTTGGTGATCTTTTTTATTTTCTTTAACTTCAGTTTCCAATAAGAATCATCTATGTCTTGTTTTTTCTTTTAGTTTTTACCATCAATCTTCTTACTTTTCCATCTCATTCTTTCGTTGCCGATGGCGACACCAGTCTTGTGTTAATTTTCGATTGCTAATTATCTTTTTTTTTTTTTTTTTAATTTCACTTTCCAATAAAATCATCTCTGTCTTGAATTCCTCCTTTTTGTTTGTTGTGTTTATTTCATTTGACTTTGTGACATGATTTTGTCTGTCATGTGGCTTGATTTTTGCCTGTCTTATGGCACAATTCTTGCCCACCTTTTATGGTAGTTAGAGGCTAATGTAACAATCATCATGCATGTCTCTGATCAGGAAAGATCGAGAGTCTAATGTAGTTAAATCTCCTTTTGTGGCAGTTTGTTAATATATTTAGAACTATTGGCGAAACAGTGTACAAGAATGATTATGTCCATCACTACTTTAGCATTTAGTTGGATAAAGATAATAAAATTTTAATGATGGTTGTTAGGTTTCTATAAAAAGAAATGAACGTCATATTTAATGAAATGTTTGGTTGTTTCTTCACGCCCGTGGATTTTCATGTTTTTTTCTGTATCAGTTAATTGTGGACATAAACGATTAAAATGTGTTTTGTGTCTGTATTTTTTACGAAATTCAACTTCTTATTGAAAAATAATGCATTTTTTTTAAAAAAAAAACCCTACACGTTAACAAAAGCTCTCTCTTCTTGCTAGCTAGTGGGCTAAAGCCTAATAAATATACTAGTCCTGACTCACGCCTAATAAATTTATGGAAAGTTTTTTATTTATATATTTTTTTAATTTTTTCTTTGAAGAGACTAATTTATTCATTTTCCAAATTGGCATAATCCAAGAGGTATTTACAGTAATTCATTAACTGGTTTTTAGAAAACTTGAATTGTAAAATTTTAACTCAACTTGAATTTAAAAAATTAAAGAAATTATTTGAGTTATTTTGAAAATTTTAATAAATTAATTTACTTAATTATTTTTTAAAGGATCATTATCTTATACGCTAGCGGTGAAAATCAAAGTTTTTATGAACGATATTACTTAGGGGTTTAAGTTTTTTAGTTTAGAGTTTAGAGGTTAGGGGTTTATGTGGTAGCATTTATTATTTAGGGTCCATTGTTAGAATTTAGAGCTTAGGGTTTAAGTTTATAGTTAAAGTTTTAGGGTTAAAAATTTAGATTTTGACTTGAACATAGACATGCTTATATAATTTTTTTTACATTGATAATGTATCAAATATTCACTTTTTTAAATCAAATCAAATTTTACTTATTATGTTCTTTTTTTATTCAGTAAAAATATTACATTCTAATGTCAGCACTCAAATTTATATATGATTAAATAAAATAAATATATTTAATTATTCGATCAATTAATAAATCACATAATGCTCTAAATTTATTAAGCACTAAACCATCCAACAAACAAACAAGGTCACCACACATTACAGAATTTTCATTTTTGTTAATGGGTTATTGGGAGCCCAAAAACCCACAAAAAATTTGGCATTTATTTCTAATAAAATCAATAACAAAAAGAAAAGTCAGTTTCTTTGGTCAAAAATGTATGCAGACATTGTGAACACAGAGAGAATCAGAGTGAAAATTCAAAGTAAAATCCAGTAGCAATAGCTGAAATAGCAGCAGCAGAGTCTAGTCTAAAGCGTGTATGCATGTATTTTCCCAAGAATCACAACATTTTTCCTTTTCTCTCGTATATAAAAATAGCATTATAATAATTATTACTCCTTATTAGTTTTTCCCGTTTAATTTATTCACAAATCATATGAAGGGTACACATGTTTCAAAAACTTTGACCAAAGATTGTTAGAGTGAAAGAAAGATAATCCCTTTTTCTTTCTTGTTGAATTCAATTAAAAAAATCTCTAAACCTTAAACAAAGTTTCAAACTTTCTTTATTAATACTAATCCCTGCTGCCAACAACACTAAGAAACAAAGCAAAAAACTTTTCTTTGTATAATACTCTCTCTCTCTTTCTCTCCTGCCCTGCCCCAGTTGTCCAAATCAATCCCTTCTGGTCACCAGACCCCCTCTTCTTGTTTCTGGGTAAGTTTCTTTTTCTTCTTTTGGTTGGATTTTGTTGAAGTTTCAGTCATTTTTTCTTTAGATCTTTTTCGTTTCTTTGCCTTGAATTTGGAGACCCCTTTGTTGGTTTTGTGGTGTTTAGATCAGGGCTGGTTGTTTTAGCATTTTGGGTTTCTTTTTTTCTGTGTGTTTTCGTTGTTTCTTTGAAATGAAAGTTTTTATGGTAAACTGAAAAGGTGAACAGCTTGGATTTGTAGCTCTTGTTAAATTGGTTGTGATTGTAATTTCTGCTTGTTTGATAAAGTTTAAAACTTTAGTTTGTATAGTTTGATTCTAAACTTCCATGGAATACTTGCGGAGGCCTGAGAATTATGCTGTTAAAGAGATAAGTAAAGTAAAAAGCTTGATGTCTTGATTGTGTGTGTTAATGTTGAGTTCAGATATGAGCATTCATGTATGGTGTATCAGTTGTTCGTTACGATGTCGACAATCGACATGTGTAAACACACCTGTAATTTGATAACTGATTTGCCGTCTTAAATCTGAGTTGCAATTTAATCTCACATGCTATCATATAATCTATGCTTCCCCTTGTTCGAATGTTTTATCTACCTAATCCATGTTTCCAGGACTAGAAAGTTTCTGGAGAACATTCAAGTGATTTCTTGATTTTTTGACTTGAGGAAACTCTTAGGAGGACGGCTCTAACCGTTGTTGGCTTTGTGCTTAGGTCAGCGTAAATACGGTATCGTAGCAAATGCTGTTGGTGGCATGGACAAATAAGAAGCCTTTTTGATATTGATTCATGCATTTTCTATGCTGTCAACTTTCTAGAGAATATGGGCTTACTCTGCAGCAAGAACAGTCACTATACCGAAGCAGATACTGAGGAGAACGCACAGGTGGACCATGGTTTATATACATTGGTTGCCGCCCTTTTACGGATTAGAATTTGGCGAACTATCTGGATATAGCTTTTTTTAAATATTATGTATGTCTTGTTTGATTCCTAGTTTGTACTTTTTGCAGACTGCAGAAATTGAAAGGAGAATCGAACAAGAAACAAAGGCTGAAAAGCATATCCAGAAGCTTCTACTTCTCGGTGTGTACAGCTTAGATTGTTTGGCTTGGTGTGTGCATAGTTTGAGCTTGTTAAATTCTCGGTCTTAACGGTTGAAGACATCAAAATTGAACCATCCATAGGTTTCTTTTCAGCAGCATCCGACTTTATGGGAAATGGAATGGTTATAATTAATGTCACGTGCTTTTATTTGTTTGTGTATGGAAAATAATCTTGCTTTGTTGGCGTCCTTGGGGACTTGGATATGCATATCGGTGTTATAATTAATTGTTTGTATCAATGGCCCGTGTTGCACAACTTTTATTTTTTAACCAAGATCCGTGAATGATTCGAAAACATTCTTTTGTTTTTAAGGTGCCGGTGAATCAGGGAAGTCAACGATTTTTAAGCAGGTAAGACAATATAGTTAGCCCTTTACCGAATCGTATTTCATTTTTGTTTGACAATGCTAATACGTGTATCTTATTCTACACGGCATGTCTGCAGATAAAGCTTCTTTTCCAAACTGGCTTTGACGAGGCGGAGCTAAAGAGCTATGTATCAGTCATCGATGCCAATATCTATCAGACTATAAAAGTACGGAAAACCTGAAAAAGGGTGTGTTGGTTATTTCCCTTTTGTATAATGTAAATATATGATGGTGCCTGGTGTCGGTTATCTGTGGCGAGAAACTTAATTTCTGTTATGAGAACAATGTTTTATCCACATTTTGAATTGTGCTTTACATGGCTCAACAGATTCTATGTGACGGTTCAAAGGAATTTGCTCAAAATGATGTCGATTCTTCCAAATATGTTTTATCCAGTGAAAATAAGGTCTGCATTCTTTTTTCATGTTTCCCTTTTATTATTTTAAATAAATATTTATTATCTGTGTTCAAGACAGTATATGATTGTGTTCTTTTTCAGGTTATTGGAGAGAAACTGTCGGGAATCGGAAGCAGGTTGGATTATCCACGTCTAAATAGAGAACTTGCAGAGGAGATAGGAAATCTCTGGAAAGATTCTGCAATTCAAGTAATCACTCCGTCTACGAACGATATAAAGCTAATTTTACTCATCTCCGTCGCATATTTGACGATAGGAGGTTTTTGTTAATGGTGCATTTTAATACTTTTTCACTCCACATGCACTTGTAGGAAACCTATGCTCGCGGTAATGAACTTCAAGTTCCAGATTGTACTCATTATTTCATGGAAAATTTGCTAAGATTGTCGGACGCAAATTATGTCCCAACAAAGGTATTTAGAGTTCAGGATTCTTGAAAAATGTTTTGAGTGCCGCAGGAACATGTCCCGGTTGTCAAAACAATTATCACATTTACAAATTAAGACCTCTCAACAAGATGAGCATGCATGAGCCATGACACAACAAACACTGAAAAATAAATTTGTTTATGTCCGGATCTATATTCTCTTATTTAAACATATATGTTGTCGGTTTTCTAAACTGTTCATAT
Source organism: Hibiscus mutabilis (assembly GCA_019671005.1). Classification (NCBI taxonomy): domain Eukaryota; kingdom Viridiplantae; phylum Streptophyta; class Magnoliopsida; order Malvales; family Malvaceae; genus Hibiscus; species Hibiscus mutabilis. Next base: position 55,035,291 of record CM033745.1, read on the forward strand.
TGCAGGAGGATGTTCTATATGCAAGAGTTCGTACAACTGGTGTTGTAGAAATCCAGTTCAGGTGAAATTATATACCATCCTTTGCCTCTGCAAATGCAATAATGAGAAGTCGTGTTCATTTGTGACACGATCTTTGCACATTGTAACTTAATAAGACCATGTAAATCAATGATTAGACCATATATAACGAATAGTAACTTGTGTTGCCTATTACCTCTGATCTGCAGCCCTGTAGGGGAGAATAAGAAAAGTGGCGAAGTATACAGACTATTTGATGTGGGAGGCCAGAGAAACGAGAGAAGGAAATGGATCCATCTCTTCGAGGGAGTTACAGCTGTGATCTTTTGTGCTGCTATTAACGAGTGAGATCCATTTTCCACTTTTTGCCATCGGCAAAGTCTGTTCTGTCTGTCTGCCAAGCAACATGTTCTTTTGTGTCGAAACACTGAAATTCTAACCTCGTAATCCTTGTTTTAGGTATGATCAAACTCTTTTCGAGGATGAACAGAAAAACCGGATGATGGAGACGAAAGAACTCTTCGATTGGGTCTTAAAGCAACCATGCTTCGAGGTTTTCTTTATATTATATATAAGTAGTAAGTACATACATACATATATATACGGAAGACCCGGAATTTATCTCGATTTTGATACTTTTGTGCAGAAAACGTCCTTCATGTTGTTTCTCAACAAATTCGACATATTTGAAAAGAAGGTTCTAAAGGTAAGGGCTGGCCATCAGAACAGTATAAAATTTTCTGGATGTTGAAAACTTACCATTACCGCAGACTTTGATGTTCTAAATTCCGTAGGTTCCATTAAACGTATGCGAGTGGTTCAAAGATTACCAACCAGTTTCAACCGGAAAACAAGAGATTGAGCATGCATACGAGTAAGCATTTTCCTCCAATCGCCGAGAATAAGGTATCTTCACCCTCTTGACAATTTTTTTGTACCCTTTCCAGGTTTATAAAGAAGAAATTCGAGGAGTTGTATTTTCAAAGCACAGCCCCTGATCGAGTAGATCGAGTCTTTAAGGTCTACAGAACCGCTGCCCTCGATCAGAAGGTCGTGAAGAAAACGTTCAAGCTCGTGGACGAGACTTTGAGACGGAGAAATCTCTTCGAAGCGGGGCTGTTGTGAGTGCAAAGACGTATTTCGAATGTGATCAGATTTCGGATCATATTTTCATCACAGGGTAAAGTTTTGAGTTGATTTTGCTATTCTGTTGATCAGTTACCACAAGGGTTAAAGGGGTAATCTTTCTTTGTTTTAATTTATTTCGAATCTCCATGATTCTAGACTATGGATTGTTCAGAGGTACACGATATTCTTTATATCCTACTATAATAGAAATCATTGTTTATAATACATAGTATTGGTGATTTCAAGGTGGTGCAATTACCTTTTATTGATGTATGTCAGAATTTAAACTCTTGACAAGTGTTACCTAATTCGCCTAGCACCCTATGAATTGTGTTTGAATTCGTTCGTTCTAATTCACTGTTCGTTTTTGCTCCAATTCGTTTAGGAACGTTAACTGAAACGAATAAATAGACGTACTAAAAATTTTAGCTTCGGGTTGCACCAGCGGTGGCTCTAGTCATCAGACTGCGAATCCCAGCGGTTGATAGCTCTCTTTTAATAAAGAGAATCACATATTTTAATATTAAACTGATCCGATGGCGAAGAGAGTAGATCAAAAAGTGGGAAGCTAAAAAGTTTTTCACATTGTTCGTGGTGATAAAGGTAGATTTTTATAAAATTGTGACTGAATTCGTGTTCATCATATGGAGACGAGTTTTTCGATACGATTAAGAGTTGATTGGCCGCCGACGATAGTGAATGACGGATTGAACGATGGCGACTAATAGAGGTGGCAAATGAGTCATTCGGTTCGGTTTCGGTTCGGTTTATTTTGGGTCGACTACATTCGATTTAAATTCGGTTCGGGTTTGGTTCGGTATTTAAATTCGGTTCGGGTCTGGTTCGGTTTTAGTTCGGGTCTATGGTGATTTCGGTTCGGGTATCGAGTCAAGACTTTGGTTCAGTTGATTTTCGGTTCGGTTGATTTCGGGTCGGGTCAATATCGGGTTAATAAGAGATTGATCGTTTTAATCGGGTTTTCAGGCCATGTTAGGTTTTTCCACCCTATATATGACTTTATATAGACTGTATATTTGGCTTTTTGGTGTGTTATGCGACAATTCAAATCTCATATTTATTTATTTATTTTAATATATTTTTATTTCGGGTTGCCTTCGGTTTGGGTTGCTTTCGGTTCGGGTGAAATCGGTTTGGTTTCATTCGGTTCGGTTGAAAATCAGTTCGAGTCCATTTTTGGTTCAACTGAAATTCGGTTCGGTTTCGGTTCGGTTTATTTTGAATTTCGAATCAAATTTGGGTCATCGTGTTCATGTCGATTTCGGGTAAATCGGTTCAGTTTTCAGATCTTGGGTCAAGTTTACCAAGTCTAGCTACCGATAAAGTTTGATATTAGAAAGAAAATAAGTCTCTCTTTCAAGAAGACAATAAAATTTAGAAGGGGAAAAGTTCTGATTTTAAATGTTCAAATGGTCCAATAAGACATTTGAAAATTGAAAGTTATTTGGATAATAATATAGCATTGCAAAAAAGAGAAAAAAAAGTGAATGAGCATATAAATATGGGTAATTATACCATGCACTAGCGGTGAAAATATTTTGTTTCCACAAGTGCTTTAGTTTTAAGGGTTAAGGATTTAGTTTAGGGTTTATAGTTTAAGGGTTTAGGTTTATGTGTTTAGAATTTAGAGATTGTGGTTTGAATTTAGAGTTTAGGATTAGAGTTTAGGGGTTATAGATAAAAACCTAAATCTCTACCATATTACCCTAAAACCTAAACCTTAATCTTTAAACCCTATACCCTAACAATAAACCCTAAATTCTAACTATGAACTTTAAATTTTAAACCTATAAACCTAAACTCTTAAACCAGTCATTCCTATTGGTCAAGTCCAGCACACTTTGGGTTGCTGATGAGCCGAACCTACAATAATTGGGCAAGCCCAGGTGTTTCCTAGCTTTGTCTGAATATACAATCTTCATTTCTTAGATCGGTTATTGTTGACGAACAAATATATAGAGAGAAGGGGAGGGGGGTTAGTAACTTAGTATATATTTCTGTTGAGTAAAATTTAATTATTTTTATGTAAATAAATAATTAAAATTATTTTTTATTTTTTTTCTTGTAATAAAATTTTCATTTTTTAATGTTAATTTCAGTCATCGATTTACTTTCATTCGGCGATCCAAAAAGAGTGTAAAATCTTTTAGTTTTACATGTTGTAAGAGGATCATATAGAGAGAGATAAGATCATATATATATATATATAGATAGATTATTATCTTATATACATGCGGTGAAAACTTTTTGTTTTCACAAACCCCTCAATTTAAGAGTTTAAGGTTTAGAGTTTAGAGGTCTTAGTGTGAGTTTATAATTTAGGGTTCATGGTTAGAATTTAAGATTTAGGGTTATGGTTTAGGTTGTAGGGTAATATGGTTAGGGGTTTAGGTTTTAACCTATAAACCCTAAATTTTAACTCTAAACTAAAAATTCTATCACCAATCCCTAAATTTAAGGTTTGTGGAAACTTTGTTTACACAAGTGACTTAGTTTTAGGGTTGAGGGACTCTATTTAGGATTTGGGGTTTAGGTGTAGTAGTTTTGAATTTAGAGGTTGTTGATATAATTTTGGGTTTAGAATTAAAATTTAGGGTTTATAGGTTAAAACTCAAATCTCTTACCATATTACCTTAAAACCTAAACCCTAATCTTAAACATTAATTTCACCTATAAACCTTAAATTCTAGCCATAAACTCTAAATTCTAAACCTTTACACTAAAACCCTTCAACTCTAAACCCTAAAATTTAGGTGCTAGTGAAAATAAAAATTTTCTACCGCTATATATATAATTGACTCGGTATAATAATTTGTTAGGGTTAAATAGTATTTTGGTGTTCAAGTTGTAGTTTATTATCACTTTGGTACCCGGGACTGTTTAGCCTTTAAACTTTTTAATTATAATACACATTGTCTTAATTTATATTTTCGTTACAAAAAACACACGTAACAATATAAGAATGTGATACACAACACATAATATATAATGAATTTATATAAATTAAAAATGCATAAAAAATCTTCAATTTTATTTAAAACTTTATGATATCTAAAATTTATCTCTTTTGTATTCTTCGAACTATAGTATATTTTATAATTTTTTTTAAATTTTTTGTATTTAATATATATTATGTGCTACGTTACACGTTTTAGAGAATCATATGGATTTACATGCATTATAGTTGAAAATTTTTAAAGTCGGGTGAACAAAAAAGTCTTTATATATCAAAATGATAATACAAGCCAATTTCGAATGTTAAAAGATTATATTTTGATATACAATTTGTGTAAAAAGAATTTATATAATTTTTTTTAAATCTAAAATCTTATCTTAATACCTTAAATTTTAAATTATAAATTTTAAATTTAAATATTAAATTTTAAATTTTAAACCTTACTATTTAAATCTTTAAACTAAATTATTAACCTTAAATTTGAGAAACACGTTTACGTGAACTATATATCAAAGATTGAACCAAAAGGTTTTAATGTCGGCAGACAAGACATGGACACTTCGATTGTCTCCACCTCTTCTTGCTCAACAACAATTCATTTCTTAAATCAAAATTTAATTCGATTCGATTCGATTTAATATAATTTCTTTTTTAAAATTTGGGATTTATCTTTGCTGTAAAGATCAACAACACATAGCTGTAAATGTTGTTGCTCTTACTGTATTTTTAAATTCCATAATTAATTCAACCATGCTTTTATGAACCGGACATGTTTTTGTTAGGTAGATGAAGAACATAAAGTAAAAGAATTTAAAGAATATTCCATGCATTAAAAGTAGAAATTTATTTTTTACAAATAATTTTTTTTATTATAAAATAGAAACTTGAATAACTAAAAAAATTTAGTCATTAGTTGCTCAATTTTGAAGATCAAGTCGAGTCTCTCAATTCTGCTCGATATATTATGTATATCACATATGAAAGTATGAAAAAATATACATGTATATCATATATGAATAGAGAAAGTCATTTAAACTGGAATCAATGTATATTTTAACAAATTAAAATATTGTTGTGTTTCGATTTATATAAAAAATATTATTCATATTGTATATAAAATAAAAGGTGAAATATTTATTATGTACATACTATTTTTTCACTATTGATCATTAGTTGGTCTAGTATAATGAGATGTTAGTTTTCTTATGCAATGTTAGAGATTCAAATGCAGGCATTTTGAATGAAGAAAACTAGGTACGAGGGTTATCTCATAATAAGTCTTTACAATTAGGGATGATTATTTGACCTAAACTCGACTACTTTTGTCCCGGCCTGACCCTTTAGAGCTGGATTTTTAAAAAAGAAAATTTTAGGAGGGTTGGACTTCTGAAGAAGAGATCGGGTTTGAGTTTAAGATAAAAAATACATAACCCAAAATAATTATTTTATTTTATTTTATTTTAAATATGTAGGTATAATTCTTATAATGCTCGTATCTTTATATATTTTCTAACAATCTCTCTATTTTGATTAATAAAAATTCAATAATTATTATAATGCCATCTCTATTTGTATTTTTTTAATAATCTCTCTATTTTATCAAATAAAAATAAAAGTAATTTTTTAATCTATAGACTCTAAATTTTGGTCACGAACCACAATATTTAACTTCTAAACTCTTAAATCTGAACTCATAAACCTTTAACTTAAACTGAATATTTAAACTTTAAAATTAAGACTCTTATGGAAACTTTTTATTTTAATCCTCGATGCACGGTATAAATACCTTTATATATTTATTTGATTACTTTATGAGACGAAATAACAAATGAGTTTGTGTTAAGATTAAATCGTAGAGTGAGTTTGATAAAATAAACCTAACATATATTGATTATAAAAAATGAAAATATTTTTTATTTAATTGATGGAAAAAATATGTTATAATAATATTTATATTTTTAATACATTCGTGTAATCTTTTTAATAAAATAGAGAAAAAAAAGGTTATCCATTATAACTTGGTAAAATTATTTTATTATTATAGTATTTTATATAAAATACTATCAGTAAATTTATTTGGCAAATTATCCTTATGTCTAATATTGAAGAGATGCGACTATTTTATCGATTAATAATAGGGATAGAGTTAGAATTAGACAATGGAATGAATAAAGTGGTTTAATTTTAAGACTCGTAATGACTTCATATGTATTTAGTTTAAAATTTGAGAAAATAAAACTTAATTTTATAAATATTCAAACTAACAAGGACTAAAATTATCATTATACAAAAAATTAGGGGTGCGATATCCTCCCATGCTCTTAAAATTAAATCAAGTTTAAAAAATTTAATGTCTTGTCTCATTAAACCAATTCACAGTTGATAAAGTTTTTTTATTTTTATCCCAATAATAATCAAAGAAAAGCATCACACCCTAGTCAACTTTAAATATTATTTTTTGAAATAATAATTTTTAACAGAGACAGACGCATAAATTTATGTTAAGATAGTAAACTTATAAAATCATAAGAAGCGAACTTAGAAAGTTTTAAAAGGCGACAATAAATTTTTAATAAAAATATAAAAAAAATTTCTAAGAGACGATTCCCTTCAAACCATTCTTAAATTTTGGGGTTTGGATATCCAAAGAGGATGTTTCCATTTTTGGCATAATAATAAATAAAGAAAAATATCTCGTCCTAGTTAAATTCTTTTTTGAAATAACAATATTTAGAGTTACAATAAGGGTAAAACTTTGATACACCTGCGTATTTATATTATAAAAACTTAAATCTTAAATTTCTAACCACAACCTTAAAAAAACCAGACCCTAAACCTTAAACCCTATACAATAAATTCTAAACACTAACCTTAAATTCTAAACCCTACAACCTAAACCTCACACCTTAAACCCTAAACTAAAATTCTAATCCGTAAAACTAAAAGGCACGTGTAAACTTAGTTTACACGACCTGTGTATCAATTTTTTTTATAAGAAATCTTTATAATATTTGATCTATATTAATTAATTAATAAATTGAGTATAGACAATTATTTTAAAAATTAAAATAAAAAAGTTAAATGCGTGGTCCCACAAATATGGATAAGGCTCACCAGACCCAACGTCCGTCACAGCCACGTCATATATATATCCGTATCCACCACCTTTGTTTCTTAAATTATCCCACGTGGCACCAACTCCACCAATAATTACACCTCAATAAAACCAAATGCAGTTAATTGTTTTGAACTTGTGGTTTTCTCACCAATCTCTTTTTGGTCTAATTCCAGTTTTGCTCCTTATACGTTGCTCTAATTTGAGATTTAGTCATTGTACCTTTTTTTTAAAAAAAATAGTCTAAAGGTGATTAAAAAATAGTATATGTTCATACATATTCTTAAGTCTTTGACAATACACACGCACCTTATAAACAGAGTAATTGAACCCCGGATATCTTAGGATGAACATCATCCGTTTTCTCCACTTGGACTACTTGTTGAGTTCAGTCATCATACTAATTTAACATATTCTAATCATCTATTTTTTATAGTATCATTAGTTAGTTGAAAAATAATAACATTTCTAGCTATCTCAATTAAAATACCAATGTGCCAAATGAGACATTGGCTCTGTTGACAAAGGTTAAGATCTTTATACATGTTCGACTTTCGAGTATCGTCAAGCGTAGTTTATAAATTCGCACTTTAAATTTTATTCTCTTTAATAATTGCATGGGCGTGAATTATTCTCTTTAATACACTTCTTTTTGTATATTTCATAGAATTACAGTGCATAGATTAAATTTTAATTTTGAGTATAGTGGAAGGACCAAAAGTCAAATTTGACCATTCCTTTTTCTCTTTATGGTCCTTTACAGCCTTTCTCAAATGACTTTATTCATATAATTAAAACCTTATCATTTAAACCAAGAGTACGTTGGTTAGTAAAATATTGTAAATGAAGTAAAATGAGTTAAATGATAAGGATGAGTAAATTTTGACTCGAAAAAATATAATTTTATAAAATTAATTTGACGATAAGAACTTAACTTTATTTGAATTGAATCGTAATTTTATATACTTATTTCGAAAAACTTTCAAATGAAGTTTGAATATCAAAATGAGATGCAAATAATTTGAAATTTTTAGTAATCAGTGGATCAATTTTTTATTTTGATTTAAGTCTCTCAACTCTACATGATATATGTATATCACATGAAAAATATGAAGAAATATATATGTATATTGTTAATAGTTATAGAAAGTCGTTTAAATTAAAATCAATTAGTACCGTAATATTATAAATATTTAATAATTAAATTTAAACAAAAACTCAAACAACTAGACTCAAAAAAATTTCATATAAAGTTTAAATTATTAAATAGTACTCTTACTCGATTCAATTAAATACTCACCCATAATTAAAAAAGATTACGCTGATAATGAATATCTACCGTACTCGACAATAATTACAGAGAAAACTATCATTTATTATCCACAAATATATATTCCTTAAATAAGTAAATATGCAACAAAAAGGATAATTAACAAATTTAGTAAACAAAACTAAAATAAGAAGAAGAGTGCAGACATGGTATTCTGTACACGGAAACACCTGATGGAATTCCAGCATTTGATGTATTAAAAAGGAAAATTTCTGACAATGAGTGGATGAGGATAAGAGTTCTCAAGTTGCGTTATTCAATTCAATCCCCAAACATTTATATATATAATTAGCAACAAACAAACAAACAAATCCCCAAATCCAATTCAATCCCTTCGTTCATATCTGAGTTTGATTCCCTTTTTCTCTCTTTGGGGTTCTTGATTTGCTGTTTTGGGTGTCGAAAGCTTGAAGATTCAACCATGTCGATCGCGTTAGAACGTATCGAAACACCGGGGTTTGGGCGCGTTATGAATTGCGCCTGCGATGCTTCCAGATTCGAATCGTCGCCGGTGAAGGAAAGGAAGCGGTTGTCGACGGCGGCGGCGGAGGACGAGGATTGGAGGGGCTCTTCGTCCGCCACAACGTCGTCGTCTTCGATCGGGAGGAATAGCGATGATGATGACGTGTCTGGGAGATCATCGGACGGTGGGGGTTCCGAGGAAAACGAGGTTCAAAGCTCTTATAATGGTCCCTTGGATATGATGAATTCCCTCGAACAGGTTCTGCCCATGAGGTAAACAAAACTAAAAATCCTTTCCTTTTTGTTGATTTTTTTTGGAAAGAAAAAGTTGTGATTTTTATCGATTTTGACAGAGGATATGCTGAAATAAAATCTGGGTTTTTGTTTTTGTTTCTGTTTCTGTTTCTGTTTCTGTTTCCAACAGAAGAAGCATCTCGAGTTTCTACAATGGAAAATCGAGGTCTTACACAAGTTTAGCAGAAGCAACCTCGGTTTCCTCCATGGAAGACATAGCAAAGCCTGAGAATGCCTACGCAAGAAGGCGAAATCTATTAGCAATCAATCATGTATGGGACAAAACCAGGAACAAAAAACTCATCCGACCGATAAGTTCAAGCAAAAGCACATTGGCATTGGCCGTTGCAATGAGTAGCTCCGAAACCGATAGCTTTTCGAGCACCGGCGAAGACTCTCCATCGACTTCGAGCCCCCGGTTGCCTCCGTTGCACCCACAAACGAGAACGGCTCATTTCAACAACAATAGTATGTTTTCACCATCGTCGAGTGTTCGGAATTTCTCGAATTGGCGGTCGTTCTCGTTGGCCGATGTACGTGAATACAACTAACCTCTTTTTACGGAAGACAGATTGATGATGATTTGTTATAGTTTTACCACGGAGTTTGATACATTTTCATGACTAGCTCCTTGTTTATGATCTTTGTTTGAAAGGAGAGAAAATGTTGCCTCAACCAAGTTTTTGTTAGTGTAGTTTTCTTCATGATCATGATTGCTGAGTGATTATTTTGATTTGCAAAAACTGCCTTATGCGTTAACCCTTTGCACATATTTGTTCGATTTATTCGATTCGATCATAAAACGAAACAAATAAGAACATCATGATCCAAAGGGGTATTAAATTGCAGGAACAGATGAGTAAAACAAGCAACAATCAAGCAAACTCATATTATGTGCGGCCTTCTTGAGCTTAAGCTTAAGCTTCAAGGGAGAGATTTTTCTTCTTTCCCAAGGTATTCAAAGAATCAAAAGTACAATCAATCTCATTAAACGTAAATCGGCATAATCTCCGAAGGTCAAGTTGGGAAGCGTGCATAGGCATTTTTATACAACTTGGACAGGCAATGAAGGATGAACACAGTTCACAAGGATATTAAGATGGTGATATTAAAGCAAATCAATGGCTACCAATTTTACAGCTAGGGGTGATGATGAGTCGAACTGGCTCGCAAGTTATTCGATTAAAGCTCGACTTGTGCTCGTGTTTGGCCGAGATCTTAACAAATCGAGCCGAACCGATCCAAATTCGCTAAAAAACTCATGAATAGGCTTGAAATAATTATACATACATATACACTAAAACAGTATTCTTAACAAAAGAAAAGCAAATTAGGTAAAAAGAAACCCACTAAAGCAATAAAGCAAATTAGGTAAAAAAAAACCCACTAAAGCAATTTGAGGAAAGCTGAGCCAAGCTGAGATCGAGACACGAGCCAAGTTTAAGTTGCCCTCTTCGAGCTCGACGAGCTTCAAGCTTAAACTGAACCCATTAATATTATTTTCGAGCCGAGTCAAACCTGTCCAAACTTGGTCTCAGCTCTTTATCACCCCTATTTACAGCATTCAAAGTTAAAACACATGCAAACTGATAAGGTATCAGTGCATTATTACTGGTCACGCATATAATGAGTTTTTATGCAGAGCTGAAAGCACCCAACACTTTCCTCAGCCTGAAACAGGTAAAACCCCACCAAGCCAGAGGTCCCACTTTAGACAATGCCAAAATTACTGCCATAGTTTCATATAGTACAATATACAAGCTTGAATTAGTAGTGCTATCAACTAGTTAGCATCTTTGGTTTCAAATCTATTGGCTACAGCTAAAAGTAAGTGCCATCCTCTACTGTTGTTATCTCTAAGCTGCAATAATTGATACCATTTTCATCTTCCAATCATCTAAGGCACATTCATGGAATATTGAGATTGATGGCCTTAGACTTGCTTTTACTCACTATTTTGACCAATAACCTCTCCGAACCTCAGGAAAAGATGGGCATCTGAGGTGCTCATAGATGGGCAATGGACCAGGTGTGGAGTTTTGAGATTTGCATACTCGTCCTTGTAGCAAGTGACCTTGGTAGATGGAAGAGGCAGTTGGACTGAGGTCGGATGTTGTTTCGGAGGGGGTTCTAACGGCACGAGGCTTCCTAGAACCCGTGTCACTTCGTGCATTGTTGGTCGGTCCAATGGGTGTTTCTTGGTGCATAGAAGGGCAAGCTGGAAAACTTTCTTAACAGCTCCGAGATCTTTGCAAGTAGCGGTGATCTCCGGATCAACGGTTTCCATAACAGCGTTGTTAGCAGCCTTGGACAATATCTGGTACATACGTAACATCAACAGCGTTTTTAAACTAATTATAAACCCAAAATGAAATATCCGATCAAAAATAAAGATAATAGAAACATAGAAACTAACCAGATGATGAAGGTTGGATTCGTTGTCCACAGGCTTCCTTCCTGTTAGTAACTCAAGTAGCACAATCCCATAGCTGTAAACATCAGACTTCTCGGTCAGTCGGGAAGTGCGAGCATATTCGGGGTCTATATATCCAATGGTGCCCATTACGTAAGTAGATGTGTGAGACTTTGATATGCATAAGCTTTTAGCAATGCCGAAATCAGTAAGATGGGCCTCTAAATCCATGTCCAACAGAATATTCGATGACTTCACGTCCCTGTGGATGATCCGGGGATTACAGTCATGGTGTAAATAAGATAACCCTTGTGCTGCTCCAAGTGCAATCTTCAGTCGAGTGTCCCAATCAAGAATTTTCTTCTTGGTAGAAACTGCAGTAAAAGAATGTGCTCCATGCGTCAAATGAGCATTATATATTCGAACACCAGAATATTACTGCAAAAAGCATCCAGGGTAGTGATTTATTCTTAAAGACAAACTTACCATGGAGAAGATCCCAAAGACTGCCATTTTCCATATAGTCATAGAAGAGAAGGTTCCGAGAAGGGGAGAGCGAATAGCCTTGCAGGCCGACCAGGTTTCGGTGCTTAACACTCCCAATTGTCTCGAGTTCTGTCTCAAATTCCTTCAAGCACTGTGGATGGTGAGAGTACAGCCTCTTTATGGCAACTGGCTTGCAGTTCTTAAGAACACATTTGTAGACCGTGCTTGATGCACCACTGCCAATTATATATTTCTCACTCAAATTCTCAGTCACCCTCATAATATCCTCATACACATGAAGAGCCATATTCATGTGTAAGATCACCAACTTCGGTCTCGTGTAAGTAACTGCCATTCACAAGTCCACAAGTCAGTAACAAGGGGCATGAATTTCAACAAGAATGCATCTTTAAAAGATGAACAAATCACAGGCACCTGGCTTATCTAATGATCCATCTGAAAAGGGTGTAGGTTTGTGGGGGCGACATGCGGCAATCAAGACCATCAGAAGAATCAGAAGAGCACCAAGCGCAATGCCGAGGATTGCTGCTTTAGAGATTGCAACTGCACAGACAAGACAGCAGAACAAAATGAATAATAATTCGAAGAGAACCAACAGATATCAAAAATACCAAGAGAATGTTGAGAAACGACTGGTGCTTAGAGCTCAATGTGTAGATGTCAAAATGAACAATGATAGCTTATCGGTTTCCAAGTTCGAGTTAAATATCAGCCGTAACATCGAAATTCTTTTGATAGCTTATCGCAATTCATAGTATCAACATATAAGATAAGAACTTCACTCTCTAAGGTAATAAATACCTCTCTCTGTGGGATGAGGCCCATGGCACAGAGAAGAAAGCCAATAGCCACAAAGCTCGGGGTTTCCGATAAAACTGCAATGAAATTTGAGTTTAAACTCAACTTTGGAACGAGAAAAGGTAGCAGCTAAGTAGAGTTTTTCGGTTCACAAATGAACAAATTTCTACCTATCTGGTGAGAACCTTGAAAAGTTGTTGCCTGTAGGAATATCACCAGCAAGGCTGTTATAAGATACGTTTCTGCAAGGTTTCAAATTATGGGGGTTATATGATGCAACCCTATATTGAAAACAAGGTACAACTTCTAGTGCACCCTCAACTCACAAGATGGTAAGACTAGCACAGTTGATAAGTGACGACAAATCTCCGGATAGATTATTGTTTTCCAGCCTCCTGCATTACGTAGAAGTTAGAATCGGGGGATTATAAGATCAAAGAATATCATCAAGAAGTGTGAATCCTAATCATTGCTAGAATCAGTAATCATTAATGAAAATGCAACCAATGCAAGTATCATATATGCTGGGATGTTCTTTCCAACGCCTAGAATGTTTGGAATTCGAGTTGAAGAAGTTACTTACAGCGAGAACAAGTCCTGCAGCTGTGTGAGTTCCTGAGGAATAACGCCCGAGAGATGATTACTTGAAAGGTCGCTGCAATGTAGAAGTATAAAACAGGAGATCAGTAAGTACTAATCAAAGCTTTAGCCTATTTTCTTGGCAGACAAATTAAGATTTCTTACATTTCCATAACACCTCTTAGATTGCTGAATTCTGCGGGAATGGCTCCGGTCAAATGATTTCCGCTTAAATTCCTACAAAAATGAATAAAGCGATGATGAAAGTTTTCACTAAGCACTTAAACTAGAACATTATATGCATGTGCACGCATATATTTCATTTTCTTGAAGCACTCACAGCTTCAAAAGGTGTTCCAAATCACCGAGGGATGAAGGAATAGAACCACTAATTTTGTTGTTAGAAATGTCCCTAGAAAAACAAACAGCAATTCAGAACCAATAAAATGAACAAAGTGGAACACCTTACTGAACTTAATACTTACAGTGTATCTAAATTACCAATACGTGAAAGCTCAATTGGTATAAAACCTTTAATATCATTCGAAGAGAGATTCCTGAGACACAAAAAAGGTGATCAAGTTGATGATATTCATAATGGCGAAATAATAACGGAACATTCCTAAGGTAAATTATGCATGATGCTAAACATTTGAACCTTGCATTTTGGTATAACAAGGCTGAAACTTACAAATAGGTCATACTCTCTAGCCTTTCAAAAGTAGGTGGAATGGTTCCATTCAACTTGTTGCCATGCACATTGCTGTCACCAAAATAATCAATCGATAACTACATTAAAACTGTTAAATCAAGATAAAAAGAGTTATGGAAACGAGATCAGTGCTTACAGGCCGTTGAGATTTGTGCATGAGCTAAGATTTTCAGGAATAGGCCCTTCAAGATTGTTGTTATCAACATTCCTGCAAAATACAATTATTAGTGCTTACGGTATAGCTGAACCTAAATATGTGAACAACTAGTAAGACTAACATACAGATCAAACAATTCGGTTAGCTTCCCAAGCTCTGGTGGAATACGACCGGTAAGATGATTACCATTTAGTTCCCTGCACAAAGCAAAGTAATGTTTGAGATGCTGACAATATTTTCTTCATTTTTATACGTATCGACATAACTAATGTTTGAGATGCTGAGCTATCGTACAGGTGAGTAATTTGGAAGAGGCCAATTGCAATTGAAATAACTCAATAAACAAGAAAAATAATCTTACAAGTAGCGCAACTTTGTCATATTTCCTAGCTCAGGGGGAATTGATCCAGTCAATCGGTTGCCATGCAAATATCTACAACACGTATATGCCGATCAAAACATTGTTCAGGAATATACGAGAAACTGTCTGGTTATACTTCACATTCCAAATTCTGAAACTTGCAAGTTGCAATCAGCTAACTTGTGATATTAAAAGTACATACAGTTCCCTACTTACAATTTTTCGGTATAGGTCAAGTTCCCTAAGATAGGAGGGATGGGTCCACTTAACTTGTTGCAGCTTAAATCCCTGGATAGCATACACGAAAAAGTGACCGGTCAGAGACATAAAATTGATAACAAAAAGAAATGGAGAGAATTCATGTGATGGTTAAAGGACTTGAATGTAGTTATTAAAAAATGACACTTACAATACAGCAAGTGCTTGCATAAGTCCGATGACAGACGGAATCTTCCCTGAAAGAAGATTAGCTTGCAAAGACCTAACCAGAAAATTTAAAATAACACTTGATAAACGAAGCAGTTTGTACGCTTAGTCGTTGAAGTAAGGGAAAAGGATTCAGGCATATACAGTGTAGCTACTTGCAAGAACCCAATGTTGAATGGAATTTCTCCGGTTAACTGGTTGTATGACAAATCCCTACCAATCACAATAAGAGATGTTTCCGGTTAACCAACATAGGCATTTTGATTTTCGAAAACATTAGGAGTCATTGAACTAGATGATGAGTACATACAAGACCTGGAAGGTAGTGCAATTGCCTATATTCTGAGGGATGCTACCTGTTAAACTGTTGTTTCTTACATCACTGCAAACAATATGGAGCTTAAGTTAAACTGGGAAAGAGTTCTTACATGACAGAAGATAGGAAGACGGCATGCGGTTCAGAAACAACACGAAGAATAGTAAGGAAACTTACAAGTACCACAAGCCAGTTAGCTGGCACATGTCTGGAGAGAGTGTACCTATCAGATTGTTTCCTCGTAAACCACTACGAGGGAGAAAAGAAACGAATTAAAAACAATCGACCTAAGGATTGACGAGAAGATACGATTAGATACGAACATAAACTGAACTGTTATACAGTAAAAAGAACAGATGCAGTAACTATTTTACACTCACAGGTATTGTAACACTTCATTCCAATAGATGAGCCTCGGGATTTCCCCACTGAGTTTATTTTGTGCTAGGTCCCTGGAACCGATAAAAGGGCATGAAAATTCCATCCAATCAACAAGTGAATTATATGGAAATATAGAGACAATTGAAGAAATAACTTACAGAACTTTCAAGTTTGGAATCTGTGACAAAGTTGACGGAATCGGTCCAAATAACTGATTGTTCTTCAAAATTCT
Organism: Hibiscus mutabilis; assembly: GCA_019671005.1. Lineage (NCBI taxonomy): Eukaryota > Viridiplantae > Streptophyta > Magnoliopsida > Malvales > Malvaceae > Hibiscus > Hibiscus mutabilis. The sequence continues at coordinate 55,051,494 of CM033745.1, forward strand.
GAAGTCATTGAAAATTTTCGAATTAGAACCGAGCAAACCTAGAACTAGCAGTGACAGGGGATAGTGAGAAATGCTTCAAAAGTAACTTACAGGAACTCCAATCGAGTCAGTTTTGAGATTGAAAAAGGTATGTCTCCGTATAACTCATTAAAAGACAGGTCCCTGAAAACTCCAGCAGAACAATGTTCAGTTTAATTTGCAATATATTAAATCTAAATATCATATTCTTGAGCTCTTATGTAGGCTGTAGCAAACCACTTACAGGCTTTGCAACGAAGAACAGTCACCAATCTCATCCGGTATTTGTCCGGACAGACGATTTCCTTTGAGGTCACTGATCAAAACAAGACACAACCTTTATCAACCTCAATTCAAATCCACCCCAATTAAAAATAAAGGTAACAATATATGATAATGAACAGTACATGGTTAGGAGATCCTTGAGATTTCCAACAGCTGTTGAGATTTCCCCTTCAAGATTTAAGCCTGATAGATTACTACAATGCCAGAATCCAAACAAGAAACAAACATCAAAGCAGGAAGAACAAAAACCAAACTTATCTAGCAAACTAAGAAGAAAAGTTTTAATGATAATGACCAACAAGACAGTTAAGAACACAAAAAAAAAAAACACTGAAGTGAAAAGTGTTATAGCATCAAAAACTTACAGTGCAACGACATTGAAGGTGACATTGTCACAACTAACCCCTCTCCAAACACAAAAATCTGAAGATGGTGTATCTGTCCAGTTATATAGAACATTGTCTACATCCTTAAACGACTTCTTTATCTCCAACAGTGTCGCTCCTTCATCACGTTACACAAATGTTCAAACGAAAACTCAAAAGCAAGCAGCTTTAAAAGAGGAATTAAAAGGGTAGTCTTTAAAATTTGACCAAGAAAAGCTTCTGGCTTTACTTGCCATTGTTGTCTTACACTTTCAGAGTACCCAAACAAAACCCAGAAAAAAGAAACACTTACCATCATCAGAATCCACCAAAGCAAAACCCAAACAAAAGAGAGACATCAAGAAGACAAACTCCAAACGAAATGCCAATACCAATGCCATTATTTGAACAAATGACGCCGTTTTTAAGGAAAAGTCTCCACCTTTTCAACTCACCGACATGGAAAAAAGCTCACACCAATAAAATTTAGCTCTTTTGAAGCGTTTTCCTTTACTGGGTAAAACGAGAAGATCAAGATGAAGAAGAAGAAGGAGCAAAGGACTGAGGGCTCTGCTCGTTATATCACATCAACTCTGCCACATAAACAAAGCCCAAAGAGTTACAGAGAAGGGTTAAAGAGAGAAGAATTATTTCACATATAAAGTTAAAAAAAACCTCTGCCATTTTCCTCTGCAAACTGCAAAAACGCCCATCTCTTTCTTTCTCTCTCTTAAATGTTTTCTCCATTTATGAGAGTAATAATTGACTAATTAATTCTTGCATTATGAAACAAATCAAGGGTTCTGTTTTTCTTCTTTTGTTTCTGCTGTAATTTACATTTTTGTACTGTTTTTGCTTTGGTTTTTAAATTCTTGCATGGCGGTTGCAAGTTGGTAGTTACTTTCCGATATTAACTGCTTTCTCTTCCGAGGAATCATCGCGTTTTGTTAATTTAATTCTGCGCTTTGACTACTACCATCTTTTTAAAAATAAAATCCAAAATGGAGGATAATAATAAGCAGGGGTATGCAAAATCGATTAGACTCAAACAAATTGAATTTTAACTCGATTTGAGTATTGTAATTTCATAAACTTGTTTTGATTTGAAAAAAAATTAAAATAAACTTTGACTTATAAAATAGAACTTCCAATAACTATAAAATTTTAGTAATTAGTTTATCAGTTTTCAAGTTCGAGTTGAGTCTCTAAACTTTGTCTGCTATGTATAAATAAGGTTATGATCTACTTATAATATGTAAAACTTAATTATTTTTACACGAAAAATTATTAGATAGACACGGTCACTACATCATTCGTGGTCTCAATCAATAAGGTTCATCCATCTCATTTTTTTCCAAGGTGAATCATCACCTGTTTCCTACATGTTGAGAGAGAGTGGGTAGTTATTTTGAAGTGGATGAACCTTGGTTGGGACCACGAATGACGTGGTGAGCGAGACTCATCTAATAATTTCTCTTTTTACACATTTTTTGAACCGCTGGATGAAGGTTAATGTATAGATGAGGTTAACAGTAAGAAATGAGACAGATTATCATAAAAAAATTAGGATCCTAACCCATGAATATATATATATATATATATATATCAGATGTGAAAAAATATGAAGAAATATATGTACGTCGTATACAGTTATAGAAAGTTATTTAAATTAGAACCAATTAGTACTATGACATTATAAATGTTTGCAATTAAAATTAAACAGAAACTCGAACAATTTTACTCGACTCAAATTTCATAAACTTAAATCAATTTAGAAAAAAAAAATCAAATAAAATTTAAGTTATAAAATATGACTTTCAATTTGACTAACAAAAAATTCTTTAATTAACTCGATTGAGTGTTCACCCAAATAATAGACAAATGATGTAGTTGAGTTATTTTTTTATAAACTATTCGATTTGTTGATTTAATTAATTCGTATCATATGCTATAAAGACCCATTATAAGATGAATATGTGACCTTGATTCATCTAGGCTAAACTGTGTTGGTATAAAGTAATTAGTTTTTTTTTAAAAATTTAAAATTATTTAAATTATGAGTAAAGAACATTATAAGTCATTAAACTATGTAAAAGGATTATGGTCATGGAAGTTTTAAAAGTTACAAAATAATCATTAGATTTAACTCAATTACAAAATTTTTATTGAACTTTTTCAAATTTTATAAAATGGACATTCAAACTTATTAAACCGTTAGAAATGAAAATGGTCTTGAACTTATCAAAATCTATCAGTTGTAGGGACCATTTTGTAATCAAATAAAAAGCTTTGTACGACAGTTTTGTAACTTTCAAAACTTCAGTGATCAAAATATTTTTTATATAGTTTAGTGGCCTCTAATGTACTTTATCCTTAAACTATATATATATATATATATATTATTTTTTGGAAAAAAATATATTACATGAAAATATATATTACTAAGGATAACTATAAAAATATTATTAAGGATAATTGTAACCCCCTAGACCCGTCTATACGTTACCACGGATCCTAGGAAGTCATATTAGGGTCACAAGAGCGACCCACAATAAAAACCAACATAAAAACATTTTCCTTAAAACACTTATTAAACTGTAACTTTAACTATTGTTTAAAATACCCTTTCAAGAAATCATTTAAATATATAACAATATTTTAAGAAAACGTTTTTCAGACGCTATCATGAAGTAATACAATGACGCCGAGAGAATTCTAAACACTGATGTCGGTCATTATATCATGATGGATTTCTTTTAACCTACGATGGTAAAACAACGTAAGCTTCGGAAAGCTCAGTAATACAGAACTACCAAGAGATGCTAAAAGCACAAACAAATATATGGCAAGCATAACACTATCATGATGTACTAGGCAACAAGGAGCTCAAATTATGATTTAATAGTTCAGTAAAGCGTTATAGTAGAAGGTAACAATTGCTCTTTATTTTGGTCGCACGAGTATCAGGAGATATGCCTATAGCCGGAGATTTAAAAGAGTTCTAGATTTCAGGAATTGAAACAAGCAGTTTAGTGTGGTTCATTAAACGTAGATTGGAAGCATACTGAGAATTTTAAACTTTGGTACATTAATTCGGTAGGGTAAAATTATAGAAGGGAATGGAAAGTTTCATTTTAATTACCTGACTACCCTCAAACCATACACCGATATGCAGTATCCTAGAAAGACTTACCCTAGGCCCATTGGGCGCAAGAGCTTACAGAAAGGCTTACCCTAGGCATATTGGGCATATGAGTTTAGGTCTAGAAAGACTTACCAACGCTGAGCCTGCATAACTTCAATCACATCCCAGATAGTATACCCCCAGATAAAATCAATTTTATCTAGTAAACAGTAATATCAAAAAACGTGTATCAGGTATATTTGTATCAGAAGACAGAAACCAAGAATTGTGCTTTCATTACGGATAACAGAATCATACTTTTAATTCAAGGCAGATAGTTTTGGTTAAAAATAGAGAAAATATTCATGGACACATGAAACACTCTATATGGTTCAATTTATTCATCGTAGTTGGTAACTATCAAAAAGAGAACATTAGACATTTGACGATTTTGGACTAATTTTAGGACGAGGTCCCTATGAAAAGGGGGATTCGATACTGTCGGCTCAAACCAAACATTCAAAAGTTGATACGTCAGGATCATTGAGATTTCAGATATATCGTGAACGATCCAATCATTAAAGCCTACGAGGGCATTATGGGCATTCTAACTTTCAAGGGTAAATTTGTAACTTAAACCAACAAGGTATAAACGGTGATGTACAAAATTCAGGAATTCTAGTTTCTTATGAGGTTTCTGAGTCCCTTTTGAACTAATTGGAACCCATCATTACAATGTTTATTATTTAACCGGATATGTACACCTTAAGTATTTATTTCTTAGAGCCGACAACAGTGTATATCAAAATGGATTGCCTTCGCCAGTCTATCACTGAACGTACTACGAGAAATTGAACATATATTCATGTGGCATTTTCTAAGTATTCGAACATGTGCATTGCATCCGAACTCAAGCCATAACATCGAATGTACCTTTGAAGAACATGATACTCTAACTATTAACTATGTACTTTCTCCAAATAAATCAAATATGCATTCATATGATATTTGTTGCGCGTAATAAGTGCTCTGCAATTGTGCAAGTGTACACGTCGCAAGTTATAGTATAAAAGATATCGTCTCCACAAGGATTGGTGCCACTTCAAGAATCTAATCTCTTGCACTGTAATCAAATGAGAGAGAATAGGCCAGGTTATCGTGAGTTGAGGTGTGATAGCCGATTGGACCGTCTTGGTAAAAGAATGCAAGGGCAACTCAGTTGTCGTGGCAACTAATCGACGGTTGCCTAGGCAACTGTTTGGACGGCTAGGTAGTAACTTCAAGGTTCGGCGAAGCGTTCTTCAATGGTTTCTTCTTATCCCTAAGTCGAAACTTTAGCTATTTGTGCATGCCTTGATAATACATCCATGCGTGAATCAAGGGTGAACAACAACCAATCTTGCGCTCCTCTTAGCTGTTGAAATCCTTAACTTATTCCTAAGCCAGATTAATCTTCACCATCAATAGATTGAATAAAGACCATACTCATTCGTTTCTTGAATCTAACTCTCCCGATATTAGATAAATAGATGAAGTTACGAGATCCTCTCCCAATTCACTCGTAAACAAGAATAAAATCCAAGAATGAGTAAACCTTAAATTGAAAGTGCAAACTCTTATTACCTAAACAAAATCCAATTGTTTCTCACAACCACAAGACACAATAACCTTATCCAAATAGATTTATTTCATGGCTAGGTTCCAAAGAAACACAAGACAAAGAATTCCTAACATAAACCTATTTGAACAAGAAAGAAAAAGATGAAGAATGGTTGAAGCCTTTGTCGAAATCTCTCCCTCCTTGCTCTCCCTTGCTCTTGTAAAAATCTCTCATTGCTCTTCTTTAGATTTGACGGCTTGGTCCTCAATTTATAGGTCTAGGTCAAAGTCTTTTTTTGAGGAGGAAGTTAAGTTGGAATTAAATACTTTTAAAGAATATAATTCTTTATTATATTTAAATTCCTTCTAGATCTTCTCATATCTTCTTGTGATTTAATTTCTCTTTAACCTCTTCATGGAAATCAAACTTCTTTAGGATTTAACTTTGCTCCACGTCGTCTTAGGTTTATCTAGTCATCAATTTTGACTGCCATATCATCTTATCCCTTATCGACAATTGCCCCGGCAACTAGCTCGGTATCTCCTTCATGCATTACCCTGGCAACTAGCTCGATATCTCCTTCATGCATTGCCCTGGCAACTGGTTCTAGCCTTGCTTTGGCAAGTGATTCTGCACACACACAAAAACACACCGAAGCAGTATCTTTTTCCACAAAATTAAGCAAAATATGAAACCAAGCTTGTCCACCAAGGAAACAATGCAAACATGCATGAATGGCTAATAATGCAACTAATATGAGCCTAAGTCTAGCAATAATAAGAATAAAAAATGTGAATAAAATAGTACTTTTAGACACTTAACACACCCCCAAACTCAAACTATTGCTTGTCCTCAAGCAATGCAAACTAATAATTACCCGACAAGACTTCAATTTTCACAAACTTAGCTTTGAACTTGATTTCAATTCTCAGAACCGTGGCACAAAGTATGGTTGGCTTTTCATTTTTCGGAAAACTTAGGAGTTACTCGGAATCAAACTATAATGCTTGTGAGTGTGTGCGGAGTTGTGTGCAAGTTGATTTTTCGGACTCTATGTAAACAATAGGTTTTCAAATTACTTCATTGGGTTTTTTAACATGTTTTAACTAGAGCCGGTTTTGGGCACCTCTAGTGTTTTGTTTTTAGTTTTATTAAGTTAATTAATTTATTCGACTAAAGTTGGTTTCGGGCACCTCTAGCGATCAATTTTTAGCATATACTAGAGCCAATTTCGGGCACCTCTAGTATTTATCCAATTTTTATTCTAATCCCCTAACTTTTTAACTATCAACCTAAGTTCGCTAGAATTCCTTAAATCAATCAAGCCACACAGTGTTTCATCAAGTTTAGCATCATAGTACGATTCTAAGTGTTTCCATGTTTATCCTAGAATAAAAAGTTCTATCAATTAAGTATATTGGCAAAGTCATCATTGGATATTCATCAAATCTAGGCAATTCTTGTTCCAACTAAAGGCATGGCAAGCAATTTATGTATCCTAAATGCAATACTTAAGATGAATGTAACTAAACATGGTAACTAACTAATAACAATCCCCCCAAACTTGAGTGAGGCATTGTCCTCAATGCATGCAACAAAGAAAAAAAAATAAAAATAAAGAAAAGTAAAATGCAAACGATGACTTCCTCTGAGAGTTCGTCGTCGTGGATGATTAGTTTTCTTTTGGTCGGTGTCTTGATTCTTTTGCTTGAACGCGGTGGTTGCTTCCTTGTTGCTGATGATGGAATCAATCCTCTTACGGGGTTGTCCTTATCGTCTTCTTCATCAATGTCATTGGCTTTTCGCTTGGGCTTGGAGGATTCGATTGGTGCGGTCTTTGTTGGTGTAATGAAGGACTCGTCCGAATCTAAAAAATCAGACAATGATTCAGTATGAGTTGATTCAGGCATAGATGTTTTACCTTTGGCCTTTGCAGTGGTTGCTGGGGTGTCTTTAGCTTTGGTTGCCACGACATCTTCAGTGTTGGTTGCCATGGCAACTGCTTGGGCAGGCGCAGTGTAGGTTGCCGTGGCATCATCTATTGCGGTTGTCATGGAAACTGCTTCATTGGTTGCCGTGGTAAGGATTTCGACAGGAAAGATGGGGAATGCCATGCGGCTGTCCGGGTACTTTTCCAGGATGACTTGGGTGATGGCATTGTTATGATCCTTCATGTACCACATGAACATTAATTTCTGGTCTTCAATTTGCCTAAGGCGATTCGCCAACGGTTGTAAAAGTGCTTCAAGTTGTCCCGAGGTTGCTATTCGAGTTACCCGGGTATCAGTTGTTTGAGCATTAGGAGTTGCCAAGGCGACAGGAGTTGCCACGGCAACTGAAGGCATTGGGGATTTTACCGGTGCCTCTCCCATTAGCTTTCAGATTTGTGCTCGATTCCAACCGGACTTTGGTAGGGCATTTTCATTAGTGGACTCACTTGGGACATGCATCTCCTTACAAAGATTGGAAATTAAGCAAGGGAAGAAAAGAGAACCCTTGTCTTTTGTGCTACATACAAAAATCTCATCACAAATAATTTTCCAATGTTAATGATGCGATTATGCAAGATAGAATGTATGAGCAAAAGACGAGGTGTATCAACGGTGGTATTGTGTGTTGTGGGCATTAAAGAAGTTTTAACAAACTTATTCCATAATTTTGCCTCAGGCTTATGCTGAAGACGATTTACGGTGCCCTTGTATTTACCATCGTTCTAATGAGTTCTCGGTAGAGTGAGTTCTTGAAGCACCTTGTCGAGTTGCTTGGGCTTGAGTTGATCAACAAAGGCTTGATGCTCATCATTTACAATGTAGAGCCCGTAAAAGGTGTTGATGTTTTCGGGGCTTATGAGTATAGCCTTGTCACGAATAAAAACATAAGGATTATCCGGGTTAGGTGAGTGAGCATAGAATTCTCTTACTCATGAGATGTTCCCCGGTTCCGATTGATGGAAAAAGATTTGCCACTTTTGATGTACAATCCTTTCGAAGATGAATGGTTCAAGGCCGAAATCTTGATGAGAGTTGGAGTATTCAAAGACTTATTCTTCGCAAATCTTCCGGCTTTCAAACTTGGAGTGAAATCTTTCTTGAACCACCGGTGTAGCAAACTTCTTGTATCTTGGTTCTTTGGAGGAACTTGGATGAACCAAAAATTTGATTTTGGATGCCATGGATGATCTTGGTTGTGAGTTTGGTAGAAACAAAGAAAAGAAACTAAATAATTGCAAGATGAAAAGTAGGAATAAGTGTCTTGGAAGTTAAGGGTGATGGGTTAAATAGAAAAGATAGTTAGTAAATATGGTGGGTGGGATTAATTGGAAAGAAAGAAAACAAGTGTTTTGATTTAGGGGTAGGGGACAGCTAGGGTATTTGGGGAAGGAGAAGGGTTTGGCCGGCTATGTAGGGTTTATTTAGGGTAAATTGGAGGCTTAATATAAGCCTTAGATTTAGCCCATTAATTTCCTTGTTGAGGAAGTTTCATTCTTGAATCAAATTCCTCTTTATCTTGAACTCTTTTCCTACAATTCAAAAACAAATAAAATAAGGATTAAAATTAAAGATAAACTAATAAAAGAAAATAAATAAATACGTGCAAAGAAATTCTTAAACTTAAAATTTAAAAACAATTAGATAAATATGAAAGAAAGATATAGTCTTAATCTTAAAGAAAATAAATAAATCTATCCTAAAAAGAAAAAGTAACCGAAATTAATAAATAAAAAACTAAATAGTTTGAAAAAAATAAAAATAAAAAGAAAATATCGAAAGGAGAGCATGCTCATGCATCTCCTAAGGTGACCAATTTTTTGTTACGTTCCACATGGGCACCGTTGTAGTGCTTCAATCTTTGTCCGTTGACTTTGAATTCATGTTCGTCAGTGATGGACTTGATTATCACGGCACCATGGGAGAACGGTTTGACAACTTCGAATGATCCCGACCATCTTGATTTCAGTTTTCCCGGGAAAAGTTTCAGCCGAGAATTGAATAAGAGAACTAGTTTCCCTGGCATGAATTGCCACGGAAATAGTTTCTTGTCATGCCATTGCTTTGTTTTCTCCTTGTAGATTCGTGCATTGTTATAGGCGAGTGCACGAAATTCTTCTATCTCGTTGAGGTCCAACAAATGATTTTTTCGGCACTTTCCCAATCTATATTCATGGTCTTGATTGCCCAATATACCTTGTGTTCGATTTCCACCGGTAGATGACATGTTTTGCCATAGACAAGTCGGAAGGGAGACATACCTAAGGGTGTTTTGAATGCAGTGCGGTATGCCTAAAGTGCGTCATCTAGTCTTACTGACCAATCCTTCCTAGAGGGATTTACAACTTTTTCGAGTATACCCTTCAATTCTCGGTTGGAAATTTCTGCTTACCCATTGGTTTGTGGGTGATATGCCGTGGCAATTTTGTGTGACACGCCGAAGCGTTGCAACATCTTGGCAATAAGTCTGTTGTCAAAGGGCTTGCCTTCATCACTGATAATTGCTCTCGACATCCCAAACCGTGTAAATATATTTTTCTGCAAGAATCGTTACACGGTCTTGGAATCGTTGGTGAGAACTGCAGCTACCTCAACCCATTTAGACATGTAGTCAACATCAAGTAGAATGTAGAGTTTGTCGAATGAAGATGGGAAAGGTCCCATAAAATTGATCCCCCATACATCGAACAATTCCACCTCGATTATGTTTTGGAGCGGCATCTCATGTCGTCTAGAGATATTGCCCGTCCTCTAGCAACGATCACATTGCTTGTAAAACTCTTGGGCATCTTTGTATAGTGTTGGCCAATGCAAACTGGATTGCAAAACTTTGGCCGCGGTACGTGTTCCTCCAAAACGTCCTCCATATTGTGAAGAATGGCATTGTCGAAGTACATTCTGCTGCTCTTCTTTAGGGATACATCAACGTATAACCTGATCTGCACATTGTTTAAACAAAAGATGCTCGTCCCAAAAGTAATGCTTAGCATCATGGCGGAACCGCTTCTTCCCTTGGTGAGTAAGGCCATAAGGTAAAATACCACAAATAAGGAAATTAACTAAATCTGCGTACCAGGGTATTACCGAGGCATGTGTTGCCGTGGCAACTGCTTCCATGGTTACCGAGGCGTGCGCGTCAAGGGTTTCCAAGGTATGCGCATCCATGGTTGCCGAGGCAACTAACAGTTGCTCATTCGTGAATGCATCGCATATCTCTAAATCCGTAACCTCCTCCCTATTGCGTTCTAAGCGTAATAAGTGATCGGCCACTTAATTTTCTATTCATTTTTTGTCCTTAATTTCAATGTCAAACTCTTGTAAAAGCAATATCCAACGAATCAAATGAGGATTGGCATCCTTTTTAGAAAATAGATACTTAATTTCTGAATGGTCCGTATGAACAATTACCTTTGTACCAATCAAATAGGATCGGAACTTGTCAAATATGAAAACTACGGCTAGTAACTCTTTCTCCGTTGTTGCGTAATTTACTTGAGCACTATTAAGAGTTTTACTAGCGTAGTATATCACATGAATGGTCTTACCTGTGCGTTGGCCTAGGACTGCTCCTACCATGAAATCACTTGCATCACATATGAGCTCAAAAGGTGGAACGAAAATGGGTGCCGAGGTAAGCTTTTCTTTTAGGGTTTCGAATACTTGAGCGCAAGAATAATCAAAATTGAAGACTTTATCTTGTTCAAGCAAATTGCACAAGGGTTTAGTAATTTTAGAAAATTATGAATGAACATCCTATAAAAACCTACATGTCCAAGGAAGCTTCGGATTCCTTTAACCAAACTTGGTGGGGGTAATCTCTCGATCACGTCCACCTTGGCTTTGTCTACTTCAATTCCCTAGGATGAAATCTTGTGGTCGAGCACTATTCCTTCATCTACCATAAAATGGAACTTCTCCCAATTAAGGACTAAATCGGTTTCTTCACATCTTGCCAACATATTCTCTAAATTACCGAAGCAACTCTCGAAGTCATTACCAAAAACGGAATAATCATCCATGAAGATCTCAAGGAAGTCTTCGACTATGTCTGAAAAGAGTGTCATTATGCATATTTGGAAGGTTTCCGGGGTATTACACAATCCGAACGGCATCCTTCGAAAAGTATAAGTACCATATGGGCATGTGAAGGTTGTATTTTCTTGATCTTCTGGTGCTATGGCAATTTGATTGTAACCTGAATAACCATCAAGAAAATAATAAAAGGGTTTACCTGCAAGATGGTCAAGCATTTGATCAATAAAGGGTAATGGGAAGTGATCATTCCTAGTGGCATGTGAAGATTGTATTTTCTTGATCTTCTGGTGCTATGGCAATTTGATTGTAACCTGAATAACCATCAAGAAAACAATAAAAGGGTTTACCTGCAAGACGGTCAAGCATTTGATCAATAAAAGGTAATGGGAAGTGATCATTCCTAGTGGCTTTTTTTAGCTTTCGATAATCCATACAAACCCCCCAATCAATCACAGTCCTGGTTGGAATAAGTTCATTATTTTCATTACTTTCTACCGTTATACTTTCCTTTTTCGGTACACATTGTACGGGACTTACCCATGTACTATCAGAGATAGGGTATATGATGCAGCGTTAAGCCACTTGATGATTTCTTTTATTACAACCCCTTTCATGGCATGATTTAGTCTCCTATGGGCCTCAATCGAAGGTTTGTGATCATCTTCAAGTCGATAATTGTCCACTCTATTGCCTTCTTGTGTAGCATCAACATGTTGATCAGCTTCTTTTCCTGCTCAGACTGTAACTTAGAGGAAATAATTACAGGCAATGTATTATCGGTTCTCAAGTAAGCATATTTTAGTTGCCTTGGCAACCTTTCAACTTAAGAATCGCTGGTTGTTCAATGGAGGGCTTTTCGAGTTTACCTTCCTTACCTGAGTAATCTAGTGGTTCAAAGTATGTACCTGGTCGATTGACTAGACAATTTGCCTCTTCTTGTTGTTCCTCATCGATCGATTCTTCATACTCCTCAGGTTCCTCTTGATCGGCAATGTAGTTGCCGAGGTAACTAAATTCCTCGTCGAAGTTAAACTCTGCCGTGGCATGAAGAAGTTGGTATTCTTCCGGATCATCGGCATGCCTTAGTGTTTGGAACACATTTAGTTTAACTTGCTGGTCATTCACCCTCATTGTGAGTTATCCTTTTTCAGCATCGATCAAGGTTCTCCCTGTTGCTAGGAAGGGTCTCTCGAGAATGATAGGTGCATGTTCATCTGCCTCACAATCCAAAACAATAAAGTTAGCGGGAAAAATAAATTTATCAACTTTTACCAGTATGTCTTCGATTTTTCCCTCTGGATGCACATAGGATCTGTCGGCTAGCTGTAGCATAACTATTGTAGGTCTTGCCTTCCCGATTCCTAGTTTCTGGAAAACTGATTTAGGCATCAAGTTTATGCTTGCTCCAAGGTCACATAATGCTTTCCCGACATAGTGGTTTTCGATGGAACAAGGTATTGTGAAACTTTCGGGATCCTTCAACTTGGGTGGCATGCGATTGTGCAACATGGCCATGCATCCCTCTGTTGCGGTAACTGTTTCAAACTCTCATAGCCTTGTTCTCTTGGACACAATGTCTTTAAGGAACTTGGCATAGTTCGGCATTTGTTCAATCGCCTCAACCAATGGCAAGTTGATGTGGACTTGCTTTAGGATATCAAAAAACTTCTTGAATTGATATTCTTGCTTTTGTCGCTTCAACCTTTGTGGGAATGGTGGCGGAAGTCGGATATCTTCGATCCTTTCATTGGTCTAGAACCTGATTGACGGTATTGCCGAGGCAACTGGAGTTGCCGAGGCATTGTCAAATGGGGTTGCCGTGGCGTGCCTATCGTTGGTTGTCGCAGCATCCTTATCGCTGGTTGTCGAGACATGCTTATCGCTGGTTGCCGCAGAAATTCCTGGTTCAGCATTTAAGGCTTTGCCGTTGAGTTGGTCTTGATCTTTTTGTGGAGTTTTGTTTGATGAGCGAGCTTGAGCCTCTTTAAGTTGTTGGCCACTTCTAGTGGTGATTGCCTTACATTGCTCATGGCCAGTTCCTCTTGCTACTTCAGTATCGCTAGGTAAACCTCCTTGCGATCTAGTATTTAGGTTTTGAGCAAATTGTCCGACTTGATTTTCCAATGATTTGATTGTCGCGTCTTGGTTTTACAATCTCATCTCAGTCATGTTAATAAAAGCATCAGTTCTTTTTATGAAGTTACTATTCTTAGCCATATAAGATTCAGTTTTCAACATAAAAGCATTGAGAGAATTTTCCAAAGAACTAGATGTTGTAGGTTGTTACTGCTGCAACTGTTGCCGTGGCATATTCTGCTGGAATCCCGATGCTTGTGCATTCTGATTATTCTGGTTTAGAGCATTGTTGGGATTACTCCATGAAAAATTTAGGTGCTTCTTCCAAGCTGGATTGTATGTATTGGACATCACATTGTTGTTCCGGTTGTAATTCCCCACATAAAAGCTGGATTCGGATTCTACATACATTTAGAAAAATCATGGTTACCACCACATAACTCACAAAAGGAATCCATTACCTTGACCTCTGTGTGTTGTTTGGTTTCTCCATGTTCTGGACCATCTTGGTTAGAGTGGCCAATTGTGCCGAAATTGAGTATGATGATCCCAGTTCATGTATTGTGGCTTGGCATCTAACTCATCATCTTCTAGCAAATGAGAATTGATAATCATTCTTGGCAAGCCTATTTAGAATTTGCATTGCTTCCTCCAGTGACTTATCTAGGAGTATGCCATTTGCCGAGGCATCTAGCATCATCCTTGTTGGTGTATTCACAGCGTTGTAAAACATTGTTACTTGTGTCCACACTAGGAATCCGTGTAGGGGACATTTGTGTAGAAGTTCTCTATATCGCTTCCAAGCCTCATACATGGATTCATCATCTGCCTGCCGAAAAGAAGTAATTTCGTTACGAAGCTTATTAGTCAAATTTGTAGGATTAAATCGAGCAAGGAAATCATGACAAAGATCGGTCTAAGATCCTATTGACCCAGTAGGAATACTATTCAACCATGCTTTCGCCCTATCCTTTAGTGAGTAGGGGAATAATCTTAGTCGTAAAACATCGGGGGTGACTCCTTGTATTTTGAATGAATTGCAAATCTCGAGGAAAATTTTAAGATGTTGTTGTGCATCTTCAGTTGCTGAGCCGCCAAATTGACCAATTGTGCTGATCATATTGAACATCACTGGTTTCAACTCAAAGTGGTCGGCTTCAATTTCAGGTGTGACAACTCCTGGATTAAGTCTTTCAAGATAGTCTCGAATAGTTCTGTTTCTTGCAAGAATCACTCCTCCTTTTGCTGGAACATCCTAATTCATATTGCCGTCTTGATTAGCCATTGCTACTCTCAACCTTTGTCTGAGTCTTTGCAAGGTTTGTTCGATTTCTGGATCAAAGGGATATTCTGGTGTAATCGGTCTCGCCCTGGTCATATACCAATGCAAAACCAAAGTTTGTTAACCCTTTGAATCTTAAACAAGAAAATAAAAAGTGCAAGAAAATAAAAACAAAGATGCTATTGCCAATCCCCGGTAACGGCGCTAAAAACTTGTTGCGCGTAATAAGTGCTCCGTAATTGTGCAAGTGTACACGTCACAAGTTATAGTATAAATGATATTGTCTCCACATGGATTGGTGCCACTTCAAGAATCTAATCTCTTGCACTGTAAAAAGAAAAAAAACACAAGTAGGTGATTGTAGGAGTTTAACTAAGAACTAAACTATAAAGCAAATAAGTAAACAAAGATGTAATCAAATGAAAGAGAATAGGCCAGGTTATCGTGAGTTGAGGTGTGATAGCCGATTGGATCGTCTTGGTAAAAGAGTGCAAGGGCAACTCAGTTGCCGTGGCAACTTGCGCAGCGGGGTTACCTTGGCAACTAATCGACGGTTGCCTAGGCAACTGGCTGGGCAACTGTTTGGGTGGCTGTGCAGCAACTTCAAGGTTCGACGGAGCATTCTTCAATGATTTCTTCTTATCCCTAAGTCAAAACTCTAGCTATTTTTGCATGCCTTGATAATACATCCCTGAGTGAATCAAGGGTGAACAACAACCAATCTTGTGCTCCTTTTAGCCGTTGAAATCCTTAACTTATTCCTAAGCCGGATTAATCTTCATCGTCAATAGATTGAATAAAGACCATACTTATTCGTTTCTTGAATCTAACTCTCCCGATATTAGATAAATAAATGAAGTTACGAGATCCTCTCCCAATTCACTCGCAAACAAGAATAAAAACCAAGAATGAGTAAACCTTAAATTGAAAGTGCAAACTCTTATTACCTAAACAAAATCCAATTGTTTCTCACAACCACAAAACACAATAACCTTAGCCAAATAGATTTAGTTCATGGCTAGGTTCCAAAGAAACACAAGGCAAAGAATTCCTAACATAAACCTAATTGAACAAGAAAGAAAAAGATGAAGAATGGTTGAAGCCTTTGTCGAAATCTCTCCCTCCTTGCTCTCCCTTGCTCTTGTCGAAATCTCTCATTTCTCTTCTTTGGAGTTAACGGCTTGGTCCTCAATTTATAGGGCTAGGTCAAAGTCTTTTTTTGAGGAGGAATTTAAGTTGGAATTAAATAATTTTAAAGAATATAATTCTTTATTATATTCAAATTCCTTCTAGATCTTCTCATATCTTCTTGGGATTTAATTTCTCTTTAACCTCTTCATGGAAATCGAACTCCTTTGGGATTTAACTTTGCTCCACTCATCTTGGGTTTATCTAGTCATCAATTTTGACTGCATATCATCTTATCCCTTATCGACAATTATCCTGGCAACTAGCTCGACATCTCCTTCATGCATTGCCCTGGCAACTGGTTCCAGCCTTGCTTTGGCAAGTGATTCTGCACACATACAAAAACACACCAAAGCAGTATCTTTTTCCACACAATTAAGCAAAATATGAAATCAAGCTTGTCCACCAAGGAAACAATGCGAACATGCATGAATGGCTAATAATACAACTAATATGAGCCTAAGTCTAGCAATAATAAGAATAAAAAGGGTGAATAAAATAGTACTTTTAGATACTTAATAGTATTCTTCCAATATCACCTTAGTATCAAGAACGACCAACAAACACGGGTCGTGTATTACCACTTTCAGAGCTATTACATTTGTTTGGCTTTATTGCTATTTTTTATCCCAAGTCTTAGAGGTATTTTTAGCCATTTTAGTATTCGAAGGTACTTCAGACACTTCGATGCCCGAAGGTGTTTCAATTATTCTAAGCCTTTCGACCCTTCCAACTATTCATTCATTTGAAGTTTCGAGGGTATATCCATCATTTTAGTTAATTTGGAAATTGGTGCCGAGGATATTTCAGACTTTTTGGTCATTAGGGTCATACCGATCAATTCAACCTTATCAGTATTTCCAGTCCTTTTTGTCATTTTAATCAATCTTTTACGCCACATTGATTAATTCAGACATACAAATAGTTTTCAGTAACTTATTTTCGGAGATTTATTCAGAATTTAAGAAAATCCAAGTACTTTACAATTTCGATGGTTTAAGCCTTATTACCATAACTTTTCATGCAAAACGAGATTTTCAGATGAATTAATTGTTTTACAAGGTCTAGAGTAGATTTCTAGATCGCTTTCATTGTCGGGGGTATTTTAGTCCTTCTTATGCCTCAAGGGCATTTTTGTCATTTCTCATCCAAGCATTCTAAGCGATAGATCTTTTATCAAGAAATAATCTAAATTGAAAGTTTTGAGGTGAATTGTTTTATCGATTATTCACTAAACTTGGATTACTTACCGATCATCAATTCCATATTCGAGTCATTCAGGTCTTATCCAAATTACTATATTTCTATCGTAATCGGTATGACTTTAAAATACTCATGCATTATTCAGTTTCATTCATGTATTAACCAATACCAACAAGTTCTGGAAAGCATGCAAAAGGTAGTAAAGTATTACCTTGAATTCTCGCTATAACGGTCAACCCTTGAAACACATTTCGATTACTTTCAAACTCAAATTCGACGTCCCTCTACATCTCGGATACAAAGATACATGAATACCTTCAATTAAACATAACCCATAATCAATCCTTAATCACATTGCCTTTAAACTGAACAATGAAATACATAAGCATGTTTGGGGTTCAAGGTTAGATTCAATGGCTTTCGGGTAAGAACTTTGTGAAACAGACTTAAGACGTCGAAAAACATAAAATAGGGGTTTTCAGAAAAGTTGACTTTTTGGTTAAAGTCAATGGTCAACGCTGACGTCAGCAGTTAAAGTCAACACCAACGTCATCAATCAATTGGGTTGACTCAGGCAGGTTGACTCACTGAGTTGACTCATATGGGTTGACTCAGATGCGGGTTGGGTCGAATGGGTCAGAAATGGTCAAACGAGTCAGGTTAGACAATCCAAGCTCTAGTCGAACTGGCTCAGTTCGAGACAAACCGGTTTGTAACCGATCGGACCGATCCAAACCGGAGAGTAATCAACACGACGGCCAGAAACCATCTTTAGGTGATGCATGCTCACCACGCGTGGCCCAGATGACCGAAAAACACAGCCGGTCGACAGAAAACAACGAAAAAGGGATGTTGAGGCTTATCACGGTGAAAAACAACTAGAAGCAAAGGAAAACCACTCGAACAACACCGAAAATTTGAGCTCTCTCTTGTTGCCTCTTCACAACGTTCTCCACGGCGAACTGCAACGATTCCAGGCGAGTGGCTAACAGGGTGTGGTCGGCTACACGCCGACGATCCAACTGATGGAAGCGGTGTCCACCATGAGTCGACGATGAGGCAAATCAGGGTTGGTGAAGCCGAACGATCTTCCATCATTTTCAGGCAAACGACGGGCTAAATCGGAGGTTGGGTGGTTGGATGTTGGTGGCGACGGGACGACGGTGACAATGATGGGGGCAATGAGTATCATATTCGAATGAGTATCATATTTGAGTAGGTAAAGGGGTCAGATTTTTATTTATTAATGGTTACCTCCAAAACACACTAGGTTATAGAAAAGCCAGGGTAAGACAAGACAAAAGATACAAGCTTACCAAGCAGGGGTTATGGTTTCAAACCTTCACATCCACATTCATCTTTTTTTTTTTATAAAAAAAGTCAGTGTTACAATAACTATAAAAATATATTACATGAAAAATATTAAACTATTTATATAGTTATATTAAGGATAACTATAAAAATATATTACATGAAGTCGGGAACTTACGTAAAATGGGCAATGATATACACTACCTTTGATTTTATATAATTGTGTACATAATATTTTTATTTGGTTCAGTTTTCACAAAGCACTAATATCATTATTAATATGATATTATTTTACGTTTATGTATTGTATGCACAAAAAATTATAAATAATTTTTTAAAAATATGTATAATTGAATAAAAATAAATATTCATGTGTTCGGTTGAATTAAAATCGACTTTTTTTGTAAATAAAAAATTCGTGTGTACGAGTACACTAAATCAAGTTCATGTATTGCATATGTGAGCAAAGTTTATGCATATTTTTATTAAAATAAAATTATAAAAAAAATATAATTATTTTATTTTTGAACAAATTTATTTATGATTTTTTATTTAAAATCAATCATTAAGGGAATTTTGAAATCTTGAAAAAATATTGAATTATTAGATGGCAAGGGGGAAAAGGAATTAAAGGGCCACAACCAACAAAGAAAAGCTAATAGTCGTACACTGGTCACTGAGTTAGGAGAGAAGAAAAAATAATTATTTTAAAATACTAAAAATAAAATTGATGGATTATTAATTGATTTAACTAGAAAATGTAAGCTTGTAAATATGGAAAGACACAGAACTTTATGTTAGGGGTGAACTTATAAAAATTTAGGAGAGATAAACTTATAAAATTTTAGAGGGTGAAAATAGATTTTTAATAGGAAATAGATAGATTTTTTTTTTAAAAAAATTTAAATCATATATGAATTTCAAATTTTTAGGGGAGATTGCCCCTCCAGTCCCCCTTTAGGTCCATCCCTGTCTGTAAAAAAACCGAACTAATACGAACGATGATATATTTATGTTCGTTCGTTTAATTTTACTGTACAAACATGAACAACTAAATGAACAAAATTTCTTATTCATGTTCGTGTTCGTTAAAAATGTAACTTGTTCGTATTCGTTCGTTAAATGACTAGCGAGCACAAATCACAACAACAATAACCACAAAATTCATTAGTATAAGCTGCAACTTCATAATTAATTTGTTCAAGTACGATAAAATCATGCATAAAGTGTAAATAAGCTACATGAAAATAATAAAATTAAAGTCTAAAAGTTTATTAAGGGTTTTTTTTAATCTATCGTGAAATAAAAGAAATAGTGAGTTGCTAGGTGAAAAATACATATATGAATAAATTCAAACAAAAATAAACAAACAGATTATTGAACATTCACGAACGTAAATAAACAAATGAGCCATTTGTTCATACTCGTTCGTTTAATAAATAAACGAACATAAATGAGCATCCCACCGAACGATTTGTTGAACATTCAGTTCGTTTACAACTCTAAAAAAAAGTATTAGTCCTTTAAACAAAGTGAAATATTTTAACTTTAAATCCTAAACATTGTGATTGATGAATACTTGGTTAGAAGGTTTCTCTTTATAATATATTTTGGAGTATTTAATTATTTGATCAATATATTAGATGTTGGTGATTATATAAGATGGAATTAAAAAATTGAAAATATATAATTTTAAATATTTGTTATTTTTACCTCGGGAAGGTCAATTGTCAAGTTCCTCGCTATCTCTGACAGTCCCGTTCTTCGCTGGGTCCCATTTTTACAGTTTTACTGACACTTTTGACGCCGTCACCTTTCTCTCTCACGCCGTTAATGTTTCTGTTATCCTGCCCTTCTTCTTCTTTTTTACCGCAACTGTTTTTCTTTTCTTTATAATGGTACCTGTTAAATTGGAAAAAATAGAGTTATTTTTTATTGATTTTGATGAGGATGGATTTTTGTTCAAATTATTTCGATACATTCTAAATTCTGGTTTGACATTTAAATTAGATGAATTTTAGATATTTTTTATTTGAGTTATTTTTAGTTTAAATTAAACGTGTTCGAACCATTTTGAATTTGGATAATCTTTTATTTTTCTAAAGGGTAAATTACACCAGTGACTACCGACTTATTTAGGGATACCTATTTTGACCATTGAACTATCGAACTCGTCAATCAGACCATCAAATTTATTAAATTTACTTATTTTGACTACCGCCGTTAAAAAACTAAAGGAGGGATGACGTGACAGTTAACAAAATTTATAGAATTACACATTTAGTCCATGTTATTTACTTATTAAATCAATTTGATCCTAATTTTATTCTAATTAAATAAATTAACCAACCAACCAAATGACGACACATGTCCCATCCATTTTTAAGTTTTAATTTATTTAATTTAATAGATTTAATCAACCAACCAGACGGTGCCGTAAAGAATAAGAAGAAATAAAATGGATGAGAGATGCACCCATAGGGATTTGATCTTGCACCAACAACATGGAAAACTAATGCTCCAACCATTGAACCATGTTCACAAATCTAATATGGGATACTAACATATTTTATTAAACAGTTACTTTGTTGGTGAAAACTAAAAGAAATTTAAAGAAGAAAGAAAAAATGGTAACAAGGGATTCAAACCTGAGACAAAGGCAAGTAATTTTAATGCCTTTACCACTATGCCAAACTACTCTTATTGATATATTCTACACACTTTTATATACATATCGTATAATGCAGTTAGGAAAAAAGTAAAGATGGTTAAAAGGGGACTCGAACCTAGATCACTCGAGATGCGTATAATCACACAAACATTCAATTTAATTTAAATCTAAAAATTATTAAATATTTGATTTAAAAATATTCGATTTAAAATATTCGAATATTTTTTCATAATTAAATTAAATCAAATATTTATTAAAATATTAAATATTTGATTTAAAAAAATATTTGATTTAAAAGAAAAGAAATTTGATTTTAAATATTAAATCAAATAATTAAAGTATTTTAAGTTTGATTTAAAATATTTGAATATTTTTTAAAATCAAATTTCTTTTCTTTTAAATCAAATATTTTTTAAGTCAAATATTTAATATTTTAACAAATATTCAATTTAATTTAAATATGAAAAAAATATTTGAATGTTTTAAATCGAATATTTAATAGTTTTTAGATTTAAATTAAATCGAATGTTGGTGTGATTATACACATCTCGAGTGATCTAGGTTCGAGTTCCCTTTCAACTATTTTTACTTCTTTTTTCCTAACTGCATTATACGATATGTATATAAAAGTGTACAGAATATATCACTAAGAGTAGTTTGGCGCAGTGGTAAAGGGATCAAAATTACTCGCCTTTATCTCAAGTTCATATCCCCCGTTATCATTCTTTCTTTCTTTTTTAAATTTCCTTTAGTTTTCACCAACAAAGTAATTGTTTAATAAAATATGTTAGTATCCCATATTAGATTTGTGAACTTGGTTCAGTGGTTGGAGCATTCGTTTTCCATGCTGTTGGTGCGGAATCAAATTCCTATGGGAGCATCTCCTATCCATTTTATTTCTTTTCATTCTTTACGTCCGATCAGATGGTGACACGTGTCACCATCTAGTTGGTTGATTAAATCTATTAAATTAAAACTTAAAAATAGATGGGATACGTGTAATCATTTGGTTGGTTGGTTAATTTTATTTAATTAAAATAAAATTAGGATCAAATTGATTTAATAAGTAAATAACAGAGACTAAATGTGTACTTTACAAATTTTCGTTAACTGTCACGTCACCATTCCGTTAATTTTTTAACGACGATGGTCAAAATAGGTCAATTTAATAAGTTTGGTGGTCTTATTAACCAAATACTTCGGTGGTCAAAATAAGTATCCCAAATACTTCGGTGGTCACTGGTGTAGTTTACCCTTTTCTAAATTTAGTTTAGATTGAGTTTACGATAAAAATCGATTTAATTCCAATTAATCATATTCCGTGTTCCATTTTAAATAAAAAAATAACATGTTTATTTTTTTATAATTGTTGGTGTCTTATTCATTAATTGATAATTTTGGATCAGGTATTGCATATGTTTATTATGAAAGTCCTTCTTAGGATGAGCCTACCACGCTCGACAAACACCACTAAGGCTGAACATCGTTGAAAACCATTAAATTGATTAATAAAGATTAAAACTCTCGAAGCCTCAACATATAATTATAAATTATTTAAAATAAAATTTCAATTAAATTATTATTCATATATCTTATATTTTTTTATTTTTTTAAATAATTGGATCAAATATTGGTTTTCGAATATTGTAAAACCAATATTTGATTTTGATATAACAACGATTTTAAAGGACTAAATTGCAAAATTAAATAAATTTTTAAGTACTCAAGAATGCTCACAAAATGACAAGAATTCGAACTTAAAATTGTTTCTAAGTCAAAAACTAAAACCCCAAATATTTTTTAAGTGTTTTTATACTCAAATAGCTAATTTGGTCCATGAGTACCGATATGCCCTTGATCGTATCGATACAAGTTTTAGCTACTAGAAAAACATTTTATGCTAAATGGCTATTGGGTACCGATACACGTATAGTCGTATCGGCACACCATTCATACTTGGGAACCAAATAATCTTTGAGTATCAGTACGGTTTTACTCTTACCGATACGGGGTGTTTAGATTTACAAAATCTTTGTATTTAATGATATAGTCGTTACCTTGTCAGTTTTATTGGAACTAACATTTTGAAAATTGGTTACACCATAACAATATACCTTTAGGCGTATCGATACAATTTTCAATGACTTTTTCCTCGGATTCTAATGAGCAAAACTGGTACACCTTTGTAAAATGAACTTCTCGTATCGATACGTCTTTCGCGTACTGATATCCCTTTGTACAACGACTCTTTCTTCTCACAGCAGGTATCGATACCGAAGCTTGAGTACAAATACCGAGGGTTGACAAACATTATTTATTGCGGGAAAATAGTCCCCAACGACTATAATTATAATCTCAGCTACCAAAACGGTTGGAAATCAATGGAGGGTATATAATCAAGTCTCCAAAGCCACATCAACAACAATTGAACAAGTTTTGAGCATTCAAGCACAAATCCAACAATCTTGAGCCTTTTAGAGTCAAATCTTTGTAACCCACTTGAGTGGTCTTTCTTGTAACCATCTTATTCAAGTTTTGGGTTTTGAATAAACTTGTAATTGGGCAAACATACACCTTTGAGAGGATTTTTCAGCTTGCTAAACATTTCTTGTAAAAGAGAGTGTTTGATCAAAGCTTTGGGTTAAAAAGCTTTGATTGTGTAAAGTGTTGCCTCCTTAGCCTAGAAAAGGGGGAAATTATTAGTGAATTTGTGAAAATCGTTAGTAGAAAGCTAATGTAGTGGATGTAGAATTTGTTACAAGGTTGAACCACTATAAATTTTTTATGTCTCATTTTTACCTTTTTATTTGTTTCCATGTATTTTTTAAATTGCCAATTCACCCCCTCTTGGCCAAATCACATTAATTGATCATTTCAACAATTGATATCAGAGCCTAACTCATTTGAAGGATTAACATCCTCTTGAGATGATCTGAAGGTGATTGAACCAAACTAGAAGTCAAGCCATGGCCTCTACTTCTAGCAACAATCTTGTAACATCCCGAAATTCGGTCTAGTCGAAAATGAGTTTCGGCAATCGAAAACCCTACATCGGAAGGTCCAAACATTGTGTTGACTTGATTGCGAGGTCAATTACATTGATGTTGGACTCTAATTGAGTCAATTCATTGTCTAAGGACCTTATTGAATGTATTGAAATCTATTTAGTGGCTAAATTATAAAAATTGAAAGTTTGAGGGCAAAATCATATAGTGTCAAGAGTTGAGGGACTAACCTTAAGATTAGCCTATCTTTAATTAAAATCACCACATACGTGGGTGATCAGAAATGGATTCCTTCACCTTAAGGAAACCTTAAGGCAATAGGAATTAAAAATAAAAGTTAAAAG
This sequence comes from Hibiscus mutabilis, assembly GCA_019671005.1. Classification (NCBI taxonomy): domain Eukaryota; kingdom Viridiplantae; phylum Streptophyta; class Magnoliopsida; order Malvales; family Malvaceae; genus Hibiscus; species Hibiscus mutabilis. Next base: position 55,075,989 of record CM033745.1, read on the forward strand.
AAAGAAATTAGAAACCTTACCGGTTACAAGGAAGTAAACACCTTAATCTCATCTCATTCCTCCAAGTAAGCACCTCCATTGTAGAGGCTAGAGAAGCTTAGTTTTCTTTGATTTATTGATATCGAATCAATGCTATTGATCGGGTAAGCTATAACCCTCAAACAATCAATGAAATCCATGGATAAATCAATCTTAATATTAAGCTGGGGTTTTGGTCATCCATGGAATTTGATGGACAATAGCTAATTTAAGCTTTGATATTGATTTTTGATCTCGTTATATTGATTTCGATATCGTATTATCGATTCTAACTAATTCCTATTGTTTAACCTAACTCAAGAATTGAATAGAGATCATCCATCATCACCGACGAAAGCTAGGAACAAGGGAATTGCTATCTGAGAGTTGTAGGAGCATCAAATTATTGAGGTGAATATAGTCAGAGCTCGTGATTAGGCTAGGTGCCTTTCCCGATTCCATTTGTCATTGAATATAGTATTTGTCAAGGAATATTGCATTGAACCACTTAGTGGATATCGTTGGTAAGTAGAGGTAAGTCATTGTATTGAATATCATACATCGATATTGTTATCATCATTGCCATTGATCATTGTCATTGATTTCTCCATCGATATAGTCAATGAATTATTGAAGCATTAGACATAGAGTATGGTCATTGCTATTGTTATCGTTATTGCCATTTTCATCTAACATTGATATCGATATAAATATTGTCATTGTAACATTGAAAGGAAGCATCGATCATTGCAATTGCCATTGAGACCATTGAACATTCCATTGTCATTGATATTGCTATAGAATATTGGCACCGAAACATTGCTTATTGATAAGAACATTGAATATTGTCATTGTTATTGAACATTGATTATTGATATTTTCACCGGTCCTTGGATTCGAAAGACATTGGATACAATTGGCATGCCATGGAATTTATGAGTTCAGTGTACGGGTGGACCACGGTCTTAGGGCTACGGCTATTAATTTGGCGAGGCATAGGGACTAAACCATTCATTGATCTGGCGAGGCGTATAGAATTTGCATATCCACTGTGTTTAATCGATTCCAAAGATTAATATCGAACTATAAACTAAATGATACAGGACATGAAACATAGCATTGATGTTATTGAGCATGAGTTGTTATATATTCCATTGTTAATCGCATGGTTTATGACTACCTCACTAGGAAAAGTATGCCTAATGCATTTCATCTCATGCATTTCAGGTTAATCGAGTTGTTGAATCGAGATTAGAAAAGTTGGAAGTTTGACAAGTCACTTTCAAGTCAAAGTAAAGTATTTTGTCTTTATAAATTCCTAGAATGGTGGCAAAGTAGTTAAACTAGTCACTTATGGCCTTTATGATATGTATGTTTTTTGCTTGTGGTGTAAAAATGCTTAAGGTTCTAAATGATCTTTTAGAATTGCTAAAAGTTGGTTAAAATGGCATAATTGGCTCAAAATGATGAAATCCTAGTAAAGAGATTCGAATGAATGTGAAATTTGACATGCTATTAGATTATGGTGTTTGAACTTTGATGGTAAATTTTTATTGCATTTGGACTTCGTTTGATGGGTTAATTTGGATAAAAACCAGCAAATTTTGTTAATACAGTGCAGAGCGTATCGATACAGGTGATGAAGTGTCGATACGACCTTGCATATTTGGTCAAGTCAGCGTTGGTCAAAAGAGGTGTATCAATACTGCACAATGTGTATCGGTACGGAAATTGGCTACTAGAATTTGGTTGTAAAAATGGTATCGACACGAGCCCAATGTGTATCGATACGAAGTCAACGTGGTCAATCTGTATCGATACGGCCCTAAGCTGTATCAATACAGGCCTGTTGATAGTGGATCTAAAATCCCTAATTTAGGCATAGTGTACCGATACGTCCATAAGTGTATCGGTATGGTGACAGGTAATTCAGTTATAAGTGTTACGAAACAGTTCTAAAATATTACATTCTGGTTACTGAATGTTTTAGATCTCAATTGAAAGGGGAATTGAACTCTGAATAGCATGAAAATTTGCACAGTGGTTGTTCATAGGCTGAATTTCATTGTAGAAACGTTAATTCTAAAAAAGGACCTTTAGAATAATGAAATTACAATTTAGCCCCTAAAGTCCATAAAAGTTTAAAATTGGTCTTGAATGGATAATCACAGTTTTGTATTGGTTTAACTAATGTCGTGGTATGGTTTTGTATTGAATGCTAAGTGTGTCAATGTTAATATATTGACCATTATAGTAATTATCGCACCAATCACCGTATTGTTCACTGGTAGCACTTTCCGACCCGGTTCTCGACTAGGCTGAGAAGGGGTGTTATAAATATCTACGAGTCTTAATCCATCACCAAACCACCTTATTTCAATGGGTATAACTATCCCTATTGGAAGAATCAAATGAGGCTTTTCATCAAATCCAATGACTACCTCCTATGGGATGTAGTGGAAGATAAATCAAGCATACCGATGAAGATAGAAGGTGACCAGTTAATTCCCAAGTCCAAGCTAGAGATGACCGATGAAGATCAGAGGAGATTACAAGTCAACAACAAAGCTATGCACGTGCTCTTTTGTGCACTTAGACTATATGAGTACTCAAAGATGTCTTCTTGTACAAGTGTAAAGGAGATATGAGACAAGCTCGAGACCACCTATGAAGGCACAAACGATGTAAAGAAGACCAAGATTAGATTTCTCAATTTGAGCTACAAGAATTTCAAAATGTTCGATTGTTTCTCCGTCATTGTCAACGGACTTAAAAAATTTAGAGAATTCATCCCGAAAGACAAGCTTATCGGAAGCTCGTCTATTCTCCTCTCGAATCATGGGATGGAAAAAGAACCTCCATCATAGAAGCCAAGGATCTCAAAACCTTGAAGCTCGATGCTCTTATGGGTTCTTTCCTCACTCATGAGATTATGAAGAAAAAGGAGAAAAGAAGAGAGAACAGAAGATAGATAAGAAAGAGGTAGAGAAGAAGAAGATGGGAATTTCTCTCAAAGCTTCACAAGAAGAGAGCGATTCTAGTGAGGAGAAAGATGAAGAAATGGCAATTCTTGCCAAAAGGTTCACCCAGTTCATGAAATCCAATCGGGGAAGAAAGTTCCATCGAAGAGGGAATTTCAAGAATAAGAACAAGGAGGAAGATAATGATCAAATTGTTTACTATGAGTGCAAGAAATCGTGACACATCAAGATTGATTGTCCCCAACTAAAGAAGAAGAGCTTCGGGAAGAAGAAGAAGCTCAAGGCTCATGTTGCTACTTGGAGTGATGAGGAATCATCCGATGAAAAGGAGCAAGAAGTGACCAACTTTTGTCTCATGGCACTTGAAGAGGATCCTAAGGTAACCTCTAACTCATCCACTTTCAATTTTACATTTGACGAGCTTCAAGAAGCTTATGATGTGTTACAAGAGGTATATGATGAGTTGGTAGTATAAGGAATTATTCTTGAAAAACAAGAAAACAATTTTGAAATTTGAAAAAACAAAACGATTCCTTATCTAAAACCAACTCAAAACTTGAAAAGAAGGTTTTGCATTTACAAACAAAACAAAATGATTTTGAAAAGAAAAATTAATATTTAAATAACCTTCTTTCTAAAGTTCATGATGATCACCAAAAGGAAGTGGGTGATCTCAAAGCTTCCTTAAACAAAGTTGGGAAAACTAGTTTTGAAAAAAAACATCTTGAAAACCCACCAATGTGATAAGGAACTTTGGTGGCTAAAAGAAAAAAAACTTCCAAAAGCCCTCTTATAGTAAGAGAATTAGGATTTTTTAGGTTCTTAAGGAACTAATCACTTCTAATAATGTGAGTGCTATTGCTTCTTGGATTCCTAAGGGAACCAAGATTTTGGGAGCTAATACTCATGGACCCAAAATGATTTGGGTACCAAAAATCAAGACTTAATCTTTGTTTGTAGGGGGAGCATTGCTACAAGGCCAAAGCTTCATGTGCAAATTCATGGTACCTTGATAGTGGATGCTCAAGACACATGACCGGTGACAAGAGTCGGTTCTTGGAGCTAAAACCAAAGAGTGGGGGAGTAGTGACTTTCAGTGACAACTCTAAAGGCCACATTGAAAGAATTGGTTCCATTGATAATCATTCTTCTATCCTTATTGATAATGTCTTATATGCCAATGGTCTTAAGCATAATCTTTTGAACATAAGCCAACTTTGTGATAAAAGTTTCAATGTGCTTTTTGATTTAAATGGTTGCAAAATTATCAACATTGAAACTAACAAAATTGTTCTTATTGGTTATCGCATAGGAAACATTCACATGTTGTATTTAGATGACATTCATATTTCAAATGCATGTTTTGTTGCTAAAGATAAACATGATTCATGGTTATGGCATATAAAACTAGGGCATGCAAGAATGAGTGTTTTGGAAAAATTGATTTCAAATAATCTTGTAAGAGGTTTGCCAAAAATATAGTTTTCATATGATAAAATTTGTGATGCTTGTGCAAAAGGCAAACACAAAAGAGATTCTTTTAAACCTATTAATGATGTTTCTACAAGTAGAGTTTTACAATTGATCCGCATGGATCTTTTTGGCCCTATAAGAACAATGAGTTTGGATGGAAAATCATATGCATTTTTCTTAGTAGATGACTACTCTAGATATACTTAGGTTTTATTTTTAAGTACCAAGGATGAGGTTTTATAAAAATTCATCACATTTTCAAAAGTCACTCAAAATGATGTTGGTCACTCTATTTCTCACATTTAGAGTGATCATGGAACCGAATTTCAAAATTTAGGTTTTGAGGATTTTTGTAATTTAAATGAGATTAGCCATAAAATTTTCGCTCCTCGTACACCTCAACAAAATGGGGTTGTTAAGAGGAAAAATCGGGCTTTAGAAGAAATGGCTAGAACCATGCTTTGTGAAAATAATTTGCCTAAGTATTTTTGGGCGGAAGCCACTAATACTTCTTGTTGTATTGTCAACAATGTAATGATTATGCATATTTTAAAGAAAACGCCTTATGAGCTTCTTAAAAACAAAAAGCCTAACATTAGCTATTTTCATCCTTTTGGATGCAAATGTTTTGTTTTAAACAATGAAAAAGACAATTTAGGAAAATTTGATGCTAAAAGTGATGAAGCAATTTTTCTTGGTTATTCTTTAAAATCTAAAGCCTATCGAGTATTTAACAAGATAACTTTAGTAGTAGAAGAGTCTGTTCATGTGGTTTTCGATGATAACCTCCTTCCGAGGAAGAATACTTGTGATGATGATGATGTAGGGATTTTTGAAGCCAATGATAGTGGACAATCATCAAAGGTAGATGGAGTTTCATCTAAAGAATAAGCACAAGATCCACCTCTAGAAGCCTTGAAGGACATGACTCTAGAGGAAAATGAGATGACCTACCCAATAAAGTTCAACTATGTCAAAGCTAGTGACATTTTGGGTGATCTATCCAAAGGAGAAACCACTAGATATTCTCTTAGAAATACATGTAATTTTATTGCATTTATCTCATGCATAGAGCTTAAAAATAGCAAAGAAGCATTAAATGATGATTATTGAATATTAGCTATACAAGAAGAGTTAAATCAATTTGAGAGAAGTCAAGTATAGACATTAGTTGACATGCCTAATAATAAATCTACCATGAGAACTAAATGAGTTTTTAGAAACAAACTACATGAGAGTGGCAACATAGTAAGGAACAAGGCTAGACTTGTTGCTCAAGGTTACACTCAAGAAGAAGGAATTGATTTTGATGAAACCTATGCACCCGTAGCTAGAATGGAAACTATTAGGATGCTTCTTGCATTTGCATGTTATCATGAATTCAAGAATTTTCAAATGGATGTGAAAAATGCTTTTCTAAATGGTTTTATAAATTAAGAAGTGTATGTAGAGCAACCACCCAATTTTGAAGATCCAAGATATCCAAACCATGATTTTAAACTTTCAAAAGCTTTATATAGTTTGAAACAAGATCTTAGAGCTTGGTATGAAAGATTGTCAAATTTTTTGATTGAAAAAGGTTTTGACAAAGGAAAGATGGATACTACACTTTTTATTAAAAGAAAAGGCAATACATACGGGTAGTTCAAATTTATGTTGATGATATTATATTTGGTTCTACTAATGAATTGCTTTGCCAAGATTTTGCTAAGTTGATGCAAGGTGGGTCTGAGATGGGCATGATGGAAGAGCTCTCATTCTTCTTGGGGATCCAAATCAAACAAATTAATGATGACATCTTCATCAATCAAGCTAAGTACATCAAAGACATGCTCAAGAAGTTTGGCTTGGAGAGACACCTCAAGCCACACCAATGAGCTCATCTGCAAAGCTTGACAAAGATGAAAGAGGTAAGTGTGTTGATTTAAAACTTTATAGATCAAATGATAGGATCTTTACTTTATCTTACCGCAAGTAGACCGGATATCCCGTTTAGTGTTTGCTTGTGTGCTAGATTTCAAGCTAGTACTAGAGAATCACACCTACAAGCCGTTAATGGAATATTTAGATACCTTAGAGACATACCTTGCTTAGGCCTTTGGTATCCTAAAGATTCTTCCTTTAGTTTGCATGCTTATTCGGATGCGAATTATGGAGGTTGTAAGATAGATAGAAAGAGTACCTCTAGTACTTATCAATTCCTATGTAGTATGCTCATATTATGGTTTTCTAAGAAGCAAAATAGTGTAGGATTATCTACCACCGAGGCAGAATATATTTTGGTCGAAAGGTGTTGTGCTTAAGTCCTTTGGATAAAGCAACAACTCTTAGATTATGGAATTGATGTAGGTACCATCCCTATAAAGTGTGACAATACTACTGTCATTTGTGTCATTAAGATTCCCATCCAACATTCTAGAACCAAGCACATAGAGATAAGATATCATTTCACTAGAGATCATGTCTTGAAAAATGATGTAATTCTAGAATACATAGACACCTTGAACCAATTAGCGGATATCTTCACCAAACCTTTAGACAAAGAACGTTTTTGGTCTCTTAGGAGAGAATTAGGGCTTACTAGCCTTTCTTGAACCATAGAGCCTTTTTGGCGTGTAAATCTTGCTTGAATTTGGTCGATTTCCATGCTTATGTGTTTTTACTCCTTTATGCATCTATCTTTGTTGCTAGGGGGAGTATGTATCTATTTTTTCTCATACATGATGATCTCATATTATATACATGCATTTCGATTCGATTAAATTCAAAAATTTGAGCTCCTTGCAGCCAAAAATGTTATTTTGGCTCAAGGGTATCAATACGGGGTATCGTGTATTGGTATGGGCATCATGAGATAGTTTCGTTACAGGCTAACCTGTATCGGTAAAAGTTGAGGATCGATATGGCTAAACACCATACCGGTACACAGTTTTAGTATGCACAAGTGGCGTATCGGTACGCGTGGCCACTGAAGTCTTTAAATGACATTAAAGAAGGGGTTTTCCTAATTTAAACCAAAGTCTAACTTTTCCTCTAAAACCCTAGACGGCTCAAGCCTATTTAAACCCTTCAAACCCTTTGATTTTCTCACAAATCTTCAAAATCTTTCAGGGGCTTTTGGTTTTAACATCAAACCCAAGTTAGCATCATCAAGCTTGTGCAAAATCATCTCCTCATTCGTCCATAATCATCATTCAAGGTATAAACTTTACTTTCTTTAAATTTTGTTTTCGTTCATATCTATATATTGTATATGCTTAAAATTTATATTTTTTGTATGTATATAACATTGTTTTCAAAGATTTTACAAAAATTCTTCCAAAACTGAAATTTTTTTGTTCGAATATAAAATTATACTTGTATATTTTTCTACATTGTTTTCAGTTTTTCTTTCACCAAAAATTCTTTTTATATTTGTATATAATTTTAAACTATACAATATAGGTTTTTATAATCCTTGATCATTAGATTGTTCATTGGATTGAATGTAATGTTTATTTATACATTGTTTTTGTGGTTTGAAATTGTTTTTCATGATTTTCTAATGGGTCCTAAGAAGAGATCAAGAAAAGAGATGGCTTCTAGTTCCAATCCTACCGAACCCAATTCTGAAAAAATGGTATAAAACCAAACTTATCCGTTCTTTTTCAAAATTGTTTTAACGAGCCTCAATATCCTCACGCTTTGGATCGTTTTAAAAAATATCAAAATTTTAGTATCTGTCATAAACGTGTGATCTCTATACCTTTCATGACTTTCAATGAATTTAATTTTTGCTATCTTAATTTAATGACTCAATGGAAGTTCATGCCCTTTTTGAATTTACCCGATATTCTCTACAAAAATCTTGTCCTTGCTTTTTACACAAATGCCCGGTGTGTTTGCAATCGTGAGAAAACCGAAGTTGTTGCTTTAGAGTCATACCTTATAGGTAAAAAGTTTTTTTAGACTCTACCATTATTGCCGATCTCTTGGTTTTGGAAGATGTTGATTTAAATGATGAGGAGAATTTTTCTAAACGTTATAGTGGCTCCGTTACCGTGCTCGATGCTCATGATCGCTTCCTTCACTTTCTCATCACTTGGTGGTTTCGGCCATCCGGTGGTAAGTGGTCTATCATACGTCAAGTTGATGACTTTTAGCTCTATTTTTTCATAAGGGTAAGCGTCCCAACCTAGCTCAAATCATATTTGTCGAGCTTGTCTTCTTCGTTCAAAATTGCCATACATCTCTTGTTACTTCATTCACCTATGGGCCCGCCTTGAGTTTTATGTTCCATAAGCTAGAGACCGGTTGCTCTTACGATATTGGCTTGCCTCTCACCGATCCCATTAATGACAAGTCTCTTCAGAAGGCAAAGTTTACTTTTTACAATGGAGAATGGATTCAGATTGCGGATCTTCTCGGTGATGTTCAACCCGAGCTCATGGTGAATTTTCAAGCCGTTTCAGAAGCTCCAGTTGCTCAACCTTCCCTTGATGCTCTCATGGCCTATCTAGATAGGAAGTTTGCTTCTTTGGACACCACCATGACCACAAGGTTTGATGCGATTGACACTCGTTTCAATTCCTTGGATGAAAGGGTAACTTTCACAGAGACTCGCCAAGCTTCTATGGACATTACCCTTACTACTTTTCATGGTGAATGGCGTGGACATTCTCTTGGTGATAATGGAATGAATTAAGAAGATGAAGATGAAGATGAAGAGGATGAAAACGATAAAGACTCTCCTTAGGCTCTTGCATCTCATACACATCATATCATTTTAGGATTTGAGTTTTATGCACCTATGGTATTTGGTGTTTTGAACTCCTATGCTTTATGTTTATTTGCTTTGGATTATGTTTTTAGGTTTAAGTTGGATTATTTTGTTTCTTTGACATTTATGTTTTGAATTTATAATATCTATGTTGTTTCGTTTAAGCTTGGAGTTATTGTTTATATCTTGCTTTATTTGTCCCATTGATTTTGATCTAACAAAAAGGGGAGAAGTAAGATTAAATTTTTCAAAGATTAAATTTTTTCAAAGATATATCTTTTAGCCTTAAAGAAATGGGGTAATTTCAAAAGTCTTAAAAATTTATTTTGGGTTTTGTTATATCAAAAAGCGGGAGATTGTAAAACCTATATTTGATTTTGATATAACAATAATTTTAAAGGACTAAATTGTAAAATTGAATAAATTTCTAAGTTCTCAAAAATGCTCACAAAATGACAAGAATTCGAACTTAAAATTGTTTCTAAGTCAAAAACTAAAACCCCAAATATTTTTAAGTGTTTTCATACTCAAATAGCCAATTTGGTCCAGGAGTACCACACCCTTGACTGTATCGATACGAGTTTTAGCTACTGAAAAAATGTTTTATGCTAAATGGCTATTGGGTACTGATACGCGTACAGCCGTATCGGTATGCCATTCATACATGGAAACCAAATAATCTTTGAGTATCAGTACGGTTTTACTCGTACAGATACGGGGTGTTCAGATTTACAAAATCTTTTTATTTAATGATATAGCCGTTACCTTGTCAGTTTTATTGGAACTAACATTTTGAAAATTGGTTATACCGTACCGATACGCCTTTAGGCGTACCGATGCAATTTTACAATGACTTTTTCCTCAGATTGTAGCGAGCAAAACTGGTACTGATGCAGTACGGGTTGTACCGGTACACCTTTGTAAAATGAACTTCCTTTACCGATACGCTTTTCCACGTACCGATACCCCTTTGTACAATGACTCTTTCTTCTTATAGCAAGTATCAATACCGAAGCCCGAGTACCGATACCGAGGGTTGGCAGGCAGCATTTATTGTGGGAAAAATGGTCTCCAACAGCTATAATTATGATCTCAGCTACCCAAACGATTGGAAATCAATGAGGGAGTATATAATCAAGTCTCCAAGGCTATATCAACAACAATTGAACAAGTCTTAAGCATTCAAGCACAAATCCAACAATCTTGAGCCTTTTAGAGTCAAATCTTTGTAACTTACTTGAGTGATCTTTCTTGTAATCATCTTATTCAAGATTTGGGTTTTGAGTGAACTTGCAATAGGGCAAACATACACATTTGAGAGAATTTTTCAGCTTGCTAAACATTTCTTGTAAAAGAGAGTGCTTGATCAAAGCTTTGGGTTAGAAAGCTTTGATTGTGTAAAGGTTTGCCTCCTTAGCCTAGAAAAGGGGAAGAAATTCTTTATGAATTTGTGAAAATCCTTAGTGGGAAGCTAAGGTAGTGGATGTAGACCTTGTTAGAAGGTTGAACCGCTATAAATTCCTTGTGTCTCATTTTTTACCTTTCCATTTGTTTCCCTTTATTTTTTAAATTGTCAATTCACCCCCCCTTGGCCAAATCACATTGATTGATCATCCCAACAAATATCAACCTTAGTCAATTTAAAAAAAATAAAAAACCCTAAACCTTAAATTCTAAACCTTAAACCCAAAAACGCAAAACCTTACACTGTAAACTATAAACCTTAAATCCTAAATTTGAACATTAGGTTTAGGGTTTCATGTCAATGGTTTAGGGTTTATACTTTAGGGCTTACAATTTAGTTTTTTTTATTTTTTATGTTGACTAAGGTTGGTATTTGATCCAATTATTTAAAAAAAGATTAAAAATATAATATATATATAGAAAATAATTTAATTGAAATTTTATTTTAAATAATTTATAATTATATGTTGAGTCCTTGAGATTTTTAATCCTTATTAATCAATTTAATGGTGTTCAGCGATATTCAGCGTTAGTGGTGTTCAGCGGTGTTCGTCGAGCGTGGTAGAATTTTTTATCATTCTTATCTAATTTGCTCCATTCACAACGTCATAATTCGATTCCCTAATATTGCTTAAGAGATTTAGTGTCTCATCTCACTAAACTAATTGCTTGTTATTAATATGTTTACCTATTAGTTATTATTTAATACAATGTTATATAAAGAAAAGAAAAATTAACGTGTTAATTATAATAATAGGTATTATTAATATGTCTAGAAAATTTTTGTAAAAAGCAAGAATTTTTTGAGTGAAAAAATTAAATGTACTTAAACCTATTTAAGCTACCATATTAAGACTTAAAGGAGTCAAACTCAAATAAAAATTATAAATAATATCTACAAAAGTCGAGTAAAAAATAGTGGTAGACCCATTAGTTAAATTCTTTACTATTTTAAATTATTTTGGTTAAAAAATAATATTTCAAATTATTTTAAAATCTCACTTTTTTTAATAGGTAAAATTACTAATTGCCAAAAGTAGATGAAGAGTAAAAAATAGTGGTAGACCTATTAGCAAGAAATTTTTGAATACAGAAAACTTCAAATTCGAATTTTACTTAAATAATACTAAACTTTTTACCACTTAAACTAACTATGTTATTTTATTTTATTTATTTAGTTTCTAGTTTGTATACTTTGATGTTTTAAGAAAAAATACCAGTTAATGTGTTCAGTCTAGTTCAATTACTGTTGTGTGGAACTGTAATATATATAATAAAACCGATTGTTGCTAATAGTTAGAAAATTAATTTTAGAGCGAATATGTTATTGTTTTACAACATTGGTTTGTTTTAAGAGTAATTTTTATATACAGTTGTAGAAACTATTTTACACAATCTATCCATTTTAAGCTTAAGTTCTAAATCTTAAAATCATAAATTTTAATATTTTGACTTTAAACTTAAATTTTAAACTCTAAATGTAGTGTATAAACCTTAAAATGAATAGATTTATGTAAAAAAAATTTAACATGATCGATTCCTATAAATAAGAGGATATTAGGCATTTAAACATGATCGATTCCTCATATCGATAAGTTCGTGTAAACTTTAATTTACACAATTTACATGGCAACTTGTGACATTTGATTTAAAATTCTATATAAGTAAAAATTGATAGAAATATTATGGAACTCAACAAGTGATCTCGATAGGAAAGATGACGATGCTTATTTTAGGAGATTCGGGCTCAGATCGCTTTGTCTGTAAAGGTGTGTGAGCATTGTCAAAAGATTAAAAATATGTATGAACAAATACTACATTGTAATCACCTTAATAAAATAAAAAAAAATTACCGCTAGATGATGGTAATCAGCTCACATATTCACGTGCATAAGAGCCTAAATTATTACAAATTCAAAGAAGTTTATGAGAGAGAAATTATCCAAAATTGGTGATGGCAACTTAGAATAATGGACAAGTTGATGTCTGGGGACCCAATCACAAATGCCTCAACAAATTTGGCTTTTTATCATTTTTCATAAGCTTCTATGCCCTTACTTGATTTGATAAATTTGTTCATTTAAATATTAGAGGGCCACACATCTTTTGTGGGGAATGCCTTGTTTCACAAGATAAGTAATTTGTTACTCTTCTGGGTATTGGAAATTTTGTTTTCATTTAAGTCCAAATTATAAGTTACTAGAAATTAAAATGGTAATGTGTTAGATCTCTTAATAGTTAAATAATAACAGATATTCAAATTTTTACGTCGTAGATTAAATAAATTGGATTAGGAGGATGGTCAATGTAATGGACATTTGCAATATCTGATCTGAATTAAGTCCATGAATCAAATATCAGTAATTATATATATAAACATACAAAATTTAAGTTAACAATTGAATCTTAAAGGATTGTTAACCTGATATTTTTAATGGTTCTTATTCCATGCAATGGTAGCGGAAAGAAAACTCCACAAACATGCCTAATTTTACTTTAAAATTTAATTCTAAATTTTTAACCTAAAACACTAAACTATAAGCTATAATATCTAAATCCTAAACCTTAAATTATAAACCACTAAATTATAAACTCTAAACTAAACCTTTAAATCATAAATCGATTTGCTTTTAGAAGACAGTTTTTCCACAGTCAATGCATGAAATATTTTGCTTTTTTAATTTATCAATCTTAACACGCACACAAAAAAGGAAGAATCCTCTTACACAATGTAAAACATTTTAAGTTTTACATATGATTTCCCCACACTACCGTTTCTGTGTATGGAATATTTTCCCAAAAAAATAAATATTTCAAAATTCATTAGTTTTTTTCCGAAAAATATGATGGCGGTGGTGGCCTCCAAGGGAAAGGGGTTGGGATCGAGGATGGACAAGGCTAAACGACAGAGTATATGGACCTCTTTGTGAAGAATATTTCGGATCGTTTACAGTGGCAGGGTGTGTGGCAATCGTATGATCGACACGGAGAGGTTGTGGGTGTGTTTATTCCAGTTAAGAAGAAGACAAGGGACGGTACCAGGTTTGACTTCATTTGAATAGGATCGTACGAGGATGTGGTGCGAGTGATTGAATGGCTAAATTATTTTTGGATGTATGGATCTCGGATACACGTGCCATTTGCACAACGAAATATTAGAAAATCGTATCGGTGGCGCAAGAGGGATTATGAGCCTCACATAAGAAATCTGCCTAAGGGATCTAAGCATAAGGGCTAAGGAATTTTGCAAGATAGGTGGGAGATAGGCCGAGAAATAGATGAGATTCAGGTTGATGTTCTTAGTACATGTGCAGTTGGTTGGTGCAAGAAGCCAATGTAGGGCTCAATAGTTTTAATTTTGTTTACGGATTTGGAGAAATGAAAGAAGTTCTTGCGTAAGGAGGGTTCACAAGCCTGGTTTGATAGAGTTGAGGCTTGGTCGGCAGAATTTTTTATTAGTTCGTGACATGTATGGTTGTCGATTTGTGGGATGCCTATGCACTCGTGGTCGATGTCTACGTTTAAAAATATGGCTGAAGCGTGGGGTAAATTTGTGCAGGTGGATAAGGTCACCTCAGAACCGTCATTGTTTGAGAGATGTCGAGTGTTAATTGAGATAGAGAAGTTTGCGCGGAAAGATGAAATATTAGATATGATGGTAGGGGGACTGCCAATCACGATACGTGTTCAAGAAATAGAATTGATGCGAAGCTCAGTTGGTAGGGAGGATAGTGATGGGGAACAATCGAGTTGTAGTGATGAATTTGAGGAAGAACGTATGTATGGGGATCAGCATGGGAATGATTTATGAGAGTCTAGCCGTGTTGTTGAGGTGAGGATAGAAGTATCGGATGAGTTGGTGGGGATGGTTGACCAGGGTGGGGAGCATCGGGATGTCAAGAAAGTTTAAGTGGGAGGGCTGGTCGAACCTTGCATGTGGATACAGGGGAAGAGATTGTTGCAGGGAGAGTTGGCGGTTGAGGGAGAGATGGATTGCGTTCAAAGAGTCATTTGGATAAGGATCAACTTCATTCAAATTATGGAGAAATTATATTATAGGCCCGACTCATCACGTCATTTATGGTCCCAACCAATAAAAAATATTCATTTCATTAAATATTTTCATATCATCTTTTTATTAAGTGAATCTTCACTTAGATTTACTGTAAATTAAATTAAAAACATTTTTTACCAATTGTAGATTCACTTGGTAAAAAGATGACATGAGAAAATTTAATAAAATAAATATTTTTTATTAGTTTGGACCATGGACGACGTGGCAAGCCGGGCCTATGATATAATTTCTCCAAATTATGACTATTTGGATGACATGGCGGTTGTAGTATTCAATCAAAACTAAAACTCTATAGTTCCTTGTAATGCGGTGTCCGATTTTGATGTCAATTTGTGCGAGGGGATTGTCGAAACGGTCGTAGTAGAAAAATCAGATATTGCAGTGTCTTCGTTTTTTCAATCAGGCGCTGCAGTCTCAAAGAGTTTGGGTAATCAGAGTCGACAAGTGAATCTGATATCGGATAGTTGTGAAGCTTCTGATCAACGTGGTATTATACAATCAGTGCGTGATTCTCGGGGGAGGCCTCGTAAGGGTACAAGGAAAGGGAGAGTCGTTGTGTCTCAATCTGCAACGGCCCGTCGTCAACAAGCTATTCAGCGAGAAGCACATGCGACGAAGAGGTTAAGTAGGTTGGGTGGAGTGAATACGTTAGGAAAGGAGGATGAGTTTATTCAGGACATCTTGAGAATTATTACTGAGTGTTAAATGTTCCATTGAGATGAGGATTTTGACATGGAATGTTCGTGGTTTGGGGAGTGCGGGTAAAAAGTAAGGGGTGCAGTATTTGATTCATAAGCAAAGTTGTGATTTGGTGATGCTTCATGAATCAAAGGTGGAGGATGTTTCGGATGATGTGGTGAGTAGATTATGGCTGTCAGTTTGTTTCCAGTTTGTGTTTGTGGCATCAATTGGAGCATTAAGTAAGATTGTTGTAATTTGGGAAGGGTCTCGTTTTCATTTGGAGTTGTAGCGATGTTTTTTTCTCGCTCGCTAAAAAAGATGTGTTTTTTTTATTGTTTGAAAATATTGTATTCCGCGTGGGATTTTATAAAACCCATATTTTATTTAAAATTGGAGTCGCCACCGGCCACTCAAGGTGGACCGGACACCGTAGAAAACCAGAGATTTCAAAATATTGGGTTCGGGAGTCGGTTACGGATGGGGAAGGATTAGCACCCCCACACCGCCCAAAATTGGTACTTTAATAATTACCGCTTTATTAATATTAAACTTTCCGAATTAAAGTGATGATTAAATTAAAATTTGGTTATAAGTGCGAGTAAATTTTAAAGGCCCCGTTATTCGAGAGTAAACGTCCAACCACTATCACTACGCCTGATACTGGCCCCGTTTACGCTCGAATAAAAGGGCACCGCATTGACAAAATATATGTTCGTTATGCAAAGTTAAAAAACATGGCAAATATAAATGAATACACTGTGATAAAAATATGAATAAATACTAACATAATAAATACTAATATAACATAAATAAAATCTTGATCTAAAACATACATACATAACTATTAATTTAACACATAAATAAAAACATATCTAACATAAATTAGATACTAGTCTAAATATATACATACATAAATATTAATCTAACTTATAAATAAAAACATATCTAACATAAATAAAATACTAATCTAAATATATACATACATAAATATTAATCTAACTTATAAATAAAAACATATCTAACATAAATAAAATACTAGTCTAAAATATAAATTTAAAACATACTAATCTAAAATATAGATAAACATACGAATTAAAAACACAATTTAAATTAACTACTACTTCATTAAAATATAAAAATTACAACATAAATAAAAAGGAAAGAAAATATACCTAACTAGGAGTTCAAGCAGCGAACTCTCGATTGGACTCCACCGAGATCTACCACGACCTCTCCAAAAATATTAACTAGATCGGACCTAAAATAGGACCCCGATCAGGCCGGTTAAGACCGAGGATATTACCGGTCTGGGCTAGCCGAATTGGCTGCCGCCGATTCCAATTGCAATTTTGCAATTGCTCTGCGCATTTGCAATTGCAATTTCCAATTGCTTTTTCTCCTCAAATCCCATTTGCAATCCTCTATTTATAGAGGATTGGGGAGGCATGGGTGACTTGGGACCACCTAAACCACTCTTTTATTATTATTTTTTTTTCTTTTTTTTATATTAATTTTATTATTATTATTTATATATATTATTACAACAATACTAAAAATATTAAAAACCCGTACAAAAATGAGTGATTACAGTTGCCCCTCTTTGCTTGTTCTTGTGAAACGAGAACAAAGCAAAGATCAAAAGTACTCATTTTTGTCTTATTTGGCTAAACTTCTCTCCCTTTTGACGCGTCTTCTTTCTTTGGTAGATCTTTATTCTCTTCAGCGCATGTATTCTTTCTTGTTTTGGTTGATCCACATTGTCACTCTTGGGAAGCAAAGCCTTCAAAATGGGGGTTGTTTGTTGGGGAAGCCATACCGAGTTCTACTTGATATATTATTGGTAATAAGCTAATACCTAAATAGATTTCGACCCAGCTACAACACCGACGAAGAGACAGAGTCTACAAAATTCGATCCAGCTGCAACACTGACGAGGATGCAAGACCGATAGGTGAAAGTTCTGATGTCTGATCCAGCTACAACTCTGACGAAGAGGCAAGATCAGAAAACTGGCAATTTTTCTCTTTTTTTTTCTCTCTCTCTCTTTTTTGTTTCCTTTTTCTCTTTTTTCATATTTTTTTCATATTTTTTCTTTTTTCTCTCTTTTTTTTGTTTTGTTTTTTTTTCTCATTTTTCTCTCTTTTTTTCTTTTTGATTTTTTCTTACAACATTGCTAAAACTTGAAAGTTGGTGAATTTTGACCAAGCTACAACACCGACGAAGAGGCATGATCTAAAGTTAGTAATGTTGATCCGGCTACAACACCAAGCGAAGAGGCGGGATCAAGAGTTAGTGAATTTGGTCTAGCTACAACAAGCGAAGAGGCAAGACCGGAAGTTAGTGAATTAGGTTCAGCTACAACACCGACGAAGAGGCATAACCGAAAGTTAGATTTGACCAAGCTACAACACCGAGCGAAGAGGCAAGGTCGAAGATTTGATCCGCTACGACACCGCGAAGAGGCGAGGATCGGATAGTTGTTCCTTTTTGTGATCAAGCTACGACTCGGCGAAGAGGCATGATCGTAATTTGGTTGAAAGCTCATTTTTCATTTTTTGATTTTTTCCTTCTTTTTTTTTTTTTTTTTTTCTTCTTTTTTCCTTTTTTTTTCTTTTTCTTTTTCTTGATTTTTCCTTTTTCTTTTTTTCTTGATTTTTTTTTTTTTTTTTTCTTTTTTTTTCTTTTTTTTTTTTTCTTGATTTTTTCTTTTTTTTTTTTTTTTTTTTGAGATACAACATTGATACAACTAGAAAGTTAGTGAATTTTGACCAAGCTACAACACCGACGAGGAGGCATGGTCTAAAGTTAGTAATGTTGATCCGGCTACAACACAAGCGAAGAGGCGGGATCAAGAGTTAGTGAATTTGGTCTAGCTACAACACAAGCGAAGAGGCAAGACCGGAAGTTAGTGAATTTGGTTCAGCTACAACAACACCGCGAGGAGGCAGCGAGCCGTGATTAAATTTGACCAAGCTACAACACCGACGAGGAGGCAAGGTCGGGGATTTGATCCAGCTACGACAAGCGAAGAAGCGGGATCGGATAGTTTTCTTCTTCTTATTTTTTTCTTTTTTTTTCCTTTTTTCATTTCTTTTCTTTTCTTCTTCTTTTCAATTTTCTCTTTTTTTTTGATTTTTTTCTTCTTTTTCCTTTTTTTTTTTTTTTTTTTTTTTTTTTTTTTTTTTTTTTTTTTTTTCTATTTTTCTATTTTCTCTTTTTCTCTTCTTTTTTATATTTTCTTTTTTTTCTTTCTTTTTTACTACCATTAAGATAAAAGGTAAACTCCGAGTAAAATTTAGGTCTAGCTGCAATACTGTCGAAGAGGCAAGACCTGGATAGGATTTGATCTGCTACACCACTGCCGGAGAGACTAGATCAGCAAAACGTGAAATCCATTACACCACCAACGGAGAGATAGGATCTGGATGGAAATTTTGATCTGCAACACCACCGACGGAGGCAAGATCTTCATTAAGTTGGCGTACCACCACTGACGGAGGCATGATTTGCAAGATGTTGGGTGACTGCGCCACTGACAGCGAGATATTTTTTTTGAAAAAATTGCCCGGCTTTTCTATCGACAGAGGGCATGATCTAAAAAAATTTGTTGGCATTCGTCACACCATTGTCGGAGGAATCAAATCCTACAAAAGAACAAACATTAGTCAGTAATTGTCAAAGATTTTGTCACTGATACCTTTTATTTTGGGTGTTTCCATCTTCTTCGTGTTTGGCCTCTTTCAATACTAGTGTTGGCCTTCTTGTCATTGCCCCTATGTCGAGGGTACTCGGTCTTTTTCCTAGACCTGTTATGTACAAGCAAGATTGCATGAATGTATCTAATTTTATGTCTAAATGCATGTGTCTACCCTAAATGCATGGTGATTTTGGTGTATGCATTTAATCTAAATGTATGACGTTTGCAACAATGGTTTAATGCAAGATGAATGCAATCTAAATGCATGAATGTGATATGATTTTTTTTCCTCAAAGGGATGCCCCTGACTCCTCACTTTGGTCCCGTCGGGATCTTGTTTTTTTTTTTTGTATGTGCCCCAACCTTGTATCGGGTTGACTTTTATCCGAGTTGATGCCCCAAAATTTTGTTCATTACATGACATCATTTGACATTGTTCTTGAATTTGACACTTTGAGTGTGGATTCTGTTGCCCCTTAGGTTGGGTTTATAAATTGTGTTGGTTCATGGTAGCTTATTATTTTTGATTGGGTACAATTTTGCAGACTGTGGTCAAAGATGCAAGAGTTTGACTCGGCAATGAAGGCTGGACCTTGGCAAAGAATGCCCCTGGACTGGGACCTTGTTAGAGGCACATTATTTGTAAAAGATGTGTGGGTGCTTTTGGACATGCCCCAAGACCAAACTTTTATAAGAGGCTTTGTAAGGTGCTAGATCGACCATCTTCGTTGTATTTAATGTGGCAACCCGAGGATTAGTTTTATTATTCTGAAAGTGAATGCATGCAAAATGTGTCCTAAATCGATGCAATGCAAAATTAAGATTGTGATGATGTTGTGCAATGATGCATGTGAGCTCAGTGCGATGAGAATAAAATAAAACGAGTTAGTACCAAATAAAATGATTAAATAAAACAAATGATAAATATAACAAAAATAGAGTAATAAAAACTGTACATAAACAAGAAACAAGGCACCAGAGCCTAAATAGGGTGACCACTAATCGGACAGAGTTTCACATGGCTCTAAAGGGTTAGCTCATACGGCTCACTATATGCAGTTTTGGTGCTAAGAGGTACCCGAATTGTCCTTGCTGTCCTCTACTAAGAGTAGCAAGGCCCCCGGTCATCACCCATTATAGGCTCCTTTCAACCAGGTTCAATTCAGGGGGACCCATTCCCTTATACCCATACGAAGGAACGATATCCTCACGAAAGTATAAGGTACTCGAGCCCCGAAGGTACTTGCTAGGCCCATACGGGAGAACGATATCTCCACGAAAGCATTAGCGTTTTTCCCCCACTTAAAAAAACGGGTTTATATGTCATATTTTAAATGCGTTAAAATAAACGCGCAATTATAACCGAATGTTACTTTAATAGTCACTTTAATCCAAAATTTTCAATATTAGTAAAGCGGTAATTATTTGAAAAAGCTCGACTCTCATTTGTTTTTTAAAAAACAAAAATCCCCAGCGGAGTCGCCATCTGTAGCGATGTTTTTTTCTCGCTCGCTAAAAAAGATGTGTTTTTTTTATTGTTTGAAAATATTGTATTCCGCGTGGGATTTTATAAAACCCATATTTTATTTAAAATTGGAGTCGCCACCGGCCACTCAAGGTGGACCGGACACCGTAGAAAACCAGAGATTTCAAAATATTGGGTTCGGGAGTCGGTTACGGATGGGGAAGGATTAGCACCCCCACACCGCCCAAAATTGGTACTTTAATAATTACCGCTTTATTAATATTAAACTTTCCGAATTAAAGTGATGATTAAATTAAAATTTGGTTATAAGTGCGAGTAAATTTTAAAGGCCCCGTTATTCGAGAGTAAACGTCCAACCACTATCACTACGCTCGTCATCGCCCGTTTACGCTCGAATAAAAGGGCACCACATTGACAAAATATATGTTCGTTATGCAAAGTTAAAAAACATGGCAAATATAAATGAATACACTGTGATAAAAATATGAATAAATACTAACATAATAAATACTAATATAACATAAATAAAGTACTGATCTAAAACATACATACATAACTATTAATTTAACACATAAATAAAAACATATCTAACATAAATTAGATATACTAGTCTAAATATATACATACATAAATATTAATCTAACTTATAAATAAAAACATATCTAACATAAATAAAATACTAATCTAAATATATACATACATAAATATTAATCTAACTTATAAATAAAAACATATCTAACATAAATAAAATACTAGTCTAAAATATAAATTTAAAACATACTAATCTAAAATATAGATAAACATACGAATTAAAAACACAATTTAAATTAACTACTACTTCATTAAAATATAAAAATTACAACATAAATAAAAAGGAAAGAAAATATACCTAACTAGGAGTTCGAACGACGAACTCTGACTGGACTCCACCGAGATCTACCACGACCTCTCCAAAAATATTAACTAGATCGGACCTAAAATAGGACCCCGATCGAACCGGTTAAGACCGAGGATATTACCCGGTCCTGGGCTAGCCGAATTGGCCTGCCGCCGATTCCAATTGCAATTTTTGCAATTGCTCTGCAATTTGCAATTGCAATTTCCAATTGCTTTTTTCTCCTCAAATCCCCGCTGCAATCCTCTATTTATAGGGGATTGGGGGAGGCATGTGGGTGACGGGGACCACCCTAAACCACTCTTTTTTTATTATTTTTTTTGCTTTTTTTTTATATTATTTTTATTATTATTATTTATATATATTATTACAACAATACTAAAAATATTAAAAACCCGTACAAAAATGAGTGATTACAGGAGTCTGTGGTAAGTTATCGACATTGGGTGGCTATAAAGGGGTGTTGGGCACAAGATGGTGGAGCGAGTGGCTTTGTCACGATCTATGCTCCATAGGCAGTGGCTGATCAGGTTCATATTGATACGAGCAGAAGGGTACTTTTGACAAGGTGTGACTACACTTTATTACTGATGTGAGACTGATATTATTTACAAGCGTTGGGAGCTTTTTGATCAAAGAGAATTCATTCAACCAAGCAAAGGTGGGCCAAAATGGCACCATACAACCAAAGCAAGCAAGGCGAGCATACAACCACAAGAAACTGCAACAAGACCCAACAGAGCGTGGGTAGGAACGTCGAACAACAGGTCGAAAACACAAAGAAACAAACAACAACTCGAAGGGAATGAAAACAACAACCACAAAAATATAAAAACCTACACAAGATCCTGGAATAGAAACTCAAACTACATTCATGCGAGAGCTCCATCCGGAGGCAGGCTCCATCTTCCTTCAAAGAAAAGGGCCTTGTTATCACAGACGATATTTGAAGCAAACCAGTCTTGATAAGGTAACAGGCCACAACATTAGCAACCATAGCAAGGTCTATAAGTGGATGGAAACCTAGAGTGAAAATGAAGCCAATCTTGTAAAACCCGCAACACGACCTTAGATCGAACATAATCAGGATGAGGCAGATGATCCAAGGGGAAGGAAAAGCCCCTAGCGCTATCAATCGAACCTTCCAACCATGATATTATTTACAAGCGTCGAGAGTTTGTTCCTTGTTTATGTGTGATGTTTAATTGTGTATTTTTAAAACAAATATAATGATTTGTCATGCAATATAAAAATATAAATTGATATACAAAAATAATGACTTATGTCGCATGACAAAAACAAATAAAATATAATTATTTTTAAAAAAGAATTTTTAATAATATTTTATATTTTGGCATAAAGTCAAAAGTAGCCCCAACGTTTGACCTTTCGGTCATTTTACCCCCTATCCTTTTTTTGGTCCAGACAACCTCCCAACGTTTTAATTTTGTGCAATTCCTACCCTGGTTGGATGGAAACCGTCAATTAACAGACGTTGACCGTCTATGGCTGACATGGACTCCACACATGGCTTACGGGGATGATGTGGCACTGCCACGTGTCGTGTGACGTTGCACCGATGCCACATAAGAAAAAAATAATGACTTTTTTAAAAAATATTTTTTTCATAAATTACAGCCACTATGAAGATGACACGTGGCACCCTCCCAATGGCTTGATTTTGAACAAATGAAAATAATGTTGCTGGGGACTCAAACTTGGGTGATAGGGAATGAAGGGCATTCCCCAAACTTTTAGGCCAAATTGTTCATTTGGTATCTATCTTCGCATATAATTTACTTAGTCTGTTTTGAGAATTATTATTTATTCATTCCCCCAAACCATCATGCCAAATCGTTCGATCAGGTCAATAATCCAGGAGTGACATCACACCAGAAACAAACAAAGAAACTACAATAAAAGAGCAAAGAATCCATGAACCTACTAATCTACTGAACTTACTAATCTACTGAAACAAACAAAGAAACTACAAAATTTATCCATTCATACAAAATATTTCTTTATAGTGTTGTATTCACATGGAAATCAATCCATGAACTTACTAATCTACTGAAATAAGGATTTTAAAATCAAAAACCCTAATTATTTTAAAGTAATTTATTTTTACAATTTCTAAATGAACAACATTAAAGAAATTCTAAACTAATCAATGAACTCAAATCTTTCAAAAAAAAACTAAACAAATGTTCGACCACAACATTTACCTTCGATCGACCTTTATCTTGCTATAAGAACAGATTTTTCTCCTCGATTCAAGATGCTCCTTTGTAGAAAATAGATAAGAAATTTGTTTTTGAATTCAAATGCTATTCTTCTCTGTTGATTCAATTTCAAGAAGAAATTTAGGAATTTTTTTTATTTAGGGATTTTTCTCGATTTGAAATTTTTTCAGCTATGGATGTTTTTGCTTTGGGGAATAATGAGTTACCCTTTGTTTTTTACCCCGTGTTTTATTTTTTCTTCATTTTAATTAATTAATGAATAATAATTCTCAAAACAGACTAAGTAAATTATTTGCGAAGACATATACCAAATGAATAATGTAGCCTGATGGTTTGGGGAATGCCTTTCATTCCCTACAACCTGGGTTTGAGTCCCCCTAGCAACATTATTTTCATTTGTTCAAAATCAAGCCACATGCGGTCAATGTTTGTTGACTGACGATTTCCATCTAACTAGGGTGAAAATTGTACAAAATTAAAATGTTGGGAGGTTGTTTGGACAAAAAAAGAATAGGAGTAAAGTGACCAAAAGGTCAAACGTTGGGGATACTTTTAACTTTATGTCTTATATTTTTATAAATTTTTTAACCACGTGTCACTACCAAAATGTGAAAAATGACATTCTCTTCGAATGCCGTGGTGGGGTGAAAGTATAATCGGTAAAAAAAAGTTAGGAGTCAAAATTAGTAAAAAGAATAATTTATGGGCGAAAGTTAACACAGACATACTTTTGAGGGTGATTTTAAAATTAAGCCAAAAAGAAACCAACAAAATCAACTAGAACACCATCTATTAAATTTGATTCCTCTAACATTGGAGCAGCTAACATACACATCTTCTGGTGGTCACAAAAACAAACAACATGCGCATCAGGTTTGGAAGGGACAGAATTGCTCTAACCAAACTGAGAATAATGTAAATGTATTTTATATATAATTATCAGTATTTGATTCATTAGTTAATTAGTTTAGATCAATTATTTTAGAGACTTGTTGTAGAATGATCCATTCACAGTGTCAGAATTTAGAACTTCAATCTTACTTAAGAGTTATGACATATGTATTGAGGTCATAGAAGGGGCATGAGCCCCTCTCAAATTTTTTTGTTTAATAAATTTTTTATAACCATCAGTATGTAACTCATTGTGTGGTTAATCTGGATTAGGTACTTCAGAGGCCCATTATGGTTGTTGGTTGTCTAATGACAATTTTAGTTTCTATTCATATGAATACTTGTTAAATTAAGTCTTGTCTAGGGAGTGCTAATTGAGTTGAGCAACTCGCAAACAGTTCAAGCTCAACTCGATATCTTAGAAAGTCGAGTCGAGAAAGACCCAACTCGACTCGATAAGTTCACGAGCAACTCATTATTCATTTTTATATGACTTTTTGGTGGCTACTTTAAAAAATTATATTCCAAGAAGTTTAAATATTACTTGAAAACTCTAAAAAATTTAGTGACTTGCTAGGTAATTTATCCGTAAAATATTTAGTTTCAAATATTCAACACATTTTTTTTCATAATTCAAAAAGTTAATTTGTATTAATAAGAAATTGAATTATACTAATTACTCTTCCCTCCTTTTTATTAAAGTCTTTTTTTTCTATTATTATTATTATTATTATTATTATTATATGTATAAAAGTGGAAAAGGGAAAATGTTCACTTACCATATAAAAAATACGATTAAAAGTTAAAAACTCAAAATCTTTAAGGTCTTATATCATTTGTTATTGATCGAAGATTGTTGAGAAACTAAAAAGTCTTACACTTGAATATAGACTTCATCTCTAACTCGGTCATGATATATTCATTTATTTATCTCCACATCTTCACGTTTTTTCTTGAATTTGTATGTTTATATTAAAATCTAATAATATCACTAGATTTTATCTATAGTTAAAAAAAGATAAAAAATTTAGAGAGCTTAACGAGCAACGAGATTTTTGAACGAGCATGAGTCGAGCAAAATTTTATGGAGCTTAATGAGCAACGAGTTGAGCAACAAGATTTTTTAATGAGCACGATTCAAATGCTACTCAATTCGTGATCGACTCGCTCGATATACAGAACTAGTCTTGCCCCCCCCTCAATAAGTATTATCCATATTAATTTTGAAGTTAGACGACTTTGTCCCTCATATTTAGAGGTGGCAATCAGATTGTTCGGATCAGGTTGCTTTCGGTTTAAGTTCGATTTGGATTTAGTTCGAGCATATGTTATTTCGAGTCGGGTCAGGTATCGAGTCGAGAAAATATCATATCAGTTAATTTTGGGTCGGATCAATATCAGATTGGTTAGTTTTCGGTTCGGGTCAGTATAAGATCAATTGCTTTTTCGGGCCGGGTCAATATCAAATCGATCGATTTTCCATCCAAGTCAATAAATAAAGATAGTCTTTTAAAGGAAAACATATATTAAACCATTATATTATCACTAAAGGTGGTTGTTGATTAGTAATATAATACAAAAGGGGAATAAAATATACATATTTAAGCAAATTAAATTCATGTTACTTTCGGTTCAAGTTACTTTCGGTTCTGGTTAATTTCAGTTTCAGTTCGGGTTGATTTTCGATTCAACTAAAATTCAATTCAATTTTGTTTCGATTTGATTTGCTTAGAGTAAGGGCAAGCTTAGACCATCATGTTTAGTCCATTATCGAGTCTTGGATCTTGAATCAAGTTTATCATGTTGCTCCTGTTGTCTAATCTTAATTATGTTTATGTTTAAAAGAGTTAACGACTTATCCCATTAGATCATCACGTAGTTGATAAAACAATGTAAATATTACTATCACATTTCAGTATAAGATTCTACGCATTCATGTTAGTTTTTCTTCTCTTTCATAAATAATAATTTATGTTATATTTATTTTACAGAATCAAAAAGTAAACAACAACAACAACAATAATAATAATAATAATAATAATATAAAATGTAGAAACCAAATGAAGGGCAAAGTGGGAAAGTCTAAAAACCTTGCTTAAAATGCGACTAAAATGCTTGGATAAAAAGCTACGCAAATTCTTATATTATAATTTAAATTCGTACTATTTGAATAAGAATTTGGGTAAATTATAAAAATTTGTATAAAAAATTATATAAAATCGCCTCATTTTAACCGCACCGTAAGGGTAGCACACTATAAGGATGCCTCACTTTAGAACTACCCGGTGGCAAAAGTACAGTAAATATAGATAGGAGTAAGGTGGAGCCGACAATCACATGTAAAGCGTTTCTGCATGAAAGTCCTTCCAACAGAATCACTTCCCGATCACGTGCCCATTCATTTAATGTTTTCTATTATTAATATTATTATTCTAATTTTATTCTATTTATTACTTGTAATAATGGTCCCGCGGCGAGCTTGACGCAAAAATTATTTCGGGTTTTAGTGGGAGTCGTCACCAATATTTTAATTT
This sequence comes from Hibiscus mutabilis, assembly GCA_019671005.1. Classification (NCBI taxonomy): domain Eukaryota; kingdom Viridiplantae; phylum Streptophyta; class Magnoliopsida; order Malvales; family Malvaceae; genus Hibiscus; species Hibiscus mutabilis. The sequence goes on from CM033745.1 coordinate 55,103,186, forward strand.
AGATGAGATTTGATCACTTAAAAATTTAGTTATTTTAATAAAACGTATTTTTGTCATTTTTACTAAAATAACGAGTTTTGGTTTGTAAAAACTAGAAAATAGCTTCGGGAGTCGGTTACGTGTAGGGAAAGGTGAGCACCCTCACAACGCCAAAAAATTGATACCTAATTGATTACAAATTGTTTTAATGATAGAAATTATGAATTCGAATTTAATTTAGAAATTTGTGATCCCTGAATGCATGAATTTTATCATAAAATGTATCTAAAATAATACTCCTTTATACGAGACTAAAGAGAAACTTACGCCCCTTTAAGTTCGAGACATAATTTTTGCGAGACCCCAATTAAAGGATTATCATTTTAAACACTATGATTTAGGATTAAAAGGAAAAAAAATATATTAGAAATTAACGGGAAAGCGGCACCCCTTTAAGTTCGAGGCACGCTTTTCACGATAATTCCTAATAAAGAAAATCATTTTGATTAAAAATTCAATTAAAAATGAATGCGGGATACGTATAATATATGTAATACATATATTTTAATAATAAGTAAATAATGTATAATAGTAATAATAATGTAAATATAACAAAAAAGATGCATAAAATAAAAGAACAATGACCAAATTTGAATAAAACAAGAATTAAAAGGCATTACGCGAAGGATACAGAAATGAAGGGACGAAATATGTAATTTCCCCATTCATCAAATGACGCGGATCCTTTCTCATGGGTCGAGTCTACACGCGGGTAAAGTAGGGGCAAAACGACGTCATTTTAACACCCCTTAAATACAAGTTTCAGCCCTAGAAATTTCATTTGCATCTGATATTCTAAAAAATCTAACAACTCTCTCATGCATTCTCCTTCGTCTCTCTGTCTCCCAGGTGCCGATCGATCGTCTACCTCGCTTCGCCGTGGGCCGTCGTTCACTAGCGACGGAGAAACGCCGCGAATGGTAGCCGGAGCTCATGCTGGTGATGGGTTTGGTTCGGTTTCGGTTCCTAAAATCAAATCTTTTCCTATTTTCTTAGATCTGGGAAAACCGAAAAGTTTTTATATATTTTTACCTTTTTGATATGTTTTTCTTCGGTTTCTTGTCATTTTTTTGTGTTTTCGGTCTCAGTTTTCCAGTTTTTAATCTCTCTCTTTGTTGTCGATTTAACCCTTTATATAGGGCTCTCATATTTGGGTGATATGGAAAGCGAGGACAGGTGGCGGCAGGCGAGCTCGGGCTTTGGGCGGTGGCTGCTTCAGATAAGGACGTGGGGGATGAAAAAAGGGTAAGGGCGGTGACTGTAGAATGGGTAATCATTTGGGGTTGTTATTTTTTAAGGGTTTATCAAGCTTGTCGGCAAAGGCTTATGGCCGGTGGTGGCGGAGTGGCTTGGATGGCGGCGACAGTTGGGTTGAAGGCGGCAGTGGTTAGATCTTAGGATTAGGGTTGGGTTTTTTAGGTTTAGGTTAAGTGGGTTATTGGGATTGGTTATTGGGTCGAGTATGTAATTGGGTTATGGGTTATCTGGGTTTAATGGGTGTATTTGGGTTATAATATATGTAATGGGCTTGAGTGGCCTGGACTAAATGAGTTACTATAACTGCCCCTCTTTTCTTATTATTGTATAATGGCAATGAAGCAAAGACAAAAAAGGAACCCATTTTGTTCGGTCTAGTTGGGCTTCTTCTTTCTCGGCATGGCTCTTATTCTTTCGCTTCACTTGATCTACTCGGCCGCTCTTGTAGGCAAAATTTTCAAAATGGGGTGATCTATTGGGAAGATAAAATCCTCAAACTATGATGACCTGTTGGGGAGAAAAATGAGTTTGGCTTGCTACGACTTTGATGATGACACAATACCCGAAGAAAATTCGACATAGCTGCAACATTGACGAAGAAGCAAGGTCTGCAAAACTTGATCTAGTTGTAACACTGACGAGGAGACAGGATAGAATGATGAAGGTTCTGATGTTTGGTCTCACTGCAACACTGACGATAAGGTCGGATCCTAACAAAATTTTTCTTTTTTTTCTTTTTCTCTCATTTTCCTCTTTTTTATTTTTTTTTATTTTTTTAAAGGATGGTTTATCTACTCTGTAAATTGGGGGTGTTCTACCCTACTACTAGCAAGGAGGTGAAATCTAAAAGAAGTTTATCTGCTACAAAACTAATGAAGAGGCATGATCTGAAGAATGGAGTTTGATCTGCTACAACTCTGACGAAGTGGCGTGATCTGGAGAAGAAAGTTTGATCCGCTACAACTCTGATGAAGTGACATGATTTGGAAAAGGAAGTTTGATCCACTACAACTCTGACGAAGTGGAGTGATCTGGAGAAGAGAGTTTGATCCGCAACAACTCTGACGAAGTGGCATGATTTGGAGAAGAAAGTTTGATCTGCAACAACACTGGCGAAGTGGCATGATCTAGAGAAGAAAGTTTGATCCGCAACAACTCTGACGAAATGACATAATCTAGATAAGAAAGTTTGATATGCAACAACTCTGACGAAGTGGCATAATCTGGAGAAGAAATTTTGATCCGCAACAACTTTGACGAAGTGGCATGATCTGGAGAAGAAAGTTTGATCCGCAACAACTCTGACAAAGTGGCATGATATGGAGAAGAAAGTTTGATCCGCAACAACTCTGACGAAGTGGCATGATCTGGAGAAGAAATATTGATCCACAACAACTCTGACGAAGTGGCATGATTTGGAGAAGAAAATTTGATCCGCTACAACTCTGACGAAGTGGCATGATCTGAAGAATAAAGTTTGATCCGTAACAACTTTGACGAAGTGGCATGATTTGGAGAAGAAAATTTGATCCGCTACAACTCTGACAAAGTGGCATGATCTGAAGAGAGTTTTGATCAAGCTTCTACTCTAACATAGAGGCGTGATCTGAAGAGAGCTTTGGTTTTCTTTTTTTGGATTTTTTGATTTTTCATTCTTTTCCTTTTTTGTTATTTTTGGATTTTTTGCTTTTCTCTTTGATTTTGATTTTTTATAAGTCTGAAGATGAGATTCGAAAGAAGATTTAGTCTAGTCGCACCATCCACAATGTTGCGTGTTTTGAGTGCTACGCAAATGGTGCAAGTGAACACGTCGCAAGTAATAAATGATAAGTATCGAGTATCATCTCCTCAGGGACTGGCTTGGGCCACTTTGCTTAAGTTGCTACACTGTAAAAGAAATAATAGTGAAGGTGATAAATTTCAAGTAAAATAAACTAAACAAAATAAAGTAAATAGAAAAGAGTAATTGATTTAAGAGAGTGGGCCGGTTTATCGTGATTAGTTGTATGATGTCCGAATGGATTGTCTTGGCAATTTATTGTTGAGGTAACTTAATTGCCGTGGCAACTAGGACAAGCTGACTTGCCGTGGCAAGTTAATATGTCGCGGCAACTAGGACTAGTTTTATTGCCGTGGAAACTGGGTTCATTCCTTCAAAGCTCGAGGAAGCGTTATTCAATGTCTTCTTGTTATCCCTAACCTGAAGAACTGGTTAATTGTGCATGCCTTGGTGATACATCTCTACTTTAACCTTGGGTGAACAAAAAACGATCTTGCTCCTTTTAGCCGTTAAAATCCAATCCTTATTCATAAGGTGGATTAATCTTCACCAACGATCGTTCGAATGAAGATCATGCCCATTCATTTCTTGAAAATAACTCACCCGAGTCTAGATAAATGGATGAATTCCCAAGACCCTTTCCCAATTCACTCGAAATAAAAATAAGAACCAAGAATGAACAAACTTTGAATTAAATTGCAATCAAGAACCTAAACAATCTAAATGTTTATCAAAACTACAAACCCAAATAACCCCAGCCAATTTACATTAGTTTATGGCTGGGTAAAGAATAAATAACAAGGAAAGTAACCCAGACATGGTGGGATTTGAAAATAGAAATAAACTGGAGATGAAACTTTTTTGGTGCTTGAATCCCTTTGGCTCGATCTCCTTCAAAAATCGACTCCTCTCGTTTTTGTGTTGTTGATGCGATCTCATTTTATAGATGAAGAATAATTCAAGTTGAATTGTCATTTGAAGACTTAGCCCCTTATCTTTATCTTATTGGTGTGATCAGCTCTTGTTTCAAATCAGGAAGAGTCCACGTTGATCTCTTATTGGAAGAGGAAGAGTTTGATTTGATCTATTCTTTTAATTGTGCTAATGCGATTGGATTGATAAAGGAGGAGTAAAGTCCAATTGAAATTAAATCTGGTGGAATTTTATCTCTAGCTAATTTTGCGTTGGAATTTAAATCTGGGAATTATCCTTGCATTTTTGGATTTATCCTGAATTGAGCAGAATTATCCAGAAATTATCTAGGTATGTCACAACAATCTGGCTCGGCAAGACCTTCAGAAATGTCCCTACATGCCATGTCAGCTCCTTCAGAAATGATCATTACTTGCCATGGCAATCTGAGCTTGCCACAGAAATCCTATCATGCATGAAATAGAGCACACCAGCAGAGAATTTTCCACAAAACCCAACAAAATGTAATACCAAGATCATTAACCAAGGAAACTAGGAAACTATGCATGAGTTCCTAGAAAATATGACTCGCTACATCATCAATGGCAAAGCGAGATCTGGAGAATGTGGGATATGCTACATCATGGCGGGGAATCACGACCCTCTTAGGCTTTGATCATCTTGTCTTTTCTCCTAAAAGGGCATAGAACTCTCTAATCGTTCTTTTATTCTACTTTTTTGGGTAAGTAAACTAGATTATCTGTTCCATTGCATCCTCAGGGCGATGCGACCTGCTTGTTGTGTTTGTTCTGCTGCAATCTTAGGGAGATGAACTTGTTTTCATGTTTTATCTATTCCATTGCAAATTCAGAAAGATGAAATTGCTGTACTCCTTCTGCTAATATGTTCCACCACTTGTTGGAGAGACAAAATTTGTAAAACTTTTTGTAGAAACATTCAAGGTGTTATGATTAGCATGAGTCAAATGATCCTAGCTTAAACATGTCTAATGAATGCGTGAATAACTCTAGCGTGAATGCAAAATGCTATTCAGAAAAATTTCTATATTTTGGTGTTGGTTTAAGCATCCGTATCTGCTCTAAAACTGACAGCATTGGTTGTTTGGACTCTGTTTAGTCTGAGTCACCAGACTTTCTTTTTTTCAGGTCGGATTAGATCACAAAAAAACTATTTGCCCCAGATTCTGTCATAATAGTGTCTCTTTTTCTCTTGAGCTGTTTATCTACGGGAATGCCTCTTTTTCGATCAGGGCTGCGTTTGATCCATGTACTTTTTAGGAATATTTCAAAAGCAATGTAGAGAAATATTCTTGTATTTGTTAGCTTATTGATCATTATGTCAATGTATAATACTTGTGTAAAAAAAGATATAAAGTGAAAGGAAGAATTTATTAAAAATAAAGTTCATGACATTTAGGTGGCAAACAATGAAAGAGATAAAGCAAAAAAACAAAATTAGGAGCCTCAGATATCAAACGAACGAGCTTCGCCAGATTAGCGTGTCAGGAGCCTTCATGGGTCTAGGAGACCTCGGGTGCTTTGTCGATATCTCAACATGTAAAATTCATTTCCTTCCAATCAAAATTTGTACCGTCATTCTCAGGTTTTCAACTCAAAAAACCTCTTTTGGTTCTGTCTCTTCTCTTTTTTCAAGTGAAGTGTTTCTTGACTAAATCCAAATTCACGGGGTTAGGCAAATTTTTACCATCCATTTTAGCCAAAATCAAGGGTCCTTCGGAAAAGGCCTTTTTCACAACGTACGGGCCTTCCCAATTCGGTATCCATTTCCCCCGAGAATCTCTCTGAATCTGCAAGTCTTTTTAGCATTGGGTCCCTTTCCTAAAATTCTCTTGGGCGAACTTTCTTATTATAGGCTCGTATCATTCTCTTTTAGTACATTTGACCATGTCGAATGGCTTTCAATCTTTTTCCCTTAATCAAAGCAAATTGTTCATGCCTAGCTTGAATCCATTCTACTTCATCTAGTTTCAATTCTAAAAAAATTCGTAGGGATGGAATCTGGACCTCGATAGGTAGTACCGCCTTCATCCCATAAACCAGGGAAAAAAAGGGTTTCCCCAGTAGAGGTTCTGACTGATGTACGATAAGCATACAGAGAAAATGGCAGTTTTTCATGCCAATCTTTATAAGTTTCTACCATCTTTCCAACAAACTTCTTGATATTCTTGTTAGATGTTTTCACTGTCTCGTTCATCTATGGGCGGTATGGTGAGGAATTGTGATGTCGTATCTTGAACTGTTTACACACTTCTTCTATGGTCTTATTGTTCAAATTCAATTCATTTTATGATATGATACTTTCTGGTATCCCATACTGACATATGATTTCTTTCTTCAGGAATCTACACACTGCCAATTTAGTGACATTGGCGTAAGTGGCTGCTTCTACCCACTTGGTGAAGTAATCAATAACCACAAATATAAATCGATGCCCATTGGAAGCCTTCGGCGATATAGGACCGATGACATCCATGCTCCACATGGAAAACGGCCATGGAGAGTTCATGACATGTAGTGGTGATGAAGGAGCATAAATTTTTCCGGCATAAAATTGACACTTGTGGCATTTCTTGGCGTAATTGATGCAGTCTTCTTCCATAGTTAACCAATAATAGCCAAATCTCATAATTTGCCTCACCATTTTGAACCCCTTGGCGTGAGTTCCGCACACACCTCGTGGACTTCTTCAAGAATCTTTTTGGCTTCGACAACATCCACACATCACAATAGCACTTGATCTTTCCTTCTTTTGTATAAGATTTCCCCATCCAGGACATACTCGCTTACTAGCCTTCACAGTGTCATTTTTTTATTCTCAGTAGCTTGCTTATGATATTCATGACTTTTTATATACTGTAAAATGTCATGATACCAAGGATGTTCGTCTTTTTCTCTCTCTTTAATGTTATAGCAATAGGTCAGATTCTGATATATACTCATTTGTATAGGCTTCAAATCAGACTGTTGGTTGAATTTAATCAACGAAGACAAAGTACCAAGGCATCTTCCATTTGGTTATCCTCTCGCGGAAGATAGTGGAAGGTAACCTCATAGAACTCCTTAATTAGATCCAGAACGAGATTCTGATAATCCATCAACCTGGAATCTCTAGTCCATCATTCTTCTCGAAGCTGATAGATCACGAGCATAGAGTCCCCGCGTATACCTTCAAAGATTTAACTTTACGCTCAATAGCGGCTTGAATTCCCATGACACATGCTTCATATTCTACTATGTTAATTGTGCAATCAAAATCAAGCTTGCTGGCAAAAGGGTAGTAATCCCCCTCTAGCAAGACTAGCACTGCCCTGATTCCTTTGCCTACGGCATTTGAGGCACTGTCAAAATTCAGTCTCCAACATTTAACTTCTATGGTACCTTCCTCCACAGTCATAATGCACATTAGATCTTCATTTGGGAAATCAAAGTTTAGAGGTTCATAATCTTCTAACTAAGAAGTCAGCTACTACAGCTTTTTGGCTTACATAAACCAAATCGAATTTAGATAACATAAGCTTCCATCTGACCGTTCTTCTTGTTAGTGCGGTCGACTCCATCAAATATTTAAGGGGATCAAGCTTTGAAATTAGCCAGGTTGTATGATACAACATGTATTGTCTTAGTCTCCTAGTAGTCCAAACCAAGGCACAACACAATTTCTTAATTGGAGAATATCTCGTCTTGCATTATGTAAACTTCTTACTGAGATAATAGATTGACTTTTCTTTCTTTCCCAACTCATCATGTTGTCCGAGTACACATCCCATAGAATTCTCAAATATAGTCAAGTACAGAATCGATAGCTTGTTTGGGGCATGGGGCATTAAAATCGGGCCGTTCGACAAGTAGTGCTTGATCTTGTCAAGAGCTTCTTGACATTAATTATTCCATTCCCCTGGGTTATGCTTTTTGAGGAGACAACAGATGGGATCACATTTTTTTGGTTAACTGTGTAATGAACCGAGCAATGTAATTTAATCTTTCCAAGAAACCTCTTACTTCTTTCTGAGTGCGTGGGGTGGAAGATCTTGGATGGCTTTGACCTTATCTAGATCAACTTCAATGCCCCTTTCGCTAACTATAAAACCCAACAATTTTCCTGATGCAACCCAAAAGGTAAATTTGGCTGGATTCAGCTTTAATTGGTATTTTCTTAGTCTCAAGAATAGTTTTCTCAAGACTTCCACATGCTCCTCTTTCGTTTGGGATTTGGCAATCATGTCGTCGAGATACACTTTAATTTCTTTGTGCATTATATCATGAAACAAAGTGACCTTAGCCCGTTGGTATGTCGTCCCTGCATTTTTAAGTCCAAAAGGCATTACTTTGTAGTAAAAGCTTCCCTACTGTGTCACGAACGTAGTCTTGTCCATATCACCAGGATACATCTTTATCTGGTTATAGCTTGAAAACTGTCCATAAAGAAGAACAATAAGTGTTTTGTTGTATTGTAGACCAGGGTGTCAATGTAAGGAAGTGAGAAGTTATTTTTCGGGCTGGCTTTGTTTAGATCCCGATAATCAACACACATGTGGACCTTGCCATCTTTCTTTAGAACAGGAACTATATTAGCCACCCACTCAGAATATTTGACTTCCTACAGAAACCTAGGATCATATTGTTTCTTTACCTCTTCTTTTATTTTCAAGAGTATATAAGGCCTCATTCTTCGAAGTTTTGTTGGACTGGCTTGTGGTCTTCCTTTATAGGGAGTTTATGTACAACCACATCGGTGTTCAACCTAAGCATGTCTTGGTAGGACCAGGGAAGGATATCTCTGAATTTCAAGAGTAGCTCGACGAGATCGCTTCGTGTTTTCGAATTAATGCATGTCCGAATCTTCACTTCATTCTTCTCATTTTCATTTCCCAAGTTCACTGTCTCTACTGACTCTTTGTAAGACAAGATTTGTTTTTCCTTTTGCTCAACCATTCTCAATAGATCAGGAGATAGATCACAATCTTGATCTTCTTTAAAGTCATGAGGTCCATCTAGACATATGTCTCGCTCAAAAATGAGTTTTAAATCAAGTTTGGTGTCACTCGATACGCTGATATCAGGGGACCTGACACGAAATAATGATGTCCATTGGAACAAAGGAATTAAGAATGGTCAATAGTATAAGTATATGGATAAGAGTAAACGTAAAAGAAATGTTTGCTTGATGATACACACGAAAAGTATTATTTCATTTAAATAATGACTATAAGCATATGCCCTTTACAAAAAAAAACCCTTGTTGCTCTTAGGCAAGATTAACAAGTGTATTCTGGAAATTACTCTGAAACACTCCTAAACACTGCAGGGAGTTTTTCAGTATCTAATTGTTTAGAACAGGTTCAGGGTCATAAGGACGGATCCCCCTTAGGTACATTCCTTCATTCCCTTCTTCAGTCACAACATTGATATCCAAGGCTTCTAACATTCTTAACTTTCTTAAGATGGATAAATCCCCCTGACACAAAGGTTTCAGACAGACGAGGGAAAGCCATAGGTTCCCAGTTGACCTCTTCTCCTTTGAGACGAGCTTTCCTCTTTTCTTGCTTCTTCACAACCTCGTTCCTTCTTTGCTTGGCATCCGGCTTGTATCCTAGGCCAAAACGATCTTGTTTATTGATCATGAATGGTGCACTGACCCGACCTTGTAGATATTTCCCTAGTCCACGATCGACTTGGGCTCTTCTTCCTATCGTCAGTTTGGTTCTCGTCCTTGTGGCTTTAGACAATCTAGGGGTGGGAACCTGACTTCCTTCGACTATGAAGGTTGTATTGACAAACTTAAATGATCAGAATGAACACTATACGGCCTTCTCATCAGTCTCTATATAAGGGGCGTTAGTAGTGATAGAAGTTATAATGTCTTCTTCAGCATTCACAGTGACTAGCCATCCGTCAGAGACGAACTTTAATTTCTGATGGAGTGATGATGGAACTGCCCCAACTGAATGGATCTAGGGTCTTCCCAATAGACAATTATATGTGAGTTTGATATTCATTACCAGAAAGTCTACATCGTATGTGTTTCAGCCCACCAGTAACGACACTTCGATTCTTCCCATCACCTTTATCAGCATTCAGATTGTTTGTGAGCCTGTCCAATTTGTTCACCGAAATGTCGTTAGGAACAAAAGTCTTATTCAACACTTTCGGCAGTACATTTTGGTGTGCTTCCGAACTCAACAGTAGAGATTATATTGATATACGGGCAGGTAGTTTACGGAGGTATTTAATGACACTGTATTCACTGTGTTTCAGGAATTTCAAGAATTCTTTTATCTCATCCTTCTTAACTGACTCATTGATTGGTGATTCAGGCTCGACATCTTTTGCTTTTTCAGGTTCATTTATCAAGACTTTCTTTTTTGGATCTTTCGTTTCCTTGGGAACATATCGTTTCCCGCTTTTGGTAAAGAAACCAACGCCATTCACCTCTTTTAAAGTGGTCTCCAAAGTACAATCTCCCTGAATTGCTAATTCGCAATCATATTTCTATGGGACTTTCTTCCTATCATTGTAAGGAAAAGGTCATGGTTTTTGAACTGTGGCTTTTTCTCCCGAGCTCTCACCTCCTTCGTATTTCCTCGGTCCTGAGATGAAAATAATCGGGAAATTGCCCCCATAGTTATTTTTAGGGGCGCTTTGTTCTGAAGTATAGATGTCCACCTCCTCTATTTTCCTTTCTTCAATAAATTCCAACTCTTTGTTGTCGATCAATTTCTAGGCGAGGGCCTTGAACTCTGCACAGTTTTGGATATCATGATTTCCTTCGCCATGGTATGGACAACGATTATTAGAGGCTTTTTTCATGTCTCCCGAGATTTGTTGCACTAGGTCCATCTCGACCATCTTTTTCCAAACCCACCTTAGCGGAGACTCTACCTCTTCGACGTTGTTTTGATTATTCTGTTCCCATCACCGACAATTGCATTCACCCCTCACTTAGCATGACTGGGTAATGGATTCCTAGTTGTACTTGATCTTGCAGAGTCATCGAATCTCACGACCCCATCTTTATAAATTTTTCCACGAGTTTTCTAAATGCAATACAGTTCTCAATAGAGTGTCCTACGACTCCAGCGTGATAGCCACACTGAGCATCGGGGTCGTAACATTTTGGGTAAGGAGGTTGTATTGGCTTCTTGTAGAATGGAGATACCACGTGTGCATTGTACAGGTTCTTGTATAACTTACCATAAGATATCAGGATAGGAGTAAATTCCATATCTTCTACTTTCACTCTTTAATTTGATCCTTGTTTTAGGGAATTTTGGATGTTCAAGGTTAAAGCTTTGGGTTGTCCGACCATCAGCTACTTTGTATAGCCGACATTATAGACACATGTATTGTTGGCCTCGCTCTCTTTTCTCCTATAGTTTGACTTCTTTGTATTTTCTACATCTTCAATTTTTCCATTTCGGATTGTGTTTTCAATCATTTCTCTATTTATTATTATGTCAAAGAAGTCCTTTGTGGCAATCCCTATTATACGGCCTAGGAAGGGTTTCTTTAGCTTTCCAACAAAGAGCATCACCGTTTCTTTTTCTAACAGTGGTGGTTGTACTTGGGCTGCAATGTCTCTCTATCGTTGTACATATTGTTTGAAACTCTCGTCAGGACTATTCTCCATATTTTGTAGCGTAACCCAGTCAGACGTTATATCAATAACATGGATGTATTGTTTTACAAATGCATGAGCTAGGTCTTTTCAGGAGTTAATTTTGTCATAACTTAATTGGTTGTATCATTTTGTAGCGGACCTTGCCAGGCTATCCTGAAAGTAGTGAATTAAGAGGGGGTCGTTGTGGATGTATCTCATCATCCTCCTGATGAACATTGTAATGTGAGCTTCATGACAAGTGGTACCATTATATTTTTCAAAATCAGGCATCTTGAACTTCAGAGGTAGCACCAAATCGGGAACCAAGCTTAACTCTCTTGCATCCATCCTCGAAAATTGATCTACACTTTCCATAGCCTTGAACTTTTCTTCCAACTGTTTGCAACGATCCTCAAACTGTTTGGGTAGTTCGACTTTTAGTTTGTCAATTTCATTAAAATTGGGGACAACATACTCGCTAGGGTCATCGTGAACTGGCATTCCCCCTGTAAGGAAGACTCGACCTGAATGACCGGTTGCTTTGCCACTGGAGTCTCTATTGAAGGATAGTCCTTAAAAGGATGGCTCGGGTCTTCAATCAGTGCACTGGGATTTGTAAAAACTCTCATTTTCTTCTCAAAACCCTTTTCGGCTAACATTGCGGCTATCCTGGAAAATAGGTCTTCTTGTGACTACAAGATGTGGTCACGAGTTTCCTACTACGTTTTCTCTAACTTACTTTCAATATCCTTCTTAATGTCTTCGCATGCTTGTTCAACTTTCGACAATCTTTCTTTCATGTCTCTAGCTTTGCTTCTAGTAGAGTGAGGGTGTTAAGTATGTGGTTTTGTTAACCCTAAATTTACTGCGATAATAATTTTTTAAAAATTAAAATCTTAGTAAAATGGTGCAATATGATTCAAATGCAAATAAACAATTGCGATGTATAGGCAAAACATATATTATATTAATATCATAATATATTTTACACAAAAGGTGTTGATTTCAGTACAACTTTCAAAAGGAAACTCGCATCAGAACCAATTTTTTATATAAGGTGAGCCTATTTCACATATATTACTTGGCTTTAACACCCAAAATCTTGATCTTCTTGAAGAGCCATGCCAGTTTCTTGCCCCTATTAGATTCTGACTCAGTTTGCAGGCTTAGGACATCGGCCTGAATGGCTAGAGTCTGTAAGTGGTCCGCCACTTCTCGTACTTGGACAAGGGCTTCGGTCATAACGCGGTCTCTATCACGGACTTGATCACGGGATTGCTCCAGCTGTGCCTACCAATGCTGATTATTCCATGCCTGAATTTCCTTAAAATTTTTAATTTGCCCCCGACAGGTCTGCAGATCTGTTTCTAATTCCTCAACTTGTTTTTTAGAGTCTTGTTCTTCTCCTTACTTGCTTTTAATTCAGCTACAAAGTTTCAGTTACGATGCCTTTGCAGAGAGTCTTCTAATTTAGCAATTTGGCCCTCATATATGTATTCTTGATTCGATTTCCGGATAACTTTTACTCCATGGCATCTTGTTGTATTTGAACTTCTTGGAATCTCCTTTCCCAAAGATCGGCTCTTTCCCTTTCCTCTCGAATTTCAAGCTTCTATTTTTGTAGATGACTTTCTGAGTCCGACATATTTTGTTAATGCGCAGAGCTTCTTGTAGTCACTTTGTAGACCGCTCAGATCCTCTTCAGATTTGTTTTTACCTTTCCTTAGTCTTTCAACCTCCCTTTCATGGGATTGCATGTCAAACTTCAGCTGGTTCTTTTTATTTTCTAACCTCGATATTTATCTTTCCATCTTGGCGCATTTCTTTTTGAAATCGTGCTTCGTAGTTTCCATCTATGAGGGATTTACTCACAAATGTTCCTCTATCGACACATTATTTTTTGGATCTAGTGCAGGGATATTATCATTGATTCTCATATTCCTCCAACATCGATATTCTGGTGTAACCCTAGGCTTTTCATCGAAAGGTTCCATCCTGAAAGTACGACTCCACGCCTTAGAAACCATAGAAACAGTCTTCTTGTAGTCTTTTGCTTTTGTATGAGAACTCACACGTAGCAAGCCCTCTTATTGCCGAGACGAACTGTCTGGACCTATATTGCCTGGATACTAGTAAGGGGGCATATCTAGTTTCACTCCATATTCCTAGCAAAGAGACCTAATCATAGTCTCCACACCTGTACACGATTCTGTCAGGGAAGAACCAGTGCTCTTTCCAGACGATATCTTTCTCTTAGAGGTTCTGAAAGATGGCCATCCATTTGTCATAAGTGACGTTTTCTTGTCTCTGTATGGATGTTAGATCCCTTAGTGGTGAATAACCTTCGAAGCATGCTTGATAATAGGGTTTTTCCAGCTTCCAGAAGTGGTTATGGAACCAAACCAACAGTAGCTGTGCACAACCGATAAACCTTCAATCACCGCTTCTTTTGCATGCACTGAGAGACTTGAAAGTTTTAGCTAGAATTGATGGAACAAGGTTAACTCCATTCTCAAGACGATCGAACAATTCCATGGTAGCATCATCAATGTATCTCAAAGCCTTAGGAAAGATAACCAAACCGTCTAGGCTCAAAGCAAACATGTTGACCTGCTTGTCTCGCTTGGGCTGACTCCGGATTAGGTCTCGTATAAATCTCCAAGCGATGCACTGGGTTTCTCATTTGTTTTTTATCCTAGCTGTAGTCTATTGTTCATCCATATCGGTCACCTTTAGCAGTTTCTTCTTGACCGCTGGAGAATTAGTATATTTGAAATAAGCTTTAGTAGCCTGGATTTTTGGGCACTGGATCTGGGCAGCGTATTCTTCGATGGTGGGTACCAAATCGACTTGTCCAAGAGTAAAGCTTTTTAATTTTATCATAAATTTCAGAACCAAACACCTTGATATAATAATAACCATATTTCATCCATCTTTTTAATACACATGTGTTATTTAATACAACACGCCTCTTTTACATCAAATGTACCAAACAAGGCGTAAAGATGTGTTTGGTTCATACAATGTAAAATTAGTTCTGGGAATAGGATTCTTGGAATGTAAGAATATTTGACACATTACTAGAAATGTTACACTACATTGTTTGGTTTTTATAGGGGTGGGAATCGGGTGGGAAACTAAAAATTGGGGATTCGAACCGACAGTGATGTGGAATAACCGAAATCTTCACCCATAGGATGAGGAAGGGAAAATTTTATCACTGAAGCTCAAATGGGGATGAGGACAAGGGTTTTTATATCCGAACCATACCCGTATAAATCACCGTGAGGATCTCCAAAAAATAATTGCAAGGATCCTGATATTTTACAAAAACTTTTAGAAAATATATACTTATTTACCTATATACACATAATATGTCTTATATATGTTGAAAAAACTCCAACTATAGTATTATCACTTTAATTTTTTCTCAAACCTTACCTATCCACTCTCAAGTTTCTCAGCCGCATTGTTGCATGTTTCTTTTTTTTCAATTTTTCTCTTCTTTGATTTTTTCCCTTTTTAGGTAAATCATGTGTTTTTCCCCTTTCTTTTCTACTAGTAGAATGATTGTTTCCTTGTTAATGACACTTCATTACCTCAACGCTGATCTCAGTCTTGATTTGATCTTAAATGAATCCTTGAGCTTTTTTTCCTTCCAGCATTACTAGAGCTTTTTTTGTCTCCTATCGCTCGTGTCATTTTGAAATAACTCTTGCATCTCTTATGTCCTTGATTGATTGTTTATGTCACTTTAACATTATTTTGGATTTCTTAACAGTCTAGAAGATGCTGTGAGTGAATCCGATTGACCTGAATATATTTTTTTCTTATTACAATATGTTGTTGCAGTCAATTGCAGAAAAAAATAAGTCTATGATATTTACTTTTCGTATTATTGATGCATATGAATCTATTATATTTACTTTTCATATTATTGATGCATATGAATCTATTATATTTACTTTTCGTATTATTTATTGCATATGATATTTACTTTTTTATATTTTAGGTTGATGGCAAAAAGAACCAAAATAAGTCTATAAGAACATTATCAAGTATCACATATTAGATTGATTTGGCTACAAAAGTGTTAAGAAAACAAATTATTACGTGTTAAGTTATTATTATAGTTTTGAAATGGTTTGTTTATTTTTGGCAAAACTAAATTTATCATTTATGTTTGTAATTTTGGATATTTAATATTGGCTATTTATTTTAATGTATTAAGATTTTTTGGGGGACCATGATTCATTGAAACCTACAGGGATCTGCAAGAAATAGTTATGAAGACAGAAAAAATCCCTAAAATATTTAATGGCGATTCCCCTAAGTCGTACCAAAAGTGTTGGGGACGAAGTGGGGAATGCAAAATCGTCTCTGACCTGCCCCATTGTCATCCCTATTTATTTGGTAGGAACGTAAGATTATTGTGTTTGGTTGGAATAATATAAGATTGCCTTAAAGTAAACTTTAGCAAATTGTTTACGTGTTATATATTTTTTAACATGTTAAACTTTCATTATTAAATTAAAAATGCATACATAAAAAGTCATAGAAATATTTTTGTTACACTATCTAAAATTTGTAAAAACTATATATTTATCATATTATTACTATAATTATTTTATTAAATAGTTTTAAATATATATTATATTTGCATACCCTGTTATTCTCTATTGAAATATTTTTTGTGAATTTTCAAATGCAAAACGTTTAATATGTTCATTTTTTTAATTTTTCATTACTTATGACATGTTGCCAAATAAATTAAAATAAATAATAAAATAAAACTAAAAGTTATAAAACAATGGTAAAAATTTTAGATCATAAGTTTAACCTTCTAAACAATTTTATAAGATGATAAACATCTTATAAATCAAAGAGTAAAATAAAATAAAACACAAACTCCTAACTTTTTTATTTTTCAAGCAATATGCAATCCCAACATATAGCATACAAACATCATAAATATAATATTAATAAAAATAAATTAAATACTAAAATAATATTTAAATATATGTAACACCATTTAAATATCAAATTAATAGTCAGTAAAAATATTTTATTAATTTACACCACAAACAATCAATCATCTAATTAAGAATTCAACAAAGAATTGATATGACCAAAGTTCATTAATTTAGGAACAATATGGTCTAAAGGTATGAGAAATGACAAATACCTAAAAATTGGTGGGAAAAACGACACTATTGAGAAAAAGATTACTACTAAGAGGGTGAATGCTTTCAAACCGAACAAGGAGATCTCATTCAACGAAAAATTATTAGCCTTAGTAATAATCTTTTCCACGAACCAAATACAATGAGAATATAACCCCCGATAATTTTACAGTCCATTAACCTTATTTTTAAAGATGATTTTATCCTACCAACAACCGGTTGATTTAACGGGATGAACTATAAAGTCCTCAAGCAAGGTCATGGCTTGAAAATCTTGCGTTGTGAACAGAGAAAACTAGAATATGACAGTCATCCCCGTGATGAGTATTTGTAAGATCCGATCTGGATTAACCGGCTAACGGATCGAATATCAGTATTTATACCAAAAAAAATCTTACCCTTTGTGAACCAGACACTCCGACGCTATAATACATGGGTCTGTGTTTACCATTTGTGCATAAAAGAGTGATGGACTGATGTGGGAATGAATTGGGGATTAGTTGCCATGAATGCTTTGAATTATGAGCTATGGCTACTTTTTCATTTTCACAATGGGGAAAGGGGTGTGGGGCGGCTTGATGGGGATGAAACGAGAGAAGATCTTTTTCAGTGTTTAATTTAAAACCAGGTACTACAGTACATTGTGGGGGCAAAGCAGTGGCATGGCAGAGATCAAATTGGGAAGGACCTGAAAACTTGCCAGAAAATAATGGAGTTTCCAGTCACTTGAATGTCATCCCTTATCTATATGCAATTTCAACAGGTGAGATCGAGATGGACACAAAATTTTATGTTAAGAGGTGAAGTTCTTAATAAAGTTATATTAGTGATATAGGATGTAAACCTAAAAAAAATTAAAAATGTAAAATTAAATCATCAATAAAAAATACATAAAAATACTTAAATTTTTAAATATTCGACCGCACTCAACACCTCTCAGTCTATCCTTGTACTGAGAGCCCTGTTTTCTGCTTGCTTTGAATGATAGATGAGACCATCAGTTTACATCAATAGCTGGCTTTACAAGAACCAGTAGTTAAGATACATGTTTTAAGACTGTAAAAAAATAGTAGAGTAATTATGTTTAGTAGCAGAGGGCGTTAGAGTTGCAAGGTACGGAGTTGAAATTTTTAGATATAAAGAGTTAAGTTTATTGAATTATTTTCACTTAAAATTAAATTAATAAAATATATAAATTTTGGGATTAAAATTTTTATGACATGTAATGTTTAAGTTATAATGCCAAAGGTATATTCTTGAAAAAAGTTTTTTAATATTTAATTGAATAATCATTGTAATATCTTTTTTAATCATTTTAGCCATCAATGTATCATTTTGAGTCAAAATAATCTCTTCGTAAATAAAAAATTATTAGTCAACTAACATTGAATGATTTGAACTAGCATGACAAACCTACATAACAGTGCATGTTGATATAATAGTATTATATAAACAAGGGTAAACTACTCAGGTGACCACCGAGTTATTTAGGCATACCTATTTTGACCACTAAACTAGGCAACTCGTCAATCAGACTACCGAACTTTTAAATTGATCTTATTTTGACCACAACCGTTCAAAAACTAATTGAGAGGTGCCGGAAGAGTGACGTGACAGTTAAAAGAAATTTGTAAAATTGAACATTTGGTTCATGTTATTTACTTATTATATGAATTTGGTCATAGTTAAATTAAAATTATCAACCTTAAATCATTAACTAGATTCTAATCATCAACCTTGCATCAATCACAGTGAAATAATCAATAGCACATGAAGCTCAAGGTCAAGGTGTTTTCCATTAAACAATTAACAAGAAAACTGACATGGATTTGCCATAGAATTGAACAAACAAACAATGACCAAGCTGAAAATAAAGCTGCTAAACAAGGATGAGATTTGATTACTTATTGTCTTTTTTTCCTTTGCCTTTGTTCCATTGCCTCTCGTAATCTTCTCTGAGCAGAGGATCCCACATTCATAGTATGGATTTGCAACATTCGGACAAGCTGGGTGAACTCCTCCATCCATGGCCTTTTTATTTTTATAAAATACAAAAATATAAATCAAAACACAAAATTCACTAAAAAAAATATAGCATGCAATTGAAATAGTAAAGCACAAATATCCTTGGTTGCTATATCAGGAACTTTTACCATGTACCAAGTGTTTGATCCTTTTTCTCATAAAACAATTTACAAATAAAAAAAGAAAAAAAATAGATTTGTTTTTCTCAAGAGAAAAGTAGAAAAATTTTGACCCTACACCACCTTTTTTTTTTTTTTTGTTATTTTTTCAAAACCAAAGTTAGTAAGTTATGGTGATCACACATGGCTCCTAAAAAAGAAAAAAACTCAAAAAACAGAACTTTAGAATTTAGATATTAATTTTCTTTCATATTTTCCTACACTTTCCACCCTTCCAAACATAGAATGTTCATATTAATTCTAAAATATCACTTTGTATAAACAAAAAATAATAAGCGCAATAAAACAAGCCAATGAAGATTTAAAAAAATAAAGGGGAAGAATACCATACACGAAACTGGAGGTTGAGATAAATACAAAAACAAAAAGAGAATTCAAAGAAAATAGTTTACCCTATAAAACAAATGTGTTAATTTTATAGAATATGACATCAAACAAAAAATAATTTTATAAAACTCAGTCATTTGATTAAATTGTGAGGAATCAAGTGCCCCATACAAACCCAGAAATGAAGCAATTGGAATCGATTCTATGATACAAACCCAATACAGAAATTCACTTGCAATTAACGTAGAACTATGTTTTATGTGCCTTTCGTGCTACATGCATGATATACGTGAATAGAGCATATGAATATTATATCCTCTGCCCGACTGTAAACCCTAACACTAAGTCGTGATCAATCCAGAATACCAAATCAAACTCAACCTCAGAAAACAAGAAAAATTAACCAATATTGGTAGTAGTTTTATTACACTGTAACACAAGGACCCAAAAGTACACCTTATATGTATATATGTATTTTTTTATATTTATATATGTATTCAAAACAAACAGGACAGCATGTTTACCATTTACATACAAACAGAGCCTACCATGACAAAAATACCAAGCTGTTGCTGCCAAATCATTTGAGGCCATGTAGGGGAATATAAATCCTTCATCATGCAGGTGACAAGCTACTAAATATCCGCTTCAAACTCGGACAAATTGCACGTAACCTCCCCATGTTCATCGAGCAAATCTATCAACCACAAGTTAAGAAAATTTCGTTAATTTGATTTTTCCCCCTTCGTGAGAAATCTAGACATTCGAGTCTAAGAGATAGCATAACTGGAGAAAAGAATGCCCTTACCTTTGGACAAAAGCGAACATCCAAAGTCTCCAGCATGCTACATTGTGATATAGCAGTTTCAACTGTTTCTTCCTCGATGTTGCAAGACTTGGAAAGATTGATTCACAAAATAAAACAGTGTCAGATGAGGAACTCACGGTCATAAACTACAAGTATAAAGATACATAGTACATGACCAAATGACTCTACATGAAGAAAACAAGACATTGAAACTGAGTATAAAAATGAAGACCTCGGTAAAAAAAACCAAGCATGTACGAGAATACACTCCATTTAGAAGATCAACAGAATAAAGGCGCAAAAAGAAAGGACCTAAATATGAAACACCTTTGGTTTCGGAGACCAAGAACACATACCTGAAGAAACAGACTGGTCAATTTAGGACATCCCAGCTTCAAAACTTCCAAAGAGCAACAATTGCTGAATTAAGAAATAAGCATAAAAGTTCAGAAGAGTGCCAGATAAAATAAAAATGAACCACCAAAAGGAGTGTGTCATTACCTTAGATTAAGAAAGGACAAATTGTAACATGCAAGGTCAACTTCCTTTAAATTGGCTGACAAGGAAAGATTTAGGGATGACAAATGGAAACAACGTGCTGCTGGTGGGATGATAACTTTCCTAATATTTGGACAGCCTACACAGTTGAGGTTCTGCAGTAGACGGTTCGGTTGCTCGACCAGCTCATTGATGTTCTCAAAAGAAAACACACTAGATCTGTTATGTACATGAAGTGACTCGAATCCAACACCAGTAGAACCCCAATTCAAGTCGTGCATATTTATACATCCATTCAAGCTCACATGGGTAAGATGTGTGCAATAAGCAAGGAGCTCCTCTATGGCAGACTGGCACAGGGTACCATATGACAAGTCCAAATCCCGGAGTTCTTGTAAAGCACTTTCCTTGTAAAGAGGCTCCAATGATGAGTCCGCCAGATATTTGCATGCTTGTAATTTTAATACCTAAGAGAAAGAAAAGGTGAGCCAACGAGCCTAGCAAGCGATCATTGAAAGCATAAACAAGATAATTTAGCAGAATGTGAAAACTTTTTATCACTAAGGGCACAAACCAGTGCAACCTTGATACAAGATGGAGTACAATGAAGTTAACATGAACAGAATCAATGTGCATAGCATGATTAGCCAATGCTTATATATCAAGGATTTTAAAGTTACCTTCAGCTGCAAACAAGACTCAAAGACTGGCAGCAAATTCGTCAAAAATGTATATGACAGATCAAGTGTAGCTAAATTCGGAAGCCAGCGCAAAGAGAAAAGACCATCAGAACCAATAGATGGGCAAGACATCAATATTAATGACTCAATCAGAGGGCAGGAAGCAGTGGTTGCAGATAAGAAATCATCCTTGAGTTGGCTGCATAGAAATTAAAAGGAAGGATGCGTCAACCACAGGCCAAGATAAAGTATCATAAAAAGAAGGTAGCAATTGAAACAAACCTGCAAAAGGAAGTATCAAGTGATGTCAATAGAGGACAATTTATTGATGCTTCAGATAATACACCACATCCTTTCAACTCGAGTGACACCATACATGGAGCATCAATTTTGAGAGTGTTCAATTTGGGGCATATTCCGAGATTAAGTGACTGAAGAGCAGCCTAAAAGGTAAGAAAAAAAACTTCAGCTTTTACATTTTTATAACGGCATGACATTACAGGCATGAAGTAGTCTATTAATATATAAGCAAATTGATCTCAGAGAAAGTCTACTAGTCACTCTAAACTTACAGGACAAAATGATGCTCTCTCAAGATGATCACAACCATCTAGGCAAATTTTCTGAAGACAAGGACATGCAAGATCCAGAGTAGCGATAGCACGGCAACCAACCAGAGAAAGGCTGTCTAAAGATGTACTGGATAACTGCACTGCTGTTAAGCTCTAGTCAACATAAAAACAAGGAGTTGTCAGAAAGCACAATAAAATGACGCATGACAATGCAGGAACCAAGCTATATTCATTTAATAGCACCAAAAGCAATTAAAGAATATTGGTAACTCGTAAGTAATGCTAGATGCAGACCAGAATTAAGACAAATAAATCTGTGGTCCCATCTGAAGTGATCAATCAGCTGAGATGAAGTTAATCTTACAGGTCTCTATCACCCAATCTTTGAATGTCCTATTTGCATACACATGCATAATACCTGAGAAATGGTTCAGCATACATAAAAAAACATATTCACATACCTCACAGTTATCCAGAACTAAAGATTTTAGCATAGGGCAACCACCACCTGCACTAAATACATTGCATATAGAATTTGTCAAAGATGCACAATCTGTCAGGTCAACTTCTAGCAAGCATTGACATTGTAGTGCCAACATTGTTAAATTTTCCTGCTTCTGTAACGCTAACTTCTGCATTTTAATAAAATCAACCATACAACATCAAACTCTTATTTATAACCAAGACAGTAACAACAGGGACCAAATCATCAAAAAAACATACTTTAAGTGAATTTGAATTGATGCTAATACGATG
The DNA here is from genome assembly GCA_019671005.1 of Hibiscus mutabilis. Classification (NCBI taxonomy): domain Eukaryota; kingdom Viridiplantae; phylum Streptophyta; class Magnoliopsida; order Malvales; family Malvaceae; genus Hibiscus; species Hibiscus mutabilis. Next base: position 55,125,840 of record CM033745.1, read on the forward strand.
GAGAGCAGTGCAATTGGACACCATCACAGATGATAGCATGGAACATTGTACACTCAAGTCAGCAAATCTGCGTAGCCAAAATCATAAATCATTACAAAATCATCAAGAAGAAAAGATCCAGCCAAAGACACCTTGACGATGAAGTTGATTTGGGTTTTGTAAGAAAAAGGAAAGGGGAATAAAATGTAATAACAGTATACTTTCGACAGTGAACCAATCGAATTTTCTGCAAACGAGGAAGATCCAATGACACTGATGTTAACATGTGGCAATTATCCAGCTCCAACTCCTGCAACAAGTAACAGAATAAATATGCACAGGTATATGATTTTAATAGAGACCACAAAAATACAGGTAAAAACAATATACAGAAGGAAAAAATCCAAACCTCCAACATATAACTATGAGCTATTGCAGCCATTGAGGCAGATGTGATACCCTCGCAGTTGTCAAGTTTAAGAACTGTTAACATAGGCAGTCTTACAGACTTCAAAGAACAAACACAAACACGTCAAAATACACCTCAAGTCCTTAACCAAAATAATAGACCTTATTAGAACTAAATTAACCATTTGCAAGAAACTAACCTCAAGTGATATGTTAGGACAATAAGAAGAATTCAAAACATGGAGATTAGCACAACTGTGAGCTATCTCACGCAATGTCTCATCACTAACACAAGAACAATTCGACATGTCTAAAGACTCTAATTGGGGGCAAGAAATCACTGCCAAACGAATTGCTGCATCTGTAAGTTTGTGGCATGAGCTTATGTCAAGCAGATTTAAAAGAGGGCAGTTCAGGGCCACTTGTGCCATATTACTACGTTTCAAAGACAAACTTTTTAGCTGTGGACACCTGCAAAAGATTCAGGCTTTAGTAGAAAGAATAATCACATTGACACCAAGTTAACATTCAAATGAAGCTTTTGTTTCACCTGATAGATAGACGCATCACACGGCATTTTGTTACTTTCAGATCGCACAATCGGTCATGGTTAATAGGTATTTCTTGAACACCATTGCCGAGAATAGCATCATTCACATCCAAACTCCGTAACATACTACACTCTACCAATGCATGGAAAAAAGCATCCCCTAGTTGGCCTCTTCCCAATGTTAAAGCCTCAAGATTTCTGCCAATCAGAAAAATTACATGAATATCGGCAAGCACAACATACTCATTAGATCAGAAGAATGAATAATATGAAGCAAAAATATTACCGTAATGAAGAGACTGCTCGCATAACTAGCAGGTGCATATTACGAGTGCCACTGAGATTCACTTCAGAGGCATTCGGATATCGATGACACATGTCCTCAACTGCAAGAATCAAAATGCAGCGTTAAAACAGTCTGGAATCCAATTTTATCATTAATAATGGAGAAATGTCCCACGCAAAGTAATATAATAAACAAGAAGAAAAATATAAAAAGACATGACCAGAACCATAAAAGGCAATCTCGACATTGATAAAAGGACAGCTTCTATATAGCTGCATGCTCTTTTAATAATCTTAATTGTTATTCTAAGCAATTTAGACTACCATTCTCATTTCTCCAGCTAATTTCTAAATTGTGTACACTTCTCCAACCGAAAGAAGACTTATGCAAAGATATTATGCAAATATGAGACTCACATTGTTCAATAGATATATTCCGGTTTTCAAAATTCAAACACCTCCAAAAGTCCTCATGAGCACTAGCCGCTTGCCACTGCCTACAAACCATAGCAGCACGACAAAGATTACCATGGTCCAAGAATGAGAACACCTGGAAATAGGAAAAACCAAAAAATATGTTTCAACTAAATGCAACAAAAATTGTAAGAGCTAAAATGGAAGTGTAATAGTTCAAATTATCTACCATATGCAACAAGTCATCGGTCAGATCCATCCGGATTTCGGAATCTTCAGCCCTCAAACCACCCTCATGTTTCTCATCTATCTCACCATTTCCACCAAAAGGATTCTCATCACTCCCATCATTCAAAATGAAATTGTGATCAAATATCCCATTATTAGATGAATTTAATGAGCCTTGGTTAATATTATACTCTCTCCCCGACGAAGGGGAAGACATGGTCTCGCTGCATTGAAAACGTTGCAAAAATAAGCATGACAAAAAATAACATTTTTCCTAATTAAAATTTGTATATAGTTTTCGAGTTGACTCACTGAAAACCAGAGTACACTTTGGCTCGCTTATGGCACGAATCGTGGTTGTCACAATCTTCGGCGGCAGTTGAAGTGGAGGCGCTAGCCTCACCTTCGCAACGATTCAAAGGGCGCCACGTAGCATCATCCCAGTTCCCACCGCTTCTCATGGCGGACACCATTTCTTCAAACAACAACGACGTCTCTTCACTTTGCCGTCGTCTGTTTAGGGTTAAAGAAAATTGATCCTCCACGGTACCGGCGACAACGGAGGGAGCTTCTTTATCCTCTTCTTTCTCTCGCTCCTCGCGGCGGTCATCATCATCGTCGTCATTTACAATATTACCCTCAAAACCGTCGTCATTTGCTAAAAACCCTTCCTCCATGGTTCCTTCCCGTCGATTATCGTCCTCTTCGTCGTCGATAAAGTATAGGCAACACCAAATCCTCATACACTCTGAGGTCAAAAACCTAACCCCTCAACAAAAGAAAAGAACGATTCTTTTCCAATACCCTAGCTCACGATCCCGCACATTCCATCCCAGAAACGAAAAACCAAACCAAAAATCTAAAGAAGACGAAAGAAAAGGTCCGGTCTTTATGGAACCCTATAGAGAAAATGCAAATCGTGTTGAAAGTTAAACCTTTTGGGGGTGAATTGAAAGACGAATCGATCTAAGCATATAAAGAAAAAGAATAACTGGGAATTTGAGAGAAAAGATTGGGAGGAATACGGCCGGATCTGATCGGATCTTAGGAGTTCATAGTTGTTAAAGAAAGGATTTTCTTTTTTCCGGAGCAAAGTGGGAAAATTAAACGAAGAAATGGAAATTAAAATAGACCGGCGCTAATGGGTTGAAAATAAGCCGAGGAAATTGATCGAAAAAAAGGAAAGAAAATAAGCCGAGGGAATTCGTGCTTTTAATTGGGCAAACGCATAGTACTAAAAAATTACCCTTTAATTTTTATTTTAAGTTAAAATAGTAACCGACAATAAAATAAAATGATACGTTAAAAGAATAAATATTTTTATATTTAATAAAAAAATTTAAAATTATTTTTTGATTTATGTATCGTTCTATAAAATTAGCATATTTGTTTACTCTTATTATAACGTGCACTGCTGTATAAGTTTATCACGTCATTTTAAGTCATTTATCGTCAATTAACTAATAATTTTCATCTATATGAGGCATTTTAACCCAAAATAAATCGTTAAGATTAAATTATTTCTAAAAAATAGAAATAAAAATAATTATTCAATCAAATGTTAAGGGTAACTTTTTGACATTGTACTTTTGGTGAGAAAAACTAGTAACCTTTGCCCCTCTTCTTTTCATTTTTTAAAACGATGGCAATTGAATTATGAAAAACTGCGGAAATAAAAATTTTCCTCAAACGTTTTAGTTTTAAAGTTTAGATACTTGATTTATAGTATAAGGTTTAAGTGTAGGTAGGGGTGTGTAAAAAAAATCGATCCGATTAATCCGATCTGAAATTTCGGATTTTCAATCCGTTTTTAACTTTTTGGATAATTCGAATCGGATGTCCGAAAATTTTGGATTAGATAAGATAATTATTTTACATTCGGATCGGATATCCGATTATCCAATATCCGAAAATTTAAATTTTTTTATAGATATGAATCATTTTATATTCAACATTTTTACTTTTATATATGAAAAATTAAAATTTTCATGGATACAAATCTTGTTATATTCAATAATTTGTTGATTGTTATATTCAAAAACCTAAAATTTTCATGGATAGGGTCGCCAAATTAAAAGAATAATTAAATCAAGTCATAAATTCGAATATTCAGGTCCAAATATTCGATCCAAAAATATCAGATAATTTGGATCGGATACAGATCGCTAGATTGCCTTTCCAAAAATTTTGGATTGGATCGGGTATTCGAAAAGCACACCCCTAATTGTAGGAGTTTAGAATTTAGGGTGTGCGGTTATAATTTAGGGTTCAGAGGTTAAGGTTTGGTTTTAGAATAATATGGTTAAGGATTTAAGTTTTAACCTATAAACCCTAATTTCTAACCACGCCTCCTGAATTCAAAATTTGTCCACTAAAACCCCTAAACACTAGACCTAAACTAAATCATTAACCCTAAAATTAAGGCGTTTGTTTCTATAAGCTCTTGTGCATGGAATAATTGCCCTTGAATAATATTAAAAAAATAAAAGATATCACAATATAATATGCTCAGAGAGGAAAATATTAGGGGCTATACTCACAGAAAGTTCTTATAAAAGTAAAAATAAAGTCTACAAGTAAAAAGAAAAGCAACACTTCCCTCGAGATTGACTTATATTATCAAGGAACTCAAAAATTTCTATGAATTTTTTTGTCTTTAACCAAACACAAAGTTTTACGATGTGAAAAAAATGGTGAGCGAACTAAACTATTAGGCAGATTGCTCATTACACAGTTCTAATTAAATTGATAAACAATCATCAAAATGGATCAATTTTTCTATGACTACCTACAAACCCAAATCAGAAAATAAATGTTGTGAGAATTTCTTTATGAGCACCAAACAACTATTATAGTATTCAAAAACCTTGTCGAACGACTAAAGAAATATATCCCAAATATAGAAAAAAAAGTGTACTGCATAAACAAAAAAAAACGTCTTACAAGAATAGAATTTCTTATTAAAAATTGAAAACGATACTCATGAAAAAGAATAATGCAAATACAATGTGATAAAGCAAATAAAATTTGATGTCGATAACAACACCAAGCAAAAAATATAAAAAGACCGTGGGAACTCAAAAAGTATGGAGAGAAAACCACCGAAATATTTTAAAGTTATAAAAATGTGATTATATTTTACTTTTGATTTTTAGGTAATTGTATCGTGCGACTCTAAATTATTCATTTTCGTTAAAAGATAACAATTCACGTTTGTGAACCATGAACTCTTTAATAAGTGGACTAAAGGAGAAGATGTGGGCAAGTGAGGTACACGAAGTCTGGTATATAGCGGCGCTTTTTACGGCGTTTTTAGAAAAATGCCGCTCAAAGTTTACATCTCACAGCGTTTACATGACAAAAATGACAAATTTTGTGGCGCTTTTACAAAAAAACGCCGCTAAAGAAAAACTTATAGTGGCATTTTTCACAACAAACGCTGCAATAGGTCCATTATTAGTGCCGTTTAGTCACACCGCTAAAGAAAAACTTATAGTAGCGTTTTTCACATTAAACGCCGCAATAGGTCCATTATTAGTGGCGTTTAGTCAAAAACGCCGCTAAAAGTTTTGTTCTTTAGTGGCGATTTTAGTTGAAAAGCAGCAATAAGTGAGTTTTTGGTGGCGTTTTGTTACAAACGCACCAATAGTTGAAGCGCACCGTTTTGGTTTCACGATTATAACTCAATCTAGACTTCAGTTCATCCCCAAATCAAAAGCCCTCATCCTCCTTATCGTACATTAAATCCCTAAACTCACGACCGACGTCACCATGCTGGTCCTCTTCGCCGCAGTTGGTCAATTGTCTCTCGTCACCGGCGAGCGACTGTAATCGTCCCTCAAATCACTTTTCTAGGGTTTCCCTCCAATTCTTCCACTTTTCGAGCTCGGTAAGCTCCCGTCTCCCTTCTCTTCTTAATTTATATATACATATTCTTCTTTGTATTCAATACTAAATGTTTAATTATTTTTTCCTTTTTATTTGTATGAAAAAATGAAGTTTCCTGCTATATTGAATTCGAAATAGTTTGAAGGTTTCCTGAAGTTATTGTTAAACGCTAAGATTTTAATATAGTGAAATTTGAAAAAAAAAATATTTTGTTTCGTACCTTTCATGTTTCTAATTTCAATAGTTTGTTGGCGAAATAGCGAGGTAGGTTGAAGGAAATAAAAACGTTAGAAAACTAAGCTTTTATGTTTCTTTGCATGTTTAGGGGCATATGGTTAAATTAATTATTAAGCCGTATTGACTCCATTTGCTTCGAGCATTGTTGCATTCTCATAACAAATACTTGTTTGCAAATTTGTTGTTTTTATTTCTGGAATCTCTTATTGTAATCTATTTCTATATATTCCTGTCTTTTAGTTCACTTTCTCATTCATTATTTTCTGCCTTTTTCCTTTCCCTTTCCCCCTTTTTGTGAATGATTTTCCCAAATATATAAATAATTTATAAAGTTAGCCATTGTTTCTTTGGGGTAATTGTTTGTATCTAGTATCTTGTTTCAAGAATACTTTGTTGAGCATCAGAATCCTCTTGATTGTGGTTCCGAACTCTCTTTGCCTGTCTCTATTGCTTTTCTTTTCTTTTTTTCACTATTTTTTAGTCTATTTTTTTAGAACACTCTAGTTGCTACTCTTTTGAAACCATATATATTTTCATGGACAAAAATCCCTCAAAACTCTTATTGCATAGAAATGTTGAATCTTCTGCTATTACTCAGGTTTTCTAATCTAGACATCAATTTTGGTTGTACTTAGTTGAGTATTTTCATAGATGGTTCTATTGTAATAATGTTTTTTTGGATTTTGTTTGGTTTTAGTTTCAGTATACGCCTCAGCATCTAGTGAGACTGTTACAGATCGTCATTGATAATAATTGTCCTATGGCGGTTCGTCAAGTTGCTTTTATTCAGTTCAAGAATTTTATTGCTAAGAATTGGGCTCCTCTTGATCCAAGTATAATTTATCTCAAGCAATTCTTTTTTTAAATCAAATCTTTTTGCATATTTTAGTTTATGTTTTTATCAAAATGAATATACTTTGATTTGTTTTTAATGAATGTAGATGAGCCACAGAAAGTTCTACAAAGTGATAAAGATGTGATTCATGATCATATTCTTGTATTTGTATCTCAAGTTCCTCATTTGTTGAGGTAATATTGTTTGTTGTCACTTTTGGTTGTTCGATTAGAATTATTTCGTGGTTACATGGTAGCGTGCCTAGATTAGATGCTTTTGTTGCTTTCTGCATCATATTAGTTTTGTTCGTAGGGTTCAATTGGGTGAGTGTCTCAATACCATTATCCATGCGGATTATCCGGAGCAGTGATTACATTTTTCTCTTTTAGGTTGCATTGTCTCTTTTAGGTTGCAAGATTAAGAATGAAAAAGTTAGAAATTATTTGAATAGCTTAAGAAAAAAGAAACCAATTCCTTTCACTGAGAAATTATTTGAATAGCTTGAGGTATTTATGTGCATAGAGATTAATTCTTCTTTAATTTGTTTTTTCTTGTTTGGGGTTTCACACAGATTTGATGGTGCTGCACCTGAACCTCATAAAAGAATTAGAAGTTGTCATGTGTCTGGCTGCTGAATGTAATGCATTTTAAATTATTATATAATATGTATGCTTTTTATTCGAATTTTTTTGAAACATGGTGTTATTTGCGACATTTGTTTCTACAAACGCCACTATAGAATATTTTCTCGCGGCGTTTGAGTTTACAAAACGCCACTAAAGAACAGGTTCTCGCGGCGTTTGATTCTACAAACGCCACTAAAGAATAGTTATTCGCGGCGTTTGTAAACACAAATGCCGCTATAGAACTTGACTTCTTGCGGCGCTTGTTTTTACAAACGCCACGATAGAACAGTTACTCGCGACGTTTGTCTCTACAAACGCCACTATAGATCTTGACTTTTTGCGGCGTTTTTTTACCTAAAAATGCCGTGAACTATTACAGCTCTGGTTTTAGCGGCATTTCTTAAGCGCCGGGAAAGTTTTTAACAGCGCTAAAAACGCCGCTATAGGGTTAAAAACGCCGTTATAAAACTGTTTTGTTGTAGTGGTAGTACCTCTATAAATTGTAATTAAGGATAAGTAAAATTCGATTTGATTCGAAAAAATTGAATTTTTTGATTCAACGCGAAATAACTCGAATTATAGTATTATAAATTTAACTCGAAAAAAAATCAAATAAAGTTTGAGTTATAAAACAAGAACTCGAATAACTCGAAAGTTTTAGGAATTAGTGGATTAGTTTTCAAGTTATTGTCGAGTCCCACAACATTAATACCATAACATTATAAATATTTACAATTAAATTTGAACAGAAACTCGAACAACCCGACACGAATTTCATAAACGCGACTCAATAAAATTTTAAATAAAGTTTGAGTTATAAAATAGGACTCAAAATCTCAGCTAACTCGAAATTTTTGACTCGACTCGATCGAATGCTCACCTTAATTATAACTTGAACGCGAGTTGTTTTTTTAATCCCTAAAGATCAAGTTTAAAAATGAACACGACTTTTAAATAAATTTTCTTGTAATGGTTCGAATTTTGGGTTAGTGGTTTGAGTGTAGATTTTATGATTCAGGTCTTATAACTGGAGTTTTGGGAAATTAGAATGTCGTCTTATACGGCTGTTGGGTTGAAATTTGAGCTCATTCTTAACCTATTTCTCTTTGGTCCAATTGGTGTTGGGTCCCTTGTTTGAAGTCTACATGTTTACCTTAACGGTGAAATAAGTGTCTAAATTATATATTTTTTAAATAGGTGTCTGAACTATATTTTAGGCCAAATATGTGTTTAACGTTTTCTTTCGTGATTCATTTAAAAAATTTCTGTTTATCCAATGAAATATGAACATATGTCATGGTTTCTCATTTTCAGAAATTAAAATCCAAAAATGAGAAAATAAAAAATAAAATAATACTAATTAACCCAATAATCTTTAATGTCTCTAAACCTCAAACTCAAACCCTAAATTCCTCCGCTCTGACCACCATTGTCTTCATCGAACACCACTACTAAAAACCATATCATCTTGTCGTCGAAAACTGACGAATGGACCGTTGATTGTACCGTCAACAACACCCAACAATGAAGAAAAAAGAGGTCGATTGGGTACCACCGACGAGTAGAGGATGGTGGAAACAAAAAGTTTTCACAATCGCCTTAGTTTTATGGTTTAGGGTTAGATTTTAGGGTTTAGATGTGATTGGTTTAGATTTAGTGGTTTAATATTGATGAGTTGTGGTTAAAAATTATAATTTGATGTTAGAATTTAGAGTTTATAGTTTAAAACCAAAATCTCTAACTAAAATACGCTTAACTCTAAACCATAACATCTAAACCCTAAATTACAAACATAAACCTTAAATTTTAACCGTAACCCCTAAATTATAAACCCCTAAATTTAAACCCTTAAACTCTAAACCCTAAATTCTAACTCTAACCCTAAAATTAAGGCGTTTGTAGAAACTTTTTGTTTATGTCACATGTGTATTGAATACAAATCCTTAATTAAATTCAATATTTTCACTTTGGAACCATTAACTTAAAAGTTAAATCTAATTTTTACATTTTTCTTTGGAACACACACATTTATGGGTGTCATGTAATCTAGTTGTTAATTAACGTGTTAAAACAAGTTAGATAATTAAGCATGATTAGTATTAGGAAACAATTTGACATTCCATGGCCACCCTATGTGGAGACATGTGGGTCCCAATTGATATTAAATGGCCGACCACTTACAACCCCATTCAAGAAACGTGGGAAAATAGTAAAATACACTCTATTTTTCTAGCATGAATTCTTGTTTTTTATTTTAAAAATGTTTATTTAAATAAAAATATGAAAAATATACGATACATATGTTATGTACTGTTTAGATGATACAATTTTTTTGTTTGAGGGGTTTAAAATTTAGTTTAGGGTTTAGATTTTAAGGGGTTTAAAGTTTATAATTTAGAGATTATTGTTAGAATTTAAGATTTAGAGTTTAGAATTTATAGATTACGGTTAAAATTTAAGATTTTTGGTTCAGAGTTATGAATTTTGATTTTATGTTTTAAAGAGTAAATATGTAAACTTGTATATTATTTTACACATATATCGAAAAGTTACTCAACATCTCATGTTTTTGTCAATCTATGATAACGAGTCAATTAAATATCATTTCAGTTCAAAAATATCAAAATATTAATTATAATATGATGGTATTTTTAAATAAAATAATTAAAAATTACATAATCAAGGATTTAACACATGTCTAATGAGATTTATATACAAATGTTTTTTTACTTAAAATGTTTTTTTAAATACGATCATAAATGTGATATAATCTATATTTATAAATTAAATCCATATTTAGCGTAAATTGTATAAATTATCCATGTCCATGATGAGCTTAAATGTGAACATGAATAAAATGGGCCGACCTCTTACAACGGATTAAAAAAAATGTGAAAAACACACTTTGTTTTTACCATAAACATTTTTATTTTTATTTCAAAAGGTATTTAAATACTTTGATATTAACTTAATTAACTGATCGAATTAAAATTTATTTAAGTTAATCGGTCAAATAATTTTATGCTTGATTAAGTAACCGTTAAGGTTTTTTTAAACTTCAGTTATTGGCTAATTTAGTTCGAAGTTAATTAATTAATTAAAATTATTATATATTAAATATTATATATGTAATACATATACATATATATTTGTTCAGTGAAGTTCATAGTTGTTAAAGAAAGGATTTTTTTTTTCTGGAGCAAGATGGGAAAATAAAACGAAGAATGGGAATGGAAATTAAAATAGACCAGCGCTAATGGGTTGAAAATAAGCCGAGGGAATTCATGCTTTTTATTGGGCAATTGAATTATGAAAAAATATCGGGTTAATTACTCTGTTAGTACATGAACTATATCCAATTTTCAGTTTCATACATAATGCTTTAAAATTTTTGATTTCATACATAGAATATTTCGTTGTTAACGGGTTTATCTACTTTAGTTACGAAAGCTGATGTGAGACCTTTTGTCCACTAATAAATTGACACGTGACATTTATTTAATTTTTTAAAAAATCTCCATTTACTTAAGGGTTAATAACAATATTAGTCATCAAAGGTTCATTAATAATTTAATTTCATCCTTAATATTTAAAGTATATAAAATAAATATTTAGACCAATACATATTTGACACGTGACATACTATTAAAAATATTTTTGACACAGTATTAATTAAAAATAAGTCCTTATTCTATGTTATTTTTCTAAAATATTCAATTAAGTCCATAAAATTTCAATTAGGTTGAAGCTTCTTTCTTTTCTTCTCCGATCTACCCAAACACCCAACTCTAGAAAATTACAAATCAGCCTAAAATCATAAAAAATTAATTTAATATATCTCTTTTGAATTGATAAAAAAACAAAAAAAGTCATTTTAAGCATTCCACCAGATCTAACACAAAATCCATGAAAAATGAAGCGAATATGCCAAGAAAATGAATACAATTTTGTTAAAAAAATATTACAAAATGGTAACCAAGTTTTTAAATATTAAAAATGGCAATTAAAATTTATATTTTGTAACAAAATGATAACGTGTCTGTTATAAAACTTTATATAATAGCACATTTAATCCTCTAAATTTACACATCCAATCAATTTAGTCCTAATTTGAAAAAAATACTAAATTTAACCCTCGTTATTTATACATTCTTTTAATTTGGTCCTTAAAGCAAAATTCCGAAGTTGTTCCACTACATTCCTAACCACGCAACTTGCATAAAATGCTGCTGAAATATGAATGCCCTCATTATTTACTCTCCAAATGCTCTCCGACGGCTAATATCTGAAACCACAGTTGAGCATGCAAGGTTGGGCTCATGGGAAGGATTTCCATGCTGGCTATGTTCTAGGTACGTTATTAATTATAGAAATCAAACAAGCAAAGCTTATACAAGATATTTTATTGATGTAGTGGTTAAAGCATGGCTTGCGGACTGTATCGTGATGAAAAAAAGGAGGAAACATTTTAAAAGAAAAAAAAAAGATATTTACAGTTCTTAACTCGATTAAAAAAGCAGAGATATATTTATGTGTTACATTGTCAGAATTATCTTCTAGCATTCTATTAAAATAGTGTAGGGTAGCAAGTCCATATATGTATGCCTGAAAAGGTTCAATATGTTTGCATCTCTTTCAAGATTGCAGCAGCATTTTATGCAAGTTGCATAGTGGAACAACTTTAGAATTTTACTTTAAGGACTAAATTGAAAAAATGCATAAACAATGAAGGCTAGATTTAGTAAAATTTAGAAATGTATAAAAATTTTAGGAAGTCTAAATGACAATAACATCAATTATCACAATCAAATCAAATAATACAAAGTGCAAACCCAATTGATATTTATAAAGTAAGTTGATTATTCAAAATGAACAATTAATTTGTTTGAGACTCATTATATTATAATTCAAGAAACCTGTTTAATGCAAACTCATATAAAAGAGTTTGAAGCAATAATCTAACTTGAAAATGTTTGATAATCTTGACTTGAAAAGAATTAACTTATACAAGAATATTATTGTGTTGTTCGGTTGGATTCTGATAATTAATGATATTCTCATTTGGAATTTTTTCTAAGAACTTTATATATTTAAAATTTTAAAGAAATTTTACATTATACATATTAAAATAAATTATGATTTTTCATGTATTTTTAAAAAATTTCTGAGATATTTAGATTTTTGTGTTTATTGCTTGGAAATATTAAAAAAAGTACAAAATTAAATTTTTAGTGACAGTTGAGGGATCAAATAAGATATAACCATTATATTAATATGTACGTCATTCCTTTAATGGTAGATAACGATGAACTGACATTTTGTATTGTTACGATAAATTTAGTGATAGTTTTGTAATTTTTAAAAGTTCGTTGACTAAAATGGTGAAATAAACATGGCTTATAATTTTTTGTTGTACTCTACCTGAAATTGAATGAATCCAAATTCTGAATTCAATGCGTTACCTCACCAACAATTGTATATGTATATGTAATATAATCTAGTTAAATGAGAATTATGTTGTTGTTGTTTGTTTTTCTTATATAAGGAAAGTTATTTCGTAATGGAAAAATGCAAAGATTATATTCAATCTAATATTATTATTGTTACTGTATGTTTTTTTATGTTGTGAATGGAGAAAAATAAGTTGAGAATGTCACCCTTTAATCAATTATGCTTTACTGTCCTTTTTAGTTTTTACTCACATTTTTTTATTTGTGTTTTCAGGGAATGTCTTCTCGGCGATCATATTTTTACTACCCATGTACCCATTCTCTTACTCTCTTTCTTTTTTTAAATACTAAACTTATGCTTTTAAATTAATTTAAGGTTAATCATTATATGTTGACTGCAAACCTCGTTTCTATGAAATTGTAAGAAAGAAAATAGTGAGAGCCTCTAAATGTCAGCCTCATGGACTTTTCTGAACGGTATTTAACTGCGTGACATGGATATTCTATAGTCTCGTGATCAAACGCGGCATGATTATTCATAGAGCTCTGTTATATCATGGTGTATATGGTTTACACCCAATATTCCAATAAAAGGGTAAATATAACCTATCTTCTGTAAAAAAAATAATAATATGATGACTTGTTTATTAATATATAATATATTTTAATGGCATTTTTTAAATATTCAGATCGTTGTGTATAGTTTCTTGGTTGAATTGGTGGCCACCCTTATTATAATGTTGGTTGGTCTCGGCATTTCAGCTGGAAGAAACCGAGCTAGATTTGTGAGAGTTATTTGTCACGGACTTACTCTTTTCTTTTCGTCTGTGCGGCACTTAGACACGCTTTAGTGACTAAGTAAGCCTAGGCTTCTTAAAGAAGCAAGCTAAGCGTAGTGAAAAAAGAATAAGACAAGTATGCTTCAAGTAGGAAAGATAATTCAAGTATTCAAAAAAAAGTATTGAATACTTGAAAAGAAAAATTTTATTGGTTTAGAGGATGCTATACAAGACGTTAGGATTCTTAGCTTTCTTGGTTACATTGCAAAATGGCCAAAGCCACCTATTTATAGCCTTTCACCTTTTCAATGGACGGTGGAGAACAATCAAATCTTATGGTTAATATTTTGATTATAGAGAAATTTATACAACCTAAAAATATCTTACATCTTCTAGAATTTTCTACATAATCCTAGAATGGTCTAGTCTTGGAGAAATCTCCATAACCTTCTAGAACACTCCATAATCTTCTATCATATTCTAGGACCTTTTAGAATGTTCCAAAATCTTCTTGAATCTTCTAGAACCTTCTAAAATCTTTTAGTGCCTTTCATGGTTTCCTAAAATATTTCAAAGTGTTCTAAATTTTTTTATAAAATTCCAAAACTTTCTTTAATGTTTTAAAATTTTTCACCGATATCTTTATCCTTTTGAGACAAGTATAAAATTTAGTTGATTTAATTTTTGATCTTTAACATATTGCATATGTAGTCAATATTCTGATGTATATGTCGCATCTCAACCTTGTAAACGCAATTCCCTTTCAACTTTTATTTTATTATTATTATTATTATTATTATTATTATTATTATTATTATTATTATTATTATTATTATTATTATTATTATTATTATTATTATTATTATGTATCTTGTTTACCGTTTCTTTTATTTAACAGGAAGTGGAGAACCTAGATTGGGTGTCGGTATGGATTGCAATGACGTCATTAGCAAATGCCACATGTTGGGCAGCATATGCCGTTATTTCTAGAGACGCCTTCCTCATCTAGCCTATCCTTCTTTAGCCCCCAAAATGAAGTGATATTAGAAACACAACTCGCTCAAGCCTAGACAGGATATGATTACCGGATGCATTTTTCTACTAGACTTAATTCCATATTTTTGTTTCTTTGGCACTTACATAAAAAATACAACTCTCTGTAGCCTAGACAGAGACGTCCTAGATTTGTTTACCTGAGCATCAACTTTTCTGCGGCTTTGTTTGGAAAGAGCGAGTGGTGGCGGTGGCGGTGGCAGTGGCAGTGTTTGCTAATACTTTTGCAATGGTTTGGCTGTCAATTTTCCCCTGTAGCATTCTGCCTCATTCTATTTTCTGCATTCTACGCGTATTTGATAATCACTGTTTCTTGGGTACGTCTGTTCTACGAGTTAAAATACGACTAATATTCGTAATGTTCATGTTCAAGCCAAAATAATCCGGGTATGAATTAGGTAATTAACGAGTAAAATTTAGGTTCGGCTAATAGTACGTTCGGTTGAATTTTAAGTCGGGCCATGCCATGGAAGGAACTTTTAGGTTTTTATTTAATTCAATCGAGTCTCAATTTAGGTTACAATTGAAATTAGAGCTATAGTTTTATAATTTTTATATGGACTTATAATTTGTATTGTTTGAACTAAATTTAAAAAATTAAAGGCTTTGGACTAAATTACAAAAGTTAAAAATAAATATGGGTCAATTTTGGATAAAATTATAATTTTATGGACTAAAATGAACAAAAATTACACCATCTTTACTTTATTAGACCTAATTATATAAATGAAAAATACATGTGATTCAATTTCATCCCTAAACTCCTAAAACCTACTAGTGACATAAACCTATAGGCTATAATCATAAAACCCTAAAAAATAGCATCACGGAACACATGACTTATTCACGTATCACGGTATTAGTATAATAGAGTAAAGACCATTAGAGGCATATACCATAAACTATATTAATAATAATATTAGTATAATAGAGTAAAGACTATATAATGCTTAAAATTAATCTCATACACTAAGCTAAACACTAAATCTTAAACCATACAAATTAATCTCGTAAACCACTAACCATAAACTACACAATAAACACTAACTCGATAATATTAAGCCATAAATCATAAATCATAAATCATAAACCCTAAACCATAAAAATTCATCTCACAAAGTAATTAACATAAACTACACCAGAAACCCTAAACCACTAACAGTACGACATACATCCTAAAGCACACAAACATTAAAGACAAAAAAATTAATCTCATAAACCAAAAACCATAAATTACAACATAGTAGTTACTATTACCTTAGAAACTAAAATGAACACAAATATCACCATATTAAAATTATTGAGGTAAATATTAAATCTTAGGAAGTAAATAATATGTTAAGAATGGCAATGTTTGTGAGAATGAACAAGTAAAACGTGTGCTGAAGGAATAATTGGGGTTTAAATAAAGTATTATAATATGACAAGTATCGAACATTTGCATATACAATGTCGCACGTTTCATGTGAAATCTAAAATATTACATGTTTTACTAAAGATTTCAGTTTATGTTTTGCTTGATACATATCAAAACCCATGTTCATAGGTTTGAAACTAGTTGCAATTTGTGGTTCCCGCTCGAAAACTGTCTTTTCAGTTGCAATATTAAATCAACCATAAATGTAATCCATTAAGTCATCACCAACCGGTACTGAAAGAACGCGTTAAAGTATTTTTAGAGTGTTGAAAAAAATTAATATTGGTTGTTCAATGGATTTCTAATTTCAAAAGACACATGTTCCCAATATAAAAAAGTCTTTTCACTGTCAGTTTCTGTTGTGTGGATCAATCGATGGATAAATAGCCAAGAGGGGGTGAATTGGCTTTTCAAAATTGGAGGGAGAAAATTGAAATGATAAAAATGAAGAACACACGGTTTATAGTGGTTCAAGCTTAGAACAAGCTCCACTTCCACTACCTTAGCTCCCACTAAGGATTTTGAACTAATTTTCACTAGAAATTCTTCCCCTTTTCTCGGATTAGGAGGAAACCTTACAATTCGATTAAGCTTTCTACCCAAAGCTTAATCAAGACTCTATCTCTTACAAAGAAGATTTGGCAAACTGAAAAATACCTCTCAATAGGTCGATTTGTTGCCCAATTAAAAACAAACCCTCCTCAAGCTTGAAATAAATGGATACAATAAAAATACACAAGTGGGGGTTACAAGATTTGACTCTAAGAACTCAAAGGGATTGGATTTGTGCTTGAATATTATAAAATCTTTCAATAGCTGTTGCTACTGCTTTTGAGGCTTGCTTTTATACCACTTCATTGATTTCTAGCCGTTTGGGTGGTTGAGATCATCAATAGAGCCGTTGGGCTGTATTTTTCCCGCAATAAATGTTCTTCACCAACCAACCGTATTAGTACACGAAGGCCCATATCGATACCTGTCTCAAAATAGAAAGAGGTGTTGTGTATAAAATACAGGGGCGTATTGATACGCGGGGACGCGTATTGGTACGGTCATAGTGTAAAAAGAGGGGCGTATCGATATGGAGTGATCGTATTAGTACGAGATTTGCTCACTGGAATCCTTGGTGAAAGTTTTGCAAAAATGGTATCGGTACGCTACTAGGGCATATCGATATGGTTCAACGGTCATTTGAAAATACTGATTCCAATAACTAACAAGCAACAGCTATAAAATTAAGTGTCAAGATTTGCAAATCTGACCAAACCATATCGATACGATGTGAGCCGTATCGGTACTCTAAAGTAAAATCTTAAACCCAGATGAAAGACCGTATCGATACGAGGACAACCGTATTGGTACACTAAAGCATATTTATAAGCCTAGATTAAAAGCCACATCGATACGGGAATAACCATATCGGTACACTTTTGTCGATTAAAATTCCAATGTTGAAAAACCGTATCGGTACGTTCAAGGCGTATCGATACGCCTAGACGTAAATGCCTGATTTGGCTTTGAAACACTTAGAAAATTTTATTGGGTTTAAGGTTTTTGATTTAGAAAACAATTTTGGTTCAAATGCTTGTCACTTTTGTGAGACTTTTGAGTACTTAAATTTTTCTTTTTGCAATTTGGTCCTTACACAAATTGTTATATTAAAATCAAATATGGGTTTTACAGTTTCGAATCTTTATAACCATTCAGATATGTCAGCACTAGACATGTTTTTTCAATTGTTGCATTGGCAGAACAATTATCAGATAAGTCTTAATAAAAATTTTCGAAACCAGTTATTAAAATCCGATACCCAGACTACCAACCGACAATTCGCACTATACTTTAACGATATTCAGTTTATTTATCACAAAAATTGTTCCGAAATATTTTAAGGAGTACCGAAACAAGTTTAAATGTATGAAATGTAAAAGTAGGACCATATCCCCGTCAAAATAATTTTTCTATTATAAATAAACCTTACCATGAATTTGTGCCGTAAAGGGAGAATCTTAGTATTACGACGAGTTTTGAACATTTACTAACAGTTTTGAAATTATCACCTCAAACCTAAAATTGTTGCATGTATTACAAAAATTACAGTTGACGTTTTTTGTAACAGGTTTTGAAACTTGCGTTCATAGTTTCGAACCGTTTTGGTTAGCACCCAAAACTTCCATTTCAAAAAAAAAATGTGCCCTAAATGTTATAAATATGACATAGTTTGCATATGTAAAATATTAAATGAATTTGTCACATTCGAGGCTAAGCATTTAGAGTTATAGATTCTGAACTTTAAAAGAAAATATTAATTTCAAAATTATTTCCTTGAAGATTCATATCATTATACTTACCATATTACGAATATACTTCTCAAATTATATCATCACGTAACACATGACTTCTTCATGTATCAATATAATAGACTATAGAGCATAAACACATATACTATAGACTATATTAATAATAATATCATAACATACGTTATATTATATCTAGATTGTAAACTATAGACTATATAATGCTTCAATTTAATCTCATACAATATGGTAAACATTAAACATTAAACCATACAAATTAATCTCATTAACGACTAACCCAAAACTAAACCCTAAACCATTAATATTAATCCATAAATTATAATCCCTAAATCCATAACATTTATCTCATAAAGTAATAACCCTAAAGTACACCTTAAACCCTAACCCACAACCATTAAGACCTAAATCCTAAACCAAAAACCTTAAAGCCATGGCGACAATTAATCTCATAAACCAATAACCGCAAATTACAACATAGTAGTTACTCTTATCGATTTTTCTTTTGCTTTTGTAGGGTTTAGGGTACAAATTTAATTTAGGAACTGATATGAATACAAATAGCACCATATTGGAACTATTAGGTAAAAATTAAATCTTACGAATTAAATAATATTTTAAGAATGCTAATGTTTGTGAGAATGAACAACCATAAACGTGGGCTGAAGGAACATTTGGGGTTTAAATATAGTATAATAATACGATGAGTATCGAACATTTGATTATACAGTCTAATGTTTTTGGGCAAACCTAAAATATTACATGTTATACTGAAGATTTCGGTTTAAGTTTTGCTATACACGCATCCAAACCCATATTCCTAGGTTCTAAACTATTTAAAATTTTTGGTTCTCGTTCCAAACTGTCTTTCACCAACCGTAACTGAAAGAATGCATAAAAAATTAATTATTTGGGTGTTCAAAAAAAATTAATTCGTTCAATGGATTTCGAATTTTAAAAGGGTATGTTCCCAATATAAAAGAGTTTTTTCATAATCAGTTTCAAATTTCTGTAACCCGTTTCCATACGTCATCAACAGATAAGTCTTTTCAATTGTTGCATTGGGTAGAACAATTTCCAGATAACTGAACTTTGTAAGCAATTCTGAAACCGAGTAGTAAATACCGAAACCAAGCTTACCAACCCAAAATGTGAACTATACTTTAACGATTTTTGGTTTATTTATCATGAACATTGTTCCGAAACATTTTAAAGCGTACCGAAACATGTTTATCTATAAGAATTGTAAAAATGGACCATATCCCCGTGAATTTTTTTCTATTATAAATAAATCCTAAATGCCGAGTTTGATATTCCATTTTCTATTATAAATAGGCCATAGTTTCATACCCTAATCATCTATTCTTTCCTTCCTAGTTTTCGTCTCTACAAAATTATATGAGTGATTTATGTTTTTTACTGGTGGCGATGTTTATTGTGCAGAGAATTCATTTTATAAATTCTAGAGGAGTGCTGATTGTTTTTAGGTTTCTCTTGTCGACAAATAATGGTATTTGTATGGATATGATTAGCCATTTGTAGGAATGAACACCAACATACATAGTATTTGAAAAACCTTTGTCTCAAGAGTTTTCAAATACTATTGTTTGTTGTTGTTTGGAGCTGCATCGGGAGGCGTCCAATGCAAACTGGAGTCTTGAAGATTGCATAATTATAAGACCAAGGTTGAATGTACCAAATGATCTCCAAGGTCTGATTTCATTAGAATAAATCAGTTCCAATTTTATATGGTGAATCAGTTTTAATTTACTTTTGAGGGGGAAGATTTGACAAATCTGATTTCGTTTGCCTTTTGCTACTAACATCATCAGTGATAGTATTGAGATATTCGATCTCTGAAGCAGCTCTATCAAAAAATAAATATTAGGAATTTGATCATTCCCTTTGTATTTGAAAACCACAAAAACCCAAATTCCAGTGAGTAATGCTCTGCAAATTCTCCCCAACCCTTTTGCAACCACAACCTGTTACTACCACATTCTAGTGAGTAATGATCATTCCCTTTGATTTGGAAAACTGTCTTTTCAGTTATACAATTAAACTTTCCACAAATGTCGTGAAATACTCACAAAAAGGGTCTTCACAATTGTAAGACGAGTTTCGCAGTATTTGCACACGGTTTCAAATTTTCCACTTCAAAACTAAAAATGTAACATGTATTCCTAATGATTTCAGTTTAAGTTTTCCTTTACTTAGAGAATCTAATCATCCAAATTGCACATTCAACTTTTCAAATTTCCATTTTATGTTCATTAATTATGTAATTAATCATATAAAATGATATTATGCAACTTTAAACCTAGAATGTAACATGTATATGTAATGTTCATGTTCCACTTTATATTCTGGCCAAAATGGTCCGGGTATGAATAAGGTAATTAACGGGTTAATTCAGGTTTGGGTTAATTCAGGTTCGGTTAATATCGATTTCAGTTGAACTTCAAGTCGTGTCATTCCATGGAAAGAACTTTAATTTAGGTTATAATTGAAATTGGAGCTGTATGTTTAAAAATTCTTATATGGACATATAATTTATATTGTTTGGACTAAATTACACAAATTATAGTGTTTGGACTAAATTACAAAAGCTATAATAAATATGGGTCAATTTTGGATAAAATAATAATTTTATGGACTAAAATAAACAAAAAAGACACCAACTTTACTTTATTAGACAAAATTATATAAATAAAAAATACATGTGATTCAATTTCATCCCTAAACTCATAAACCCTACTAGTGACATAAACCTATAGGGTAAAATCCTAAAACCCTTAAAAATATATCACCACGTAACTCACGACCTATTCATGTATCAATATAATACACAAAAGACCATTAGAGACATATACTCTATAATTTATTAATAATAACATCTTAACGTATGTTATATTATGTATAGATTGTAGAATATGGACTATATAATGTTTGAAATTAATCTCATACACTAAGCTAAACACCAAACCTTAAACCATACAAATTAATATCTTAAACCACTAACTATTAACTACACCCAGTGATGGATGCACCCAGCCCTAGTGGGGTGCATCCGTATCCCCAATTTTGATTTTTTAAAAAAGATAAGTTTAATTTAGTGTTATATTTCTGCCATTTGAGAAAAAAATATTTTGGGCCCCCATTCTTAAATTTATAGATTTGCCATTGAGTACACCATAAACCCCAACACGATAATTGTAAGCCCTAAATCATAAACCATGAACCCTAAAGCAATAAAAATTAGTCTCAACGAGTCGAGTCATTCTGGTCGGGTATTTTTGAACACCCTACTAATAACCGTAGACTACACCATAAACCTTAAACCACTAACAACAAGACCTAAATCCTAAACCAAAAAGCCTTAAAGCCACTAAAATTAATCGCATAAACCAAAAACCCTAAATTACAACATAGTAGTTACTCTTACCTTAGCCATTAAAATGAACACAAATATCGCCATATTAAAATTATTAGGGTAAAAATTAAATATTAGGAAGTAAATAATATGTTAAGAATGCTAATGTTTGTGAGAATGAACAAGTAAAACATGCGCTGAAAGAATATTTACGGTTTAAATATAATAATACGACGAGTATCAAACGATTGCATATACAATGTTGATAAAAAAGTTTGGCGTGTTAAATAAAAAGCGGTTGTTCAATGGATTGCGAATTTCAATAGATGCATGTTCCCAATATAAAAAAGTCTTTTAGCTGTTAGTTTCAAATATCTGTAACATGTTCAGATATGTCAGCATCAAATATGTCTTTTCAATTTTTGTATTGGGCTTATATAGTTTTTCATATAAGTTTTAGTACGCAGTTCTGAAACCGGTTGGAAAAACCCGAAACCCGAAATACCAACCGAAATTTGTAACTATTCTTTAATTAGTTTCAGTTCATTTATCATGAACATTGTTCTGAAATATTTTAAAGAGTACTGAAACATGTATAAATATATGAATTGTAAAAATCAAACCATATCCCCGTCAAAATCTTTTTCCTATTATAAATAAATCCTATTATAATGATCGTATCATGAAACACCAAATTATGAGAATTTCTACAAAATTAAATCTAAGGTTTTACTTGTAATATGCTATGCGTCTATTTTATTTTCTTACCAAAGTTTTATAGAAATATTATAGAGCCATGAATTGTTCTTTTATTTAAAAATTAATTGAACAATAAACTCCTAAACTCTATATTTAAGCCCTAAACTACTGACATCAACCTATAGGCTATAATCCTATAAACCCTAAAAATATATCAGCACGTAACACATGACTTCTTCACGTATGAGTATAATAGACTATAGAGCATAGAGACATATACTATAGATTATATTAATAATAATATCATAATGTTTGGTATACTATAGACTACTATAAAATATATACTGCTTGAAATTAATCTCATACAATAAGCTGAACACTAAACCTTAAACCATAAAAAACAATCTCATTAACCAATAACCTTAAACTACACCATAAACCCTAACCCATTAATAGTATGAACTAAATCATAAACCATAAACCCTAGTGCTATAAAAATTAGTCTCTTAAACTAATAACTTAAATTACCATAAACCTGAAACGATAACACTAAGACCTAAATCCAAAACCAAAACCCTCAAAGTCATAAAAATTACTCTAAAAAAGTAATAACTGTAAATCACAACACAATAGTTACTCATACTAATTTTGGTTTTGCTTCTGTAGCATTTAGGGTGAAAATTAAATCTTATGAACTGATGTGAACATAAATATCACCATATTGAAATTATTAAGGTAAAAGTTTCAGGAACTAAATATGCTAATGTTTTTTTAAGAATGAACAAGTAAAATGTGTGCTGAAGGAACATTTGGGGTTTAAATAGAGTATAATAATACGAGTCTCGAACGTTTGCATATACAGTGTTGAACTTTTTACGTCAAATCTAAAATATTACATGTTTTACTAACTATTTCAGTTTATGTTTTGCTTGATACATATCGAAACCCATGTTCATGGGTTCAAAACTAGGTAAAATTTGTGGTTCCCGCTATGAACTGTCATTTCCGTTGTATATTAAAATGTAATTCCAAATTTTTTCGTGTTTAAAAAAAATAATGGATTAACTACTGGAATGGTCACTTATGTTTTCCCTAGTACTATTTTGGTCACCGATTATCAAATTCCACCCATAAGGTCACTTACGTTTTTGATCTGTAAACTTCTAGTCACTTTAACGCTAATTTCTGTTAAGTGTCGTTAAATGGTGACGTGGGTGTTAAGAAAAAAATTATATAATTACACATTTGGTCCTTGTTAGTTACCTATTATATCAATTTGATCCTAATTTTAATTTAATTAATAAATTAATTACTCAATTAGGTGCCAACATGTGTCATCACCTTATTAGAGGAATTTAATTATTTATTTTTATTTAATAAATTTATTTTCCTCATACAGATATAAAATACAAAATACAAAGTGTAAGTGGCATGAGTTTGCCACTAAACTAAGTGGCCATTTGTGATATAAAATACAAAATACAAAATATATTTTAGTTTGTTGTTAATGCAAGGAAAAGGAAATAAATAATATTAACAATAAAATTAAAGTTCACTCGAATATAATTTTTTAATATAATTATATATAAATATATAAAATATTGTCAACTTTAATTGAATTATTATATTTCTATAGTGGTTTAAATATTTTTTATGTGTCTCAAGTATGTCATGTTCGAGTCTCCTTAATTCATATTTATTTCCTTTTCCTTGCATTAACAAAAAACTAAAACATATATTATATTTTGTATTTTATATCACAAATGGACACTTAGTTTAGTGGCATACTCATTACACTTACACCTAGGGGAACATGGGTTCTACTCCCGCCAAGGCAAAATTGTTCTTTGATTGGAGGAGGAAAATAAATTTATTAAATAAAAATAAATAATTAAATTCCTCTAATAAGGTGATAAATGTATCATCACTTAATTGATATAATAAGTAACTAACAGGAACCAAATGTGTAATTATATAAATTTCCCTTTAACAGCCACGTCATCTATTTAACGACACTTAACTTCGAGTGAGCAAAAGTTTATAGATCGAAAACTTAAGTAACCTTATTGGTCAAATTTGAAAAACGGTGGCCAAAAGTGTACTAGGGGAAAACATAAGTGACCATTCCAGTAGTTAACCCAAAAATAATTGGCTGTTTCACTGGATTTCTAATTCCAAAAGACGCCCGTTTAGATACGCCAGCATTAGGTGTCTTTTCAATTATTGCATTGGGCAAAATTATATCCAGAGAAGTCATAATAAGCAATTACGAAACCGAATATACTATTCCGTTACCCAGACTACCAACTGCCAATTTTAACACAACTTTAAATATTTTCAGTTTATTTATCATGAACATAGTTTCGAAATATTTTAGAGAGTACTGAAATAGGTATAATTATAGGAACTATACAAGTAGGACTATATCCCCGGCAAAATCTTTTTTCTATTATAAATAAACCCTACCATGAATTTGTAGACTAAATGGAAAATCTCAGTATTACTACGAGTTTAGGACATTTGATAACAATTTCGAACTTATCACATCAAACATAAAAATGTAACATGTATTCCTAAAGATTACGGTTGAAATTTTCCTTAACATGTATCGAAACAACATCCATAGTTTCAAACCTTTTTGGTTACCGCCCAAAACCTCCATTTCATAAAAAAAAATTAAGTGCCATAAATGTAAGAAGTGTGGCATATTTTGCATACGTTTAATATTAGATGACTTCGTAACATTCGAGGTTGAGCATTCTGAGTTATAGTTTCAGACATTTAATAAAAAATATTAATTTCAAAATTATCTGTGTGAAGATTCATATCATTATACTTACCATATTACGAATATACTTCTCAAATTATATCATCACGTAACACATGACTTCCTCATGTATCAGTATAATAGACTATAGAGCATAAACACATATACTATAGACTATATTAATAATAATATCATAACGTATGTTATATTATATCTAGATTGTAGACTATAGACTATATAATGCATTAATTTAATCTCATACAGTACGATAAACATTAAACCTCAAACCATACAAACTAATCTCATTAATGACTAACCCAAAACCATTAATATTAATCCATAAATCATAATCCTTAAATCTATAACATTTATCACATAAAGTAATAACCCTAAAGTACACCTTAAACCCTAACCCACAACCATTAAGACCTAAATCCTAAACCAAAAACCTTAAAGCCATGGCGACAATTAATCTCATAAACCAATAACCGTAAATTACAACATAGTAGTTACTCTTATCGATTTTGCTTTTGCTTTTGTAGGGTTTAGGGTAAAAATTTAATTTAGGAATTGATATGAATACAAATAGCACCGTATTTGAACTATTAGGGTAAAAATTAAATCTTACGAATTAAATAATATTTTAAGAATGCTAATGTTTGTGAGAATGAACAACCATAAACGTGTGCTGAAGGAACATTTGGGGTTTAAATAGAGTATAATAATACGATGAGTATCGAACATTTGATTATACAGTCTAACGTTTCTGGACAAACCTAAAATATTACATGTTACACTGAAGATTTCAGTTTAAGTTTTGCTATACACATATCCAAACCCATATTCCTAGGTTCTAAACTATTTCAAAATTTTTGGTTCTCGCTCCGAACTGTCTTTCACCAACCGTAACTGAAAGAACGCATAAAAAATTAATTATTTGGGTGTTCAAAAAATTTAATTCGTTCAATGGATTTCGAATTTTAAAAGACGTCTGTTCCTAATATAAAAGAGTCTTTTCACTACTAGTTTCAAATTTCTGTAACCTATTTCCATATGTCATCAACAGATAAGTCTTTTCAATTGTTGCATTTGGTAGAACAATTTCCAGATAACTGAACTTTGTAAGCAGTTTTAAAACTGAGTAGTAAATTCCGAAACCAAGCTTACCAACCCAAAATGTGAACTATACTTTAACGACTTTCGGTTTATTTATCCTGAACATTGTTTCGAAACATTTTAAAGCGTACTGAAACAGGTTTATCTATAAGAATTATATGTGTGATTTATGTTTTTTACTGGTGGCGATGATTATTGCGTAGAGACTTCATTTTTTAAATTCTAGAGGAGTGCTGATTGTTTTTAGGTTTCTCTTGTCGACAAATAATGGTATTTGTATAATGATATGAATCTTCACGCAGATCACGTGTTTTTTCTTTTGCCTAGCTTAGTTTTTCAATTGTTTGAGATGTGGTCTTTGTGCGTAGTTTGGCCTTGCGCCTTGTCTGGTTTGCTCTGTTGAGGTTGTTTTGTGTTGCGCGTTTTAGTAATTAATTTCTGGGTAAGGTTTAACAAAACTAAAAAGTGTATCCCAAACTATGAGGGGAATGCAATCGAGAGAATAGGGAAAAAGGATTTGGATGGTGTTTGTATCAAACTTGTCAGAACAATTACATTGGCAATGAGTGTGGCAAGTTTTTGATAGGCATGGGTTGTGGTTGATGTTTATGTGCCGAGAAAGAGAGTGAGGGATGGAACTAGGTTTGGGTTTGTGTGTTTGGGATCGAAAGCTGATGTTGATCGAATTATTGAGAGATTTCATGGATTTAGGCTTTATAGATAAAAAATCAGGGTTATGATGGCGCAAAAGGATACTAGGGATACGTTTTGGAGGCAAAAACGTGATGGAAATTTTACTGAGTCGATAAAACCTTATCAAAGACAACGTTCAAATCATTATAGTCTGATGCGAAACAACCCTTATATAGTGATTTCACAAGCGGAACAAAACAAAGAGGATATGACTCCAGACGATCAGAATACATTGAAAGGGCATCCCAATTTTGAGGCAAATTGCAAACGGGTGGAGGGTGTAACTGATGTTGACAAATGGGAAATCTTGCAAAATTGCACCTTAGGTTTTTTCCGTCAACCATGCCAAATATCGGACCTTGCAAAGGAATTTATGAAGGTGAAATTGACAGGGTTCTCGGTAATGAGAGTTGAGGGATCACTAATATTACTTACGATTGGGGATAAAGAATCGAGGCAAGAAACTTTAGGTAATGAGAGTCTGAAACATTGGTTGGAGAACTTATGGAATGGTCACCAGCGATGCCATTGCCGAACCGGAGGGTCTGGTTGTCTGTAAGTGGAATTCATATCCATGGTTGGTTTGAAGAAACATTTAAGAAAATTGTAGCGCTTAGGGGCGAACTCGTTAGGATTGATATAGAGACATTGTCGGCATCAACGTTTGAGCGTTGTCGTTTTCAAATTGAAACAGATTGGAATTCACACATTGATAAATTGATTGACTTGTATATGAGTGATAATATATTCCAGATTCGTGTTTCAGAAATTGAGGAAGCAATTGGTCCAAAGTGTGATTGCACCTGTGAAATAGAGATTAGTTCTGATGAAACAATAAGCAAAAATGACTCAGAGATTGAGATATCTAGCCCGGGCAAGGAGGTAGGAAATAAGATGTCAAAAGAGGGAACAGTGGTGCCTAATTCTTTCACTCTTGAGGCACTGTAGTCTAGCCATATTGAGTGTATTTGGGATGGAAACAAGAGAGTACATTGGCGTGTGATGAGTACGGTAAGTTAGATGGCAGATGAGGATGTAAGTATGTAATATCGAGAAGGGGAGAGCTAGCAGAATATGGATGTGTTGTCGAGTGAGGGTATTATTGAATTGAGTAAGGTTGACGGGGGCTTCTCGGTGGTGGTGGATTTAGTGGTCGATGGAGCAAACCCAAGATTGGGGGATAGGCCGAGGAGTGAAATGCCTAGGGCTGATAAAGCAACAACAATAGAGTATAATAGGGAGAATAGACGAGTACGACAATTAAATGAAATTGTGTTGATTTTTTATTGCCAAGCGAACGCGGTGAGGCTGAAAAAAACTTGTAAGAAAGAATAGAGGCAGACCAAAGAAAAATTTGCCAACATTGCCGACAATTGCAAATAGATCTTTGTCGAATTCAGATTTATATAATCAGAAGCGTGCGATATTGAAGGAGGCACGAGAAATGTTGGATTTGGGAAAACTGATTGGGGCTGTAACGATTGGTAACGAAGAGAAAATTGTGCAGGATATCGCGCGGGTGATTGAAGCGCGTGAGTGAAAATAATCTAGCTGCACGATGAGATTGTTGCCATGGAATGTGAGGGGAATTGGCTCGGCGTCGAAATGTAAAATGGTTCAACGTCTATTGCGACAACAAAAGTGTTAGATGGTTCTTTTATAGTAGGCTAAATTGGATATGCTAAATGATATTTTGGTGAGTCGGATTTGGTATACAGATAGCTTTGATTATGTGTTTGCACCGTTCGTGGGTAGTTCGGGAGGAGTGGTGGCAATTTGGGATACATTGTGCTTCATCACTTCCTCGAAGTCGATACACAAATGATGATTGAGGGGTGATGCCCCATGTGTGGTGGTAGATCAAGAAAGTTTTATGGATGTTTTGGGAGGAATGTTGGTTGTGCGCGAAATAAACTGGTGCTTGGGAGGTGACTTCAACATGGTCGTTAAGGTCGATGCTGCTCTAACCTAAACCGAGGGTAAACGCTTCACTTGGTTTGGCCCTGGAAATCGATGTAGCCGTCTTGAGTGGATTACAAGGTTTGCAAATTTGATAGCCAATAATTCATTGCTTGGTTATCAAATCTGAGTAATATACGCACTATGGGACAAAAATGGTGTTGATTTTACTTTTGAGGGGCCTCCGACAATGGTGAGTAAGTTAAAGGGGATGAAAGGCTTTCTAAAGGAATGTAATGAGAGCAGTTTGGAAACATTAATCAACGATACTTGGATGTGGTGGATTGAATTTTTGGTTGTGTTTTGAGTATTGGAGTCATGCGTTGGGGTTGGTGTACGAGTCTAAGTGGAAAGGTATACAATTGGTGGTGATTGAATTGGTTTCGATGGTAGTAGTGTCCTAGATCTTATGCACTGCTCGACGCCCTTGGATTCATTGGCAATGGTTCCGACAGAATAATGAGGCACGCGAATCCTTACAATGTGTGTGCTAAAGTAATATATATCGGGAAGCCAAAAATTTTGGCTGATTTGCTGGTGAAAGTGGTGTTGACCAATACACTTCGATTCGTATGATGACATGAGTTGATTGTGTTGTGGGGTTATTTATGTATGTTTTGCGTGTTATGGTTTATTGTTTTTGGGTGTTTGTAACCTTTGATCACACTCATTGGTAATCTTTTCCTCCATTTAGGATTATGGAGATTTTTAATGAGGGCTTTGGGTGTGATGGCTTTGTATTATTCCATTTAATAAAATCATACGCTTTTGCCGATCAAAAAATTTATCCTATAACCCCTAAAAATATATCATCACGTAACACGTGACTTCTTTGTGTATCAATATAATAGACTAAAGAGCATAGAGATATATATTATAGAATATATTAAAAATAATATCATATAGTATTTTATATCTAGATTGTAGACTATAGACTATATAATGCTTCAATTTAATCTCATACAGTATAGTTAACACTAAACCTTAAACCATACAAATTAATATCATTAATGACTAACCTAAAACTAAACCCTAAACCATTAATATTAATCCCTAAATCATAAACCATAATCCCTAAAGCTATAAAAATTCATCTCATAAAGTAATAACCCTAAAGTACACCATAAACCCTAACCCACAACCATTAACACCTAAATCCTAAACCAAAAACCTTACAACCATAAAAATTAATCTCACAAACTAATAACCGTAAATTACAACGTGGCAGTTACTCTTACTGATTATGGTTTTGCTTTTTTAGGGTTTAGGGTACAAATTATATCTTAGGAACTAATATGAACATAAATAGCACCATATTGAAATAAAAATAAAATCTTAGGAACTAAATAATATTTTAAGAATGCTAATGTTTATGAGAACGAACAACTGTAAAAGTGGGCTGAAGGAATATTTGGGGTTTAAATAGAGTATAATAATACACGAGTATCGAACGCTTGATTATACAATTTCGAACGTTTCTGGACAAACCTAAACTATTACATGTTATACTGGAGATTTCAGTTTAAGTTTTTCTAAACACGTATCCAAACCCATATTCCTAGGTTTGAAACTATTTAAAATTTGTGTTTCCCGCTCTGAACTGTCTTTCACCAACCGTAACTGAAAGAACGCGTAAAAAATTAATTATTTGGGTGTTCAAAAAAATAAATCCGTTCAATGGATTTCACATTTCAAAAGAAGCATGTTCCCTATACAAGAGAATCTTTTCACTGTTAGTTTCGAATCTCTGTAACCCATTCTGATACGTCATCAGCAGTAAGTCTTTTCAATTGTTGCATTGGGTAGACCAGTTTGCAAATAACTGAACTTTGTAAGCAATGCTAAAACCGGTTAAAAAATTCTGAAACAAAGCGTACCCTCACCAGCTATTATAAATTGGCCATAGTTTCATACCCTTATCAACTATTCTTTCCTTCTTAATTTACGTCTTTGTAGACATTATTATATGTGTGGTTTATGGTTTTTATTGGTGGCGATGACTATGGTACAAAGACTTCATTTTATAGATCTTGGAAAGGTATTAATTGTTTTTAGGTTTTTCTTGTCGACAAACAATGGTATTTGGAAGGCTATGAGTAGCCATTTGTAGGGATGAACACCAACAGACAAAATATTTGAAAAAACCTTGGTCTCAAGATTTTTCAAATACCATTGTTTGTTGTTGTTTGGAACTACATCGGGATGCGGCCAATGCAAGCCAGAGTCCGGAAGATTGTAAAATCAGAGGACCAAGGTTGCAGCTACCAGATGGTCTCCAAGATTGCAAAATCATAAGACCACATCGAATGCAGATCGCACTGTCGAAACTGTTGATATGCATTGGAAATTGACTATTTTCCCATAGATATGTTTCATCAAGAACAGTTTACCCATTTAAAATTATTTTGTAGAAAAGATAAAAAACTCATTACTTCAATGCTTATTTTGTCCAAACGCTTAATATAAAGAAGTTGATATGAAGTTTATGGGTTTTGCATACCACCTATCTCCTAAAACCTACTATATATTACCTAAACACTAAACAATACACCATAAGGCATATCATTTGTAACCCCCTTGACCCGGCCTAGTCGTTAGACCTGAACCAAGAAGGTCGCATTAGGTTTGCCGAAGCAAACCCGAACTATCTTACTCGAATTTTGTGCTATTTTTTCCTTTTATATTTTCTAGATGCATTATTAAGACCTAAGGTATTCATACAAGCGTTTCAATTTTATTCGATTCGAACATCGATAAGGCACCCAATTGCAAATACAAGCATTTTAGGGACCAAAATATAAATCTGAAGAAATACATGGGATTATACAAGTTTCAAGTTAACAGTTTTTAATTAAACATATTTCATTCCAGCATGTCAAATTTCAGCTTCAACGGATAACAAATAAGCATCTAATTTAGCATAATACAAAATTAAGGACTAAATTGTAAAACTACCAAAATATAGGGACTAAAAAGTTTATAAAAGCTTCATAAAACAATTAGATACATTTAAACCATACTTGCAAAATCTTAGGTCAAACGAACATCATTTACGTATTCAATTGATGCAACAATATATGGTGACCAAAATGCAAAGAATCTAAACTTGGTAAAATCCTTTAATCGAATTAACCACCAGCCATTCCGATACAAGGGCTGCACTAAAATGCATTTTGGGGATTCAAATCCCAACTCAAACTTATCTAATTACTTACGAACAATATCGACATGCTTCTAATATTATACTACCATTAAACACATAATCTCAAATAATTACATACCAATTATTCAACACAATTCATATATTTTTGATGAACAACACAATTCATATTTGTACAAGTAATCTAGAGGCATGCTTCTTAACAATAAAAAATATTACCCAATAAGCACCAAATGGTCAAGACCTCAACATAGGCATAGATTAATTAAGGAATTAAAGCATATAACCATATGTACACTTAGAAACAATCAAACCGTCCAATTGTTATTTCAACCATTCTAGATCATTAGATCACAACCACTAAATATATGATGCATTAAAATAACACCAACATCTTAAACATTAAATACAACCATCACCTAACGTAATACAAAATTAATCAATTTATCATATCTTAAATAAAACAATCTATCCCAATATTTTACCCACATTGCCTTATTACAAATAAAGATAACACCATAAACATAATCTTTTAATACGTTTGTCTTGAGATCTCACCTTGCCTCGAACCACAACCCCACACTTGCTTAATTCATGACATTGACAGAAGAAAAGAGAGCGTAAGCATATAATGCCTAGTGAGTGTGCTCAAAAGGGTAAACGTCAATGCATTTTCAAAATCAAAACCGATATTAGAAAGCTTTATTTAATCAAGTCAAACATACCATTTTCAAAGCATTTAAATAAAACATGCTTATTCGAAACACATACTTCATGCTTTCATAACAATCTTTTCATTCTTAAAACAATTAAATAAAACATGCTCGATCAAATCATAAACATCAAATTTTTCGGCATAAACCATGCCCTCATTGTAAAGCGAGATATGAGTGTAAAGACAACGCAATTTGCTTACTTCTTTTGAAAACATAACATGCATAACAACAATATGTATCAAAACACTTTTCACAAGTCTCATGCTTAATCAAACCAAAGCATTTCTCATAATCTTTTGTAAATCATGTCATGCATTATAACCATATGCAACAAAGCTTCTAATAGCCATGCATAATCACCATATGCACAAAAGCTTTCCATTAAATATCATATAGTGGCAAGTATTGTGACCTCGGATAGAATCACCTCTATCCTTATAACAAAAGTAGTATGTTTTATCAAACTACATCGGGTACACGGATTTCCAGTGGTCCCATCTCCACCTAATCTCATACCTTGCCTAGTTAAACTACAAGATACCATCAACTGGGGCTGCCTAGTTAAACCGCTTTTCCTCAAGGACCGTGGTGCGGCCGACTTTATATTATTGTGCACTTTAAACCCTATGACATGCCAACTATATCCGATAGTTTCTCATTACGTCATATAGCCAATATATCATTTTTAAATATATTTACTTACTGTTTTCCAATACATTTTTCAAAACCGTTTTATATGCAAAACCACATTGCCAAAGACAATAACACATTCCTTCAAGGAACAAATCTCAATGCTCATAGATGTAGATGCCTATTTTTTCCGGGTCTGACCCAATAGCTTAACCAAAATTCAAAATTAACTAAAAAATAAAATATCCTTTTTATTATATACCCATTACAATATCCAAACCCTATTAAACCCAAATATACCCAATTACCAAACCAGACCCATATCCCATAACCCAATCTAACCAAACAACCCTCAAAAGATAACCTAAGCCCCTTTTCTTATCCCAAGCCACCGCCAGGCATGCCCCTTCATCTCCCCGGGCGCGTGCATGCCACGCGCCGGCTCTTCGGCTTCCATGACTTACATGCATCCTACCACTGACCAAGCCTGACACAGCTGCATGCTCCACCGCCCTGCTCCACCGCTTTGAACCTGAAAAAAGGGGATTAATATCTCAAAAAGCTTTTTATGTTGTAAAATGGGTTATAAAACCCCAACATGCATATGTAATCGCTTGGAGATAAAGAATAAAAAAGTTCCCCAGATTCAAACAAAAACAAGTAAAGAAAGAAGCAATCGAACAAAAAAAAGAAAAAAAGCAAAAGAGCGATATCGAAGCAAAAAAATGAGAATACAAAAAGGTAAAAAACATAGAAAACCTTTCGATTTTTTAGATCTAGGAAAATAGGAGGGGATTTAGAAAAAATCGACCTTTGATTCAGCCTAGGAAGCCAAAATCGAACCCCCTAGTGTTTTTGCATGTAGTTTGGCCATCGTGGAAGCGGCGACATGCGGCGGCCCTCGGCTGCTCTCAATCTTTGGCCGAGTGGAGAAGGGGGAGAGTTAAGAGGATCTGGGGGAGAATTTTTTTGGATATCAAATGATAAATGATTTCTTGGCTTAAAAAGGGTATTTATAACCCTATCAAAATGATGTCGTTTTGGTGCTCTCGACCCACGAATCGACCCGACCCGGATAGGAGGATCCGCGTGTTCTGATGAATGGGTAAATTACATCTACTGTCCCTCCACTTCGTATCCTTCATATTTTTGCACCTTAATTCCTGTTTTATTCTATTTTGGCCACTATTTTTTACTTCTTTTTATTTATTCATTAATATCATAATCATAATTATTAATCTTATATTATCACACTAATTATTTTAATTAGTTTATTATTATATCATTATGTTATTATATTATTTATACTATCATTACCATTATTATTATTATATTTAATTTATAATTATTATCATTATTTTTATTTTTAGTATTTTATACATGAAATATATATAAGTATATTATATACTATCATTATTATCATATTAAATTATTATTACTGTAATTATATGTTATATATTATTATTACTATTAATATTATTATTTACATAATGTTTATATATATTCGTATATACCTTATATGTTTCTTTTAGTTTTAGATTAAAAATGTTTTTGTAAGGGATTATCGTGAAAAACGTATCTCGTACGTAAGAGATGCCGCTTTCCGTTAGTCTCTATTATAAAATATCATCTTTTAATTCTACATTATAATTTTCAAAAATAGGTTTTCATTATTCAGGAATCTAACGGAAATTATGCCCCGGGTGTAGGGGTGTAAACTCCTTTCATGCAAAGAAATATTCTTTTAAAAATTTTAAGGGATCACAAATTTTAAATTAAATTCGATTTTAATTTTTGTCATTTAGACAATATGTAATCGACCATGTACCAATTTTGGACGTTGTGGGGGTGCTCATCCTTCCCCACACGTAACCGACTCCCGAACCTATTTTTTTGGTTTTCGTAGACCAAACTCGTCGTTTTAATAAAATGACACAAAAATAAGTTTTATTAAAATAGTCTGGTTTTCAGGTGATCTAATCTCACCTAAACAAAAAAATTGGTGGTGACTCCCATTGTTACAGCTTGGCAACTCCGCCGAGGACTACTTTTTTTACAGTCGAGCCACCAATCGATTACTTTTTGTCCTAATGAGTGAAAACTATAAATTCAGTTTAATTTATATTTTGATCTATTTTTCTTTTAAATTCTTTACAAAAAGGTTTCCTAAATTTTTGTTTCCCTCATTTTGCATATCTCAAGCTCTGCACTCGAGCTCTGTCCCTTTTAAGTGGGAGTGAGAGAGAAGCTGCTCCTTCATGAGGTAGAGAGAAGCTGCTCCTTCATGAGGTACCGCCTCCGTACAGGATAATGGATGACTTCCGGGATATATGCCCCTTTGTCTTCGTGAGACTTCTATCTCCGTGCAGACCTAGGGGAATGTATCCCCCTGAACTGTGTTTACTAGCCTTAGTAGGATAGTAAGTACAATTCAGGTACCTTTGTTAGAAATTAACCGCATGTAGTAAACCATAACAGTCTACCTTTTCTAGAGCCATACCAAACCTCTGCCCGTTTAAGCAATAACCCTATTAGGCCTTACTTGCTTATTTGATACTTTTATTTGCTATTTATGTACAGTTTTTAGTTGTTTTAATTTTTACTTTATTTACCACTAATCTATTCATTCATTTTAATCTGAACTAACCTATTTTCTCTTTTTGATCACATCATATTAAACCTATTCATTTTGCATTAATTTCATGACACCATTATCACATTCTAATCTTTGCATTTCACAAGCTTGAAATACTGATTCACAACTAGTTCTCAATATAAAAAAGGGTTTGTCACAGGGAGAAAATCTAGTACCCTAGATATCAATGCAACAGTCAAAGATGCAAATGAATCCCGTGAGTTCAGAATTACGTGCCATAAGAACCATCTTTGGATTAGTAGCTTCACATTTAGGATATGCACTTTGCATCTACATGCATTCATTTTTAAAAATTCCAGACCGCTTCTTGGGATGCTCCATGATAGTGATATTGGATAGAACAAAAAACCAGCCAATTCAACACCCTTAAGAACTCAACACAAGACCAAAATGATGAAAAATGATTGGAAAAAAAATGCAAACTCAAAGGGAAGATAGATTGGTTAGCTAAAAAAAAGATTGAGGAAAAATCAAAGGGACATGCTAAACTAGATGGCACAAATGCTAGGACATAAACTCCTTGAACAAGAAAGGACTTGTTAGCTACGAAAAGCCCAACAAGATATGAGGGAACAAATCAAGAAATGCGACCCTCAAATAAGACATGGGGCTAAACTAGATGGCCACCACAAATGCTAGGACATAAACTCCTTGAAACAAGAAAAGTAAATAAATCAATTTGTTGCAAAGCCAAAAATGAAGACTTCAAAATTCCCACGAGCAACTTGAGAAAAAGGTCCATGGAGGTAGTGGATCCCTTGGTGGGTTTTACTAACGAACTTAGCCTCATGGACTTGGTGCAACCCCAAGTTCAAGGTCCTCATTTGAATATGGGACGAGTTGTCCTGGGGAAATCTTACATGTTTTGATGAAGGATGATGGATTAGGCCACCAGATGACAAGTTATTGATCCACTATTTTCAAGATAAGGTTATACCCATTGGCCAGGTTTTTAGAATAATATCGGCACGTCATTGATATGGTGTAAGCTGGGAGACTTTACAAGTTGCAAAGTCCAATTTTGTCTTTAGGAATAAATCAATTTGTCAAGTTCAAGAAGCTTGGTGAAAAAAATGAAGATTTATCCAAACATTGGAAGACCTAACTCTATATCGCCTTATAGGAAATACAACTACCAACTTTTCCGATCTAGTGCTATTTGGCGAGCTCATCGAGAATACCGTTAAAATGGTAAAATCGACACTAGTGGAAGTTCGTCCCACAAGAGGCCATCGTATGGGAAGAAGGATAATAAAGTAAACTCTTTAGGAGTTTACAATGTTGGTTTTTCGCAGCCGGTAACTGTAGCACAACCTAAAGCTACGAGTTCCCAAGGCTCCTCAAGCCAAGATTCTGGACAAAGAAAGAATATCAAGAATATAGAGTTTACTCTGTTACCAATTTCCTATGGAGAATTGTACAAACAATTGTATGATAGTCATATGGTGGCACCTTTCTACCAAGCTCCAGTACAACCTCATTTCCCAGCGTGGTATAATGCCAACACGAGATGTGACTATCATGCGGGCCAAGTAGGCCACTTGATCGAGAACTACACATGCTTCAAAAAGCTTGTGGAAAAATTTATTAAGCTTGTGGTGATAAGTTTTGAGAACTCAATTGGGCCAGCCACAAACAAGGATCCCTTACCAAAGCATGAAAACGCCTAAGTATGCAGACAATGCTTTTTAGGAATGACCTATATGAAAGTAGCCCATGCTTAATGGGCTTAGATATTACACTGTTATGACAATAGTTGGCCCCCTTGTAGTTTTCATCTATTTTAAAGTGATGTTTTTGTGTATCTCACTTGCCTAAGCCCAATGGCAGTGAGAGCCTTTTGTGAGGGCCAAAAAACTACAAGTTTTAATGAAGAATACCTTTGTTCATCTGATTGTACTCGTGCATATGTAAATCAGAAGCTATATATGATGTACACCCTGATTTAATATGACCATGCCATGAGCCATCATAATTTTTAAGCAATAAAGTATGAATTTGCTACAAAACATTTTTGAGCGGCACACCCCCGACGGAGTAACTTCAAAGAAAGACAATTGAATTTGAGAAAGGCTAGGGGCATCCTTACATAAAAGGCATCGAGCACTGTTTAATCAGAAGAAAAGATCTAACCACCATAGAATCAGGGGCATCCCTTTTGAGGGGCAAAACATAATTTGTTATTCACACGTCCATTGAGATCATTCTTCATTAACTGTATACATCGTACATGCATTTAAGTGATCATGCATTTAGGTTAGACACATGCATTAATCAAAAAGTCAGGTGCATCCATAACACATTTATTTTTGGCTTAAACATACAAACAGGTCCAGGGAAGAGACCAAAAAACCTCAACTATGGGGGGCAACAGCGTGATGATCAACCTTTAGCCCCAAAGGAGGCCGAATACGCAAAAAGTTCAAACATCCAGATAACAACGGTAAAATTTCAACGCAGATTACTAACTAATGTTTCATTTCGTTTTCAAGTCATAACTCCCCACCATGGAGTAGTACAATCATCTTTTTTCGATCTCGCTTTCGCCAGTGGTGGTGGGCCTGTTTAATCCAGATTTTGCCTCTCATTCAGTGGTGTGGCAGATAAAATTATGTCAGATCCTGTCTCTCCATCAATGGTGTAGCGAATCAAACCCCTTTTTAGGTCTTGCCTCTTCGTTAGTGTTGTAGCTAGACCAAACTTTTCTCCTCAGATATCACTTCAGAATCATAGCTACGTTCAAAAAATCAAAAAATCAAAAAGAAAATAAAAGATCAAAAAAATCAAAAGGAAAAAATTCAAAAAAAATCAAAAGAAAAAAAATAAAAAATAGAAAAATCAAAAGAAAATTTTGTCAGATCCCGTCTCTTCGTCGGTGTTGTAGCTGGATTAAAATTTTAACATTTAGACCTTGTCTTTTTGTTAGTATTGAAGCTTGGTCAAATTCTGATTTTGCCTCTGCGTCAGTGTTGTAGCTGGACCAAATTTTTCAAAATTTTGATCCTGCCTCTTCGTTAGTGTTGCAGTTGGATAAAAAATTATCAACTTAAGACCCTGCGTCTTCGTCGGTGTTGTAGCTGGGTTAAACTTTACTAACTTCTGGTCATACCTCTTCGTCAGTGTTGCAGTTGGACT
This sequence comes from Hibiscus mutabilis, assembly GCA_019671005.1. NCBI lineage: Eukaryota > Viridiplantae > Streptophyta > Magnoliopsida > Malvales > Malvaceae > Hibiscus > Hibiscus mutabilis. The sequence goes on from CM033745.1 coordinate 55,165,208, forward strand.
AGATGTGCTATAATTTAGATCATGCCTCTGTGTCAGAGTTGTAGTTTGATTAGAATTGAACCCTCAGATCCCGTCTCTTCATCGGTGTTGTAGCGGATCAAATTTTCAGATCTTGTCTCTTCGTCAGAGTTGTAGCTTGATCAGAATTAAACTCCCAGTCTCACTTTTTTGTCGGTGTTATAGCTAGACCAAAACTCTCAGATCCTGCCTCTCCGTTAGTGGTTTAGTGGATCAAACTTTTAGATCATGCCTTTTCATCAGAGTTATAGCTTGATCATAATCAAATTCTCAGATCATGCCTCTTCGTTAGAGTTGTAGCTTGATCAGAATCGAACCTTCAGATATTTCTCTTCAGTGCTATAATGGATCAAACTTTCAGATCATGCCTCTTCTTCAGAGTTGTAGCTTGATCAAAACTTTTTCCAGATCCCACCTATTTGTTAGTGTTGTAGCGGATCAGCCTTTTTAAGATTTTGCCTCCCCGTCAGTGCTAGAGCAGATCACCCAAATATACAGATTCTATTTCTCCAAGATTGGACGGAGATGAACCACTTTATCACCAATCCTTTCAATTCAAAGAAAAAAGAGAGAAAAGAAAAATAAGAAGAAGAAAAGAAAGAAAATAAAAAAGAAAAAAATTGATCTTGCCTCTTCGTCAGTGTTGCATATGGATCAAATATTAGAACCTTCACCATATAATCATGCCTCCTCATCAATATTGCAGCCAGATCAAATATCAGAACCTTCACCATTCGATGTTGTCTCTTTGTCGGTGTTGTACCTAGATCAAATATTAGAGCCTTCACCATTCGGTCTTGCCTCCTCGTCAATGTTGCAACCGGATCAAATATCAGAATCTTAATCATCCGATCCTGTCTCTTCATCAGTGTTATAGCTGGATCAAGTTTTGCAAACCTTGCCTCTTCATTAAAGTTGTAGCTAGGTCAAATTTTCTCCACGTATTGTGTCATCGTTAAAGTCGTAGCAAGCCAAAGATTTTGCTTCCCCAACGGATCCTCCAATTAAAAGATTTTGCCTACAAGAGCGGCCGTGCAAATCAAGTGAAGTGCAAGAAGAAATATTGGCTAGAAAAATGAGCTCAGACTTAACCTGACAAAAGTGGTCCTTTTTTGTCTTTGGTCTATTTCTGTTGCACAACAATGAGCAAAGAGGGGCAACTGTAGATGCCTATTTTTCTGGGCCAGACCTAATAGCTTAACCAAAATTTAAAATTAACCTAAAAATAAAATATCCGTTTTATTATATACCCATTACAATATCCAAACCCTATTAAACCTAAATCTACCCATTTACCAAACCAGACCCATATCCGATAACCCAATCTAACCAAAAAACCTAAAAAGATAACCTAAATCCCTTCCCTTATCCCAAGCTGCCGCCAGGCATGCCCCTTCATCTCCCCCTGGCGCGTGCATGCCATGCACCGGCTCTTCGGTTGCTGTGGTTTGCACGCGCCCTACCACCGACCTCCACCGCCTAAGCCTGACACAACCGCCTGCTCTACCGCCCTACTCCACCACTTCGAACCTCCAAAAGGGGATTAATATCTTAAAAAAGCTTTTTATATTATAAAATGGGTTAAAAAACCCAACATACATATGTAATTGCTTGGAGATGGAGAATAGAAAACTTTCCCAGATTCAAACAAAAACAAGTAAAGAAAGAAGCAATCGAACAAAAAAAAAAACAAAAAAAGCAAAAAGAGCAATATCAAAGCAAAAAAATGAGAATACAAAAAGGTGAAAAACATAGAAAACCTTTTGTCTATTTTAGATCTAAAAAAATATGAGGGGATTTAAAAAAAAACCGACCTTTGATTCGGCCTCAAAAGCCAAAACTGAACCCTCTGGTGTTTTTGCATGTATTCCTGTCACCATGGACGGCGGCGACCGTCGCCGCTCGGCTGCTCTCAATCTCCGGCCGAGTGGAGAAGGGGGAGAGTTTTTTGGATATCAAATGATAAATGGTTTTTTGGCTTAAAAATGGTATTTATAACCCTATCAAAACGACATCGTTTTGGTGCTCTCGACCCGCGCATTGACCCAACCCGGATAGGAGGATCCACGCGCTCTGATGAAGGGACAAATTATGCCCGCGGTCCCTCCACTTCGTATCCTTCGCATTTTTGCACCTTAATTCATGTTTTATTCCATTTTGCCTCTGTTTTTTTACTTTTTTTATTTATTCATTAATATCATAATCATAATTATTAATCTTATATTATCACACTAATTATGTTTGTTAGTTTTATTATTATATCATTATGTTATTATATTATTTATACTATCATTACCACTATTATTATTATATTTAATTTATAATTATTATCATTATTTTCATTCTTAGTATTTTATACATGAAATATGTAACACCCTCAACCCGGTTCAGGAGAAAATCGACATTGAAAATATTACCGAAAATTTAATCTAGAATTTATGTGACCAAATTATAAATTTTGGTCAAGTTTCAAAACTGGCTAACAATTTTTTTAATTTACCTTAACTTGTTTTCAATTATCACTCAAGCAAAGCATACAATCAACTAAGCTTTGAAGCATCAAGAACCATTCAAATAATAGACAAGATCAGGGTTCCTTTAAGTATTCAAATTTGTTTATAGTTGTTTTTGATCATTAGGACACATAATCATGGTAATTCGAAGAATGCTTAAAATTAAAATCATCTTTATACATTTACAACTTATAACATTTTAAAAGCATTTCCAACAAATGTTCCATATTTAAAAAAATTGCTAATATCGTAACTTATAAATCAAGTTAATCCATTTAACTTGTTAGCATTTGATTACTATTCAAATGGGACTATATTGGTATAACTTGATTCATAACACACCTTAAATCTTAGTCAACAACAATCTGACATCACGAATAGTAACTTAGCCATAAAGTAATCATACATTATTCTCACATAACTTAAACTACAAGCAATTATTCAAATTAAACAACCATTTGCACCATACATAAACATATCATACCATCGAACAACTATTCAAGCATTAAGCCTAGTATGACTCAACTATCAAGCAAGCATTTAATCACATTTTCTCATGACTTCATTAACAAGCAGTATAGCAATTCATCTCATTTACGAACAACTCTATTATTATTCAAGATCAATGTTTTCATGCTAATTCATACTTAGCTTTTAAAACAAAACTTGATTTTAACAAAATGTCTAAATCTTGTAAGACCCCGATTACATCTAAATCTTTTATTGTATTTATGACCATAATAGGTTTAACCATGCATATTAGAGTAATATGGACCAAAGACACTCGAGGTTTCGAATAAGAAAGGTGGACAAGATATTCGACCAATTTCTTGCAAAATAAGCAAGATTAATTAAGGCTATTTTAAGTAGTGTGATCACTTATTGAATACATTTATCTAAAACACTTCATCACCCAAGTCATGATGTTTGAACATTACAAATATTTTATATATATATATATATAATCCTTCAATTTCTTGACAAATTTTTACATACAATTTATTAAACCAAAATCAATCAAGCATTAAGCCCATACTTAAGTTTCTACATATCATATAGTTACCACATTAATGCATGCTAGTTTCCTTCAATCTATTTAGCTAATTCAGTCATACTTATATGATATTTACTTATCAATTAATCAAAGTAATCATCCACCAATAATTACATAAACAAATCCGAGGTATAGACATACCATTTACAAGCTTGGCAGTATACAATGCAATTCTACAAAAAAAATTATTGATATGCTTCTAATCATTTACTATGCAACCATCTAAGGAGTTCAATTAAGAAAGTCTAAATCTACTTAGGACTTTTAGGCAGTGACTTGCAATACTTGACCTCGTTTGGTTTACATAGGCTTTAATTAACCTGCAATGCATGATAATGAATGCATTAGGCTTATATAGCCTAAGTGAGGTATTGACATCAAGATAACAAAGCATAATGTCCATGATATTATAAAGAAAACCAAGGAATACAAGCTTAAGTCATCATTTGGTTCGTATGTCTTAATCTTAACTTAAACAAAGATTTATTGGTGTTCATAGTCTTTCAAATCTTAACTGATTATTTTTATGGCTTTTAACTGAGTTTCATTTCAAATCTTATTGCCTTTCATATTTGGCATATGTTCACCGCATGTGAATTTCTCATTATGGATGAGCATTGCTCCATATCTTTATTGACATTGCCACCAAGGCATATTTCATAGTACTTCACAAGTTTAACCACTTGTTTCATTCAAATAAGAATGTATTGAATGATCATAGTTCATTTCAAATCTTAATATCCATGTTCAAATCTTTTAAATCATTTGCCTTGGATCAAATTTGGACATAAGTATCATTGGTTCGTGTTTGACCATATTGGTCCGTGTTACACATAGCTCAAAGCACAAAGCAATGGCTAGTGTCTAATCGTAACAATCCTAACTTCTCAACTATCCAACCAAACTATCGCCAATCTCTTTATCATCTCCCTTGTTACCTCATACTTTCTCCAATATATCACATATAATGGGTCGTCACCCAAGCCGTAGCTCATAGACCGTAGTCCCGAATCATTCCATGTACTATGCCAAAGTGTCCAAGGGCTTCCATTGTATAGGCAACTTAGATATCTTATATTTTGAAGTTATGAGAGATTTCTTATGTTACAAGTAAACTTACTTATTTCTTCTTTTCAATATCTTATAACACAAGTTGAACTTCTAGCTTCTTAAGGCCTTAGAATTCATGAACTTATGACTTTGATATTCAATTCCTTTATTAGAATCTTATGGCCTTATTGGTTAGTTGTTAGCTTCAACCTTTATAGTAAAGTACACATAATCATCCATTACAAACATAGCATAGCAAGGAACAAGGGGCACATGTAATGCAACATAACCAAAAGACTTATCAAAGATGCCATGCTATGAATGCATTCACACATTGTGCTCTATGTGAGCCATATGCATATGCTCATGGTTTATACATAACACATAACAGAAACAAAGATCGAGATGACACCATGTCACCCGAGTTAAATGCAACTACACTCACCTCTTATCCCGAAGTTACGGGATACCTGAACCACAATCACATCTCTCCTTTTCCAACTTACTTCCTTTTCAAGTCTTCCTCAACAAAGGGTGTACCTCAAACAATTAACACATCATTAAAACCGATTCCATGCAATCACTAGAGAGGACTATTGTCATCAAGATTATATGCTAATTACATTAACTAAGCATTCTATCCCTTAATCATATAAAGCACAAACAATTTCTTATCATACAACACTAATCGAATTCCCCATTTACTATTCATGCAATTCAACTACACATAACATTTCAAGGAAGCACCAATTGTTTGTACACATTTACTTTATTAAACCGTATAACACATGTATTTATTCACCTATAAAACAGTTCCTTTATCCATATATTTATACACAAAAATAGTCCATATTTTAGCTATCAAAACAGTCCATTTTTAAGTTATCAAAACTGCATTTTCCAACCAATAAAACAGTTCCTTTATCCATATACACAAAAATAGTCCATAATTTAGCTATCAAAACAGTCCATTTTTAAGTTATCAAAACTGCATTTTCCAACTAAACAAAACTGCATTTATCCAACTAATCAAAACTGCATTTTTAAGCTAAACAAAACTGCATTCTTCAATCAAACACAAGACTGCATTTCACTTAAAAACTGCACTATTTTAAACTCAATTCTGCGCAGTTTTTAACTCGATTATTCATGTCCAAAACTGTGCATATATGCATCAAGACAGACCAATTACATATATTTATGAATATACACCAAAACAGTTTATTTAAAACAGTCCTTAGATTTGTTAAACACTTTAAATTTATCCAAACAGTCCCCTAAATTTTCTATAAGCTCAAAGTAGTTCCATTTCACATTTATTCTTATACATGTTCAAATGGCCTTACCATTTACCTTATGTTCGAAACAGCCCTAGTTACAAAGCTCACATGTAATTATGCATTAAAACAACCCTTTCGAACTTCTTATCTATTCATAAGAATTTCATTTTCTTGTGCATTCATGCACTTATACATATGACAGCTCCAATTTTACCCAAAACAGTCTTTAAAACAGATTCATAGAGTAGTTCATTTTAGTGATAACAATAGCCCCTAAATCTTTACAAAATTGTTCCTTAATTATCACCACATGTGCAAAACAACACCTAAATCTTATATACACATTTTAAACAGTCCACAAGCCTTTAGATTCATGACAAAAACAGTCCCAATTTTCATACATATACTCTTACATTTTCACTAAGCAGCCCTCACACTTTCATTTATGTTCAAACAATACTTGAATCAATTAAAACAATCCTCCCCTATTTTAACTTATTAATTCAGCCCCTCTACTTTTATAATTCTGTTCTTAAGCTTTCAGAACTGTCCACACTATTTCTTCCATAAGTTCAAAATAGCCCTATACCACAATTATATACTTTTGTGTACATGATTAACCAATCCATCAAGTGTCTTATAAATATTCAAACATAGCATTAACAAGATCATCCCTTATCTAACTCCTTCAAACAACAAATGGAATGACAACTACTAAACTTATACATCATTCGAACACACATATATCACACTCTCAAATTTTCCTAATTCATGCTCAATCATTCACTTCACTATCAAATAAGGTCCTAATCGAATAGCTCACAAATATTATCCAAATATTCTCACGTTATATAAGGATATATATACAAACATCTCTATAATCTAAACATATAATCCTCTAACTAGATCACAAGAAAGCATGGTACATAAATCCCATAATTTCGAATGATTTAAATTCATATTCTAAGGTTATCTTAAACTACTCTAGTGACAACAAAGCTCATGAAGCACACACACACATAACTAGATTTTCAATCTATAAATCATCTTCAAGAGTGAGTAGAGGATTTCTTACCCAACTCGTTGAGCCTTTCGAAGGATGCCTTAGGATAGGTCCACCCTTGAAGCTTAACCTAACTATTTCGAACAATTTAACATGAAATTGCTTAGCCCTCTCTTTCTCTCACTTGTTACTATCATCTCAGCTATGAAGAGAAAGAAGGATGATGGAAGATGATGAGAATTTGCTTCATCTTCTCACCATTTTTTTTCAATGCCGAGTCATCCTCTTCAACACTTAGCCTAGTTTAAAATTGGACAAGTGTTTAAGTCCCTCATATACAATATTTTGCATGCAAACATGAATTTCTATCATGTATTCTTTTAAGTCCCTTTTTAATATGGCCCACAAATTGCCTATGATTCTAATTTGGTTCTAAAACTTTTAATTGATTATTCTAAGAAACACTTCAACCAATTAAACATATTCGAATTAATACCAAAAATTCTAAGACACATTTCGGGGTATTACGAAAAATATATAAGTATATTATATACTATCGTTTCTATCATATTAAATTATTATTATTGTAATTATATGTTATATATTATTATTACTATTACTGTTATTATTTACGTAATGTTTATATATATATTCGTATATACCTTATATGTTTCTTTTAATTTTAGATTAAAAATGTTTTTATAAGGGATTATGGTGAAAAATGTATCTCGTATGTAAGAGATGCTGCTTTTCGTTAGTCTCTATTATAAAATATCGTCTTTCAATTCTAAATTATAATTTTCAAAAAATAGGTTCTCATCATTCAGGAATCTAACGAAAATTATGCCTTAGGTGTACGGGTGTAAACTCCTACCATGCAAAGAAACATTTTTTTAAAATTTTTAAGGGATCACAAATTTTAAATTAAATTCGAATTTTTAATTTCCATCATTTAGACAATATGTAATCGACCAAGTACCAATTTTGGGCGCTGTGGGGGTGCTCATCTTTCCCCACACGTAACCGACTCCTGGACCTATTTTTTCTGGTTTTCACAGACCAAACTCGTCATTTTAATAAAAGGACACAAAAACAATTTTTATTAAAATAGCTGGGTTTTCAGGTGATCCAATCTCACTTAAACAAAAAAAACGATTGGTGGTGACTCTCGTTGTTACAATAGGCATCCATATACTTTGATAAACATTGCATATTAATCCAAACGATGCATATAAAAGTAGATGTTGTGCAATCAAGCAAACGAATAGGAAATTTAAACAAACAAGAACACATGATTTTAACGAGGTTCAACAATGTGCTTACGTCCTCAGGGAGCAATGAGCGATTGTTCTTTTTCTTATTAACTTGATAATAAAATTAGGTTACAACATAATGAATATATAAGAGTAACCCCGATACAATTACCAAAACCAGAATTAACTGACATGTATGTTGAAAACTATTCCCTGTTAGGCGTTATATGATAAGAGCATCCTGAATCAAGAATCCATGCATCCGTGAACTGAGTTGTTGAAATAGAAAGCATATCACCATCACTGCAATCTGAATTATCATTCTATACCACATTCACAGTTTTGGATGATGCATCATGTTTATCATCTGTCTGCCGTTTGAACTTTGGACAGTCTCGTTTCATATGTCCTAGCTCATTGCACTTGTAGCAATGAATCATCTTTTTGCTTCTAGACTTTGATCTAGAATTTCGTTTTCCAGAACCCTCCTTCTCTGACTTCCTTCTACGGTCTTGATTACCATTAATATATAAATCATCAGCATGAAAGCTTTCCCCTGCATTTTGCTTCCGCTGGTTGTGAGCCAACAAAGCTGCAATAATCTCTTCATCTTTGATTGTTTCTTTCCCATAAGTAAGAGTAGTCACCATGTGTTCATAAGAGGAAGCCAATGAACACAACATAATAATTGCTCTGTCTTCATCCTCAATCTTCACATCAAGTTGAGCCAAATCAGTGATTATTTGATTGAAGACATTCACATGCTGTGCCAAATCGTGACCTTCTTGTATCTTCAGCTCATATAACCTCTGCTTTAGATACAATTTATTTGTTAGAGATTTGACATAAATCGACTTTCCAACTTCTTCCATATTTCTTCTAGAGACGACAGATCCATTATGTGATACATAATCTCACCGGCCAAACATAACCATATGGTTCTAGTCGCTCGCTGCTGCAGTTCTTCCCAATCTTCATCCTCCATCGATGCTGGTTTTTCAGATCGTAAAGCCTTTTAAATCCCTTGCTGCGCTAACAGATCCTTTACCCTCGTCTGCCACAATCTGAAGTTACCCTCACCATTGAATTTTACCACTTCGAATTTTGCACCGGATATAACCATCTCAACCTGAACTCTGATACCACTTGTTGTGCAATCAGGCAAACGAACAGGAAATTTAAACAAACAAGAACACATGATTTTAACGAGGTTCAGCAATGTGCTTACGTCCTCGGGGAGCAATGAGCGGCTGTTCTTTTTCTTATTAACTTAATAATACAATTAGGTTACAACATAATGAATATATAAGAGTAACTCCGCTCCAGCATCTGTCCTTTATCAGTATATGAGCCATACTTAACAGTAAGTAAACCAAACCATGCTTTTAAACCAAAACATGTAAAAATCAAGTCTCATATCAAACTGATATTCAAAAGCGAAAATAGGGAAAACTTACTTCCGAACTTAGCTAAGTTTGTTAGGCTTTAACTAAACTCCCAAAGCCATAAATCAAACCTCTTTATAGTACCAAAACGCATTTGCACTCACCAACTTGATATCGCCTCGATGCCTACGACTCGAATCCAATGCCTCGACACCTAATCCGGAAACATCCGAACACTTGCTATTTTCCACAAGAAAATGCAAGGATCAATATAAATTGAACCAAACCAAACTAACCATTTTATTAAAATACCCTACTGCTAAGACCACATTCTCTAAACCTATATGGTGAAATGCCACAACCGGAACCATTCAAATCCCTTTTTATTATCAGCTCTGCATGTTTGTCCCAATTCCCGATAATCTCTTTACAACTCTTTTTTCCCCCATCACACAGCCAACAAATGGCTCGCCAATGGCCACAAAGGCAATCCCAATTCTTTATATTTTCTTTTAAACAACGCAAGCATGCAAAGGCATGGCAGCAGAGGCCACGCACGGAACCCCTGCACCCTTCGAAGGGGGAGTGCGGCAACACCCTGCTTGCGCACAGCCCACCCTGATCGTTCGATCCCTTACCTTATTTTTTTTCAACCTCACGATTCAATTCCTCATCAACATTCCATCGAACATATACATATCACACTAATATGAAATTTTATAATTCAATCTATGATTCTACCAATTACCCCATTTAAGAAATCAAATTTAAATTCAACCAATTAGATTAATTCCGAAAATTAAATTACAAAATCAACTTTAGATTATTATTACTCATGCACAAAACATTAGAACTCCATAGAAATCATTAGATTACTATAATCTAATTAAGATTTATGAGAAATCTAATAAAATCCAATAATCTCATTAGAAATTTGTTTCAATTATCCCAAAGCACGAAAAATCATAGATTAAGAATCAAAAGAATCAAAATCATGTAGAAAGTCATTGAAGAATATTTTCTCACCTTACTTGATGAAAAATCAACTTGAAGATGAACTTCTCTCTTGATTTCCAACAACAGAAATCGTAAAGATGGTGTAAAAATCAAAATCCTTAATCCACAATTGTTTAGAAATGAATGGAGAAAAAATTGAAGTATAAATATTTAAGGAATCAAGAAATTCTTAAATTCTGATTGGAAGAAAATGAGAGAAACTTAGAAATGTCTTTCTCATCTTTTAAAAAATTATACCCGTCAACTTTTTTTGTTAAAAATAAGAGGGAAAAATATTTTTTTATTTGATCTAATAATTCCCTTAAAATATTCCCTTTTTTATAAAATTGTCATTATTAATATTTTACAACCTTTTGTAAAATAGTCACTATTTAATTTATATCAAAACAACCCATTTAAAATTACTCAAACTCAATTTCATCATTTATTAAAATCATTAAATATATTTTCCACAAATACATGTCACGATAATTTATCGGAAATCAATTTAATTACCCAACTTATTTTCCAAAATTAATTAATTAGCTAAAACCTAACCCTAAAATTCTAACTCAATTTCGGTAATTCACTCAAATCTTCTAGCCCGTTTTCCAGAATGTTACACCACCAACAATAAACTATACACTTAAACCCTAAATAATAAACCCTAAACGATAATACCCAACTCATAAAACCCATAACACATTTAAAATCACTAAAACCCAAACAATAATCATTAAACCACAAAAATATTCAACTAATAATCATTAAACCCTAGCCCTTGTAACCATCTACATCCTAAATCATAAACCTCTAACTGTAAGCCTTTTTGGGTGAGTATAGTAACACCATAAGGGTTCAAATATATAGCAAAACCTTTTATTTCATTTTGTTTGCTTAGTGAAAAAAGTGAATAAAGTATTGTTACTTAAAGAAATTTGAAAAGTTTTTCATTTAAGATTTTTTTTATACCTTAAATGTTGTCAAAATAAATTTTTTTATTCGTACTTAATATTCCTTCATATGAACAACTCATTCATGATTCTTTTATTTCCTTAATTGAGGGAACCAACTAAACTTACTTAATATATTTTATAACAACATAATCTATGTAATATTCATATTTTTAAATTTAAGAACACAACATTTAATAAAGTAAACAAAATTTTTATATATAATTTTCTTATTTAAAAAATTATTTGTCATATTAAACTGCAAAGTGCCAAGTCAACAAGGAATTATATCATGGGTCCTTCCTTGCACATGAAACCCACGAAAAGTAGCGAACGTATAAATATACAGTTTCAAACTTATCATGTGAAACCAAAAACATTAAATGTTATCCTAACATTTTCAGTTTACTATTAAACATGCCATAAGTGTCATTTAACTGGTGACATTTACTGTCCTTTCACTTATAATATTAAACATTTTATAAATTGATTTAGCTCATGTATGTTGGTTTTACCCTAAAAATATTAAAGAAAATTGTGACATCAACGGCTACAAATAAAAAAGTTATAGTATCGAAAATTTACCAAACGAATCCATATATTAAAAATTTAACATTAGAAGATATGGCAATTACATAAACATTTCAACTCATAATCTTCCTCGCATACTTTGCAAAGCACTGGAATTTCCTCTTGTAAATCAGAGCAACACCCTCACAATCTGGGTGAGGATCGTTTGAGTTTGGAGCACACATCAAACCCAGTATAGCCTAAACAATGTCCACAACTCTGATACAAGGGTTCCAACTTTCATGGAGGATGGTCAGTCTAATGGCGCCAGACTCAGTAATATTTGGGTGGAATAGATCGCCATCAAATGTAACAACAATCTACAAAAACATAAAATCGTTATCAATTAATTGAGATAAAATAATAATCTTGACAGGTTAATTACCCTAAGAGGTGAGTGAGAATAGTTAAATGAGAAGATAATAGAAACGTCAAATTCATGCCTTTCATAAAGGCTGGTAGGTGGTTCAACAATTCGAAGTGGACAACGATACGAAAATCCATCAACTTTTGCCATTACTAAGGAAAAATAATGATAATTAATTACATACTTTATGAAAAGGAAACCATAAAATTAAAAAACAACGTAACATATGGATGTTTACCAAAAAGAAAATAAGGGGCTACTTTAGGCATCAGTACGCAACTACCTTTAAATAACAAAAAGTACTCGTACGAACATGTTTATGCGTGATTTCAGTTTATTACGGGGAAGAAGATGCAAAACACAAAGTGACGATATTTATAGGAAAAATGTGGCTATTCGTAGTTCAACCCTAGCGGTTGAAAAAATTACCAACCAATAAGCTGTTGTTTCGTCTGAAAGTATAAAACCTATAATATTACTCGATGTTTTTACATGTTCAATTGGTCTTTAATAACATTAGTACCAAATCATTACTTAGGAATTCTGAAATCGAGACCAACAACTCCTTTACTTACATTTATTACTTTGTCGGATTGGTAGGATTTCGAAATTCAAAATACACGTCTTTTTATTGTGAGTATTGAAACTCTATAAACCGTACTAAACCTATGTTACGTTACTGAAGAGCTCCTAACTTACAATGTACCACAAAAATATTGATATTAAAGGATCAAAACACATGCAGATGATAATGGAAGCATGAGGGGCATTGGCTCCCCCAAGATTTGGGAAAAAAAATTCTCTAGGTCTTTTAAATTTTTTGAAAATTTTAATTTGATACCTTTAAAATTTTAAGAAATTTTTATTAGAACTTTAAGTTTTTAGATATTTTAATTTAACCCCTACATTTTTTTAAAATATTTTTCTCATTAAACATCTTTAAAATTTTTGGTTAGACCTTCATTTTAATTTTTTTTCATAAATTCTCTTAATTTTTTAAAATTTTAATTAAACCCCTGCAAATTTAGTCACTGGATCCGCCCGTCTCAAAACCCATAGTCTCCCTTAGTAGCACCTGAAACGCACTTAAAACCAGTACCATACCAAATTTCATAAATATGCAATAAGAATGAAAATAGAACATTGAGTATACCTGATTTGAGGCATTGCTGCGAAGAAGGTTGTTCAGCAACTCAAGACAATCCTGTATAAGAACAATAAATCAGTACCACTTTAATTCATTTATAAGATCCTCTAAAGTGGCAATGAAATATAGAATTGACTGCACATAACTTAACTGAAGACATAATAATACTAATAATACAGAATGTTCTAACTAGGACGGTAAATGAGACGAGATAGATCGAGAGCTACTTTAGTTCTATTCGGTCAACACTCGATCGAGTTCGATTTCTTAATGAGCCGAGTCGAGCTACTTGATACCCAACTCGAAAAGCTCGCGAGCTACTCGAAAATATAATATACTTTTTTTTTATTTTTTTAAATTTAAAATATAAATTCCTAAACCTAAAACCCTAAACATAAGTCCTAAACCCTAAAATCTAAACCCTAAAATCTAAACCCAACAACTTAAACCCTAAACAAACACCTTAAACCCTAAAATTAACAAGCTTGCGTAAACTTTAGTTTACACGACTTGTGTATCAAAGTTTTTTTTCTTCTAATAGGGCTTTAAATGAGACGAGACATATCGCGAGCTACTCGAGTCCGAATCGGCCAAAGCTCGGTTAACACTCAACTCGATTAAACTCTAATCAAGCTCGAACTCGGCTCGAGTTCTTAATGAGCCGAGTCGAACTCATATTATTCAAGCTCATTAAAAACAAACTGAACTGAAAAACCAACCAATCTTTTGCCACCATGCTTTGTAGGAAGTTGATCGTTGCTAACCATCCTTGGTAAGCAATTTGCAATGTCGCAGCACCTGGCAGATCTGTACTTACCAGCCCTTCGAATCAACTTTTCACCACCAAGTTTTAAACATATTTTTTCTGGTTCATACCATCCTTAGCCAAACGGTCGACTAGTTCATTGCACGATCGAGACACATAGTAAAAAATGCACCTTACCAATCCTCCATGGGGCACGGTCGATTTCCATAAAAAAACTCTCCACCACCTCCAAGGTATCGATAAGGGATAGTTAATCCAGTTTAATACAAGCTTGAATTTGCCGCTCCCTTTCTTAGCACCCATAACCTCGTCCCCCAATTCTTCCTCCCGCTCTGATTCAGAATCTGTGCCCTTTTCCTCTGGGTTATTTAAGTTATTTGCTCTCTCTGCCCATGACTTTTGTTCCCTGGACCATTTCAACTTCAGAATCGCCTCTTTTTTCCAATTCATTCTTATTAAACCCCATGCAGCCCATGCCTCCCATTACTTCTTCTGGATAGTGATCCAAATCCAAATTACATCTTCAATTTTCTGGATTTGGTTGGTTGAGAGCAGCAAGGTGATTTTTTCACAGCCAAAGAATTGAGTTGCGTACCTCCACCCATGTTACCATTTTTCTATTTCAGTAAGTAGTGACCATCTTTTATCCTCCAGTAGCTGACGTAGTTCTTCATCCTCAATCTCAATTAGGAATTTCTGGCCACCTAAACTTCACTAATAGTTCAGGAAGATGTACATTCAAAGAATTTGGTTGGTTAATAACTTGTTATCTCAGGCCATTAACATATCCATGAGACAGAATCGGTTACAGGCTTTTGAGCAGAAGCCAACAAAAATGAACATCTAGGTAGAATAGAATCGATTTCTGTAAAAAAGTGGATAATGTGATTCAAATTTTAATCTTGGGTTTGATGTAATGGTTTCAAAGTTGATTTTTCTGTTATTCTAAAATTTTGGTAATGGTAGTTGGTAACAGTGATTTAAGATCTATTATAAACATTAGAATGGGCAAAAGAGGAAAATTTTATATTCAAAATATCCAAAACAGATGAAAAAACAAAGAATTTAAACCAGAAGCTAAGAAATATCTGTCCTAATT
Organism: Hibiscus mutabilis; assembly: GCA_019671005.1. Lineage (NCBI taxonomy): Eukaryota > Viridiplantae > Streptophyta > Magnoliopsida > Malvales > Malvaceae > Hibiscus > Hibiscus mutabilis. Next base: position 55,180,662 of record CM033745.1, read on the forward strand.
GTAAAGAAAAATTGAGAGCTTTTGGAACTCAAAATAGAAAAATTCAGACGGCTACATCAGGCTGATTAGAGAGCTGAACTTGTGTTGTCCTTTCCATTGAAGTAATAGTAGGCATATAAACCCAAAGACTGCTCCTAGCCCATTTGAAACATACATTATTATTTTTATTTATGGTTAACAATATTATAATCTCCTAGTAATTTCAGTATGACCTTTTTTACCAGGATGAAAATGTCAACAGGAAGGAGGCCATATATGGTCCAACAGATACCCTTAGAGAATCCAGCCACACTCTTTGTAGTGGTAACTTTTTTCTCTGATAATACAAATGATGGTAAACAATATATATCTATATAATAAAAAGGGAGTCCAAGTAGGGGCGGATCCAGAAATTTAAGTTTGATGGTTCACTAATTTAACTTATTTAGAGGTGTAAGACTTTAAATCCCCCCAAACAATTAATTTGACTACAACCGACTAAATTAACATAAAAAAATACATTTTGTTAAAGAAATATCCCTACTTGAAAAAGGAATTAAAAAAGTAATATCAATCCCCAATTGATAGAAGTGACATGAAAGTTGAATTGATAAAGGGATGAGTAGAGAAATTCGGGATCAACCATTTTTTTGTCAAATAGAACATTTAAAGAGATAAATGAGATATCGTGAAAGTTTTTCTGAGATTCAAAGACAAAGGGTTATGAAAAGTTCGAACATTTGAGGATTCAACCAAATGTAATTTTGTAGCAGTACTTTTTTTTTAAGTATGAAGGGTGACCCAAATATAACCGTACTCATATTTGAATAACTCAAATATAACCTCTCATGTTTGAGTAACTTTTAAAAAATGAGTGTCCCAAATGTAATCGTACCCATATTCGAGTGACTCAAATGTAACCTTATCCATATTTAAGTAACTCAAATTTAACTTTTAAAAATTAAGTGACCCAAATGTACTGCAGATATCCCCTTTTCACCGCCCATAAATTGGAAGTTTTTTTTCTTTCATTTCAGTGACATGTAACTGATGAATTATCAATGATGCTTCCATAAATCTTAGTTCGAATGCACTTAAGAGTAAATTTAGGTATTATATAAAATTACAATACACTATCTTACTTTAAACTTCATGAAGACATATCCAAAACATACCATAATCTAGCTTAAAACATGCATCTCAATTAAGCATCTTCAAGAATAACCAAGCTCACCAAAACATAACCTTAATGTCTCCGAAATTATGTCAAACTAGCTAAGAACATACAAAAATAATCACAAAAGAACTAAACAAATAATCTATACGCACATATGCCACCACTCGGAAATGCTTTAATTGGTGACTTGCAACTCTGTGTGGCACGATCCGATAGCTATCCTGAAATGAATGCAAACGAAGTAAGTAAGCCTATGTGGCTTAGTGAGGTAGTGACATAATGTAATTAGCATATGTCAAAACGAAAGCATAACAAAACAGGGAATTAAACTATCTTTTATCAATCAACATCAAATAGTTCTTGTAGTTTCATAAGCATTAAGTCTTTAATTCAATTATTTCCTTGGATTAGAAGTAACATTCAGATACACGAATCCCCAACTAAAAATGTCGCCAATCAAAAATAGAGAATGGTCTAACCCTCCAACTGTCACCAATGACCCATAAAACATCCCTCCTATTGCCACCAATATAGGATCGTAATCTTTGGACCGTAGTCCCCCTATACACGAGCTCAATGGACTCTATGACATGTTTACTGTATCCTAGGTTAACTCGAATCCAAGGTTTATTATCAAATCCATTCTTTACAAAGAAGTTGAGCTTAAAGCTCCAAGCTTTCATTGTTTTCTTTCATTTTCAATTCGGATCATAGCATATCATTTCCATTTGAATTATACCATAACATTTTCAAATTGAATCATAGCATATTACTTCAAATTAAATCATAATAATTCTTCAATTCGAAACATAGCATAAAAACTTCAATTCTTCAATTATACCAAGCTTACCTATTTGTCATCCATTGTTTTTCAACATAGGCTCTACTTGAGCTCTCAACACAATACATAACAAATTCATAACAAATTCAAGTGCCAATGGGAAGGTACTGAACATATCCTGAAACCAAAACCTACTCACCTAATCCAAGTTATCGTATGATTCGAATTCAACCTTCCGATGCCATAAATTTCTCTAATCAATCTCGATCCTTCGTCGATTGGTTCCCTTTAGCAACAAAATTTACACAAACATCAACTTGTCATTTCTTGGCATTTTTGCACTATCTTTAGAAAAACATTTCTATAAAATGTTCTATAAATCGGAATTCGATTATGTTTGTTCTAAGTGAAACAAGATTGAATAACCTTTCTGAATGTATAAAGTATATGATTATACAAAAGTGATACTGCCTTTGTTGTCCTTAAACAGATTCATCTTGTCAAAAAACAATTTATAGTGAACCGTTTTTTTGAAGACATTGTCTTTGTTGTCCAAAGATTCTCTAAACATATGTTTTTGACCTTTGAAACATGGGCAGGTATTCAACTAGCTTTAAATCATTTAATTCAAATCCACAATTCAGTAATGGAAACATGTTGAATTATAATATCTAAAGTTCAAGCAATCACATTCATCCATCTAAAAGTCAGATTACTATCTAGCATATCTCAATCAATGTAATGTATATAATTATATATACTATCTGTATCATTCCAAGATTACAATACAATTATACATTATTCGGTCACACAAGCAAACCAAGACGGAACCAAATTTATGGTCAAATATTGAGATTTAACAAAGAAATCAAATTTTCTTATTTTATTTATTACTATCACAATACAAAAAGGATTACTTATTTTTTTGATCTTATTATCTTATTTTGATATTATCTTATATTAAACTAATTTTTCACAGCAAAACCTATATTTGATTAACAGTATCCTGGTTTTAACATGATTCACTAGACAACAAATCCATAATCTCTTTGTAATAACCCAAAATTTACTATGTTGATTAAGGGTCATTTAGCACTAAGATAATAGCATAAAAGCTAGGCACCAACCAATTTAAAAGCTTAGTGACTAAAATGACAAAAATGTGAACAATTATAGGGTTTATTTAATTTTATGGGTTTTTGAAAAGAAATTTCTAAGGTTTAAAGGTCTCAAATGTGAAAGATAGTGAATTGAATAAGGTATTCTTAAAGTTTGGTTGAATTCCAAGGAAAATTGTGAATGGGAATTGAAGTTTAAAAAGGTAGTGACATGTTTAAAATGTAAATTTTGAAAATTTTATGGCTAAAGTATAAACTTTGGAAAAGTTTTGGGACTAAAGTTGTAATTTCCCAAAAGTTAAGGGTTTTTATTTCATAAATAAACAGATCACCTAAGGGTTTGAATAATGCGGAATTATTGGTTAGTGAATTGAATAAGGATTCTTAAAGTTTTGATTATTGGGAAAATGGAATGGGAATTAAAGTTTAAAAGGTAGGATCAAAATGTAAATTTTGAAAATTTTATGGCTAAAGTATAAACTTTGGAAAATTTTGAAATTTTGCCATATGATAGAGAAAGGTTATAAAAGTCATTTCCAAGTGTTGGAAATATTTTGAGTTCGATTCAAGATGAATCCTATATTTTATTTTTGCCATATGAGTAAAGGTTAAGTTTTATCGAGTGTTGGAAATATATTGGATCAAGATGAATGTAAATTTTGGAGACTTATCCAAAAGCTATGGAAAAGTCATAAAATGTTATTTTATGAATATTTTATTATGGTTGATTAATTCTAACTAGATTTAGTTAGATTTTAATGGAATGGCAATTTAGAAACAAACTAGTAAATAAAGACAAGTTGGAGGGCAAATTGGTCATTTGGCCCTAATGGCAATTTTGAAATATTTAAAAAGTTATAAGGGAAATTTTGGAAAGAGAAAATGGAAGATTAAATCTTGGCCCTTGATTGATGATAAAATCAATCTCAACCATTGGATAAAAAGGGCAAAATTGTAATTTCACTATTAAATGAATTTAATATTCATTTAATAGATATATGTGTAAAATAATGGTGAAAAGATGAAGATTTTGTTCATCTTTTCCAGCAACAAACGTGAGGGCTAGGGAAAGAAAGAGAAAAAATTTTCCAAGCTCGATTCAAGCTCCGAAACTCGGTTTTCAGGTAATCTCTTCAACTACAAAGTTGTTCTACTCTTCAAGCTCTATCTTTTGATATCAATAATTCATGGAATCCATGTTTGATTGATGAGAATTTACATGAGAAAGAAATTAGGGTTTATGGATCAAATTGGGGCTTTTGAGATTTTATGATTCCATGATTGAATTTAAGTTGAAATCAAGCTAGTATGATGTTAAAATCATGATATTGAGTTGGGATTTAAGTTTTACATATTTTGATTTTTATGAAGATGATTAGGGTTTATGGATTCAAGTTTTATTTAGGGTTTGTGATGTTGAAATAATGATCTAGTAAGCTTGAATTGTTGTTTGGAAGCAAAACCCTAAGTTAAATTGTGCATGGACCATTTCGGCAACTTGAAAAGTTGAAGGACCAAATTTGAATTTTTAGAATTTGGAGTGTATCTATGTTATTAATGATGTTAGATATAAGAAAATGAAGTTAGAATGCCAAATTGATGTTGAATTGAATTAGTGACCATTTTGACAATTTGTCAAAGTTAAGTGACTAAATAAAAATTGAAGTTTTGTATGGGGTTAAATCTGATTTTTAGTTGTAATAATGGAACTAAGGTACTAATGTTGAATTGAGGACCAAATTGCAAAGTTAAAAGTTAATCCTTATCTTTTGATTTTCCTTATTTTTGCATTTTAGTGAATAATTATTTGTTGAAGAATGTGATGAGTTGGTGGTTTAAAGCTAGTGATTGGACTAAATTGAAAAGTATAAAAGTAAGGAGAAGTTAGTATAAAAGTTGAAGTTGTTTATGGAAGCTGTGTAGAAAAACTGGTTTATGGCAGTAACTTTGAAAATTCACAATAAATTCTAAAAAATGGTTAGATGGTGAATTTTATACCGATGTAAAGATTTGTTCATCTAGTTTCGTGTCCAACAAACGAAATCTGATTTCGAGTTACGAGTCAAAAGATATGAATTTTTAAGTGACGAAAGGTCAGAAAACAGAACACCAGTCTGTTCCGAATTTCAGCACTATAACTGGCTTTGAAAATTCGCCATAAATTGTACAAGTTGAATTTGGGATATTAATTTATATGGTTGAAAAGCTTATCGAATCTTGTTTATTTTAGAAGAAATAGATTAGAATTCCGAGTTATAGATTATTTTATAGAAATATTTCTTCGAAGGTACTGCAAACTGCCAGAAAATGAGAATTGATACACTTTGTATCTAAGGTTGATTAGTAAGCTTGAAAGGGGTTAATGGAAGTTCAAAGTGGTTACTAAGGACCATAATGAATTTTTGAACAATACAAGGAAGAAAGGAAAATGTTTGGAGATTTTTTATTCGAATGATTATTTTGGACAATATGTCTAAGATATTGTTAGATTGGGATCTAACAAATATTTTACTTATTTGAATTATGAAGTTAAGTTCGAATCAAGGGAGGTTCGAGGTATAATGAAGGAAAGGATCAAAGAGGACTTAGTGAGGAATACTAATAAAGGGCCCAGGTGAGTGCAATGCATACATAACATTATACATGGATGTTTCATACATCACCGGTAGGACTTGCGATGAGTCTACCTGGTTTATATATTGTCATGATATTTATGTCATTGATCATATATTTGACATATTTTAAATATGTCCAAGGTTAAAAATAAATGCATTGATCACTAGTTATTGATGATGGTATAATATGAATGTTATTTCAGCTATGAACGGTTAAATGTTGATATATATTGATATATGTTTCCATTGATGACTTAAATGACGAAATAAAGCCCAATGTATGATATAGAGGTTCGATGGTATAGTTGGATATCCATAGGGTCATAAACAGCTGTATAAATATTCTAAGCACTTCAGGTAAAGTGCAAATATTATAAATACTCATTGAGGAGTATACTCATGAATGGTTTGAGTATACGGACTTACTACGGGTGCTAAACACTTCGGTGTAATTTCATAAAAACTCAACGAGGGATATATTGTATACTCTGGTAAGTATACAGAAGCACTTCGGTGCTAAGCACTCCCGGTAGAGTGCAAATAATATACATACTCAAGAAAGGTTGGGTATGGGGGATGACTCATGTACATAGAATCTCTTAATTCGATACCTTGGGCTAAATAAATTGAAAGAATAAAAAAGAAACAGGAAGATAAGCTTGAAAGCTTGCAGATAGAAATGGGAAAAATGTATTGGTAAGCATTGAAAGCTTACGGATGGAATGGCAACGGTATTGGTAAGATCTAATCTTATCACTTTGATATACATATTTATTTATTTTAACGAGCATATAATGGTAAGGTGATCATATGCATTGTTAATCATTAATATTGATATTATGACAATTGCACTTGAATTCGAATTATTGCCTCACTATGTAAATACTCAGCGTGTAACTGTTTTACACGTAGGAAAGAAGAAATGGTTGGAGTAAGGAGCATAATCATCAATCAATAACAGGTACATCAGTATCATTAAGATATCTTTTGACACTGTTTGATATTTACTAGTTGGCATGTATATTAAAATGTTATGATTACTCTGATAGAATTTGTATTTTATGTGGTATCTGGATGAATTTTAAATCAGGCAGTTTTTAGACAGTTTTATTAATTATATAAAGTTAAATTAAATTAATAAGTTGCTTCCTGAAATTAAACTCGATTTGAAGATTAAAATATTATATTTAAACTATACGCGATTAACTACATTTGTAAATAGAAACTAAATACATTGTAATATTTTTAGAAGAATCAAAATTTCTACCGAGTTACAAATGTAGAGGGTTTTACAAATGTTTTGTGATATCTCTGACTCGTATTCAGCTATGAATACAGGAAAGGGGTATTACAATAATCAAACATTCAATAAACAAGGGTACCAGGGTACCAATCGGTTCACTTCCATTCATTGGGAAACAAGGGTACATAAGTACCAAACAAAGGATCGTAGTCCAATTTAAATTGAGCTCAAGGGACCTTATTGGCATGCCAATTGTATCAATGACCTACTTGAATCAAGGCTTGGTTTAATTAACATTAATCTTATCATTTATGGGATCGAATTTAAACATGTAAACAAACAATCTAGTATCTAAATTTAATCATGGAAGTCTCTATTATATCTATATCAACATAATCACAATTCTTGGAATATAAGAAGATCATGTTCTCAAAAACTTACCTCAATGTTCTTACCATTCAAGCAAACATTACCAATTAAGGTGCAACCGAAGTATTAAATTGTGCAATCAATATAAATAATAGAAATGCTCGGGAACAACCATAAGCATATCCCGAAACTTTAAATCATACTCACTAGTTATCTCGCTTAGTTTTGTTCCCTGAATTGTTATCCCATTGTGACCTTCAACTTTAGCTTCCTCTCCCAAGTCCCTTTCTCGGTCTAAAACATACAAGGGGATCTTAACTTAGATTAACCATTCATTTTCATTAGCAACCATTTCTAAGTTAAATTCACATCCCACTTGCACATTTATATCAATGTTTACTAAATCAGTCCATTACACTCTACTTTCGTACTAAACAAATCCAATAACATGCCAAGATAATTTCATCCTTCAAAAACAGTCCCTACATTGTTAATTTTATCCAAAACAATCACTATATGTTTTACAAGAGCAGAACAGTCCCCCTATTTAATATTTTCTAGCATTTCAGCCGTTATTCCCCAAAATTCACTACTTGTATGTGAATTAAAATAGTTCTATAACTTTGTTTAACATACCAACAACCCTCTAATTTTATTTAAAGCTCATAACAGTCCTATTACATGCGTGACAATCTTTACGGTAAATTTCCATTACTTATTCATATCAATACATTTCTATATAAAATTTCTAGATTCTTCATACTAGCATAAAATTTACGAGCAAACATTCTACCAAACTACCAATCATAACTAATCATGCAATATAATATTCTAGTATCTCTACTTCTAAAGAGGATTTTTAAAGAAGGATACTTACACTCCTTAAACACAACTAGACAAAGGTTCAAAATGGTTCCCAAATTCACGGTTTAAAGGCATTTCCATGGAGTTCTCATCTTTCTCTCTTTCTCTAAGTATTTCGGTTAAAATTTTGGGGATGAAGAACAATATGGTTCATCCCTCCCCTTAGCCGAACCTATTCTCCCCTTAGGCCACATGTACCAATCATGTTAATGACACATATTATAAGCCTTCTCTAATTTTCATCTTACATGCAAATGCCTAACCTTTTAATTGCTTCAATTTAGTCCTCCGATTTAGTCACCAACAACTACTTCTTTCATTTTAAGGTCCTAAATTATGGAATCATTGAATTTAATTTACAATCTTAAAGTCCAATTAACACTCTTAATATGCTTAATTCTTTCATTCCTTAATTTTGGGGTGTTACACTATCAAACTTGTTGATGTCGATTTTGGGAGGCACCAAACAAGGTAGTGGACATGAGAGTTGTAGAGGATGTTGGTGGCGGTTCGTGGTGGTTTATCCATCCGAGGATGGGTGGAGAGCCACTATACGGTGGGGCAATGCATAGAGTAGTGGTTCACCCATTCGTTGATCGGTGGAGAGCCACGACCGATGAGGGAGAGGATTAGAGAGAAAGAGCAGAGGCATAGTTATGGAGAGTTGGCATGTTGTCGTGTTCTTCAGCTTGGGGGGTATTATAACTCTGCGGTACTATATTGTTAGATTACTGATTGATAGGACTGAGTCAGGCCTAGCGACGTCTATTGATGGGCTGACATGAGTTGCTCGGTTGTCAAGCAACATATGGAGCTAATGAGTCAGTAGGACTTGATGGTTGTCTTGTCGAAGCGCAATGGTAGTGTGTAGAGACCTTCGGAGGCTAATAATTCTGGAGGTGCAGGAGTGTCGGGGAGGGTTTTGGAGGCCTTGCTTCTAGATGGTAGTGAGGAGGTGGTGGTATCTCCCTTAAAGATAATGTATTCCGGAGGCCTTTGGCGGATGTAAAAGACTAGTCCCCTTTTAGTCGACAGAGTGTCATAAAGTGGCATGAACTAAGACATGAATGGTTCATCTTCATACATTGGAAATAACGTTTCTTGGTAATAGGCGGCATCATCGACATACTTGGGGTGGATTTGAAATCTGCCTTTGTGGCACGTGTGAGTGGCTTGGGGCGAAAGGCATGGATTGTGGTCTTTTATAATAGCCCTTTGGTGCATTATAAATTTGGGAGAAATGTCCTTTTGCTGATTTCTTTTACCCGTTTCTTTGGTTTTTTGACAGAGCTTCTTTTTTCAAAGCTTTTATCCTTTTTCATTGAAATCATTCATCCTTTTGTGTTTGTCAAAGATAGTGAGGAAGAAGGCCATGGCGAAGAAGGTTGACGAGTGTGTGTTCGTCAACATGACAACAAACGAGATTGATTGTAGGATTGGTAAGGAGGAGGTGAGGAAGTTACTTGAGTGTCATGGGCTATAATGGTCGAACTTCAAATTTAAGTTTGGATGGATGGCTCTTTTTAGTGGTTCCACTTACTAATCTACCTGCTGGAGGCCATGTTTCATCCACCGCTTCATCATTTTGTGTGCGAGCTACTGGTGGACTACGATATTGCTCTAGGATAGTTGACATGGGTGTCTTGGTGGATTTTCATCGTCTACCTCATCAAGTGTACAGACGAAGGCTGGACTCCATTCGTGAAGGTGTTGAGGTATTTATTCATTCTTAGGCCTCGTAAGAAGGCGCTTCAAGTTCTTTTTCATGGGGGATCTGATCATGGGATGGAACGACTCGAAGAAGTTGATATTGGACCATACCTAGTGTATTAAAGTGACACGAAAAATAGTCAGAGGCTTTGGTTTTTCCACTCAGATAAAGGATACTAGGGAGGGACACAAGGATCGTCGGCTTGATGCTGAAAAAGGAGGAAATGGATCAGATCTTTATCCTAAGGGAAGGGGTGGCTGGACGTTGAGAAAGATATTACTCTACAAAGAGTATTTTAGGTGTGCCTTCACAAGTATAGTCCCAACGGGTTCAAAACCTACTAGTTGACAGAAGGTTATAAGCCCTCTTTTGGCACGGGTGTTCATTGGGAGCAAGATGAAGAAGGGAAATTGGTTGACGACTTATAGATGTTTTCCACGCTAGCCATGGTCATCAGCCTTATTGTTAGGTGGGGCAAATAGTTGTGGGAATTCAAATTTGGAGGCTGACTCGAATATGCATTGAAGTGCTCAAATTGATGAGTACATGACGGAGGAGGGTTCAGAGGCCTCCAATGAGGTAGTGGAGATGGAGGATTATAGTGCTCCAGAATTAGGTGAGCCGGTCTTTGTTGGAGCTAGTTCTACCACATTAGTGGGAGGTAGGGACCTTGGTGCAGATGATTTTGAGTCGTGGTTAGGAACGACCTCGAGGGAGGGTGCCGAGGACAAGGGGAGACTTTGAAAGTTGTCCCTCTCAATGTGATGTTGCTATGGGAGACTGAGCCCAATGCATTTTTGGGGAAAGTCTTGGTGTGCAAGAGGGAGTTCGCTAGAGAAAGATCTTGGTTAGCAACGTTGCCTGCTGGTTTGAATGTTCTTCCTAGGTCCCTACAGATAGTAGTCTCTCTTTATCTTTCTCTAATAGTGATATGTATTTGGTTTTGTTAGGGTTTCACTTTGGTAATATGCTTAACTCTTTATTTTTCTCGTGCAGATGTTGAAATATTACACGCAGAGAGTTCGGCAATGGATGCGTCCATAACACATCTGGATGGCAACCTTCAAGTTCATCCACAAAGAGAAAGAGAAGATTCTATAGTTGTTTTCTTGTCGAGGCATTCACAAGAGGAATGGGCTAGCTTTTCTATCACCTTAGAGTCAGAGGTACTTGCGGGATCTAGGCCTTGGAGGCAGCTGAGTGGAAATGACGCTTTCCTTGGTGATAGGAAGAGGAAACTGCCCAAATTAAGAACTCTGAAGAAGATCATCCTGGAGGATAAAAGAAGGTAAGTGAGTGCAGAGATGTCAACCTCTGGGGTGGCAGTCGTACTGACAACCGAAAATATGCCTACTTCCTCGAGGGTGATTGAAAATGAGAGAGGATTTGAATTTGGGACCGTCGCACTGTGTGAGGGTATTAGGGTTCCTGCCACTACCACCGTTGCAGTACTAGTCCTTGCGGGTACCTTGTTCAATTTTGCTGTTGACCGTTTTGGTATTGTAACACCCTAAACTCGGATGTCTTATTTGGGCTTTGAGCCTAAACCTATTACCATAAAATTTCTCAAATTGGGTTTAGCCCAACAAAGTATTTCCCAAAAGCATTTAAAGCCAACGATTGAAAATATAGATAAGAAATCAAAATGTTACAAATAAGATCCAATTTATTTAAAATGTTTGAACATTTGATTTGATTAATACAATTTCAAAAATAAGATGTACAAACTCCACCACGTAAGGTCGTATGAATACACAACCCACTAAACGTAAGTACCGTACTCAAGAAATCACCACATACTGGAGTCTTGTATTGATAATGCTCCTAGATCCCATGATTCGACGATCAAGTCATGCACGGAAAAAATAATTCCGAGAGCTGAGCTTACAATGCTCAGTGGTACACATCTACTCTACTATACTTCATGCTATTCATAAATATAAGTACACAAGCTAGTACGAGAAAAAAAGGTAAGATTAATAAACATGTGGCGCTACCTCCAGTCACCTAAACACATGCTCTCATCATGCAAAGCATCATAAATGACACACAAGGCACAATCATACTCGGGATCTCACCAGATCATCCAAGCAAAACACATAAAGTAGAACCACATACTTAGAGTGAGACTCGGGGCTACACAACATCAGGAATGTACACTCCAAGTGAGACCCAAGGCTACACAGTGTCGGGAACGTATGCTCTCTACTCTGTAATACCTGAGTGAGACCCGGGGCCATGCAACATCTAGAATGTACACTCTATACTCGGAATCCCCCCTTCAAGTATCTTCGATTGAGGCCTGATGCCACACTGAGTCGGGAACGTACATTTGGCATCTATAACCACGGTGTTGCAATACTCTCATTGGGTATCTGGATCTCATCAATCAAATGACTCAACCAATCAAATGCCTACTCAGCAGACACGCAACATGATCCCAAGGATCTCCGTATCGTTGCTAATCATCACCACATCATTTATTTTACATTACCGAGTTGTTAATACATTATGAAGAAGTATATAATTAATCGCATTTATTGTCTCCATTAAACCATATTATCTCATTTACCAAGGCATAGTTCAATTATTAATATACACATCAATTTCCAACTTTAATTTATATTTATAGATTGTTTATATTATCGAGTATCAGTACTCGAATACGAGTATCGATACGGTACCATCGGGTATCGGTATTTATACACATACTAATACTGAAACTGATTACTAGAAATCTCAATTTCTTCGAGTACCGATACGGGTTGACTCATACCCATATAGTGTTGAATAACGTAGTGGTACAATCGGATCCCGTACCGATACCCTAATCATGAGCTTAAACCATATTAACAAATTTAAGAGTTACGAGGCTTTATTCGACCTCCAAAACTTGTGAAAATCATTAGGGTGTATTTACTAACACATTTAATCAATTAATATAAACTCATGAATTTATGATCATTTATTCGAGTGTTACCAATTATCAATCCATTTTGTACAATTTCCATCGAGCATGCCAATTCATATATTAAGCAACACAACAAAATCAATCAAACAATATTTACATGAATATTCAAACGACCCTACTTGGTCTCTAAAGCTCATAATAGTCTCGAGTATTCTCAAACTCATTAGGCATCTCAATATTTACCAAGTCTCATAATACCGGTCTTAACACATGTATGTTTTCATCTACCTATTTTGCAAACACTAACAAGAAAGACAATTACACTTATGATGTTCATGAAGTATTTTAGAGTTCGAGGTGTACTAACCTCAAGCAATTATCAACGAATCCTCTCTCAAACTTCTAAAATTCTCATCTTGATTCGATATTCGAGCCGAATAATCCTCATATAAAAATGAATACGAAAATACATTAATTTCATGCATCCCTTATTCAAATCAAAAGGTCAAACACATAAAAACAAGCTTATTGTGTTTGAATTTGGCAAAATAGATCGCGCCAATAGACTCAGAATGTCGAAAAACCCTTGGGTTTGGTCATTGGAAAAAGTAAACGACCGGTCAACTGTCGGTCAACACCGATCAACAACTTGGTGATCTAGTGCGGTGCAGGCGCATGGCAGCTAGGGTGCACCCGCGAGTGATAATCTGGTACGGAAGGGACCATGTACACTGGGTAGCCCAATCCAGTATGGCACGGTGCACCGTAGCATGGTGCACCCGTTTGAGCAGACACACACCGACCCTAGGCGGTGGCACGTGAAGGAGCGTAAGATGCCCTCTAGTGGTTAAATGGCAGCGGTAAGCTCCAGTCCCGCTGTCCCGATGCTGGTGAGCATGCCGATGGCCTCAAATTCTAATTTTGGCCATCAGAACAGCCCTGATTCAACTTTTTGAAACTTTTCTTCCCTCACCCACAACGACGATGATAGTGATGGTGACATGGTGACCATCGGCCAACTCGACTCGACGAGCTCTTTCTAACGGTGCCAGTGGTGTCATGAAAAGAGGCTTGAACAACGATAGATTAGAATTTAAATCTCTCTCTTCCTCTTTTTCTCTCCCACCTTTCTTTTTTTCTCTCTCTCCATTATATCATTTTCTGATCCTTTTCCCTCTTTTCATCCCTATTTTTTTATTTAAATACCCCAACCCCAACAAAAATGGGTAAACCATTTATTTGAACTATAAATTAAAAGGCCCAAACCCGGGTTCGAGACTGATAGCTCTTTAAAGAGCATGGTTTTTCCCTCGATTTATAGGTCATATTGTCCCCACATTGACATTCATTGCATCCATTTCTGCATTTTCATGTCTATTTCTGTATAATTTCTAACTTAGTTCCTATGTCTCAAGTTTTTGCATATTTCTGCCTATTTTTGCCTTGTTGTCACTGTATTGCTAATGTCCCTACAAAGGTTGTTTTCACCACTGCAGCCAGTTCGACACTACATCTGCTAACTGTCCAATCTGCTTGAGGATAAGAACGAATATGCCTACTGTCCATTCAGTTACAAAAAATTTGTACAACACTGAGCACACAAATAACCTGCAGGACAGGGTTTGTTCCTTGGGTGGCCTATATAAGGACTATTTTGGAGGAAAGAGAAAGTCACGCTATTCCTATTTTCACATTATCTTCAACCTTCGAAGCTTTTATCCTCCTCCCGTGGCGGCTTAAGCTTATTTTTTGGAGGTCTAAGGTGAAGTAAGGCAGATCTATCGAAGGAAAAGAGGAGTTGAGTGCTAAATTGAGGAAATATCTTGTTATCTTCTTAAATTTATCTTTATTTTGATATTGTTTTGGAGATTTACTTGTATTTTTGCTCGTATTGACTATGGTTTAAAATATTTTAGTTTTAGCTTTTTCTTAAGCTTTAATTTTTGGATTTGATTTATGTTTTGCATGAGAGTGTTAAAACAAGTCACTAACATCGAAAGATGCAATGACGAGTCATATTAACGAGTTCTTGTAGAAAAAGTTGCTCAACTTGTTCAAGAGACCTTATACTCGACTCATAATGAAAGTTGAAGCCGATCTTCATACCTGAGTTGATAGTTGAAGGTTAAATGGAAGTTAACACTCAAGCTGACCACTGCAAAGCTGATTAAACCAATCCTTAATCCTCGAAGTGCACTTGATCTTTCTGCCAAGCCTAGCCAAAGAGACCCAGGCTTATTCTCATTATTCTCTATATTTTATTACTCTTTGTTATTGCTACCACATTAAATCATTTACTCTCCTTTTTATATTACTATTGCAACCACCATTGCAACCATTGCACCAACAACTACTACTTTTACAATACTGTATTGTAGCTACATAAGTATAAACGTAATACACCATCCTCGTGAGATTGATATTCAAATAAGATTACCTTGTTTTTATTCTTGCATTGATAGTGTAGCTTGCACTATAAAGTGTTACGTTTTCACACTAATCAAGTTTTGGCGCCGTTGCTGGGAATGATGTTATTATGTCCTTATGTTTCTGCTTGCAATTTTGTTTTCTTTATTTAAGTTTGTAGTTGTTTCTAATAGTTTTATTCTTATTTTTCCTTTTCTTTTTATTACTTTGTTCAGGTGTTGAATGACCAGAAGTGCCACTACACCACTCTTTGTACCAGATCTAGAAGTTGAAAGAACTTTTCAAAGAAGGATTTGAGAAAATAGTGAAATGGCCAGACAACTAAACAAAAATGAGGGAATTCCTCATGCTTAAGAAAACCCACCATTCACCCACCAGCCTAGAACAAAACAATTTGCGAGGTTGTTTTTCCTAGTTGGATGATTTGCAACCGTGTAACCCCTTAACCCTGCCTAGACGCCAGACCGAACTGAGCAATCCACATTGGGTTTGCCGAAACAAACCCGAACGAGTTACTTGAAAGTATCACCTTTTTTTCTTTCCTTTTATCTTGTCTAGATGCATTTTAAAACCCTAAAGTGAGCACGCTAGCAGCGGATAAGTTATCGATAAAATCGGGCGTCGCAAAGACATCCAATTGAGCATATTTGCTATATAGGGACCAAATTGCAAAACTAATAATTTATGGGAACTTACTTAAATCCAAAGTTACCAAACTTCAATTAACTAGGTTACATACAAGGCAATTAAAACTCAACTTAAAAAATCATCCAAACTCATTTAATTGCATAAACAATAAACAATGACTAAACACCAAGGATTCAAACTTCAGCAAAGCAAAACAAAGCAATTACCAGAAATAATAGCCTCGGTACCGATACACTTCTACCCCGTATCGATACGGTCTCGTTTGCAAATGGGTATCAATATAGTTCTCGGCGTACCGATACATGTGGTCTATTTTACGAAACAAGAGAATCTAGTAGCTAAAATGCATACCGGTACATTTTCCGTTTACCGACACCTGATGTAAATTCCCAAGGGGCATACCGATACGGGACTAGGTGTACCGGTACCCCATTGCAATTTTACACTTTTGAGCCGCATCAGACCCTACATACTGAAGAATAGGCTTCAAACAACATATAAACAACATACCAACTCAAGACTAACAATATCCATAAAGATGAGGTAGTAATAGGCATCAAAAAAGAAAAGTCAAACGACAAGGTAGACCTATAGGCATGATATCTACCCAAACATGCTTAAATCTTTCCAAGCCCCCAAATCTGAACATAAACCAACTTACAAGTCCAAAACACCAAATAGAACATGTCCAACAGGGAGTATCAAAACAACTCTCCCAATTACAACTTGATCACATTGCCTTTATTATTATTAAGTATTTATAAACCATACTTGAAATAGTTCAACTCTTGGATTCCTTCTTGCTTGCTCCATGCCTCGAAAGTTTACTTATCTGCATTGATAAGAAAGGAGAGCGTAAGCATAAAATGCCTAGTGAAGGATTACCCAAAAACACTCATTAATACACTAAAACCATTTGCTTTAAAACATGTAGTGTATGTCATGCCAAAACATCTCATGCTTCTTTTATCATTTCAAAATATGCATAGTAACCATATGCTAACATGTATTATGAATCTCTAGCATAAAAATTTAAGCAACCTTAACTTAAGCCTTCACATGCTTATTCTTCCAATAACAAGGCTTAAGGAGCACAACATGTATAAATCACATTATACAATATAATCCATTTATGATGATACATTAATTCATATATTGGAATTAGAGTGACCCAAAACCAAACCTTTCCATTTAAAGAAAACACATCATATACACGGATTTCCCAAGTGGCTCCTTCGACCACTTACACATACATCCTCGAACCGGAGCATGGTACTACTACCCCTCAACGGTTATGATGTATAAATCCACAGGAGATTTCTAAGCAATTACCCCTCAACCACTGCGGTTCCCATGGTGGAGCAACCCTTCGACACACATGAGGCAACTTATTATAGTTCACTTTAAACCCTATGGCTAGCCAACTATATCCGATAACTTTTAACTATTGCCACTTGCCAATATACTCAATTTAAAACATGTTACCTCACTATTTTACATATGCATCAATCAAACCAATTTCCAATACATTAAACCATGTATTTAAACATTCTCTAAATCCTTTCGCAAACCATTTTTCATACTCATAAATCATCAATATATATATATATCATTTGCAACATCTTTCATTGCTAAAACATGCATATAACAGTAGGTAATCAAAACCATAAGCAAGAGCATGATGATGTATTTTGCAAAACCGAAAATGAGAGTGAGATCATCCAATACTTACTTATGAGCTTAGAGAAGCATTTCAAGCTTAATCTAAACTCCCAAAATAACTTTCAAACCCTTATAAAGCTTTAAATCTTGTTTCCACTCACCGACAACACAAAGCCCCACTTGCCAATGTGAAATCAAGCGTCCGAAGCTTCCGAAACTTCACCAATTGCTGAAGGATCAATCTCTTCTGTTATAACCACATAAAATAGAGGATTAATGCATCATTATGCATCCAAAATCCCAGAAACATCAACCCCAACTTCGCCTTACTAAAAACCATCAACCGCCTTCCAAAAACAATCGAAAATATCACCAAACGCAACCTAAACAAAGCTCAGCCACAACCTATCGATTTGAACACTTTAACAACGTCAAATGACATATAAAAACACTTACATCCACGCCTTATACCTCCAACAACCTTTTAACACCATAAACACCTCAAAATCTAACTATTCACAACCTAGAAAATTAGCAATTCAATTAGTTTCGGGATTCCTATTACAAATCCATCTTTATAACATTCAATCACATTATTAACTTGATCTAAATCAATCTAGATCACCACAAATCAGATTTATAACAAAAAAAAAATTCCAATTTCTTATTAAAACTCACTTTTACACTTTTAATCTTAATTTAATCATCAGCACATAACAAAAATCGATTGGAAATGATCAAGAACTTGGGAATTTCAGTAAAGAACCTTTGATTAGAGGAGAGAAATGAAAATCACCTCTAATGGTTGGCTTCTCCCTTAATTGGCATGACTTGAGTGAAATCTCCAAGAAAACAAGTAAGGTTTGATGTAGAAATCAATTGAGGAATCAAAATGAAATAAAAAAGAGTTGATTCCTAATCTAATCATTTTGGTATTAAGAAAAGTAGTTTGGCTGATGGGAAATTTGAGAGAAAAGTTGAGAGCAAAAGTAATTACGTGTAAGAAAAATGAATTTAACTATTAAAACTAAATTAATTAATCCATTTTGTTTTTATTTAATAACCATTTAAAAATAGCCTAAATTAAGGGGAAGTCTGATTAAAAACATTGGTAGATTAGCTCCTTAAAGATTCCAAGTTTTGTGTCTTTTACAATATAATCACCAAAACAATTTTGAAGATTTTAAATTTTAGTCACCAACCCAAAATGTTATTAAATCCGAATATATTTTAGCAAATTGAGTTTACCAAACCATCAATATATTAATTAGGTATTTTCAAACATTTTTTCCATATTTTATTTCACATTAAAACATTTATTATGAACTAATTCCCAAAACTAAATCGAATCGACTAATCTAGTTCACCCGAACCGTCTATTTTATCTAGCTAACTTCTAGGCCCAAAATTGAGGTGTTACAACTCTCCTCCACTTAAGAAATTTTGTCCACAAAATTTACCTGACGGAAAAAGATAAGGAAACTACTTTTTCATGTCCTCATTACTTTCCCACGTGGCTTCCTCGACACCCCAATGTCGCCACAACACCTTTACCAACTTAATGGTTTTTCCATGAAGAAACTTGCTGATAGAATCCAAGATTTTCACTGACTCTTCATAATAGGTCAAATTCGGATTCAATTCAACCTCTTCAACAGGCATCACATGCGAAAGATCCGATCTATACCTCTAAAGCATCGATACATGGAAAACGTCATGTATCTTCTCTAACTCCGAAGGCAACCTCAATTTATAAGCTACCAGACTAACACGCTCTATCTCCTCATAGGGTCCAATGAATCTCGGACTTAACTTGCCCTTACGTCTAAAGTCTCATCACCTTTTTCAAAGGTGAAACCTTTAGAAACACTTTATCACCAACCACAAACTCAATATCTTTACGCTTCAAATCTGCATAGGACTTTTGCCGATTCGAAGCTGCCTTCAACCAACCAATAATAAGCTTAACCTTCTCGTTAGTTCTTTTCAACACATCAGAAAAAGAAACATATTTCTCTCTTGCCTCAGCCTAACAAAGTGGCGTACGAAACCTCCTACCATACAAAGCTTCTTACGGAGCCATTTGAATGCTTGTCTGATAACTATTTTATAAGCAAACTCTACCAACATTAGTTGCTTCTCCCACGTTCCTTTAAAATCAATGATGCAACACTGCATCATATCCTCCAACACTTTGATAACATGTTCAAACTGACCATCTGTTTGAGGATGATACAAGGTACTAAAATTCAACCGTGTACCCAAGGCTCTATCCAAACACTCCCAAAACCTTGTTGTAAAGCGCAGATCCCTATCTGAAACTACAAACTTAGGCACCCAATGCAAACTCACAATTTCTGTAATATACAAATCCTCCAACTTGTCCAACGTATACGTCGTATGCACAACTAGGAAATGTGCATTTCGTAAAATGATCCACAATCACCCAAATAGAATTCTTCTTCGGCGGAATCAAATGCAAATTTTTCACAAAATCTATGGTAATTCTCTCCCACTCCCATTTTGGAATCCTCAACAGTTGCAACAACCTAGAAGGAAACTGATGTTAAGCCTTAACACATTGACGCACCATACATCAACGTCAAAATCTGCTACATCCTTTTTTAAACCAACCCAATAATACTCATTCTTCAAATCTTGATACAACTTTGTACTTCTCAAATGCATAGAAAAAGGACTAGAATGAGCCTCGGTCAAAATAGTGCACCTTAACCCATCATCCATTGGCACAACTATTTGACTCTTAAAACATAAAACACCATCATCACTAAAACAAAAGTATGTTGGATTACCATCCATAATATCCTTAACATGCGGCACCAATGAATCATCATACGATTGCTTTTATTTAATCAAGTTTTACTTGCAACTCGGCTATCAAACCTCTATCTCGCTTCACGCTTGACTGTTCAAACATTGCCCTCAACTCCACCATAACTTTCCTAATCAAGGCATCGGCTACAACATTAGCCTTACCCGGATGATACTCGATCGTCAAATTATAATCCTTATGCAACTCTAACCATCTACGTTACCTAAGATTCAACTCCTTTTGCGACATCAAATATTTCAAACTCTTATGATCCGTATACACAATGCACTTTTCACCATACATATAATGTCTCCAAATCTTCAATGCAAATACTACTGCGGCAAGCTCTATATCATGCATAGGATAATTGTGCTCGTGCACCTTCAACTCCCACCTTGCATCAACACACACCCAAACCAATGTAGGATGCATCACTATAGATCACAAACTCTTTTCCGACTCAGGTTGAATCAAGATGGGAGCTTGCGTCAAAGCTTCCTTCAACTTCTCAAAAGCTTGTTGCCTACCCTCCGTCCACTCAAAATGAACATCTTTTTTGCAAAACTTCGTCAAAGGAACGACAACTTTTGAAAATCCATCCACAAAAAATCAATAATAACCTACCAATCCCTAAGAAACTACGAACCTCCTTCACTGACTTAGGTTGTTTCCAATTCACAACCGCGTTAATCTTCTATAGATCCACTCAGATACCTTCTGCCGAAATGACATGTCCAAGAAAAACCACCTTCTTAATCCAAAACTCACGCTTGCTCAACTTAACATATAACTGATTATCCAACAAGGCTTGCAACACAATTCGCAAGTGTTGATCATGATCCTCCTCGGTACAAGAGTGCAAGAGAATATCATCAATGAACACCACTACAAACTGATCAAAATATTCATGGAAAACCCGACTCATCATGTCCATGAAAGCTACAGGTACTTTGGTCAACCTAAACGACATCACTAAGAACTCATAATGCTCGTAACATATGCAAAAAGCATGATCTAACAACTCTTGAAGTTGCTTCTTCAACTCCTTTGGTTCCATGCGATACAGAGAAATCAACACTAGAGCTGTATCCGTATACGTCTAGATACAAAATTCCACCTCTCTATCCGGTGGTAGTCCAGGTAGCTCCTCTGGAAACAACCATGGAAAATCATAAATGATACATATATCTTGTACATGCACCTCCTTCATATTCGAATTCATAACATAGGCTAGATAAAGCTTGTCACCCAAACTACAGCAGCTTATGCGCAATTGTTTCCTTATTCATTGTAGGGTAGAGCTTGTACATGGTTCAGAGGCTTACCTTCTGGCTTGATTACATCATGGAATGATCTTGCAACACATTTTTTTGCACTTCAATCCATCGACAATGAATTCACGCCCGATGAATGCCATTACACCTTATTATCAGTTAGATGATGAGACTCTTCACAATATATGAGAGAGATATAAGTCTTTTTTGTGAATATGTTCCAATCATGGTATTCAACAGGAAACTCAAATCAAGATATTTTATAATGGGTTAAATGCAGCCACAAGACATCTTGTCGATGGGTCATCTAAGGGTCCTTTACTTGATTGCACCAATAATGTCGTTGTTGGTGTACTTGAGCTATTTGCTTAGAATGATTCACAATATCCTATTTCTAGATTTGCATCATGCAAAGTTGCACCGAGATTGTTTAAGCTTGATGATCTATCTTCTTTAAAGACTCAGATTTCTACTTTGGAGAAAAAAATCAAGAATATGGAGGGGACAAGTAAAGTTGCTCCTATCTAGTTATCTCAACAAACAACCACCCTGTATTTTCCTATGAGATTTGTAGAGGAAACCATAGTTTTGAGGATTATCCACAACATGCGGAGAATGCGAGTTACGTTAGCAACATGGGAGGCAACAACTTGTGTACATTTAAAAATACAACTAATCGATAGCCTTGGAGTAACTCTAATCCTAAAAAGCACCAAGGAGCCTTTCGCTTTGGGTTTAACTCCTTTCAAGGCAATTCTAGTGTATGCCAAGGAAATTTTGATTACTCACAACAATAGTTCACGCCATAGACTCCAATACAACCATAATAGAATCGAATGCAACCACAACATTTTGCATCGCAATATCAACAATCACAGTTTGACATGAAATCACAATATGGTGCACCATCTCAGGCCCCATCTCAGATGAGTCATTATGCCTCATTAAGTTTATCTGACCATTTGCCATTCTTAAAGAAATGATGCGTGATCACTTATCTCGCACTAAAGCGATAGTGCAATGTCACTTTTCATCAATACACAATTGGGAGAGTTAGCTACTAATATTAATTCTAGAAAGTCAGGCACATTAACTAGCAACATAGAGAGTTTGGTGAACAAGGATAAAGGGCATTACAAGGCTATTACTTTATGCAGTGGCAAACAAACTACTAACTCGATGCAATAAGTACCCATGTCTACCTATGAATTAGGAGAGTCATCTGTACCTGATCATACAGTGAATGATGAAGGGAATGAAGATAAATTGAGTAATATCCCTCTGACTATTACTCTTGTTCAAGCTGATTTACCACTAATGTTGTCGTCACAACATCCAGTGTCGGCGTAGCAACCAGATAACCCATCTCTACCTTTTCCTCAATGGTTCAAGAATGTCGAGCTGGATAATCAGTTTCAATTCTTTAATGATGCTTTGCAACAACTTATAGTTCAAATTCCTTTAATTGATGCTCTTATACAATTTCAAGCTACGCAAAGTTCATGAAGTATCTTTTCAAAGAAGAAGAAGCTCAATGCAATGGAATCCATTATGCTCACTGAGGAGTGCAGTGCGTTGATATCTACCCCTCTATCAAGAAAGATAAAGGATCCAGACAGTTTTATCATACCTTGCTCAATTGTTAATCACTACTTTAGTAAAGCTCTTTGTGATTTAGGGGCTAGTGTAAATTTAATGCATTATCTACTTTTCAAAAGTTGGGTATTAGAGATATGAAGCCCACTGCAGTTACATTACAGTTGGCTGATAGATCTTTGACCTATCCAGATGGTCAAATCAAGGATGTGCTTGTTCGTGTAGACAAGTTTGTTTTCCTAACTTATTTTATTATTCTTGATTGTGAGGCTGACAAAGATGTACCTATTATTCTTGGTCGCCCATTCTTAGCTACATGGATAATCGTTATTGATGTATCAAAATGAGAGCTTACAATGATGGTTGAAGATGACAAAATCACATTTGGGATGTTTAATACTAATATGGGAAGAAAGTTTGAAGAATGTCATCATATTGACATTCTTGATCACATTATTCAAAAAGACCTCCATCATTGTGGTATTCTTGTTGTAGAAGATACTGCGTTGACAACGGTAGAAGATGATCTCCCTAATTGTGACCACATTGTAAAAGTTCTCACTACTGTAGTACATCATAAATGGCAAGTTGAATCCTTAAATCTTGCTCACCGGTTAATTCTTACTTTTTAAACCATCTATAGAAGAAACTTACTCTGGAACTCAAGCCATTGCCAGCCAATCTCAAATATTTATTCCTCGGGGATGCAAAAACACTCCCAGTCATTGTCTCTGAAACTCTGGACGCAATACAAGAAGCTAAGTTGTTAGGTATTCTGAAGTGACACAAATGTGCTATTGCATGGATAATTGCTAATATCAAGGGCATTAGTCCATCCTTTTGCATGCACAAAATTAAGTTGTATGATGAGAACAAACAATCCATTGAGCCGCAGAGATGATTGAATGAAAAGATGAAAGAAGTGGTAAAGAAAGAAATCCTTAAATGGTTGGACGCATAAATTATCTATGAAATTTCTAATATTGCATGGGTGAGTCCAGTTCACTGTGTTCCTAAGAAAATGGCATTATTTTGGTTCATAATGATGGTACTAATATGATTCCAACTCGTATCCCTATTGGTTGGCGTATTTGTATGGACTATAGGTGCCTCAATACTACCACAAGGAAGGATCATTTTGCTCTTCCTTTCATTGATCAGATGTTAGATCGACTCGCGAGCAATGAGTATTATTTTTTTAGATGAATATTCTGGCTACAATCCAATTTCTATTGCACATGAGGACCATGGAAAACTACTTTTACATGCCCATTTGAGACATTTGCATTTTGTCTCATGCTTTTCGGTCTTTGCAATGCACCAACCATATTTCAAAGAAATAATTTTGACTAGTACGTCGACACTCTAGAGAAGGTATTGCAACAATGTGAAGACACCAACCTGGCTCTAAACTGGGGGAAATGTCACTTCATGGTCACCGAGGGGATTGTGCTAAGCCACAGAATTTTGAAAGCTAGAATTGAGGTTGATAGAACCAAAGTGGATGTTAGTGAAAAAATGATGCCACCAACAAATGTGAAAGGTATTCGCAGTTTCTAGTCCACGTTGGGTTCTATAGGAGATTCACTCGAGATTTCTCAAAGATTATCAGACCTTTATTCCTACTATTGGAGCAAGGCATAAAATTTGTTTTTGATGATGCATGTCTAGATGCATTCAATACAATTAAAACACAACTTGTGGATGCAATGTTTGATGATGCAACCAATTGGGAGAAACTGTTTGAACTTATGTGTGATGCTAGTAATCTTGTTGTGAACACAGTTTTGGGACAATCGGTGTTTTTATTCAACTTTAGACTGAATATGCATCTAGAAAACTTGAGATTGCGACAGTCTGGACCTTTTGAAAGTGTGGAAGCATTTACACACGGTGTTGTCACAATATTAGATACAAAAAGAAAGAACCCAGTTCAAAGTCAATGGTCTCTATTGTGGTGACTTTGATCCTAGAATTATTGAGACCATTAAATCGGTTGATTTTTTGAAATACTTTTTAATTGCTTTATTTGGTTTAGATTTTATCTTTCTCGTTTTTCCTTTATTTCCTTTTTGTATAATAAAATATCTTCATTTTTGTCTCTTCTCTAACAAAACTTGTACAATATGCATGCAAAGTTTGGGGCCAACACGAGTAATTATATTGCATCGATTTCTTTTAACAATCACAGCCCTTCATCACATGTGTGGGAGAGACGATGAACGGGCATGATTTTTGCGCCAAGATCAAGAAGCTGAAACTCATCGCATTGGATGGTAACAATTATGCCTCTTCATTTTGCATCTTTGCCTTCTTTATTAAGCATCTTGAAATATCATTAAATGCTTACTTAATTCCCTTCTTTTTTTGAGTATTCGAAGTTCTAAAGATTGCATTTTTCTCTGCAAATTCTTTCTTTTTCATCTTCTTTATTATCATCCTTCATGGCTAAGATGAGAGCAACTGAAAGATCTTGAAGGAAACCATTGTTCAAGACATTCTGAGCTCTAAATCAAACCATCCTTTGGAACGCTTCATAGAACGCATCAAAATGAGAAGCATCTATTTGGAGCAAGAAATTGAACTCTTTGTTGATGTAGAACATGGAAAATCCATCCACAACACCATCGCACTCCACAAATGGGGCAAATTCTACGTTTATCCTAGTAGCTACAGTGCTGCCATGGTAAGAGAAAGAAAGAAAAAGATGAAAAATATGAAATATATATATGATATAATGTGTGTTGCTAAATAAATGCTGATAGGAGGAATGAATCGATGTTAGGGATGATGTTAGGTATTCTTGAATTGCTAGCTTATCTATTAATGTGGAGATTGGTTATGCATTCATCCTTCTTGTTGATGCATCAAATTTATTGATTGGTTAGAATGATTCAAATATCTAGAATACCTTTGATCTACCTTGCTATTTTGATCTCTACTTGAGGACAAGTAAATACTCAAGTTTGAGGGTGCGATAACATTTTAAAGAGCATGGTTATCCCCTCGATTTTATAGGTCTTATTATCCCCACATGGACAATCATTGCATCCATTTCTGCATTTTCATGTCTATTTCTGCATAATTTCTAACTTAGTTCCCATGGCTTAAGTTTTGCATATTTCTGCCTATTTTTGCCTTGTTATCGTTGTATTGCTAATGTCCTTGCACAATTTGTTTTCACCACTACAACCAATTTAACACTGCATCTACCAATTGTCCATTCAGTTATAAAAAATTTGTACGACGCTGAGCATGCAAATAACTTACATGACGTGTGGCCTTCCTCGGGTGGCCTATATAAGAACTATTTTGAAGGAAAGAGAAAGTCACACTATTCCTATTTTCACCTCATCTTCAACCTCCGAAGCTTTTATCCTTCTTGCATGGCAGCTTAAGCTTATTTTTTGGAGATCCGGGGTGAAGGAAGGCAGATCTATCCAAGGAAATGAGGATTCGAGTGCTAAATCAAGGAAATATCTTGTTATCTTCTTAAACTTCTCTTTATTTTGATGTTGTTTTGGAGATTTACTTATATTTATGATCGTATTGGCTATGGTTTAATTTTTTGAGCTTGTTGAACTTTTTTAAACTATTTTTTAGTTTAATATATTTCAGGGTTAGCTTTTTTGTAACTCCCTTGACCCGACCTAGTCGTTAGACCGGAACCAAGATCACATTGGGTTTGCCGAGGCAAACCCGAACTATTATACTTGAATTACAATCCATTTTTTTACTGATCTAGATGCATTGTTAGGACCTATGGCGTTCATACCAGCATCGATTCAATATCCATTCGATAAGAACATCGATAAGGCACTCAATTACAATTACAAGCATTTTAGGGACCAAAGTGAAAATCTAAATAATTATAGGGACTTATACCTGTTTTTGGTTACCCATACTTAATTAATCATATTTCATGCTAGCGTGTCAAATTTGAGCTCAACGGATAACAAATAAGCATCCAATTTAGTAAAATACAAAATTAAGAACTAAATTGTAAAACTACCAAAATTTAATGACTAACATGTTTATAAAAGCTTCTTACAACAATTAGATATATTTAAAACATGCTTGCAAAATATTAGGTCAAACGAACATCATTTATTTATTCAATTGATGCAACAACATAGGGCGACCAAAATGCAAGAACTCAAAATTGGTAAAGCTCATTAACTGGATAAACTACTGACCGTACCGGTACACGGGATGCTGTACCATTACATGCAAACATCAAAGCAAATATTGGTATCAATATGCTACAGGGCGTACTGATACTCTACTACACGTACCAAAACCCCATTATGCGTACTTGTACCCACATTCAATACCTAACACTAGATTGGCCTCGCGTACCGGTACTGGCTCTAAGTGTATCAATACGGGCTGCACCAAAATGCTCATTAGGGATTCAAATCCCAAACCAAATATAACCAAATTACATACATACAACATTGACATGTTTCTAATATTATACCACCATTAAACATATAGGCTCAAATAATTACATACCAATTATTCGACACAATTCATAGTTATACAAGTAATCTAGAGGCATGCTTCCTAACAAAATAAAACATTACCCAATAAACACCAATTGGTCAAAAATTCAAACATAGGCTATAGATTAATTAAGGATTTAAAGTATATGACCATATGTACACTTAGAATCAACCAAACCATCCAATTATTATTTCTACAATTCTAGATTATTAGATTGTAACCACCAAATATACAAGGCATTAAAATAACATCAACATCTTAATCATTAAATACAACCATCATCTAACGAAATACAAAAATCAATCAAGTTATCATTTTTAAATAAAACAATTCATCCTAATATTTCACCCACATTGCCTTATTACAAATAATAATATTACCATAAACATACTCTTTAAATACGTTTATCTTGGGATCACTCCTTGCCTTGATCCACAACCCCGCACTTGGCTAATTCATTGCATCGACGGAAGAAAAGAGAGCGTAAGCATATAATGCCTAGTGAGTGCGCTACAAAGGGTAAAACCTCAATGCATTTTTCAAACCAAAACTAATATTAGAAACTCGTGTTAAAGCATTTCAAATTCACGATTTCTAAAGCATTTAAACAAATGTATAAAACCAATTTTGGAACTATATGACCATTTTCTAAAACTTTTCAAATCATTTAAACATAACCTTAAAATATATTACATCATATGCATAATCATGTATCATGGATTGAGAGCATAATCTCATATGCAAAACCTCAATTTAAGTTTCCTTATGCATGACCATTTCATTTGTAAAGCTTAAAGAGAATCATAAACATATATCACAATATGCAAACCTTCAATCCCATCAGGATACATTATCTCATATATTGGCATTTGAGTGGCCAAAATCATATCATAGCATTTTTAAGAAAAACATCGGATACTCAGATTTCTGTGGTGGTACCTTTAAACACACCTCTTACATCCACCAACCAGAGTAACCCCTCGACGGTTGCGGTTCTCAATGGTAGAAGAATACGGTGACATCCCACCCCTCGATGTTCCATGAGGCCACTTATTATAATGCACTCTAAACCCTATAGCATGCCAACTATATCCAATAACTTTTATTTCATTGTCACTTAGCCAATATATACTTTTAACCATATTTGGTCACTATTTTTCATATGCATTCAACAAAACATTTCAATATGCAAAACCACGTTGCCAAAGGCAACAACCACATTCCATTTAGGACCCATTTCTCAATGCTCTTAGGAATCCATATATTTAATAAATCATTGCATATCATTTAATAGATTCTTAAAACAGTAAGTAAATCAATCAATGCTTTTAAACTAAAACATGTAAATCAAGTCTCATATCAAATCGATATTCAAAATGTGTAAATAGGAAAAACTTACTTCCAAGCTTAGTTAAGCTTGTTAGGCTATAACCAAACCCCCAAACCTTAGTTCAAACTTTATTTGAAGAACCAACTTATATTTGCACTCACCAATTTGATATCGCCTCAATGCCAGCGACTCGATGCCAATGCCTCAACGCCAAACCGAAAAACCTCTGAACACTTGCCATCTTTCACAAGAAAATACAAGGATCAATATAAATTGGACCATACCAAATTAATCACTTTAATTAAAATATTCCATTGCTCAAATCAAATACAGATAATCCCTTCCCCACACACAACTCACGAACCAACAAATTTCCCCATTTAATTACTCACTTTACTGTTCTGTTTTTGATTTAATTATCCTTCTTTCTACTTCTCTTCCTGTATATATATATATTTTCATTGCTACCAACAATCCACACAAATGGAATGCTTCCCCCACTCGGCCACTTAAAACTCTCCTTTTTTTTCCCCATACAGCCACGCACGCAATTACGCAAACATGGGAAAGGGACTGCAGCACCCGAATCGCCCAGCGTCATAACGTTCAAAGGGCAGGCAGCACGCCCCTGTTTCGAACACTTTCATCCTTTCTTTTTCCTTTTACCTTATAATGCCTTACAATCATTCCATCAAACGCATACGGTGCATCCAACAAGTAATCAAATAATTCAATCAACCATTCTACCAAACACTCCAACAAGAATTCAAATTTAAATTCAACCAATTAGATTAATTTCGAGAATTAAATTACAAAATCAACTTTAGATTATTATTACACATGCACAAAATATTAGAACTCTATAGAAATTATTATATTACTATAATCTAATTAAGATTTATGAGAAAATCTATTAAAATTCAATAATTCTATTAGAAAATTATTAAAGAACATTTTCTCACATTGCTTGATGGAAAATTAATTTGAAGATGAACTCCCCTCTTGATTTTCAACAAGAAGAATAGTGAAGATGATGTAGAAATCAAAATCCTTAATCTACAATTGTTTAGAAATAAATGGATAAGAAATTGAAGTAGAAATAATTTAGGAATCAAGAAATCTCTAAGTTTTGTTTAGAAGAAAATGAGAGAAATTTAGAAATGTCTTTCTCATCTTTTAGAAAATTACAACAGTCAACTTCTTTTGTTAAAAACAAGATGGCAAAGATATTTTTTTATTTAATTTAATAATTCCATTAAAAACACCACTTTAATCTCTTTTTATAAATCTGCCATTAATAAAAATTTTCAATTCTTGTAATTTAGTCACTATGTAATTTAATATTAAATCAACCCATTTAAAATTACTAAAGTTCAATTTCTTCATTTGGAAAATTCATTAAAATATTTTCAAAAACATTTGCCACAATAAATTTATTGAAAATCAATTTAATCAACCTAAATTATTTTTCGAAATTAATTAATTAGCTAAAGCCTAACCCAAAATTCCAACCCTATTCCAATAATTCACCCGAATCTTCTAGCCCATTTTCTGGGGTGTTACATTTTTTTTGAAGCTTTAATTGTTAGATTTGATTTATATTTTGCATGAGTGTTAAAACAAGTCACTGGCATCGAAGGATGCAGTGACGAGTTAGATTAACGAGTTCTTGCAGCGAAAGTTGTCTGGAAGCTACGAAAGTTGGTCCACTCATTCAAGGGGCCTTAGACTCGACTTACAACGAAATTTGAAGCCGATCTTCGTACATGAGTCGATAGTTGAAGGTTAAATAGATTTAACACTCAAGCTAGCCACTACATCACTAACTAAACCAATCCTTAATCCTCGAAGGGCACCTGATCTTTCTGCCGACCTGAGCCAATGAGATCCAAGTTTATTCTCATTATTCTCTATCTTTTAGTACTTTTTTATTTCTACCACATTAAATCATTTACTCTCCTTTTTATATTACTATTGCAACCACCATTGCACCTACAACTACTACTTTTACTGTATTGTATTGTAGCTACATAAGTATAAACGTAATACACCATCCTCGGGGGATCGATATTCAAACAAGATTACCTTGTTTCTATTCTTGCATCGATAGTGTAGCTTACACTAAAAAGTGTGACATTTTTACACCGACCAGAGACTTGATTACAAAACCAAAAGTTTGTTCGTTACATATATAGTTGGTTTATAACCATTTTGCATTGCTTGTAACACCCCTTACTCGGTTTAGGAGTAAACCGAACTAAGAAGTGTTACAAGGCAAACAAGGGTTAGCTTGCATACTTACAAGCGCAAAGATGGAGTACTAGGGTAACTAAGATAACAATGACTTTCACATTCTCAAACATATAACCCAAGTCTTTATCTTCTATAAAAGGTCTAAACAATTAAAGCTATTTCATATCATATAAGAACTTGGATTCGTTTTAAAATACAAACAAAATGTGATTCCCCTAAACCATAACTTCTAAATATAACTATACATTTCTTAAGTCATCTAAAGATTTGAACCTAACTTATAGTCCATAATTGTTCATTTTTTTAAACAAGATTTGGAACAATGGGAGTGAAGAGTTCAAACAGAAATAATAAGTACATGATTCAGACAACTTCCAATAACATAAAGGTGAAAGATTAAATATGATCTGTAAATCAAGTCATTTTATGCAAGTATAAATTACAAAGGTTGTATTCTCTTTTGGTTCTGAATACTAAGATCAAAGTCTAATACTAAAACACAATTCATCTACCTTCTTTTATCTATCTAATCATCACATGGCACATAATCATACATATATCCAAGATCAGATTACTAATCTATCAAATCATTAAGCCATGATCACCTAAACAAACAAGCAACCACAAAATATTATCAAGCCCTTTTTACACTTAGCAAAAGATTATTATAAGTCTTACATGCCCATATAGCAAAATGGCATCCTAAATGCATTATGCATATAACAAACTATGTGCCACCAACTAGGAGTTCTTATAGAAAGTTCACAAAACATACTTCTATATACTTGTGATATGTTCCAAGCTCCAAAGGTATTTGCAAGCAAAGCTTTACCTTAAAATGTTATGAAGAGATAGGATAAGTTAACACTTAGTGAGGTAATTTAAAGTAACTAAAGACATTGATCAACAATTTATCCTTTCATCAAAAAGTTATCAATACATGAAAAGTTCTAACTTGAACAAGAAGCTAGCCATTTGGAAATAAGCATTCGAACAAAGTATAAATCTTCACCCAAAGGAATATAAATCATTCATAAGAATCTTACTTGTCATGTAAGTTATTAAGATGATTCATTGATTTAATTGTAATTCTCATTGTTTTTATTTAACATAGCCCTGGAAATCAAGTAGCCTCAATATGCAAATCCCCAACCAACTTTAACCAAGTATAGTACTTAAAGTACTCGGTCAATCCCTTCATCTGTTGCCAAGTGACCATAACATATCCCTCCTACTGTCACCTCATAAGGACCGTAGTCCAAGAACACAGTCCACCCCAAACACGGTCTCTATAGATTCTATGGCATGCCAACTATACCTAGGACTGACTCAAAACCAAGGCTTTTCAATTAAATCTTATCATATCAAAATCAGAGTTGAGCTTAGCTCCTTATCCAAGCATTCTAATAGCATGTTCAGAGATGAGCATAGCTCCAAATTCATATAATCAAATAATGAAGGCTCATATCTTATCATATCAAACATATACGTAAACACATGTATAGCTTTCAAATATAGCTGGCATGTTAACCAAGTATTGCATATCATATAGTACTTTACAATTAAGTACTTACCTCGAATCCCAGCTTATATATGCATACATAATTCAAATATAGAGCAATGAAATTAAAAAATAGAGAATACTCGGGAAGGTTTCGAGCCTATCTCGAGACTCTAAACTACATTCACAGTTTAATCTAAGCTAAGTGTGCTCCTGAATCACAATTCCCTTTTGCTTTTCTATAGCTTGACCCATCATAGATCTTACATCTTCAATTCTTTCTTGGTCTAAGCACAGTAAGAATGCAACCACACATCAAAATCATTTTCATTCTAAGTTTAACTACATCATGTAAAAACTCTATTAAACAAACTTTGACACACCTCAAGCATGCATAAAATTCTAGCCCTAAAACAATCTTTAATGTAATACAAGACATCCTTCCATTAAGGTATAAAACTGTCCACCAATCATCTTTAAAAAATAGCCCCTTCTTTGAAAAATAGTCCATAATTTATATTTTTATAAAACAATGTTTTATGGATATAAAAACAATCCAAATTCATTACAAAACTGTCCCAAATTTTAGGTTTACAAAGCAATCCATTGTAATTGCAAAAACAGTCCCATTTGAGAGTAAAGCAGTCCCAAAACAATTCTTATTTGATTTACAAACATCCCATTTTTAGTAAGTTTATTAAAACAATCCAATTTTAATAGCAAAACAGCCCTTATTCCAATTAAAATAGTCTCTCAAATTATAAAACAATCCTTTATTTTCAGATTTACAAACTAGTCTCAAAACAATCCTTGTTAATTCAAAACCAGCCCTCAATTGTTACAAAACAACCCTCCTAAGATTCTGATTTTACTAAAACAATCTGTCTGCATCATAGATAGTTTTTGTTTGATTCTATGCCCTTACATTCGGTTAGCTAGCAAATAATGTGACCCTAACTTAATTCCTTACTTCCACTATCACATATGGTCAACCTTGAGGCTATCCAAGCTATTCAAAACATGGTATACATGCATACATGAATTGTTTGAATGCTTCCATTACAATTATACTAGATATCATATCTCTAATTGAATTGCAAGTACAATTTGTGCGAAGAACAACAATCATTCGAATGCACAAGGAAAGTTCTCAATATAATATTGCTTCCCTAACATTTACATAGCATACATGGAGAAATTATACATGATTCTTAAATCAAAACCTAGACTAAGAGAAAAGGAAGAGAAATCTCACCCTTTCCCTTAAGCTATACGAACAAGGGTTCAAGAACTTTGTTGACAAAGCTTAATCCTTTGAATTTTCATTGAAAAGCTTCTCTCTCTAATGAAGGTTTGGCCTTTGAGGAAGGAAGAAGATGAATGTTTGATTCATCCTTCTCCGTTCAATTGCCAAGGTCCAAACCCTCCCCTCAATACTTGCCTTAGTCTTTGCATGTACAAGCCCTTGAGCTTGTTCTTAATTTGCATGAAACTCTCAAGTTATCTTGGAAATCATTTCAGTCTATGCTACAATGGCTAATCATTTTTCCTTTGTTTCAGTTCAGTCTTAACTTACTCAATTAATCACCTAAGTGACATAATGGAACTATTAATTTAGCAATCAAAGTAATAATACTTCTAGGCCAAATATGGGATATTACATTTGTGGTAGGTGCTTCAGAGGTGCTCTTCAACCCAATAGTTTGATCGGGCTGGGAGTAGGGCTGTCCTAGGGGCTTCGGTAGTACAACTTCTAACAATTGCTTAGTTATTTATTTTATTACTTAATTATTTATTTCTTTATGCCTTTTTGTATATATTTACATGTATGTTAAACCTTAAGATTAGGGACTCTAAACTCAGATTAGTGACATGTATGTTGTAAAATTTCTTTCTTTTTCAATAAAATACACTTAATTTATTTATAACCTTAATAATTAAAAGGAACATAGACATTTCTTTAGGATTATTCACCATTTAGAGTTTAATTAAAATTCATTAAATCATTTAATTTTCTTGTTTATTTGTTAAAAAAGTGAAAACTTAATTAATGTGGTGTCTTATCAAACGGGAATGACGGGTTAGCGCCAAGAGTGTTGGAGGTGATTAAAGTTCACTTCACGGGCGATAAGGCCGTTAAAAATAGTTTTACATTCATTTTACGGACAAATAAATCAAAATTTCATGAACTTGCAAATTCCAGTTTTAAAAATGCTTTTTGAAATCAATTAAGGTACCAATTTTTTGGCGTTGTGGGGGTGCTAATCCTTCCCCACACGTAATCGACCCCCAAACCTATTTTCTCATATTTTTGTGGACCAAAATGTAATTTTGATAAATAAAACGTTTTATGAAAATACCTTTGTTTTTTAAAGTGATCCAATCACACTTTTTTTCAAAAATATTGGCGGCGACTCCGTGATTTTATAAAGTTTTCCAAAGTGTCAAAACCTTTTTTCTAAAAAGGGTTGCGACAAATGGGTAACCACTAGATCATCTCTTAGAAATACATGTAATTTTGTTGCATTTATCTCATGCACTGAGCCTAAAAATATCAAATAAGCATTAAATGATGATTAATGGATATTGGCTATGCAAGAAGAGTTGAATCAATTTGAGAGGAGTCAATTTTGGACATTAGTTGATAGGCCTAGTAGTAAATCTACAATAGGTACTAAACAAGTTTTTAGAAACAACCTAGATGAGAGTAGTAACATAGTGAGAAACAAGGCTAGACCTGTTGCACAAGGTTACTGTTGGGTTGAACAATCAATGGAAATGGCCAAGAGGGGTAAATTGGCAATTAAAAATTGGTTGAAGCAAAGAGCAAAAGGGAAGAAAATTTGCGCAAGTGGTTAGAGTGGTTCAACCTTAGAAACAAGGTTTACATCTACTACCTTAGCTATCCACACTAAGAATTTTCACAAATTCACCAATTTGTCTTTCCTTTTAGGCTAAATGAGATAACCTCACAAACACCTAGACTTTTACCCCAAAGTCTAGTGATCCCTTTTTCCTAAAGGATGAATGTTTGCACAATTCAAATCTCACTAAAACCCAAAACTTGATGAAATATGAAATATAATGAAAATCACTCAAGTGGGTTACAAGAATTTTGAAATAAAAAACTCTAAAAGGTTGGATATGTTCTTGAATGTTTTTGGATAGTTGTCTTGTTGTTGAAGAAGCTTTGGAGACTTGATTTTATACCTCATCATTGATTTCTAGCCGTTTGGGTAGTTGGGATATTGAATAGAGCCACTGGGCTATATTTTTCCCGCAATAAATGTTGTCTGGCAACATTGGTATCGATACACGAACAACTATATTGGTACCTACCAAATGGGAGTGAAAATTTAACATAGGGTATCAGTATAGGCTGTACCGTATCGGTATCATTTTGCTCAATGGAATCCTTAGAAAATTTGACTAAAATATTGTATCGGTACACATATAGATGTAGCGGTACGCATGGCAAGTTTTTTAAAAATTAGTTCCAAGAAATCTGAAAAGGCAATGGTCAGATACATTAATTAAAGAATTCTAAAATTATTGAATCTCGTGCCAGTAAGCCATAGGTCGTACCGGTACTCATAGCTCAATTTGGTTTCCAGAATAAAAAAGCTATTCCGTTATGCGTATAGTTGTACCGATACCATTTAGCCATTAAACACAAATTTTGTTTCCAGTAACAAAAACCCGTACTAGTACGCCATAGGCCATACCGGTACTCAATTACCAAATTGGCTGAGTTGAGTACCAAAACAGTTAGAAAATATTTGGGGATTCAAAGTTTGACTTAGAAAATTATTTAATTTCGAATATTTATCAATTTAGTGAGTAAATTAAGTACCTTAAAAATTTATTTGTTTTACACTTTATTCCTTGTTATATTAAAATCAAATATAGGTTTAGCAGTTACACTCAAGAAGGAATTGATTTTGATGAAACCTATGCACTTGTAGTTAGAATAGAAGCTATTAGGATGTTGCTTGCATTTGCATATTTTCATGAATTCAAGCTTTTTCAAATGGATGTTAAAAGTGTTTTTCTAAATGGTTTTATAAATGAAGAAGTGCATGTAGAACAAACACCTAGTTTTGAAGATCCAAAATATTCAAACCATGTTTTTAAACTTTCAAAAGCTTTATATAATTTGAAACAAGCTCCTAGAGCTTGGTATGAATGATTGTCAAATTTTCTAGTAGAAAAAGGTTTTAACAAAGGGAATATTGATACTACACTTTTTATAAAAAGAAAAGGCAAGGGTATTTTAGTAGTTCAAGTTTATGTTGATGATGTTATTTTTGGTTCTATTAATGAATCTCTTTGACAAGATTTTGCTAAGTTAATGCAAGGTGAATTTGAAATGAGCATGAAGGGGAGCTCTCATTCTTCTTGGGACTCCAAATCAAACAAAGAAAGGATGATATCTTCATCAATCAAGCAAAGTACATCAAGGATATGCTAAATAAGTTTGGCTTAGAGAATGTGAAGATTCAAGCCACATCAATGAGCTCTTCTACAAAGCTTGACAAAGATGAATGAGGTAAATGTGTTAATCTTAAGCTTTATAAATCTATGATAGGATCTTTGCTTTATCTTACCGTAAGTAGACCATATACCATGTTTAGTGTTTGCTTGTGTGCTAGATTTCAAGCTAGTCCTAGAGAATCACATTTACAAGTCGTTAAGAGAATCTTTAGATACCTTAGAGATACACCTTGTTTAGCTCTTTCTTAAACCTTAGAGACTCATCCTTTAGTTGGCATTCTTATTCGGATGCGTATTATGGAGGTTGTAAGATAGATAGAAAGAGTACCTCTAGTCCTTGTCAATTCCTATGTAACATGCTAATATCATGGTTTTCTAAGAAGCAAAATAGCATTGCGCTATCTACCACTAAGGTGGATTATATTTCGATCAGTAGTTGTTGTGCTTAAGTTCTTTGGATGAAGCAACAACTCTTAGATTATAGAATTGATGTAGGTACCATTCCCATAAAGTGTGACAATATTAGTGCTATTTGTCTCACTAAAAATCTCATC
The DNA here is from genome assembly GCA_019671005.1 of Hibiscus mutabilis. Lineage (NCBI taxonomy): Eukaryota > Viridiplantae > Streptophyta > Magnoliopsida > Malvales > Malvaceae > Hibiscus > Hibiscus mutabilis. The sequence goes on from CM033745.1 coordinate 55,218,508, forward strand.
CACCATTCTAGAACCAAGCATATAGAAATAAGACATCATTTCATTAGAGATCATGTCTTAAAAGAAGATGTAGTTCTAGAGTTTGTAGATACCTTGCATCAAGTAGCGGATATCTTTACCAAACCCTTAGATAAGGAGCGTTTTTGGACTCTTAGAAGAGAGTTACTGCTTACTGAACCTTAGAGCCTTTGTTTGATCTTAAAATTGCTTGAATTTGTATGAATTTCATGTTTTTATGATCTTTTCCTTAAATGCATCTCTTCATGTTGTTAGGGGAGTATGTATCTATGTTTGCCTATTCATGTTGCTCTCATATCATAATCATGCATTTCAATTCGAGTAAAATCAAATTTTTGGGTCCTTAGCAGCCAAAATTCTCAATTTTGGTCAGGGGTATCAGTACGGAGGTAGTTGTACAGATACGAGTTATCAAGGCAACATTTCGGTACAAACTTGTCCGTACCGGTACGGATTGAGAATCGATACAAGGTTAACCTATACTGGTACGCGTTGTTTTGGTATGCTTTTTAGCTGTACCGGTACACATGCAATGGAGCCATTAAATAGGCTTTTTATTTTAAATCAAACTTTAACTCTTTCTTCTCTCAAACCTTAGCCATTTTTCTCTTTTAAATACTCTCTAAATCTCTAGGTTTTTCATTAAATTTCTTCAAATCTTTTGGAGGCTTTTACCCTAAACATCAAACTCAAGCTTTGATCATCAAGTTTAGTGCAAATCATCTTGTCATTCATCCATCATTCAAGGTATAAACCCTATTTTTATACTATTTTGCTTTTCCCTATATTTGTATAACTTTTAGGTTTAATTTTTGTATATTTAGAATGTATAAATCCATAGTTTCAAAGTTTTTACAAAAACTTTGAAAAATTGAAAAATTTTGATTCAAATACATACTAATACTCATATATTTTATTTTACAATTTTCAACTTTTAAATTTATCAAATTTTTTCTTTATATTTGTATATATTTTTAAACTACACATTATAGATTTTTATCCTACCTTGATTATTGGATTGAATTTGATGTATTTGCATACATATGTTTTTGTGGTTTGAATTTTGCAGGTTTTATCAAAACCCTTTACCATGCCTCTGTTAGGAAATGTCGGTACACCCCATGGCTCAGCGGAAAAAATTATTCGGCATAATTCACTAGTGATCTATGTACAAGGGACGAATTTGGGGTGATAAAGGATGAAAAACATTACCTCAACCAATCTGGAATTCCGCAGTGAGTATAGGAGAATCCAAATTGAATCCGAGTCATCACAACAGCATTCCGACCTCTATGTAGTCCACCCGAATAAAATGAACAATTTTTCTCTTCTCTAACTGTTATAGATGATTTTCGAAAAAGACATATTTTGGCTGCTAAACCTTATGCCTTTATATAGCATTCAAAAACCTAATTCTAATTAAATTCGGGTTCTTTAAATATACAATATATTTAACCGCATATAATTAAATATGTAGAATCTGATTATACTTTAATTAGGTTTCTTTTAAATATATATATATATATATAGTATTTGATGATTATAATAACTTATCAAATATTAACATATGTATAAAACCGAAATTAACAATTCCGGTTTCTCACTAATTACGTGTACAACAAATTTGTACACATGCTATCTAGTCGATATTTGTTCATTTCAATCATAGGGTGTGACCCTTGTAGGTTCATGTAACGCTAGCAGTAATATCCAGAACAATTCTAATATTACAAGAATGAGTGGCATCTAGTAATACATCATTGCTACCTAAGTTACATGAAATCGTGGTTCGATTTAACCTTTTTCCGTGATTAACTTCTTTTATGTATTTCATCCTTTTGTCCTCATATCTAGATCGGACACAAGTCATGGATTAGTCACACTTGTATAGTCCATCTAATGTTTCTTGATATCTTGAGTTGAGTATTATAAACGAATAACTATGATATCCCATATCAATTCATTCGAGCATGGCCATGCATTTTCTATTCTCACTCAATCAAGTGGCCTATGATATTACTCCTATTATGTAGGGGGACAAATCCTATCTTGATCAACCATATTTCACTACATGGATTGTGACATATCCAATATTAGTCTTTATAGTGTAGTCAGTTACGACACACGTTTGACCATATAAAAATATGTCACTCACGATGTTGAAATAATTATGATCTCAAATATGAGGTTCATACATGTAGTTATCACCATGAGAAATGTTGTGACTGTCACATAATAATCCAAGAAACATGCTCATAGCGGATCAGTCCAGTACGTCGTTCCCTAACACATATTTATGTATTGATTTTGACATCTCCATGTCAATGACAACACTTTGTCATCAATCAATTACATATTATTCTTAATACATTATTGTTTTCCAAGCCCACAATAATTCTCGACTAAGGATATTCAAGAATAACTATATTATTCTAAGGACTTCATTATAATTCAGTTTATTTATAGATACACAGAATAAGACTGAAATAATAATAATGACTTATTATTAATAAACAAGATAAAATAAGTATGTCTTTTACAACCATCTCATAATTGGTCTTTGGGCATACTCCAACAGCCTCCTAGAAAGAGACATAGAAACGATCCCACCTCTAGTTCTTCCAACCCCGATAACAATGGTACCAAACCTAACCCTGCCCAACTTTTTGTCCATTGTTTTAATGAACCGGAAAACCCTTAAGCTATGAAATATTTCAATCAATTTCAGAATTTTAAAATCCTTCATGAGTGAATTGTTGATTATGCTTATATGTGCTCTGGTGAGTTTGGTTTTAAATATCTTGATTTAATGATGGAATAGAAGTTCATAAATTTTTTAAACGTCCTCGACATTGTTTACAAAAACCTTGTTCGAATTTTTTACTCCAATTCCCAATGTATTTTAAACCAAGAGAAAACTGAAACCATTGCCATTGAATCCTATCTTATGGGAAAATCATTATCCTTGATTCTAAAAAATTGGCCGATTATATTGATGATGAAAATGCTTTTCCTACAACCTATAGTGGCTTAGTCAAAGTTCTCGAAGCCTATGATCGTTTCCTTCACCTTCTTATCACTTGGTGGTTTCGTCCATCCGGTGGTAAGTGGTCCACTATTCGCATGGTGGATGACTTTTGGCTTCATTGCCTTCGTGATAGGAAACGCCCTAACCTAGCTCAAATCATCTTTGCCAATTTGGTCCACATTGTCAACAACCATTATACCACCCTCTTGAAGCCTTTCTCATATGGAACCATCCTTAGCCACATCTTCCACAAGCTTTACATCAATTGCTCTTTTGACCTTGGGGTTTCTCTTACCGAGGTAATTGATGCAAGATCTATTCAAAAAGCTAAGTTTACCTTTCTCAATGGTGAATGGATTCAGAATGCCCATCTTCCCTATCAAGTTCCTATTGATAATGAACTAGTTGAGGATGCTCTCATTGCCCCGATTGCTCCACCTTCTCTTGATGCTTTCTTCACCTACCTTGATGGGAAGTTCACCGTCATGGATGCAAGGTTCGACTCCATGGATGCTCGTTTGACTACCGCTGAGCATTATGTGTCTTCTATGGACCTCACTCTTACTGATTATCATCAAGAATAGCGTGGACATGCTATTGGAGACAACGTTATGGAAGAGGAAGACGAAGATGAGGACGAAGACGAAGACGAAGATGATGAGGATGATTCATAGGCATAAAGTCTTACATATCATATTATCATATCATATCTATTAGGATTTAAGTTTGTGCACCTTTGTTTTATTTGATATTTTCTATGACTATTTTCTTTGGTTTATGTTTTTAATTTCGTTGGATATTTTATGTCTTGAATTTTTTATGCTTTGGATTTATAATATTATGGTTTTTATATTATCTATGGAGTTATTTTGGATTATACTACTTTATGTTTCTTTTATTTTACCCTATTGATTTTGATTTAACAAAACAAGGAGAAGTGGGATATAAATTTTTCAAAGGTTTTCCAAAAACAAATAGCCTTTTAGTCTTAAAGAAATAGGGAGTGAACTAAAAGTTTATTTTGATTTTGTTATATCAAAAAGGGAGAAATTGTTAAACCTATATTTGATTTTGATATAACAAGGACTAAATTGTAAAACAAATAAATTTTTAAGGTACTTAATTTACTCACAAAATTAACAGGCATTCAAACCTAAATATTTTCCAAGTCAAAATTTGAATCCCAAAATTTTCTAACTGTTTTGGTACTCAATTTAGCCAATTTGGTAATAGAGTATCGTTACGACCTATGGCGTACTAGTACAGGTTTTCGTTACTGGAAACCAAACTTGTTTTTATGGCTTATGAGTACCGGTACACCTATATGCATACTGGTACGGGTTTTTGAAACTGTAATCCAAATTGTGTTTGGAGTACCTATACGGCATATGGCGTAGCGGTACGAGGTTCAATAAATTTAATATATTTTTATTAAATATTTTGACTGTTGCCTTGTCAGAGTTTCTTGAAACTAACTTTTAAAAGTTTAGTTATGCGTACAGGTACACCTTTATTCGTACCGATACGATTTATTGACCAATTGTTTTAAGGATTTCAATAAGCAAAATGAGTACTGCTACGGTACGGCTTGTACCGATACCCTTTGTTAAATCGTCACTCCGTACCGATACGTTTTCCCGCATACCGGTATCCCTTTGTTGCAACGACTCTTTCTTGTTTTGGCAGGTACCAATACGAGTGCTCGTGTACTGATACCTTGTGTTGCCAAACATTATTTATTGAGGAAAAAATGCAGCCCAACGACTCTATTCAATATCCCAACTACCCAAACTGCTAGAAATCAATGATGAGGTATAAAAACAAGTCTCCAAAGCTTTTTCAACAAAAAGTCAACAATTCTAAAGCATTCAAGCACATATCCAACGTCCTTGAGCTCAATTTGTCAAAATATTGTAAACCCACTAAAGTGTTCTCCATTGTAATCTTTTATTCAAGTGTGCGGGATTTCAGTGATCTTTCTTTGTGCAAACAAATTGCCTAGCGAGGTTTTTGAGTTTGCTTATTTGCATCCATCCTTTAGGGAAAATGGGATCACTAGACTTTGGGGGTATAAGTCTAGGTTTGAGGTTACCTCCTTTAGCCGAAAAAGAAGGATAAATTTAGTGAATTTGTGAAAGTCCTTAGTGTGGATAGCTAAGGTAGTAGATGTAAACTGTATTGAGAAGATTGAATCACTATAAATCTCTTGTCTCATTTTTTATTGCTTTTGCAATTAGTTATAATAAATTTTATTTGTCAATTCATCCTCTCTTGGTCATTTCCATTGATTGTTCAACCCAATAGAATGATGTTAAGAAAAAATTAGGTTAAAAAACCTAAAAGCGGCTAATAATTTTACATTTGAGTTGGCACCTAATTACTCCTTGACTCTAAGGAATACTTTTAATCTAAAAACACTTTCCAAAAACAATATTAAAGAATACCTTATTTTGCAGCATTAATAATCTCGTACATTCATCATCTTCTCCACTAGGGATGAAAGTAAAGCATGAATTGGGGATGTGGGCTTCCCCTAATTCGTTTGACTGAAAATATTATAGAAAAATTAGTTTTGACCCATAATTTTCATTTTATTCAAATTTTGTCCCCCTAGTTTTCATATTTAAGTATACTTTACTCTCTTCATTTTGATTCTCGACCCTGTCATTGCTTTTAACCGTACATTATTTTTCCTAAACATGCATATTACCTCAACCTCGAAGCTCAAAACAATTCGTATGGTGCTTAGCTCCAATCCCATAAAGACAATTAGAAGGGTAAAGAACACAAAGTTGATTTTTCTCTTAAAAAAGGAAGAGCTTGGTAGCCTCAACGGAAGAAATTAAAGAGATGCCAAAGGGGGAGGAGTAAGGACATGTCAAAGGGGAAGGAATGATTCGGATAGAATTGAAATTCTTATTAACAGTAATTGAGTAAAAAAAATTGTAATTATATAATTTTATATTAATTAAGTAAAAATTTATATAAATTTTTTAAATAAAACTTTATATAATTTCATAAATTATTATTAACTGAATAAAAATTTATATAAGATCAGGTAATTTCCCGAAGGAGTTGGCGTGAGACAAGACAACAATGTATTCACGTGCACATCAGCTCTATACTGCCCCTTTAATCTCTGCAACACGTGTCTCCTTTTCTGTCCTTATTCTAAATTACTACTGTTCTTTTGGGGTCCCTCTCTCTCTCTTGCCCTTTGTTTCGTACAACAGAAGATTGTACTCAAAAACATTTACAATTCTTAGTAATTACAAGATATTTTTTAATAATTTGATTTTAGTTCTCAAAAACTTATATTTGAAATAAATTATTTCATTACTTTGTGTTAAAAATAAAATATTAAAATTATTATATTTAACTTTTATTCAAAACTATTAAAAATAATATTAAATACTAATACTATGTTCATAAGTTTACAATTATAAATTATTGAATTTGTACTATTATAAACAATATATTTATATTAGTACTTATTTTTTCCTAAAATACCCAACAATTTTATAATATAAATTCAATTGTAGTTGAGAGTTGAATCATTCTTCTTGCTACTAAATCAAACAACAGATTTCTTGAAATCAGACCTCTAAGTATGATTATATATATATATATATATATATATTTGGACAAATGGATGAAATTTATTAATCCAAAAGCAAAATTTGTTACAAAAAGAACGTATATAATTGATAGGGAATAATGCTACTGAATTCTCCAAGTTGTACACAAATACAAATTTATTCTGTCATTTCCGTCTATGTAATGCCTATACATTTTATTGCTAATAGTATTTCGTATAGTATCAAAAAGTATATCACTTGGGCGAGTAATTTGCCGATAGTGCCTAGCATTCCTCTCTTCCCAAATAAAGAAGAGAAAACTAGTCCTAGCCAACCTTAAAATTTGGACCAGCAATGATTTTCCCTTGAAGTTGTCCACTGCCTAGCAAAGGTCATAGTCCCATTGCCGAGGAACATGCTGCAGCCTGCAGGTATGAACGGTTCTCCCCCATACTCTATTGGCATAAGAGCATTCGACAAATAGATGGTTCATGCTCTCCAATGCTTGCTCATATATTAAACATGCGACATCCGTCACGATCTCTCATTTCATCAACATGTCTTTAGTTGATAAACAATCCAACACAACCATCCAAGTAACCAGGGACGGAACCAGGATTTAGGGTTGAGGGGTAAACTATAAATGTTTGAAAGTGGGGGCAAATTCATAAATAAACTAATTTTTTAAAAAATTAAATAAGAGGACAAAAGTGAAAAAAAATCGGAATGAGGAGTGCATGTAATGATAGAATGCTTTGGAATATGCTTAAGGAACCAAATAATTTTTTGCCATCTTACTCTTTTCTTTCCTATCTCTCATATTTTCTCACATCCACTTGCTTGTCACCATAAGCCAGTTAACTGAAGCATAGATGGCCATAGCTTGATTTCTTTTCTTGAACAATTTCCTCAAGGTCTATCTGAAATGAGATTTAATTTCAACATGCCATAAATCATCCCCCTTCAGCACAAATTCATGTATCTAGGTCACCCACAAAGAGCTCTCACCTGCCAAGATTGTCTTCACAAGAATGCATATTTTTCAACCCTAAGCCTCTTTCAGATTTTATTAGGCAGATCTGATTCCAACTAACTCGAGATCCTATAGCATGTATATTATCTCTCTTCCAAAGAATCTCATACAAAGCTGCTTGATTTTCCTGATCACATTCTTAGGCAAGATGAACTGTCCACTCCAGTAATTAAAGATACTAAAAATCACTTCTTTAATTAACTGAAGTCTTCTTCCATAGCTTAATTTTTTACGAGCTCTAATCTTCTCCGAGAGGGGGAAGCATTAAATATGATCTTATATTAATAATATTAAAAGGTAATATTTTAAATTTAAATATGTTTGATATTAAATAGAGAATCCAGTTCTACTATTTCAGTCAACTAGTTAAACCCTAGCCTCTCTCTATTTTTCTCTAACGCATTATTCTCCATTTATCGGGCGCCGAAAGTTTTATTTTTTTTTATTTTATTTACCCGGCGACAGAACCGGTTTTGATGCTGATTGTTGACCGCCGAATTTTTTTTAATAAAAATAACTCTACTTTTATGGCACGTTTATCTATGTCTTTCAACATGTTTTTTCTTCTTCCTCGGTCGTTTAGTCATTCTTTTATTTTATGTTTTTCTCAGGGTTAGATTTAACGACGCCACGACTGGTCAAGTTGGTAATTATTTATAATCATGCTGATTTTCCCTACTCTAAACCCTCAGATTGAATTTGGATACGCGGTTTGCGCTTGTGGATAGTTTCTCACGACGCTCGGCTCAGATTTACGGTTCTCGATAGTCTTTCAATAGCTTAATCCCCTTTTGTGGTTCACTGGATGATACAGTCAAATTTTTTGTATCTATTTTTCGTTCGAGTCGTTTGGATGGTCATTCTTATGGTCAT